>OY365812.1:15218855-15238855 GCA_959347315.1 Bimastos eiseni
ATCCAACCATCCATCCATCCATCCATCCATCCACCCATCCACCCATCCATCCATTCATCATCCATCCACCCATCCATCCATTCACCCATCCATCCATTCATCCATCCATCCACCCATCCATCCATCCATTCACCCATCCATCCATCCATTCATCCATCCACTCATCCATCCTTCCGTCCAAAAGTCATTTCGCGGTTCTATTTAGACTTTCTGAAGTTTAGTGTAACCAGAAAGCGAGAAAATATTCTTAATAAATAGTCGAAATACCGATAAAGATACTATGCATACTAAACTTTCTCTGCTTTCTCCTTACAGTTTTAGAACATACAATTCAAGACGAAACAATTAGGGTTGAGACAACACAGAAACCAAATTATGGACCGATTGCATCTATTGTCCTTTGCTGATTGATTAGCTGCAAAATTTATTCGATTAGCTATTTAAAAATTCATGTCCATCTCTGGCAGAGCAGAGTTTATTTATTTGCTCACCATGTAGTGCTTCTCTGTATGACCTCTGTCACACAGAAGGTCTGACGTATTCGCAACGACTTCCCTTCCACTGTGACCAAAAACGAGCCAGACGTGGAGGCCTCTCATGAGAGAGCAAGGTTCAACTCTTGAAGCGCCTTTTTTCTTTCGACGTACGTCGTCGTGGTCCTGCGGCGTCGGGGCTTCAAGAGGCTTAGTGGTGACTCGCCTGTGATCCTCGGTCGAAAGCCAATCCACGCTGACTCTAATTACGGTATTAGACGACCGCTCCGAAAGGTAACACCCTTTAATTACCCCGTATGACTATCTCTCTCGATCATCTGGAGGAGAGAGAGCGAGGGGCAGAAATGCTGATGACACCCGCGGTCCTTCTGGAACAATAGCGAGTGACAGACAGAGAAGGACTGAGAACGTGAACACACTTTTGAAGCGTCTATACGCAGTTTAAGAATATATGGTAATCCCAGAAAGAGAACACGAAATAGCAGGATACCTCACTTGTAGCATACATCGCTTAGCGACATCTTGTGACTAGCGTCAACATTGACATTGCCTTACCTCGCATGCATGTAAATGGTTGCTATTAGGAGTAGGCGTGTGTCGTGAAATTTCAAACAAGGGGCACGGGTATAGTGTTGTTTTAATCATCTTTTAAACTTAGGTTTAGTTTTAGTTATGATTGTTAGTCTTCATTTTTAGTTTTAGTTTTAGTTATGATTGTTGCTCAATCCTAGTTTTAGTTTTCGTTGTCGTTTCTATGTCTCAATAATAGTTTTAGTTAGTTTTGGTTTTGTCAATTATAGTTTTAGTTAGTTTTAATTTCGTAAATTGAAGTTTTGGTTTAGGTAGCTGATTTTAGTGTAAGTAAGCTAACTATAGTTTATAAGTAATTACAATATTATACTTTAGCTGAAGTATGCTAATTGCAGCTTTGGTAATTTAATATCAATTTAAGCTATAGCAATAATATTTTAACTCTAATTTAATTCTAATCAAATGTCAGTGGTAGACCATAATTATTATGGTCAACCATTGACATTCGTCACACGTGAGGCCAAAGACGAGAGAAATTTCAACATTTCTGAATTAATTAAGTGAACTTTTCGCAGTAAGTACTATACACTTTTGCTAAATAAAAAACATAGGATCCGAATTCGCGGTAAACGGTAACCGGAGGTAGACACATATCATTTTCCTCGTGTGTCTTAACATAGATGAACAATTACTAGAAAAGGCAAAGTATGGCATAACGTCACATCATTTGCAGAATTATGTACAAATCATGCAAACAACGAATAGGTGCCCAAGTTAGGAACATTTTCAAGCAGAAATATTTGTTTTATTCCTGCTAAATATCGTTTTAGTTTTCGTTGCATCTATTTTCGTTTCGTTTTAGTTTTAATTGCCACAATTTTCGTTTTAGTTTTAGCTTTCGTTGGTCCTGTTATTACGTTTTAGTTTTAGCTTTCGTTAACAAAAACGTTTGAATTTCGTTAATTGACATTTTCGTTTTAGTTTTCATTAACGAAAACAACAATACACGGGTAACAAATGGACGGTTGTAATACTTGCTTTCAGATTGGCTTTGAAAGAATTAGGCGTCTGTTAATGCCAACAGTTCATGGGAGGGCACCCCAGGGTTAAGGAATCATATGCTTAGACGATAGGACAAAGGAAACATTACTCTAGAACAACCCTATGCATTAGGCCTACACCAAAATCAAATTACTCAATGATTAGCGCCTCAATGGCTAGCATCAAAGTAAGCGATGAAGAGTTTTGTAATTACTAGCATAATGACCCATGCACTAATATGCAGGCATACATGTATTATAACAACTGACAAATTATGGTTTTTATAATGCTATGGAACCTTCAATGTTCTTTATCAAATGTCACTTAATGTCTTTTGTTAATTGTCACTTGTTATAACACTTTGCAATCAAACTTTGTTACAATAAAAAATCATGTCGATTTTTTACCATGCTATAGTTGCCTACCATTGCATATTGTGCTAATTCTAATACTACTAATGAATGTCAGGCATTTTCATTCTGACCGAAAACAGCAAAGATGTTAAAAACAAATCACTCACCAAATTTTCTGTCTTTTAGTTATGATAATTATTCTTGTAATTATTTATTTATTCAGTAATACAAATAAAAAAAGTTATATAATGATAACAAAGGTAGAAGCTATATTAACAATATACGTGCATGGTATACTAGCATAGTATCAGTAGTAGTGATGATGATGATGATGATGATGATGATGATGATGACGACGACGACGACGACGACGATGATGACGACGATCATGATCATGATCATGATCATGACGATGGTTTTTGGTGATAATGATTATTATGATGATAACGATGATGACGGTGATGACGATGACGACGACGATGATGATGATAAATGTTGATGTGCAGCCGTGTGTCGAGTGAGATGATGGAAGATGAGCTGAGGATATAATATACAGGAAATTAATCGTCGTCTGCTCCAAAGGCCAAAAGACCTCTGCAATTAATACTTTCAAAGTCAATTTCCTGAGTGCCTGTCTTCTTCGGTAAAAGCAAGGACCAAGGGCCCGGTGCACGTATGTTCTGCATTGACTCAACAGACGAGTGCGACATCACGCACGAATGACCCACAGACAAAGGGATGTGTTCTTCAGACTTCTTCTGGTATAGGTTGGCGCCGACAATTTAACGTAACAGCCACGGACGAAGCAATCGCTTCGAATGCCAACTGCTTCAAATTCGTCGCCAAAATCTGAAGGGCAACGTCTGGTTAAGCAGCAAGACGGTGACGTGATCTCCGTCTGCCTGTCTGTCTCTGTCTGTCTCTGTCTCTGTCTCTGTCTCTGTCTCTGTCTCTGTCTCTGTCTCTCTCTCTCTCTCTCTCTCTCTCTCTCTCTCTCTCTCTCTCTCTCTCTCTCTCTCTCTCTGTCTCAGTGTCTTTCACAGTCTTTTTCTGTATCCATAGCTTGACTCACCGCTGAATATATTCTGCCATCCAGTCTTAGACGATACGCTTTCGAATTTCATAATAACATTTTGACAGACTTCCACTCAAAATTAGAATCTCATCGCTATATTCTGCCAGTCATACCTGAAGAATCATTTTCAGTTAGTGCAAATTTTCAATTCCTTCCCGATCTTTTCCTCTCACCCAATATCATCTGCCTCAGGCTCTTCCTTCTATCACCATGGGCTTTCCACTCACCCTCACAGGTCTCACTCGTCCGATCCTCAGTCACCCGAATTGACAGCTACCCTGACCATGTGGAAGCTGCGTTCGGGTGACTCCGGGGAAACAGGTATTTTGTAAGCAAGGCAGAAAGATTTGATGCAGATTTGGGTACAAGTGTCTGGACGCAAAATCCCAATGATAGCTGGTAAAAAATGTTGGCGCAAAAATTGCATCTACTTACTCTACTGCATCCAACTGATTACTACCATTTTTTTTAACTAAGTACGGTTTTCATAGGCAAACTTTTAGTCAACTGAAAAGCAATGTTAATCAACTTTAACTTAATTATACGTATGTCCTTTGGATCGATTTTCTGCTATTGACATCTGTGAACCTTGACAGTTGATTGGGGAATCACTTCTCAAACTCACGATTAAACTATTCAACTTTATGTAGCACCTCAATATCGCAGATAAACAGAAATCGCTATGCCCTCCTCAACACTTATACTTGCCTAATTTCCGCCCATTGGCGCCATATAAATGGAATTTGTTGTCAATCTTCGTCGAAATGTAATCGGGCGATACGTCACTTAGACGATTTGCTCGGCCGAGTCTTTCTTCTCTCATATATAGAAGCGCTAAGTCGTCGACGCCAGAACCTGCAATTTCCGGCGATGTTCACGGAAGTCGGGAACCAGCGTCGCCGCCGAGAAACGCGCTGGTTCCCTGTCAGTAATCGCCGGTCGTTGCTTTATTAGTTTCAGTTCATTACCGCGCAGTGCACATGCGCCGATATTAGCGACGTAATGACATCACTTAGCCGGCTAGAAAGAAGGGGAGGGAGTGGGGAGAGGAGCAGAGGGAGGCGGTGAGGGTCTCACCGTCGTAGTCATCGTCTTCTTCGTCGACATCAACTGGCTAATGAGCGTCGAACCTGAAGCGCCATCTGAACGCCGACGTTTAAACATGCCATAGTTAATACCTCCTCGACGTCCGCTTGGCGTCGCTGTTCAGGTGGCCGCAAGACCCCGAATCATGTCCGTTGGGCAGGGCAGGGCAGGGCGGGGTGGGATCGGGTCACCCACACCACACGCGCCTCTTCCTCCTCCTCCTCCTCCTCCTTCTCCATCATACATTCCTCCTCCTATTCCTCTTTCTTCTCCTCTATTTCTTTCTCCTCTCCACCTTCCTTTTGTTCTTCCTCTTCCTCTTCCTCCTCCTCTTCTTCCTCCTCCTCAACTTCCTCCTTCTTCTCCTCCTCCTCCTTCTCCTCCTCTTCTTCCTCCTCTCTTTCTCTTCCTCCTCCTCTTCTGCCTCCTCCTCCTCCTATTTCTCCTCCTCCTCTATCTTCTCCTCCTCTTCCTCCTCTTCTTCCTTTTCTTCTTCCTCCTCCTTCTCTTCCTCCTCCTCCTCTTCATCCTCCTCTTCTGCCTCCTCCTCCTCCTATTTCTCCTCCTCCTCTATCTCCTCCTCCTCTTCCTCCTCTTCTTCCTTTTCTTCTTCTCCTCCTTCTCTTCCTCCTCCTCCTCTTCCTCCTCCTCTTCTGCCTCCTCCTCCTCCTATTTCTCCTCCTCCTCTATCTCCTCCTCCTCTTCCTCCTCTTCTTCCTTTTCTTCTTCCTCCTCCTTCTCTTCCTCCTCCTCCTCCTCTTCATCCTCCTCTTCTTCCTCCTACTCCTCCTCCTCCCATTTCACCTCCTCCTCCTCCTTCCTCTTTCCTGCTGCTGTTGTTGAATCGTCTGCTGTCGATGTTCAGTCGGTTGAAGCGTAATTAAATAAGGTCGGGGGCTCTAAGCGGAACTTAATTCGCGGCCATTAATTATCCCACTCACCTGCAACTGCATTGACGACAGAGGGCACCAGCCACGGATCAGAGGGAAGGTATGAGAAAGAGAGAGGGGAAGAGGGAGGGAGGATGGTTTAAGGGAGTGGAAGGGAGATGGGAAAGGGAGTGAGGGAGGTATGTTGGATGGTATACGATCGGACAAGATACGACAGATCATTATGCACTTCAACACACAACACGTTCATTTATTACACGGATTTATATAGCGCTTCTTTAAGGCTGACACTCAGAGGTGCTCGAGACCTCAGCACGGCTAGAACGAATAGTCTTAACTTTTAAGTTTAGAGTTGAATGCGTGAGAGTGTGGACCCTTGGAGTAAGAGGAAGAGGGTGAGCCGCGCCAGTGCAATGGGACCTCATTCCGTACAGACCACCGAGAATTCACGGCCCTTTCGCGTATACATGTAGACGTAAAAGACTATATTTAGATCTATTATTTTCTAGTACACAGCGTCAGAGTTTAACAGTTTGAGTCTTCACCCAATTGCAAAATCTTCTTACGCCAACTATCTGAAAATATTATTAAGCATCGTCTAAAATTGTGTTTTGGAACACCTTAAAGCACAGGGTCGGCATTAATTGGAAAATTAATCAGTTCCCTCCTAAATTCAACTTTAATTAATAGGTGAAATTCAATTTATTTGGTATCTGTTACGTAAGGTGTGAAAACTGTTAAAAATATAGTCATCGAGTGCGTTTTTACTTTCTTTCTATGAACAAACTCCATTTATTCCACATACGATGACACATTAGTGATGCGTTTGAGCCGCTGTGAGCAAACTGCTTATTTCATTGAAGACAGTTCAGTCATTTGCCTTTTCCATCTTTATTTACCTCAACTGCAAAATGATCGTTTAATTTTTCACTCAAATGTTTAACGTTTCCGTTGTTTTTCATTCTGTTTACTCCGGAATCGTGACATAATTTGACAAGATTATCGGCCAAATAGAAATTAATAAACAGTTGTAACAGTTGTATTGATCAATTAAACATAATAATCCGCAGCTCTTTCTTAAGGCAACGTGTAATAAAGAAACGCGTATAGGGATATGTGTGTCGTATATTGCAGGATGTACTAAGACGCCAGTTTACATCGTAGGTTTTATTGACTGTCAGGTTTATTTCCTCTGAGTCAACTTTTGCACATTAAGTTACGAAAACAACTTCGTTATTAATATTATGAGTAATGGGTGATTGAGTGAGTGAATAAGTGGGCGATGGTTAAGGGAGGCAAAGAGGAGAGCAGGGAGGAAGAGAAGGAGGCAGGGAGAAAGAAAAGAAGGAAGGAAGGAAGGAAGGAAGGAAGGAAAAAAAATAAATTAAACTAAACTATAAGAAAGAGAATGAAATTAGCAATCTGTGCTGTACGTAATGTAGGCCTATACGTGTGTGTGTGTGTGTGTTTGTGTGTGTGTGTGTGTATACGAATAATTAAGCATGTCTGCATAACTTTGTATGTGTTTGCATATGCAAGTTCAGGTACATATAACATCGACCATTGACTGACACACATTTCCTCATTGTCTCTGCCATATGTACGTATAAATGAGCACGTGTGTGTGTGTGTGTGTGTGTGTGTGTGGTGTGTGGGTGTGTGTGTGTGCGTACGTGCATGCATGCGTGTAGACGATAGTACAATCTGTGATAAATGCGTCTGGTGACTAATATATGACTCATTTTATTAAAGCTATTTAGATTGTTTGAAGATGGCGCCAGTGTCCACATTTATTTCCTCTTGATGAGATTATATATATATATATATATATATATATATATATATATATATATATATATAATATTATTAGAATATTATATATATATATATATATATATAATATTCATGCAAATGCGCGTATAAATCAGTTTAAACGCGTTAATGGCGATCCCTGTGAAGGGCGGATGGCCGCCATAGGAGAGGCATACAGAGGCCCCCGCATGCAGCGCTGATTAGACTACAAGAGACCCAGATGAAGAATGACTTATAAGGACAGTGAAAAAATTATCGTGACATACGTCGAAAACTCTGCGCTGTATGTGGTGACCTGATGGAGAACGAAAGCAAACTGACAGGCAGGCAGGCACACAGACAGTGCAATGCGGGGTTAGAAGTAGATAGACGCACAGGCAGACGGACATAGACGCAAACAAACGGGCAGGCGGGTATAGAGCGGGCAAGCGGAGAGGCATGGCAGAGAGGAAGACCTACAGGCGGGAAAACAAGAGGTTGAGACGGATATAGAAATAGAACAAGGCGTACGGAATGGAAATGTGAAGCAGGCTGAAATATAGACAGATCGTATCCTACTCGTTTTCTGTTTGTTTGTTTTTCCATTGTTGCACCGTTGCACCGTTGCACCTTCGTTCACGTCGAGCGATTGCTTCGCGCGTTCGTCAAATCACAGAAACGGTTCGTATATTATTCTGCTATGAAACGATTGATGGATGGTTTCTGATCGGAAGAAGGAAGCATGGTGACATCTATCCATCGATTTCACTTCCTTTCCACTGTCCCCTCCTCCATCCGTCCTTCCAGCCTCTCCCTTCTCACGACCTCACCATCACAAACAAACAAACAAACTACAAACGAACCCAGACAAACAGTAGTTCGCCTTCAATCAAGGTCCTAACCGGCATTGTCCATTAGACAATGCGGCTCACGTAAAAACTGCACAAAGGCATTTCCTGCTGTATGACCGACCGTCCGTTTGTTGTTTTATCAACGCAGTGAAGGTAGCGCTATAGAAATAGCGACAGTCTTTATATATCTTCGGCCTCAGAGGCGGCACCTAGCGGCGAGTAAGGGCGCTGATTTGTCGTTTTGCACGCAGTTACACTTCGACAACAACCGCCGGCGACTTCTTTCTCGCCATTCTAAGACGAATCTGCTTTGAATCGCGCTGACAAAATGCCACCCGCCGTTTTTGTTGGCTTATTGTCGACAGCGCATGCGCCGCACAGAGCATGCCGGAAGCGTCGCTTACAATGGCACGACCAAGACGTTGCGTCCGCAATTATCGCCCATTTAATTAAGTAATTGAAATTTCATCTCTGCTATGATCGGACGTCGCTCGTTGGTGCAGCCGCTCTGGCGCCTCAATCCAAACTCTGACCGGCCATTTGACTTTTAAATTCCGGACCCTGACAGTCAACAACAGCAGCATCACCAGCAGCAGCAGCAGCAGTCGTTTGGAAGATTCCAGAGATTGATTGCACTGTGGCGAGCGTCGTGACTGTCGCTCATAAAAATATGCACCAAATGCACCGTCACAGACAGAGTCTCGCGTAGTCTAAGTGCGCTACTATTATATAAGCGAGTCTGGAAGTCTGAGATTCACAACCTGCAGGGTGCTACATGCCTATATTAAATAAAGAAGAAGTTTAGGGATGTCTTATGACTTCAGTTGTCTTTGACGTCTTACCGTGTTATTTACCTTCAGGCAGGGTTTTTCGAATTCTTCCGTTTCATACATCACGGCGGTTTCTTTACCGTTTACCCTTACTATTATTTACATCAATATGAGTTTTTTTAAAGTGTTGTTGTATTTAAACATATTTAAATTACACACGTGAATACTTATATGTGCGCAATTTATTTACACGATGTTATGCATTATCAAATTAAGAAACATTTCTATATGTGCAATTGTACAAAACTATAATTGTGCATTTTTGCAATGCTATCTTGTTAATATTAAATATAGATTTAATAAACCGTACTGTTTTGGTCAAATAAGAGGCAAATGCCGCCTTCTAAAGAATCTTACCATCGGTTATCTCACCAATGCATCTTACCACCTCCTTCTAAAGACCTGTGATCTGGAGAATGTTCCTTGTGGAGCAGTCGACTCCGAGTATAAGCATATTATACGATTGCAGAGCGCTTTTACTGGAGACCTTGTGCATTGACCATAACGAACATGTGGACTTTATACAACGACGGTGGCTAAAAGATAATTTATTATTCCATTTAAATCATTCTGTAAAATTTCTTTCTGATGAGACATTGTTGTGACGGCTCAGTGTAGTCAACAGACGGATCTCCTCAATGTTAGGATTACTCTTAGACTAATTTGTGGTTACGGTTTAAAGGAAAATTCATTACCATGCGGTCAGCGTAGACTGGCCGAATGCTCCAACCGGCAGGTATTGATAGGTTTCTGTTTGATTCCTTTAAGGAAAACATCAGCAAGCACACGCATAAGCACTCGCCAATATGACTATATCATAAAAAACACAAGAAATTGAACGGTCATAATTAAATCGATGTAAGAATGGTATATGTAATCTAATAAAAAGCATGCCTTATATTTATATCTGACAGGCACACAATACATTACATGGTATATCGATTACACACATATCTGATTTAGACTATTATATGATTAGGTATTGCATACAGGCGTTTGTGCATCGTGCATAGCTAACTATTACACTGGAGATACACGTGGACTCTATAATATGCGAAAGGGTTATGTGCAAACAATTATCATGAAAGGGCGTCTATATTCTTGCGAAGGTAAATAACTTAGTGACCGGGATATTGCGATTCCTAGAAGAGCCGCCTGTCCGTTCGATCAATCGGTTCTCCTCCCTTGTAATTTTCCCACATTGTTACCGCAGTCGTCGAGTCTTTTAAAGAGTTGCTTTAATGCGCACATGATCGCCTGACGTATAGACCTATATGTTACAGGTAATGTGTATTCATGTTGGTCTTCGTTTGCTTAAAGAATGACAGCCAGCTGCGAGGCAACAATGGCTCCTTTGGTTTAGTTGGTTCAGAAGAAAGCATCGCAGGTCACTGAGACTGTATAAGATAACGTATGATTCTAACAAAAAGGTTACTCTGGAGGGCGAGTATACAAGGCCACAAGCACGTTGATACTATATACAGGCACTCAACTCCGGATATGATCAGACATTAATCTAAAGGACATTCGATAATGAGGACACCTCAAACTTATACCCGTATTCGGAGCCATAAGTTTAAAATTTTATCGAAGGTGATCCCAGCTCACATATATCTAAGAATATTCTACCGCTTCAGGATTCAATATAGACTTAAATTGTCTGCATAAATTATACCGTGAGAGAGACAGACAGACATACAGAGAGAGACAGAGAGAGACAGAGAGAGATAGAGACAGAGACAAAGAGAGACAGAGAGAGACAGAGAGAGACAGAGAGAGACAGAGAGAGACAGAGAGAGACAGAGAGAGACAGAGAGACAGAGAAAGACAGAGAGATAAACAGAGAGAGACAGAGAGAGCGACATGTGATTAAAACAATGAAAAGAATATCTGGTTCCAACCTAGGTACCTGCACAATACTTTTGGAAATTGGCGATCAGTTCCGACAATTCGTTTTTCGTCCTATTTAGCAGCTGGTGTACGATCGCTTAGAAAGTGAGATACCCAGTTAAACAGAATATATAGGAGGAATATTGAGAGCCTTCAATTTCAGTAGGATCTCAGAAGACTGAGGTGGTGCTGATGGAGTCGAATACGTAGATGGCGTATAATATACCACTGTCACCTCATGCATGATTCAGGTATAAATCTCATCGGTCGCAGTCACGCAGTGTAAATGTTGCCTTAATGTTGTGTATACGTGGAAAAGAGGAAATTTATCGCTACGGGCTTAGGTCTTTGGTTCTGACGGAACGCGTCTAACGCCTTGCATTATTTATGTAATCAATCTCTGAATGGATGGAGGAGGTGTTCCCTTTGCCCGTAGCCAGTGGGGGCCTTCGCCCTGCGCGCGTGAAGAGGGCCCGGCCGTTGCCACGTTTATTAAGCCATCTATCACAGCTTCCAACGTAGAACACATGAAGCGACGTCATTAACCGCGACTCTCTGCACGCCACGCTAACTCCTCGCTGCCATTGTCGAGTCAAAGGGCGGAGTGGTGTTTTGAGGCGATATATACTCTGCAGCGGAAGCCAGCCAGGTTGCATGCCAAGATGACTGCCAGTGAGCATTCGTCACGATTCTATATTTGGCGTCTCTCAGCTGCCGTGACCGATAATTAGGGAGCAGAAAGGCAGACGACTATCTCAAATTCTATATGAATGTTTAATTTAATCGACTTTCTGGCGAATTCGAAACGTCATTCCAAAGACTAATATTTATCAATCACAATTATACAAATACAATCGTACATAGGTCCACGGTTTTATTATACTTTCAAATGACACAAATAAACTGCACTTTTCCATTCATAAAATGAACTATCTATAGGCACTGACTGACTCACTCGCTCACTCACTCACTCATTGCTGTCTTCCAGGCGTCTATTCTCCACCTCTGCAGCTGTGCTCGTAATCCGTCCATTCATTCTTCCGTCGATGATATCATGTCGTTGTCGTCTGTTGACCACCCGACCCATAGCCAAGCCACATAGGGGCAATTGTCACGCTCTATCTAACCCCAACACAGGGCCCACTCGACCAAATAATAGGATACCCGCTGCGAATATCCAACTACCCGTGACGACTATCCGACTACCCACGGTGATCAGAGGTGGAACTGTTGACAGCGCTGCGACCCTGATTACAGGGCACGCCCGGTGTACTTTACCCCATCACCGTGCCCTCCCCTTTTGGGCGTGTGCTTTTCGTCATCTTAGTCGACACCATCCCTCCGACCCCTCTCACTTCTCCTTCTTCCCTAGCTCACTCCCTTATTCCCTTCCATTATCCCATACCTTCTTCCATCCATCCCTTCTTTCCTCCCTTCCTTCTTCGATTCCTCCCTTCTTCCTTCCTTCCTTTCTTCCCTCCTTTCCGTCTTCCCTCCCTCCCTCCCTCCCTTCTTCTCTCCATCACTTCTTTCCTCTCTTCCTACTTCGTTTGCCTCGGTTCCTACAGCGAGATTGCGTCAAGAAGAGGGAAGCTAATTCAGACGCAATGGCCACATGTTCCTATAGGGAAGCGCGGTAACCACCAGAGACTCTTTATATATATATAATATATATATATATATATGCCTATATATATATATATATAAGCATTTGTATATGGAAAATACGGGCATACGATCGTAGACATTGGATGGAAATATTTCTGCGTATAGACAGACTCATTTGATACTTTGAGAGAGTAAGATTTAAGTTTCCTAGAACACTATCTGCAACTCACAATAAATGGAATGTAGTCAGACGTATACAGATTGTGTTGGAAACTATCAGACATTATTCAATCATTCATTACGAAGATTTATGTAGCGCAAAGTGAGGGAAACAAGTGGTAATGGATTGCCGAGATATTATTAAACTGCACATGGACTGATTTGCGCGTAATGTTTTTGAAGAATCTTACGAAAACATCTTCGATTGCATTTCTAAGCACTTGCACAATTGACTCTGCGCAACAGCGTCCTTAAACTTCTTAATACGTTTTTGTCTGGTTCAGCTAAACAAGCGAAAACTTGTGGTGCGCTTTTGTGAGGCATCTGAATTGCGCTACATAAATGAATGTCTTCAACTATGTTTACCTATATCTACCTTATTCCTGCCTCGTAGTATCTATTTACATATATCTGCATATCTGTATACCTACTGGCCTATCCTTATCTATATACATATATAACCTACTATAAATAGATCTAATACCGGGTTAGGACATCTACTATCTAGACATGCATGTGCCATTGCCTTATAGATTCCTTAGCAATTCTTAGTCTCGTCTTCACACTATGGCATAGACGACCAAGTAGTAGATGTACGTAAGTGATAGGCCTTCCTTTGATATCTCATTTTCAAGCATTCCGTGTCAATGACAAGAGACCGTTGAGCCTATTATACGTCGTCCAGAGAAAACAGGTGCCTCGAAATTAAATCATTCGTGGTTAAATAGAGAGCGACGTTGAGCGCTGGGGGGCACGGGAGTGCACCCCTAATGGAGTTACGGGAAAGCGGAGGTCGGGAGGCAGACTATCGCTCGGCGGGTGCCCAGTCTAACGCAAAATCTGACGGTTTATCGCGTAATGCGACCGACTTTGATAGCGTAACGAGCGACTGATGGACCGTACAAGGGCCAGAGAATGGGAAGGACAGAAGCAGAGACGGACACAAGGAGACAGAGACAGACAGAGGGAGGGAATGAGGCAGAGAAGAGAGAAGAGAATGAGCATACCTGCTGTGGCGAGGGACCGATGGAGGGTCGGGGAGATGAAGCAGAGTGAGAGAAAGAGAGAGAGAGAGAGAGAGAGAGAGAGATGAGGAGCAAGACAGAGGGAGGAACGGAGGCAAGGAAGATGTGAGGGAGTAAAAGGGGAGGGCTTTCGATGGGAGAGGGAGGGGTGAACGACGGAAGGTCTTCACAGATGAATCGAAGTGGGAAGGAAATCGTGCGGAAGAGAAAGCAGGGAATTCACTTCGCCGCTAGATGGCCGTTCGTCGGTCTGTGCGCGCGCGATGTTTTCCGGTTGCAGCGTCTGAACGCGACAGAGGCTGGATGAGGAGACGGAAGATGGATGGAGGGATGGGTGGATGGAGGGATGGAGAGATGAAGAGATGAAGAGATGGAGAGATGGGTGGAGAGATGAATGGATGGATGGATGAATGGATGGATTGATTGATTGGTTGATGAAGGAGTTGACACGCTGATGTGTTGTGCACCCGACGAGCGCTAAACACAGATCTTGTTGCACGGGCAAAGACTGCTATAACTCAACACCGTGCCTTTGCCAGTGTGGGCCCTTCTGTGTGGAACGACCTGCCCTCTCCCCTCCCTCCCCCCATTATCTGTAGCAAGCTTCTAATTGGGCTCCCACCCTCATCCCTTCGTTTCATGAAGCCTTACTTATTTCCTTGGGGCTGTCACGCTGAGAGCGCTTCTGAATAGCTAGTACTCAAAGAAGCGCTATATAAATAACCAGATACGATACGATAAAGAAGAGAATCGGAGCAGAATATAACAGAACGGAGTAGAACAAGGCAGAAGGAAGAGGATCGAAACAAAACAGACCAAAGCAGGAAACGAATAGATAAGAGTTGACTACAGAAACATTTATTGCAAGCGAGGGATCAGTAAATAGCAGACTGAATTGAACGAAATAACAGAGACTGAAGAGCCAATCGGATGCATACATTGTGTACAGAAGACAAAGAAGGTAACAGAGATTGTATTTGAGCAAGAGCGTATAGAACAGCAGATGAAGATGACAAAGGTCTGCAGGGAAGTGCAACGCTGAAGATCGGGAAAGGTAGAAATCAATGGATGTAGCAAGAATACTCGGACATACATCATCCCTGGAGACGATGCACCGAAAGAAGCGTTCACTTGCTCTGTTGCTGAGGCAGACGTAATGATAAGCATCACGATGACAATTATAAGAGGCAGCACAAGCGGACAACGAGGAAGGAGCTATAGCCCCATCTGACGGCTGCAAACCTAATCGACCAGAGATATACAGAGAGATAGATGCCTACAGAGAGACAGAGAGACAAACAGACAGAAACAAGGAGAGAAAGAGAGAGAGCGAAAGAGATAGATAGACAGAGAAAAGCAGAGAGAGAGATAGACAAACAGACAGAGACAGAGCGAGAGACAGAGACAGACAGAGACAGACAGAAACAGACAGAGACAGACAGAGACAGAGAGCTGCATAATGTCGTCTAATTGACTGCCAGTGAAAGCTCTCCATTGCCATTTGAAGTCTTTAATTATTACTTAGACGACGTCGGATCCAACTCTCTACAGATATAAAAAGAGGAGCGAAACAGACAGAGACAGATCAGACAACCTCAAGGAGTCAAAGACAGAAACAGAGACATACAAGCAGAGACACAGGCCCAAATACGCATTCACAGTCACGGACACATGAGCAGACATAGAAAGAGATACAGACAGACAGCGACACAGGTAAAGAGACAGACAAGAGTCAGAGTCGCTGATAAATACAGACTTACAATATTATTAGAAGCAGAGAATAAGATCATCAGAATCAGATATGTTCCCACACATAGAACGACGCAGGCAGAGACACACTAACAGACTAACAGACAGACAAACAGACAGACAGACAAGACATACAGACAAATAGACAGACAAAGAAACAAACAAAGAGACAGACCGCGGAATCATTCAGCCCTGCGCTCCTCTCTCGTGAACTTTATCTGCACCCTCTGCACCTTCGTTCAACCAAATAAACCCTTTTCATTCGGAATCTGTCAATTTTTCATGGAAATTCATTTGCTGGGTCTATACCTGTATGTAAGCACACCTATAATAATGACTGCTTTTTCCAGGATGTCTGATCTATATTTGTTACGCTAAAATTTGAACTTGGTAGGTTGAGACATTTTCACACGTCCAGATATCCCTCCTAGAATTTTACGAACCTGAAACCGATGTTCGGGATAAATTGTAGGGGATAGCTGTGGGTGTGGGTGCCACTGAAAGCTGATCTGGGGTTTGCTTGACCACCAAATTAATTTTGACAATAAACTGGCAGGGATTTAAAGTGAACTGAGGGGTTGAACCGCTTCTAACCCCCGACATTTCAGTGATCAATCACTGCCAGTAATACAACTTGCTCCCATGGTATTATAAACTTATACAAATCCCATACATTGCCTGCGCACAGTTAATCTTTTTCTAATCTTACTCGATATAAAAACTCAACTATATAACGTTTTTAAACACCTTCTACAGTAAACTCCAGCTGAAGCAGACATGGTAAATGGGATTTAGCCCAACCGTCCACTAAGTTCGAAAAACTTTGTAAGCTGCATTTAAATTTTCTTTGCGGCGTTCCACAAATCATTTATGTGTACTCTATATAGTTCTCAAGTCAGATTAAGAGCCAAATCTAATCGGGCCTAAGAATAACAACGGCTTCATACAGGAGCCCCCAGAAGCTTATTGAATCCTTGCATTTCCACGTCCTCCAAAGATTTCAATCAGTAAAGGCATCGTTTATGGGCCTCATGACGAATCCAACAGATGAATTGCATGGAGACATGTGTGGAAATAGACTAGAACGGCAGCAGCAACAGCAACAGAGGTTAAATATATTATCATAGCTAATAAATAAGTACTGGCAAGACGATCATTTCATCTGAAGATCACGTGATGACAATATTATTTTGATGCATGAGAAATGGAAGATTCATCGAACCAACGAATATTGTATTGGGGGTCAATTCCTGGAAAATAGCACAAAGGAGTCGAGCAAAAGGAAGTGGGGGGGGGTTGAACCCTCCCAGGCCCCCCTTAGACAGTTCCAATCCCTGTAGTACGTAAGCGAAGAGCATCCATCATTAGCAATGCGGACAATATCAACTAATACGCAGTTCCTGCAGTCCATTTCCATTCGATGCTGCTGCTGCTGCTGCTGCTGCTGCTGCTGATGATGATGATGATGCGGTCGTGAACATCGCTTGGGTCGGATGAGTCGTGAGTTAGATTGATTGTGACGACTAAACGCCGCAGACACGCACCGACACACGCACACTCATAGGTTCACATAATCATATATATATATATATATACATATATATATAATATACATATATATATATATATATGTACACATTGTACATGTATATAGCAATGCAGTGTATATATATGCATATGTATCAGCCACCCACACACGCCCATACACACACATGCATTGGTATGTAGTACTATATACCATGTTATGACGTTGTAAACAGATTAAGCGACTATATATAAATATATACAATTATACATGATGGTATATATATATATATAATGACATTTGTAATTTGTCTGCTTCGTGCATTTGTTGGCACGTGTTTATGGTCCATGGCTGCAGTTCATATTTTCGACACATTAGTCGTAATGCATGCATTTTGCGGGTTTGTGAATAGAGCTATAAAAGCGTTGCCTCCTAATTTCATTGCATTAGTAACTATAGGAATTAGCCGACTGGCTTTTGAGCCTCAGCGGCGGCTATTTTCTCTCATCTCTTCATCGCATAAGTCAATTACATTGAGCAATAAAGAAATTCGATTTATAAAATGAACAATAGCAAGCGGTAAGTTAATTACATTGGTTGCTTTACATCAATGATCATTCATTTGTTACCGTCGAAATGAAATATACGATGATTAACAAATTCATATCCGTTGCTTTGATGTGGCGCATTTGAAATATGAGCGTAGTTTTTCTCATGAGCTGTGCATGGTTCCACTCCGAACCGTTCTTTAAATCGCTCCAACGAACGCAACTGTCCCGGAATCGGATCGGACCTTTACTGACGATACATTAGCTACAACGCTAGAAAGTACGCTACATGTGACATGCGTATCACTGTAATAGAAAACTTATCGCGCTGTGTCTGTACGAAACAGAGGCGCTATAGTATACGCTAAACTATGTTGAATTTCAATGTAAAGTTGTGTACACACAAGGATGAAGGCAATGCATGCTAAGATATTAATACACACCTACACACATTCACATACAGTCACACATACACGCATACATACAGACAAACAGTATAGACACGGCGTTCAACCTACGGATCCTTCTGACCATAATTATGCAGCACATGCAGAGTTCCATGCAGTGAATGATGCGGAGCGTTCGCTGTCTGTATAACTTCTCTTGGCTGTATTATAATCCTTCCACCTATTCCTACATGTTTATTTACCCTTTATATAGAGCCTTTATTTGCTATACAACTATATACATTTATAATCTTCCACTCTTTCTCTTAGTCCCCTTACGATTACATTCCTATTTTCTTCTTTCTCTCCTTTTCTTGGAATTTGAATCCGTTCTTCCAACCAGTTTCCCACTATCGTATGATCATCTTAACTATATACTTCCTCGCTTCTTCTTCTTTCTCCTTCTCCTCCTACTGCTCTTCCTCCTCCTCCTTTGCCTCTTCCATCTCCTCCTCTAAATCCCTCCTCTTCCTCCCTCCTTTCTCTTCTCTGCCTTCTCGCCATCCATCCTTCTCTTCCTTCTCCATCTATCTCCTCTTTCTTCTCCTTCCTCTTCCCTCTCCGCCTTCCCATCATCCCCTTCGCCGTCTTCTTCGCTTTCGCTAATAGTTACATATGTCACGCCGGGCGATCGGGAGACCGTAAATCACCCTGCGCGTGATTGTATTATCCACTTCCGGTCCGCTTAAACACAATGAAAACCGTCCACTCGGGACCCGGATGGCACGTGACCTGCCCGACGGACGATCGGAGAAGGCGTCCCAGTGGACTCCGCCAGTAAGTAAAGTGTCGTTATTCGGAGGAAAGCCGTCCAATTTGGCCGTCTGTGCTGGGACGACGACGTGTCGCGTTGAACCTGGTCGCAGGACGTTGAAAGGACCACCAACGGACGGATGGACGGACGCACGGACGCACGGACGCACGGACGGACGGGGAGGACGCCTTGCCTCCTCGACCGAGTGGCCGGCTTCTGCCGCCTCCTCGGTCCCTGATGGATGAGCGGATGGATGGATGGACGAATGGACGGACGGACGCGGAAGATTTATGGAAGATGTCGTCAAAGCGATGACGTCCTGTGACGCATACGCGCCCACGCAACTTAATTTACAGCTCCAACTGAGATTAAAGGTAATTTATGGTGTGTGGGCGGACATACAGAGAGACGTACGCAAAGATAGACAAACATAAGAAGGAACAAAAGCAAGCAACCAACGGCCGCTGACAAACCGACTGACTGGCCTTGTTGCAATGGCAGTTCGAGAGCATTAAGTAACTTAGATTTAAATCTTGTTGTTTAGCTCCGTTACTGTTTGCACTCCGACAGTGCCAGTCCCACGTATGGATAAAGGAGGAGGGTGACGCTAATGGTCTATGTTATCAGAGTGTGTCGTTTAACTACGACTATAACCAACCGATTCTTGTTGCCCCAGTTGTTCTGTGTCTTCTGGTCAAATCACAATGCATGCAGTCGTTGATTACGCAAATCTCAACTCCCGACTCTATCAGTTGTTTCTTTCAAACCGGAAGTGCTTCGTATTTCACTGGAGCGCTGACGTGCCACCTCTCGACAACTGGCGAGAATCTCATTCACATGTTGGCGATGGGGAGGGGTGATGTGGGGCGTGGGTACAGGGCGGGTGGTCTGCTGAGTTGCCACGCGTCTCAACAATGGTGCGCGTAATGCGACCCACGCTCGCTCGAGACGTGGCATCCGGTTGGAGAGCATGGGTTGCCTAAACAAATTTACAATTTCCAGGGAAGTGCGGGAGAGTTAGGGCGACAAGGTGATGGAATAGAGTGCGGTGGTAGGCATCGGCGGGGACGGATGGCATTGTGTCGCAATAATTGTTCGTGAGCCGTATTGGAAGAGGCTTCAAATGTCGCCTTCCGCACATGGAGGGGTAAGTTTTAAGGTTCAGGTGAAGATTGAGAGCTGAACTACTACATGGAGATGATTATAGTAGAGTATTTTCAAGGGATAGAGTGGCGTAACGGAGCCATTGAGGTATGTAGTAACTAGTTGACGAACGTATATATATATATATATA
>OY365812.1:15241355-15264149 GCA_959347315.1 Bimastos eiseni
ATATATATATATACATACAGGTATATATGTACATACAGGTATATATATATATATGTATATATATATATACCTGTCGCCCGATGCAACACCTGAGCGAATCTTACACCTCTCTCTCTCTCTGTTGGGGAAGGGAAATAGCACCAGCGCTGTTTAGTCTACCACCTTCATCGACCCTGCATGAATGCGCTGTAAGGCAAGACTTTCGAAATAGCAGTAAGTGTATATATGAAAGTAAGGACAACAAAATATGCATTCAACTGACGCTGTATACCAAACGCCGATCGTATGCAGTATATGCATATAACCGTAGTAGCTGTGGTCACACGCATCAATCAATCAATCAAGCAAGCAATCATTGAAACTTAATATAACACCCCTTCAAGAAATCTAATCAGAGGCGCTCCCAGTCCAAACTCGGTCAAGTATACGACAAATTTAAGACTGGAATAAAAATATAGAAGTGTGTTTTTATAAGCAAGAACCGAAGCTCCAATGGGAATCTATTCCAAGCACAACCAAAATATATGAAATCATTACAATACCATTGAATTTGAATGTCACGCATGCTGACTTTGCACATTACATTACATCCGCAATACATTACGATATATATATATGTATATATATATATGAGGCATGAAGACTTTTTGATCGCTTTAGCTCCAACGACCATTCTGCGGTTACGCAACGAGTTTTCGGTTCTAGTGTCGTTCTGTAGGAAGTCCAAACGTGCCATCGAATGTGCATTTCGACAGGTGTGTCTGAACTTAGTTGAAATCGCGGAGCAGCGAAGAAACTTAGTCGAGGATGTGTAAGAAACATTATATACTATAACCAAGACACGTCATCCAACGGACTGGTGGCACTTCTAAACGTATACAGTATATAAATTTCAAACAAACAAACATACACTTTTTATTGCCACGAATTTTACATAGGCTATATATGACAAATAAACTCTGCTATCCAGAAGACGTTTATAAAATGATATAATCTGCTTTAAGCAGAGCAGATTTATGTATACATTGGAAATGACGGAAAGCTAGGTAAAAAATGATAGCGTATTGCGCTTGTTGATTATTATTTAGAGTCTATATTCTCCCATTGTAGCCTTTCCACGAGAGTCAAATTGTGAGCGGGTGCAATAATTATATCTTATAACATTAAAAAACATGTGTATACGTCTTGCGATAAACTGAAAGTTGAACAGTCACATCTTCATACACACTGATGATACATTACACTACATTATATTATGTTATATTACTACTGCGGATTAGAATCACTTCTATATAGAAACCAGACTCTTGATTTCCAGAGCTGATTCATCTCATATATATATTGTTCGTGTTATGGTCTTCTTTCGTAATCGTGTGTCGACAGGTGTTTTACTCTTGATATAGAAAGATATCCAGTTATTCAATGGTGATCTAATATTCATGGCTCCAGATCTGACAACACAAACACGACGGAGCTGCACTTCAAGCAGCAGAAGATTTCTTCATATATATAAATATATTATATATAAATATATTATATATATATATTATATATATATATGTATTATGTATATTATATATAGACAGAAGATGATGACGCAGCCTCCAACGCAACTGATGATTCCACAATGAAAACGGCAGAACTTATAATTATAATAAGAGGGATATGTTACATTATCTGCAGAGTGGAAAATATCGAGCATGTCGGATATCCGATTGGCAAACTATTGCATATAATAACACCATTCAGGGCTAGCGAAGAAAGGATCTGCATGCGGTATGTGGACTATATATATATATATATGTATACATGGACTGCAGACAGCATGCAGAAAACTTGTAAGACGAGCAGGGACAACAGAAGCAAGCCTTATAAAGGGTCTTTTATAATCTTTACAGTCCTCGTAGGATGGAGGCGAGAGTAGAAGCGATGTGGAGATAGAATTAGAGGCATACACTGCAAGGTGCATGCGTGCGATGGTCTCATTCAGCGCATTCTATATAGCTTTGGGTAAAGATGCTCTCATGAGAGACCATGGCAGACAAAACAAGTATACAAAGTCTTGAATTTGGTTGCTGAGACAAATGTACGAAAAGAAAGAGACAACCTGCATGATTGATTGATTGCCTGATTGATTGATTGATTAACTGAATTGCCCACACAGTATTATATATCATTACAGAGCTGGGTGAACGCATCACCGTATTGTATACTGGCTCCTCAAATCCCAATGCATCTGGCATGGCAGGTCCTCGCTGCATGCGTTGTCCAAGTCGTGCGATAGTATTGGCCAATCGATAGTCGACCTGTTGACCCGACTGACATAGGTGGCGTCATAAGGACGTCGATCGATAATATTGATTGATTATTATCGATCTAAAATACTTGAGAATGATAAATGGCAATGACTTCCTAGTCTATATTTATTTTCTTTTTCTCGGGTGTATATATGCATCTCTGTCTCTATCTGTGTCTGTCTGTGTCTGTCTGTGTCTGTCTGTGTCTGTCTGTCTGTCTCTCCCTCTCTCTCTCTCTCTCTCTCTCTCTCTCTCTCTCTCTCTCTCTCTCTCTCTCTCTCTCTCTCTCTCTCTCTCTCTCTCTCTCTCTCTCTCTCTCTCTCTCTCTCTCTCTCTCTCTCTCTCTCTCTCTCTCTCTCTCTCTCTCTCTCTCTCTCTCTCTCTTACTCGTTAACTGGTGTGCAGAAGGACACCAAATGTTTACAACTTCTTTTTGAAAGGACTGAGGACTGAAGAGAGGCCGTGGTTCCTCAAAACAAGTTTATACACTCTGCGGAACCTGTGCTTAGACTCTGCCGATGAAATGATTGCAGCAGAAAGTTGCAATCTTAGCAGAGAAGGCATGTTGAGAACATCTCCAACTTCATTCACTGGAGTCTGCTGTCTGCATGGTCTCCATGCTTGTCCTTCTCTCACTATATCCCAATGTCTGTCGGTCTGTCTGTCAGTATGTCTCGCACTTCGTCTCGACAGCCATATTATACACTGGTCTAGTCTGTTTGTAAATACACACATACTTACGTAACCCTGCATACATACTTACATAAAAACAGCCCTTATACTACAACCATATCCAGAGATCCAGGAAGACTGATCTGGATCTAAAAAGACAAGTACACGCTTATAATTTTATATCATCATCTCCTGGGCATTTGTTGTCGCTTGACGAAAAGTCACTGACATGTATGTCTACCTGCCTGTGTATACATCCATCCGTCCCTCTGTCTGTCTATCTGTCCGTCTGTATACCATGGGAGCGTATATACCCTTGAGAGCATTCGTCGTCTGGAGATCGGTTCATATACTCGCCGCTGACGCCGCCACAGTCGTTGTATACGCCTATCGGCGACCGCATCGGTCCTAGAAGTGCGCTATAAAACGATTAGAATTGCGATAATTCAGCGACATAAATAACGGCTCGATTTCAACAACGCTGTTGAGTCGTCTGTGTCTCGCGAGATCTCGTTCGTACGGTCGCCATCTTGACAGGCTTTCGGCGGCGCAGTATATCAGGGTTTTGGCGTCGCTAATCGAACAACTTGACTTCCTATTCATGGCAAATTAACGGACCAACGCCGCCTGTGTGGTGGCTGGAGGCCGTACCGCTTTCTTTGCCCCTTGATCAGACGCCGTTCTTACCGTCTGTTCTTCTGTATAGGGCGGTTAAAGGGGACGATCCGTGTCGTTGAGAATCGACGGACGAGCTTTGAAGCGCTGCGGATAATCATTTCCGTCGTAGACCTCATTCTGTTCGTTCTGCTACTGACTCTGTCTCGTATCTTCCGCTTATCTGATAAGCGATTAACATTTCCCCTTCAAAAACCATTGAGACGATAATCGCTGACCAATTTAGATTGGCTACGGCTGCCGCCTGTCACTAATCCGCTTGACAAAAACAATTTATTGTTAGGAAGATATAATTTTAAAGAAATACATACATATATATATATATTCTCAGTTGTATGCGATGTCTGTATATGCTAAAGTGCGATTATCAATTGGTTAATTCAGAATGTATTCACTTTGTTACTTACAAGCACCAAGTGCAGTGCAAGGATATATTTGACGGAGCTACATGAGTACTATATCTGTATCGTTGGCGTGTATCTGTTGTAAATGGACTCCAAAGTGATTGGTTGAGCGGTTGATTGGCGTAAAATGAATATTGTTAATAACAGAGGGCTGAGAACAAGTCCCTGTGGGACATGTACACCAGTAGAGACAATTTGAATCTCAATTGTGAACGACCACCAGTATATCTTACATTCAAAGACACGTATAAGGACTATAAGCCTTGCGATAGACTGAAGGTTTGGGTGAACATTTTGTGTTCATTGCTGTCATGCATCTGTGAGCGTGTGAGGTTACGATTCTTTGTGTGGCACGGTGGCCGATCGGTTAGAGAGGTCAGCCCGTAACGCTCAGCGTGCGCCGTGTGAGCGGGTTCGACCCTCATCCGAGGCGTCAGTCACTGTTTATACAGGGACCTTGTTGAGCGGCATCAGGATATCCCTCTGGACAACAATCTCCCCCGGACAATATCCCTCCCGGACAATCTCCCCGGGACAATATCCCCCTGGACAATACCCCTCGGGACAATATCCCCCGGACAATTTCTCCCCGGACAATATCCGCCGGACAATTTCTTCCCGGACAACAACATTTAAAAAAATTTTTTATAGGTTTATCAGACTACCTAGCGCACATTTCCCAATTTCTATTATGATTATTTTAGTATTTGTACTCTTAGTTTGTTTATATTTGATGTCGATGTGCGTTCGCAATCGCAAGAGGTTCAGTTAAGTACATATTAACTTACTTATACTAATTAGGCGCATACAATTTTATAAGTGAGGAGATTGTCCGGGAGAAATTGTCCTAGAACCTGTTCAGCAAGTCCTTCACGCACAATTGTTCTGCAATACAATTGCAATTGCGCCGTCGAGGCGGGTGTACGCACTTCTGAGCACAAAAATTTTGGAAGAATGGCCGTATCAACTTCCGGTAATAAAAGAAATAAATAAGTAAATAACAATCACATCGATGCATGCAGATGTTTATATATTGAACAGTGAAGAGGTCAAATACATCGAATCGCATCGTATCTTTAAATTTATATAGCGCCTCTCACAGAATTACTAATTCTGAGGCAACCGGAGCACTCAAAGTTCACATTGTCGCAAGTACTGGATTATGAGCGATTTTTGAATTAAAAAAATGAACCAAATTTTATACTTCAACTTCAGATGTTATCAACAGAAATATTGAAATTCTAAGGGTTCAGCCAAATATAGAATATAGTATTCAATTCCATATAATTTTATTAAGGCTCAACTATGCGTAGATGTAGCCTATAATAATTTACGCAGCCATTTTCAATGACGTCATTCGATGGCGGGACTATTGTAATCACGTGACCCTGTTATGCGTCAATATTACAATCGCCGATGGAAGAGCACTTCAAGTGAAAGGAAATCAAAAAAATTATACGACAAATCGTCTACATCTAAATTCCGAAATTTTAACACTTTTAGATCCGCCGACATTCGATATAATAACAATCATCATTCGCATTCGCATCATCTGAAGGTTGAGCTCATTTTAATTGCTCTTCTTCCTACTAGCTACATTATGTTAGTTAAGACTAATTGAGTTCATGCTTGTACACCATAGAATTTATTGTCTTTTCCCTTCCATATCCTCAGGGATTCCTCACTATACTATGTCAATTATTCTACTAGGTGGCCCTATTTGCGGAACCTTTGGTCCCTAATTGGGTCTCCTGGGCCTATCTCAGACTCCTTACTCATTCCCATAACTACTTCTTTTCTTTTTGAAATAGACTTAGAAGTTAGACTCGTCACTATTATGCCGTGGAATCTTTGTAAGTTGTTGCCTATAAATTCTGATTTGTCAAATAAATTATTGGATTGATTGAATGATTATTTGATTGTAATTTGCAATAGGGGTGTTGGTTAAAAACGTCGGAGTATATAACTAGGTGCATTGGCAAATGGATGACGGAGCAGTTTCATAAAGAGGTCGTCACTCAATTCAAATATCTGGGCGACGATCGCGTTAGTTATAAGAAAGATGCGATTGGAACAAATTCATCAATCCAGTAGTCGACAGAATGCCAGACCACCTGACAAGCTGTGGTGTCAACCACAGAATTGTCTCTTCCAGCCGAGTCACGTGTCCAGCGCGAGTCACGTGATCCTTCTGTGCCGCGTCAGGTGGTCCACCGACTGTCGACCAGGACGTGAGCCTCGTTGGTCTGTCTCGGTCTATGGGGCATCCATGCAAATGGCCGAAGCGAAGCCCAGCGGTCGAAAGGACAAATATTTGTAATAATTGAATATGGACATTAAAATAGCGACATTGGCGCAAAGCCACCGGCGCCGCTGGCAAGCAGAGAGCAAAGTAGGAGGAAGGGAGAGAGGGAGGGGTGGAAGTGAGGAAGAAAGTGGAGTGCGTACGGATGGAGGGGTGGTGGGAAGGGGCGTTCGTAGAGGAGAAGGTGCAGAAAGGCGGCCATCTGCTTATGCTAATTCGGAGCAATGGCGCCGAGCGAAATCCGAACACATTGACGGGCTTTGTCGCCGCTTCCGCCTGCTTGGCGCCGGTGGTACTTACCACGGCCTTAGGGGCCCGTCACTCGCCCCGCCCGGCAGGGAACGGCACGCCAGAGCAAGGCGGCCGGCCGCCCGGCAGACGGGCAGGCGGGAGGACCAGCACCCGACAAGAGCAGGGACGAAGGACCTTCGAGGGTTTGGTTATTGCGCGGAAAAGAAGCCAGCTAGACGGACAGACAGACATACAGACACACACAGGCAGGCAAGCTGGCAGGCGGACGGAGAGACTGACTGACAGACAGAGAAATAAGCAGACGGACGGATGGACAGACAGACAGACATACAGATACGGACGGACAGACAGACGGATGAACGAACAGACAGACAGACACGCTTAGATGCGCTAACTGAACTTGGGCATAAGACGGAAGCCGACACAGATTAGGAGTAAAGGTTGTATCGTATTGGCAGAATGGTCGCTGGATAGACAGCAGGATGGAAGTCAGTTCCAGATTGACCAAAGAGTTACACAATCCATTGCTCAGATGCGCACAATCTGCAGTGGTCTGCAAACACAATATAATATATGCAATTTTAAGTATTAGTATTATATAAATGTTTTAAATATTTCATCAATTACATTTGAGTATTGTTTCTATGGTATATACCGCTTTATTAATGACAGAGATCAAAGCAACTGAGGAATTTGCAATCAATAAATACATTAGTTTGAACGTGCTTTTAAATTTTCACTTTAAATACTTTGCAATTAATCATATAAATTAAGAGGTCTTTTCATATTATGTGAGAACTTATTGTCTCACCGAGTCAAAGAAATTCCGGGCCCCTAGGTAAATCATGCAGTCACGGACTATAATAATAAACGGAACTTCGATGGCAAATAATGATTAGTACGATTATATTCCGGTGCTTGAAGACTAAACCAATTGTATGTAGGCCTATGTACAGTTAGTATCAGCAATATTATATGAAAAATTCATCAATCATATTTGTGTATAAGAGATTTTTTTTAATTCATAGACGGGCCTGTTTGTACTATGTAGCGATATTTCAGTGTCATTCTGTATATTTGGCTGATCACTTCGATCTACCACACGGGACGTTCAGGTTGTTCCCCCTCCTGGAGTTCTCTATAGGCCTATACCTCAGGAAGGAACGACCTCATTATGCTTCGTTCGCTCGCAGACTACCATACTATATATCTGCAACTCGAGCTTCTATAGCTCTAAACTTCCTTGATTTCGCTGACCGTTGACGAACATTCTTTTTCAACCGTTAAACTGCGCATGCGACAACAGCAAAAGCAACAGTTGTACACTATACATGCGGCACGAACTGAAACCACTTGAAAGACAAATGCCAAAACAACAGCAGCAACAACAACAACTGGTCCGCCGTCATCTTCATTCTTATCTTCATTTTCACTTAACAGTGGCCCTCTTAAAGCTTTCCTCCTCGATTTATTCAGATTGATATATGTTTCGGCTTCATTATAAATGTCTAAAAAAGATTGAGTTAAAATTGACGAATTCAGACTTGATTGGCACTTACGCGGTGAGATGCGTCCTTGATTAAACGCTTTTGAACTAACTTAGACAATAAAAGCAGATCACATGTAGTGGTTCTAGTTAGAGGCGCATCGTAAATCTTAGTAATTATGTAGAAGTATCGTTGATATAATCAAGATTAGATTAATTGGATGTTTGCGTATACCGTATACGCATCATCATCATTTACTGTCGCTGATCGTACCTCGAGTATATCGGTTCTTCCTGGTTCTATAGATCTCCCGTCGTCTCCGTGGGATCTCCAGCCCTTCAAGCTCTATTGAAAACTTTCATTAATTTACAAAGCGTTTAATACAAAAGCCATTGATCCGAAGGCGTTTATCTTTGGAGATATAGCGCTATAGAAACTCGCATGAGAGAATGTTTGATGAGCCCATCAAAGGATGCAGTGCATAATAAACTCCTATAACGGAAAAGCGGTCGGGTTCTTTTATGCAACGCCAGTCTCCTACAGGATATTAAATTTCGTCACAGTAGGCGGGAGACATTGCATTTGAAGAAAGAAGTAAAGAGGGAACCACCTCATCGTCTTTATCTACAAGTTGTCCCGACTTCCCATGTGCAACAATACCTGTAATTACTGTAAGTCGGCTATTATGACGACTACCAAGTCATGCGCTACATAAATAGCGATATATCGCCTATGTGCTGGATCTCCTGCGACAATTATAACCGCTTTTATGTGGATACTCATTTGATCGCTGGCGCCGGAGAGAGTTATTGGTCTTATTATTCATTTTACGATAGTCGTTAAGCTAATTTAATGAGGCCAATAAAACGATTTTTTCCGGAGGTTCTACCGACATCTAGTGGGCATATCTGTCGCTGTTATCAGGCCGTTTACGTCCGAAATTAAAGAATTATTGACCGTCGGCTTAGCCTCTGTCTAAAACTCCAGCGTGGTATTCACCGACGACGAAGAAGCGTCCGCGAATTATGTCGTATTTTTTAATAAGCAATAAATAATTGTGTGTTTTGTGTTGCATAGAAATGTATTCGTCGTCGTATAGTTCCATGGAGTGTCAATGAATGCCTTCGGCTAGAGACATGGAGCGTTGCGATGTCACGCATCTTCTTCTGGGGAGAGGGAACCGGTAATTGAAACGGCCTGTATATACCACCGTATCTGGTGCTCCGTGCAGTCCAAGCGCTTTGTGTCTCACTCGCGTGCATCGGAAACGATGTTGCAATTTGTGTGAATATGAAATTCTGCAACAATTGTTGTCTTGCGCGCGCATGCAGTTGTGCGCACCGGCGATGGAGCGAGGGCGCATGCGTCGGCGCATGCGTGTTGAGACACGCGTGCGCAATCGAACAAGTATCACTTAGCGCAACTCATATTATTGTGGTGTTCGCCAGCAAGTGTGTGAGCGCTGCGCTTCTGTGTTTGTTTGTCCGTCTGACAGTGCGTGCGTAAGAACAAAGGTTTAAGCGTTCTTCGACTTCGTCTTTGTAATTTATTAATCATTTAAATAGCTGTTGAATGAACGACTTTTAATTAGTTAATTAAATGCACCGTTGTCGGCTGTACATAAACTTGATAGCAAAGACTGAAGAGCACAGTCAGTGAAGCCAGCGTGGGAGACGACAGCAATAGACACTAAGATTTATCGACTTCTTCAGTTTCTTAGCCTCGGCACACACGAGGGCCTTGGCTAGTTCTTTCCTTTGTTGTCAGAATATGCTGTTGTTAGCCTAAGCCTACAGTATATTGCCACATAATACTCGACATCGGCGAGACTTGAACCCTAGACTTCTTGGATTGTCTAGACCTATCGATGCAACGGATTATCTCGCACCTTTTCAACTTGATCTCTATAACTCTATAGCGAGTTATTCAATTACCTAATTCCTAATTATATCTCAATAAATGCGTCTGTGAATGCGGCGTATAACAGCCATACGCGATGATACGCCATTATCTGCTGAAATTCTTGGAGTAATAATTAGGCATCTAAGGTTTTTGGTCCTGTACACAGTTGATAGAGAACAAATACGCCATTCAGTCCATCGACTCGAATAAATGCGAGAGCCTTGGAACGTTTTATAAATTAAAAGCTTGACCAATGGTGAATGATATATATATAAGGCTTATACAAGGTCACTGAACTTGATTAACTGCATGCAGGCCCTGCAGGGGTTAGTTAGTGCAGTATACGTGATTAGTCGGAAGCTGATATTCAATTTCTACCTCTCTGGAAATCGTCCACTGCTTTCACTCCGGCAGCGCAACTCCCAAGCCAGGACAAGGAAGGAGGGCGATGCTGACGAACATTGTTATCACGCAATGTCGTTGAGCTGAACAATAACAATTACCTCTCGCTGGTCTTGCTGCCAACTGGACTTGGACCTCCACTGCACGGACGTCTCGAGGCAACCCATATTTGATGCGAAGCAGCGCTCGTAATTAAGCCGATGCCCTGCATGCTCATTCAGACAACGCCTTAGAAAATGTGGAGAATTTTATGAATTCGATGATGAAGCTCCATACATCACGACCTCCTCGATCTTGTTTTCTCTATCGTTCGGATATTTAAACGTGTTTTAACTATATAATGTTTTATTTAAAAGACAGTTCACTAATGGGCTATGAAAGCGGCGCTATAGAAGTCGCTCGGATTAGACTAGACCCGACTAAATTAGAACAGTTTAGATCTGGTGAATACCAGATTAGCAAATTATAAAAAGGATCCTAGTACGCGCGTGTGTGTGTGTGTGTGTGTACATGTGTGTGTGTACATGTGTGTGTGTACATGTGTGTGTATGTAGACCTGAACACAGAAATCGAATAGATATCTTAAAATAGAATTTCTTTAAGTGGTGGGAGGTGAAAGAATGGTCGCACTGCGGAAAAGCGGAGCATCAAGCAGGAAGTTGAATCGAAACCTGGTATATACAGTCGATTCAGCCTCTATACATACATAGACGGCGACTGTCAAATTAGTAATAGGGCAGATTGTCGTCTTGCATGACTGCCATAGATTTAAATATGACTCCTGGTGAAGTTTTTGTCATCTATTACTACTGTCACGTTTAATCTTACTACAGTTTGTCAGTCGGATTTAATTAATATTAATAAGAAGCCTACTGTAAAACAAAGGCCTATTCAATTATTTCAAACACAAAAACAATAAATTTAATTATTCAGCCAAGTTGACTAGCAAAATAGCCTTTGAGTTTCGACTAAAAATATTATAATATAATTTAACATTTTAAGATTTGATTTCCACCGCCAATAGACAAAGAAACGACTATTTCCTCTATCATAAATAGTTCGGAGGCGCCATGTTGTGTGGAAGGAGACGCTTACTGCAAACACTTAAGCAGAGGTGAAGAGGACAAAGGAGTGCACGATGTATCCGTCCGCGTGCTTGGCTAGACGCGGCATTTCCGATTTCTCTGACGCCCTTGAAGTCGTGAACTCTGCCTAATTAGGCACAGCCTTAAGCTTAACTGCAATCCAGCCGCCTTTCAAGGCGCCGAAACGCTAGACATATGCGTGAAGTTGATTTGAGCGGAGGATGCACATTGCCTCCTTCGAGTCCAACGACTGCGCTCAATGTTGATAGAGAGCGTGTTACAAATTAACCGTTACCTTGTTGCTTGCTCACCTAAGCTTAGGCCTACCCTACTTACATTACACACCTACCTTACTCTACTCATTTAGACCGGCCAATGCTGCTGCATCATGCTCTCACATTCCATGCTATAGTCGCTTGTTCCTATTTTCGGATTAAACTTCTCTTAACCAGCGCCATAAGATGCCACTATAGGCTAACCAATAACCCTCCGGCCTAGTGGCGGCACATTTCACGGGACGGCAAAAATTGTGTTACAATTTTTTTCTGTAAAATGTAATTGATAGCAAGCAAGTGGACTAAGGAAGAAATGTCTAATCATTGTGCTGTACCGTTTGTAAAGTTTAAACTAATTAACTCACTAAGTTAATACCTTTCATTTATTTTTATTTTTAATGCAGTCAGATTGATATATAGTGCTGGTTTCTCTTCCTACTATAGCGTCTGTTAAAGTTTGTGGATTTCAATTTGCAATTTCAATTTAGAGAGTGGCGGCATAAAAAGATTGGCCTAGAAGCGGAAATTGTTTTTAATTCGTCTCTGCTCCTAACATTGACTTTAATATTTCCTCTTTGATAAGCATATGTTTGTAAGAATGGCCCGAATATTTATTTCCAGAAGTATCTAACTGGATATTCATCTTATGAGGAAACTGTCACATGTCTATCATATGTAGGCCATCTCATATCCTTCTGCTTCAGTTCTTCTGTGCCAACATATCTCTTCGTAATCCGTCATGGCGTCTCTCGCTCTGTCTCGATGTTTGCCGACGATTAGCCAGCTGAGACGACGCATGCGTGCATAAATTATGCTAATGTTAATGTGCCTAAGCCGATGACGTCGTCGCCGTTGGTCGGTCAATGGCGCCTGGGAATGTGGCCGATGTCCAAGACAAACAGAGTGACCGACGAAGGAGGAGGAGATGGCGATGGAGGAAGAGGAGCAGGAAGAAGAGGAAGATGGAAGAGGAGGAGGAGGTTGAGGACGAAGATTACGGAAGAGGAGGAGAGGGAGGAGGAAAAAGAGAAGGAGGAGGAAGAAGAAGAAATAAGAGGAGGAGGAGGAGCAGGAGAGAGAAGGAAGAAGAAGACGACGAGAAAGAAGAAAGAAGAGAAGGAGGAAAAAATGAGAAATGAGTAGGGGTGAAGTTAAAGGACGAAAAAAGAAGGGGAAGAAGAAGAAGAGCAGAAGGAAGTGGAGAAGGAGGAGGAGGAAACCCATCAGAGGACGAGTAAGACTAGGAGAAAGAAGATGCGGTGGTGGAAGAGTATTAGGGGAAGAGCAGGATAGGGAAGAGAAAAGAGGAGTAGAAGGATGAGGAAGTCGATTAGAAGGAGGAGGAAGAGGATAAGAGAGAGGAAAAAGAATAGAAATAGAACGTTGAGGGGAAAAGGAGGAAAATGAAGTAGGAGTTTGATGTCAAATACAGAAGGTGGAGGATAAGGAAGCATTAAAGGAAAGCCAGATGCCAAGGCAACATAGCACTTTTTAATAATCCACTGAGATTACGTCATCAGTCACTTAATTTTTAATGACTGGAATTAGAAGAACCTCACCTCTCAACACAATAATTATGTATACATCCCGCTGTAGGTCACAATTAATTATTGCGGTCGTTTAATTGTGCTAATTGACTGAAACAACCTTGAACTGTGCGCAGGTCAACACTCACAGATTGTTGGACAAGCATACAGACGGAGGGAGGAGTCAAGCGATTGAAGAGTACGATTAGACAAACTGGAAAAATTAATGACTCTAAAGAACGATATACAGACTGACATTCAGAATGAGAAGAACATACAGCCAGAAACACCAAGCAGACGTACAGTGAGATCAAGTAAGAAATGCAGACAGATGCGAACATACAAAGACGTTTCTAGATTGATCATGTGGGTGACATGCATCGCGGAGTCCAAAACGGCGACGGCACAGAGCCAGACAAAGATAGACCGAGATACACAGAGGTACACAGAGATAGACAGAGATAGACAGAGATAGACAGAGATAGACAGAGATAGACAGAGATAAGTAGAGGTAGAGAGCAGTGTTCCAGAGGCTCCTAGCACAGGTATGCCAATGTGTGCAGCCGGTGGGGCCTTCAAAGGCGTCGTGTCGTCGGCGATTATTATAATGGCCGTCTGGAGAGAGGGCTTTGGCGACATGAGGCTGTTGTAGTTTACGGCGTCTACATCACACCTCGCCTATTACGGACGGCTTAATTGACTTCTCACGAGATATGTGTGCCTATCCATTCGTCCATTGTGCGCACGGCGTGAATGAGTTCAATGGCCGAGGTGCCACTTTTATCCTGAGTTTGTGTACCGTTCTTCAGCTGTCGCGGACTGGCTGGCGTCCGCCGGCTTACGGCGTCTGATACACTGTGTACAATGTGATACGTTCTTGCACAACGCAGGCGCCGGCCCGTCTCAAAGCGCCCGCCCGACGCCATTCACGCAGCGCCAGCAGGCCGTTGGTCGACGCTAAACGGACGTCGACCAATCACCGATGGTTGGAGGAGGGGCAGCGCAGGAAAGAGGCGGAGCGTGCGGTGCCAGATAGTCTGGAGCCGGGCGGCGCACGGGCAGTCGGTGCTTGTACCTGCGAGCGGAGAGTAGGAGGATGCAAGCGGCGCATTGCATGCTTTGGATGCTGCTGTTGGTGGTGGTGTTATAGGCGAAGAAGTCTGCGACGATGCTGAACTGAGCGATCGGGAAGGACGGAAAGAGAGGAAGAAGGAGAAAGAAGGAAGAGGCTTTGAGACGTACGTACGGCACAGTGCAGCAGAGGATTAAATGCTGCGTCGGCGACGGACACTTGTGGCTTCCTCCAGCGTCGACGAAGGCCAACTCCTCCGAAACCTGACGATCAAGCTGCGTCGAGGCGGACTACTTGAGACAGGCGACGCCGCCAAGCCAGACGGACAGCTCGCCTCAAGTGGCCCTGAGTGTTATTAGGGTCTGTTAACAATCGTTATAAGCTGCGACTCTACGACCGACAGACAGACGCACACACGCACCGACAGACATCCGTTAGGTCGTCGTCGTCATTCATTGTCGTCGTCCATCCCTAAGACCCTACCTACCTACCTAGGTCAGCCCTTCGAAGGGTAGACCAGCGGACGTCGACGGACTATCTAGGATCGGTCCCGTTCGCTCCTCCACTCAGCGTCGGAGTGTGATGATATTTGAACGGTTCACAGCAGGTGCCCCGTCGTCGTCGGATCAGCTCCCTTTGTCTTCGATGGCCACCTTCAACCCTTACCTGTACACCCGCTCGACGGACTACAGCGTCAGCTCGATCCTGGCCGCCAGTGGCCACCATCAGGCCTACCTGTCCGGCAGCTCTCATGCCGCCTCTCTTGCCCTCGGACCTTCGTCGCCCCTCCTCGGCAAGCTGCCCCATCCCGTATGTTCGTCGTCTGGGGTACGGGGGCTGCCTCTGGGGGCTGGCGACGTCCTTATGTCACATCAGATGCCAAGAGCCTTTCGGGGACTGGATTCACCTGGAGAAAGCAACGTCCAGGACGATCCGAAGGTAGAACTGGACGTCAAGGAACTCTGGGAGAAGTTCCACGAGCTGGGAACGGAAATGGTCATCACAAAATCAGGAAGGTCAGTTGTTCGTTCTGCATTCAGTTGGTCAATCAGTCAGCCAGTCAGTCAGCTAGTTGGTCAGTCAGTCTGTCTCAAAGACCTAATAGGAAAACGAGGATGTGACAAAAGGTCAAATTATCAAGACAGCCAATCGGATAATCTGTTGGTCTATTGTTCTTTTGTTGATTATTTCGCTCTATCTTACTGCCTGTATGTGTATGTGTCTTCCTATGTCAGTCTTAGTCTGTCTGTCTATCTCTCTAATTCCTCGCAATTTGCCTTTCCTACCGTCGCCATACAGCTCAAAGCAATATTAATATCGAGGCTGCACAAATAATGACGAAAGGTTTGGTTTGTGATGTCTGTAAATCTTTCTGCTTGTCTTCCTTCTTTGTCCCATCCTTCTTCTGCCTAAATATTGGTTTCTTTCCACTTTCCTTCTACTTTAACTATACGTTACACACAATATGTGTTGTAGCATTAATTAATAATATTGCTTAATTTGCTTCAATGCTTAAGCTTTGCTCTGTATATCGTGTGCGCAAATTTGTGAGCTTGTTCTACTTGCGTAACATCTGACGTAAATGGAATTTCTAAAATAATATTTTAAACATATAGTCTGTGTTTGTCTGCTTTTGGCAATTTATGTAGCGCCTCGATTCATTTAACAGGTGACCGGACAGTTTGGCGCCCGGACAATTCGGCGTCGGACAATTCGGCGCCAGGATAATTCGGCGTTGGACAATTCGGCCGCGGACAATTTGGCGCTGGGACAATTCGGCGCCGCACAATTCGGCGCCGGATGAGTTTGTAAGTGTATGTAGTAACTGACATTTAAAAAATATTCAGAATGGGAACGAACATAATATTTTCCATATTATCCAGCACATGTTTGGCTATTGTAGATTCATACTCAACACATAGGGACCGTGTCACCTTCTAACTAGAGTAGTCCTCCACTGTTGAGAAAACTAAGGAATATTACAAATTACATCGATTTCGGTTTGTGACTCACAAAGTAATTACTAACGGCAGTAGAAGTTGATAAATCCATGTCTTAATGTTACTGTACACTTTAATCACTATTACTTAAAATCACAATTACTTATTTTAGGGCTATTGTCTTCACCAGCCTCTATAATAACCAGACATGTGCTCGATAATATGGAGAATACTATTTCGCTCCCATTTTGAATATTTTCAAAATGCCAGTTACTACATACCGATATCTGGTCTAAATACACTAACAGACTCATCCGACGCCGAAATGTCCGTCGCCGAATTGTTCGGCGCCAAATTGTCCGCGCGCCGAATTGTCCGACGCCGAATTATCCCGGCGCCGAATTGTCCGCACCGAACTGTCCGGGAACCCATTGACAATCTTAGCAACAGCAATCAGTAGGCCTATACTGTAAAGTCTCTTTTGTAAAATTAATCATCGAGTTACAGTATTCATTTCATGTATGCTAAATTTTGGTCCATTTAACATTGCAACTATTGCAATTATCTTATAATTGCCAGCAGTAATTATGCTGATATCTAGTTAAGTTTTTGCAACAAGGGTATTTACCATTGATTGATTAATTCCACCACTACCACTTTTCGGACTCTGCCAGGGCCAATCCCAGCCTGGATAAGGAAGAAAACGACGTTAATGAGTCTCCTAATCAAACACTGCCGTCATACTGAAACTAAAATTCTCTGTTATCGGTTCTATGTGTGTCTTCTCTCACCCAAAGGGATTTCCTGCTATCAGAGGCCTTCTGCAAATCAATCACAGTGCCATAGAGCAAATCGGTTACTTAATATCTACATTGGGCTGGCTCTTCAATTAAGAGAAGACCATAATGATAATAGTAATAATAATAATAATAATAATAATAATAATAATAATAATAATTTAAATAATAACATTATTAATATTATTATTAATATTATTATTATAGTAATAATAGTAATAATAATAGTATAATAGTAATCATAATATTCTTAGTATTTTTTCAAACCGACAAACCGCAGTATGATTGCAAGTATACAGTATGAACCGATGATTAAAAGTTATTAGAGGAATTGAATTTGACTCTCGGCAGCCATGCAAGGCCCATTACGTTATGCATCAACTTACACCTCTAACGTGATTATTGCCAACATTGATGATATATGACAAACGCTTTAGATTTCGCCTGCATTATATGAACTGTGATTTCCACGTCACGGAAAGGAAGGAAAAGATGGAAGATCAGTGAGCCTGGAAGTCCAGGAGAGACAGACAGACAGACAAAGAGAGAGACAGGGAGAGTGAGTAAGTGAGAGATAGGGAGAGAGAGAGAGGTAGATACACAGAGAAGCTCCTGCTGATATCTAATGCACAAGACAACAACCGATGTCGCACCAAAGAAAGCCCTGCCGAAATATGCTAATCATTCAGAAGATGAGAGAGGGACACGTGTCAGCGTATAAAATAAGCAATTTGAAAGGCGTATGCTATAAGTATATTATTCTGCGTCTCATACTGTGAACGAAATGACAAGCGACTGAGCAGACAGACAGACAAACAGACAGACAGACAGACAGACTGACAAACAGACAGACAGACAGACAGAAAAGGAACGAAACAAATACCCAAACCGGACAACATACTCTTTAGGTCTATCTATCCTCAAAACCCTATTTTTTTTAAATTTCTAAACTCTTCAATAGCGCCTTTAAACAATACAGTTAAGGCATTTATCCCTTGAATCGTTTCTTACGTTTAGATAGAGCTATAACTTCAGAAGATAATTCAACTCTGTTTCATGTGCGTGTCGTATACGCGCCGACAGACTCGCATGCTGTAATTAATTAGTCAATTAGTTACTAAAGTTTCTAAATATAATCTTCCATAATTGGGCGAAACTGCAACAGACAGTGAACTACATAATCTGCCCCGATATTTAGCCAACCATGTATCCAACCGCGTATACCTAATGTTCATTTCGAATTATCATTAAGAATTATTATCAATCATGATTTGTTTAACTGCCTGCTTATAGGCCCATCGCCGCCCTTGTATGATAGGCCTTGCAACATTTCCGCAACTTATGTACTCTCCACTTAAGGAAACCTAATATGATACAATGGGGAAATTTGTCGACTAATAAAGAAAATAAATTTGACCGATTGTATTATTATTTGATGTATGGTTAAATTTCTTTATAAATATTCCATTAATTCTGGATGAGGAATGATTTATTCAATAGATTCGTAGTTTATACTGTGGAAATTTACAGACCCATGCATGAGACATAATCGTTTCAGAGTAAAGTGGCGTCTGAAAAAAGCACACCTGTACGCATTATTATTGCCCATAAGCGGTTGTTAAAAATGTGTTTTAAGTTTCACACTATATGCAATAAAGAAATCAAAGCAATCATACATTTGATTTGTAACTGTATTTATGCGTGAAGCGAATGAATTGTCAAGACCTATAAATCACAACATCTTAATTTTAGAAACAATATAACCTTAATCCTTTGCCTAATCTCAGTCTTAATTCTATGCTTAATCGCATACAATATACACGAAATGAACCTCTGTTGTTACACGTAATTATATGCAATCGTTACGTCGTACAATTTACTATTACATCATCGCACGACTCGCGGCACGATGGGTATCAAAGACGATAATAGTGGACAACCTAAATAATTATTCCTACGGGTTGTAAGTCTCCTTTTCAGACGACGACCAGGATTAAAATTCCCAACGGTTCGGATGCTTCAAGAAGGCGTGCCTTCTGTGCAATAAGCGACTGAGTGCTGGGTTATTATTATTGTTATAGATATAAATTATTTCAGTCTGCAATTCAATCTGTTGACTAAGGAGTAGGAGTACACGAAGGTCTTCTTACAGTGTAGATTCGAAGTAAACTGACTCAAAACGTTCATCTCCAAAGGGAAAGTGTTGTAAAGTAGACGGAACCGCTTAAATAATTTGGAGTGCGATGCGATTGGTTAAAGGAGTTCAACTCGTCTGTCAGTCTCCCTTATATGGACAGTTATGACTGCGCATGCGCCGTAGGCCTTAAGCAAGTGTCCTTAGTGGGAAATTTCTTCATTGCCATTGATTGATGCTTTTTGTGTATATATTAACGCTATATAAATGCAAGATGCGAGCGATTAGATGGATGTTCCGTTATGTTACAGGAGTTGATTTTAGTCTGTGAATGGATGGGATTATAACATTAGAATTAATAAACTAAATTGGACTCCATGGATGGTTGTCCAATTGGGTGATTGATTGAATTTGGTTTAATAATAGATGAATTACTATGGTCAATAGACAGACCAAATACAGTTGAATTTATGTGACGCCTCGTCTATAAGATTAGGTTAGGAAGCACGGATCAAAATCCCAAACCTGAAACCACTTTAAGTCATATTATAAGCAAATTATACAAGCGCAATATAAACGACATGCATTTATATACCAACATGCGTTTGATTTGCATGATTATGTTGGCTGATACATAATTGAAGAATGTTCCACCGATTCAGAGATGGCGGCTCTCGACTTGTTAGAAGGACTTCTTGTCAGGTCTGCTGGACATCACTAGCGCCATCTGCCGTCGTCGTCGTGTGCGCGCATTCGTGCACGCCATGGGCCAACACGGCGGCGGCCTCTGTCCCTACACGGCAGGTGCGATCGCGCCGTTATGGGGGCGGTCCGCCGACGTGCCCTGCTCTGCGGAACAGCTGCCCCGGTCCGTCCTATAGTATGGGACCTCAACGTCACTGGGTGGACACTGGAAATGCTGCAGGTGGAGCCCTTGGAGGCCGCCGCTCTAGGACAAAGCAAACACGGATCAATATTTTATTTTAATTGTCGCATATGTTTTGTCTGCCACAATTACAATTAATACATATATGCATAATTCATATATCTATAATGTTAGAATATACATGCATATCCTCCGTCGATATAAATACTATATTTATGTATATATATATAAATAATCAGTATATAGGCCTATATAATAATATGTTCTCAATAGTATATAATAATATATGTAGAATAGTGTACCATTGGTACATAAAATGTATGTACCATTGGTACATAAATTCCCATTTAAAGGGAGATATCACATATGCTATAGACATTTATTGGCAGAAACGCGCTAATTGAATCTGCGTAAATAGTCCCCGTCAGTTTGCTTCAAACGAGGCCATCGTAACTGGAACTATTGTGCTGTCCTTGACACTATATGACCGACCAGGACGATTAATTCATTGTCTCCATTTTCCCAGTTAATATGCGCGACATTCTCAATATCAAATCGCATATCATCCTTGTCATGGATGCGTCGTTGAATAACTTATTACACACAAAATATCAAAGCACAATTCCCTTCGTATGCCATGCAGGACAGAAAAGCCCGTCGTGTCTTTACCCTGTTGAAATGGATGTCTAATATTCACGACACATTATATGTATAGGCTAATATACTCTCAAGATATACAGGGGAATCGCTCAATAACGAAAGTAAATAGGCAAAGACCTTATATAGAATAGCGAAGACGACAGTCTATACAGTATCATAATTATATAGACCCATATTGATAAGTGATAATGGTCGAATTGACATAATTGACCGAGTATACTATAGCTTGGGTTCAGACCCCTCCAATTACCACTATACCCTTTAACCGGGATTTGAATCCATAACCTACACACTGCAGCATATATATATATATATATATATGTATACATCACTTAACTAATATATCAACCATTATACATCATATGCACGGTATCACTGATGGTATAGATGATGAAAGGCTGTATACATACGACATGTGTATATACACATATGTGGTCATTGAGCAACCCTTCACTCCCTTTTGCTGAGAGATTTCGATTGAAGTTAAAGAGTGACACCCGTGGATGGCAGACTGTGATGGGCATTGGGCATACAGGCCCTGTCAGCGGGACCCTTCGTAGTTTCTACTTTCCATATTAATCCTCTTCTCCAAGTTTTCTTATACGCGGGCTATTATTTTTATTATTATTTTTTTATAATAATAAGAATAATAATTTCAACTGGTTAAGGTGAATAATAATAACAGTAACGGTTGGTCATGATTAAAGATATATTTACGATGAATTATCCCGTAATAATAATCCTTAAATTTTATCGGTGAGCTGCATTACGTTCTTGTTCGATTCAGAATCAGAATCATATATATATATATATATATATATATATATATATATATATATTAAATCTGATTCTGAATCGAACACTCAATCGTGTGTGTGTGTCTGTGTGTGTGTGTGTGTGTGTGTGTGCGTGTGTGTGTGTGTGCAATTTATTGAAGGCAACATATTAATCTGTTGTTTGCGCCAAATGGATGCCATTACGCCGCAGGAACCGATAATGATGACGATGACGTCAACGATGTTTAGGACAATGAGTTGATGACGACAATGGCAACGGTGGTTATTATAATGATAATGATGATGATGATGATTATGATAAATGTATTTGGTGCAAGCGATAATAATAATAATGATGATGATGTTGATGATAAGGATGATGATAATGGCAATAAAATTTTCGTTTATTTTCAAACTGACAACAGCTCAGCATTATTACGAAAATATTATAAACCATGTATGACAAGATATTGCAATATTCGGATATTACTGTCGGCAGCTATGCAAGGCGCTCATAACGTTATATATCTAACTTAACCAAAGCCGCCGCCTAGCGACAGAAGGAGTACCGTATGGGGACGTGGTTATATATAAATTCAGTGCATCGTCATTCGATTGGAATACAGACGGATATTATCACCATGGACATCGATTTGAAACTGCATGCGGCGATTTATGCTGCGCTATAAAGCTTCCACGTATAATGTTTTGACTTTATAATAAAAACGACAGGAGTCATTATCGAAACACATTTAATTATATGATTGTGTGCACGATTTGAAAATGAACGCTATTATAAGGCATCGCTGTTATTTACACAGTAAGGTAAACTGTAACCAATGGGTCTCTATTGCAGTTTTATATCGATATTGGTCTACAGTCACCTATATATCCATGGTTTCTGTATACATATTATATACATATATATATAATTATATGAAGATGGATAGAGCAGGAATACATAAATATACGGATATGTACACATAATTTTCATGTGCTATTTAATAATCCGTCCAAATTTTGTGTGTAAACTACATGTGAATGCATATTTCTTCTATATATACTCAATGACACTAGTTAATAAGGAATAATTAAAGAGAAGCATACAAATTTCTCTCTCTGTCTATATATATATATATATATATATATATATATAAAGTATCAGCTGATGACATATACATCATATATATATATATAATATCATATATATAGCATATGTCTAGCAAGTGTCCTTAAAGACAACAGCG
>OY365812.1:15264349-15324349 GCA_959347315.1 Bimastos eiseni
GTTGGGGCACGAGCAATGAGTGGAGCTCAAATGGGAGATCATTTCATAGTGAAGGGCCCATGGCACAACCTAGTAAGCACTGCGCTACCTAATAGCCAAGCGAGTATACGTGGAACTAGAAGCTCACCCCTCGTCGCAGAGCGAAGCACTCGAAGCGCTGCAACGTCAGAAACTATTTTTACAAATTACGAAACAGTTCTTATTGTTTATTGGAATAAACATTTCTTGTAATTTATTCACACATGAATTGTTTTGTAAATAAAAGGTCTATTAACAGTTTCTGCTGATCGTCTGATCATAATTTAACCAAAATCCGACGACCCTTGTATAATGTATATATATATATATATATATTTATGTCGAGTCCATTTTGTACATTTGACCGATTGTCTCCCCGCTCCTCTTCAGTCCTCCATGGCTTGGTCCGCGTGACGTCTGAGCTGGTCTGTTGTCATGATGTGTTTAGGATTTCTATCGTCTTTTTTCTTACGGCCGCCGTATCATCCCCCATTCAACCTACCCTCCTCTTGTTTCCAGGCTAGGGACTGGCTCTGCTATTGTAGTCAGAGGTGAGGTAGCGGTTTAACATCCCTATACATAGTTTTCTTCTCATGTAGCCCTGTTCTTCTCTACAGGTTCCCCCCTGGGCAGTAGGGGTCATGTTTATTGGGATGGCGATCTGATCTCGCCATGCCACAACACCGTCACTGCAGAGTAGGCTATAGATGTGCAGTTTTTCAAGGGGGTTGTGTCGCTATACACCACCCCACTGCACCCTGGTGGAGCCGCCGCTCTTTATTTATTTATTTATTACCGAAATTTGATACCGCCCTTCCTCCCAACATTTTTGCCCAGAAGTGCATACACACGCCTCGCCGGGCGCAATTGCAGTTGTACTGCAGACAATTGTGAGCGAAGGGAATTGCTCAAGGTCTCTACACAGTTACTCCCCGGACGAGGATCGAACCCGCTCGCTCAGGGCAAGCTGAACGTTACGGGCTTACCGCTGTAACCGATCGGCCACTGTGTTTGCCTCCTGCCTGTCAACGAATATGTTGTTGGTCCGCGACTGCATATTCGTCGAAGATAAAACCTCGCAATCCCCGCTTAGTTGGCATCTACTCTTCTTATACTGAAGGGCACTCCACTATCCGCCACCTGTGGAGGCTGGGTTGCAGTATGACTCTTCAGTGTTTTAGCAATGCCTCAGCATATTCCAACACCCAGGTTTATGCTGATAGGACAACACACTGGCTTGCATTTATATATATTGAACACTTCCATCAGCCGATAGAAGAAACTCAATCACTACCCGTACTCTAGCAGTGCCAGCCCTAAGCCTGGAGAATGGAGGTGGGCGATGCTAATCATTTTTATTCTGACACATGTAGTTTTGTTAAACAACATCCAACCCGCAAGGCAGCGTCGGTCTAAAGGACGACCTCAACTGTAAATGACTTGGACCGATCATGAGAAGCTCGACTTATCTCGCTGTTGTCAGTTGCTATCTTAGTCTGATGAAGAGCATCTAGAGAAGAGAGCGATGTAGTCCTGTCTTAGTAATTCTGTCGTACTTTTTGTTTCTTCTCTTTCTCGTAATCTTCTCATCATCTCTCGATCTGTCTGATTACACATTGCCTGTCTGAGAGTTTACTGTCTCTCTGTTTGACTTTCTGTCTCTTTTTTCGGTCTCTGCAGTTGCAAAGACGGCGTCACTCGGCTTCACTGTCATTAATTCTGTCTGTTTGACAATGACTTGTTATGATTGTCATTTGCTTCGTTCTTCTTATCGTTAGGTCTTCAGCTTTCTCTTTGTCAGTCAGTCAGTCAGTCAGTCAGTCAGTCAGTCAGTCAGTCAGTCAGTCAGTCAGTCAGTCAGTCAGTCAGTCAGTCAGTCAGTCAGTCAGTCAGTCAGTCAGTCAGTCAGTCAGTCAGTCAGTCAGTCAGTCAGTCAGTCAGTCAGTCAGTCAGTCAGTCAGTCAGTCAGTCAGTCAGTCAGTCAGTCAGTCAGTCAGTCAGTCAGTCAGTCAGTCAGTCAGTCAGTCAGTACGTGTGTTTGTATGTCTTTATGTATGTCTGTATGTATGCCTGTGTGTCTGTATGTATGTTTGTATGTATGTACGTATGTCTTTATGTATGTCTGTATGTATGCCTGTGTGTCTGTATGTATGTTTGTATGTATGTACGTATGTACGTGTGTTCGTATGTCCGGTACGTGTGTTCGTATGTCCGTATGTTAGTCCGATCCTTGTGCCTGCATGTTGTTCTCATGCCTTTTCGATTAACCTGATGGTGTTGTAAAATGACGGCTATTCATGACGCCGAGCAAATACCAATTAGCTCATCCTCCTTGTCCGATCAAGGTCCCTTATCTGTTCAGCTGCAGAAAGAGTCAGAGAGAAAGAGAGACAGAGAGGAAGAGAGAAAGAGAGACATGCAGAGAGAGAGACGGAAAGTGACGGAATAGGAAGAGGAGAGAGACAAGAGAAGTAGAAGAGGGCATGCGCTAATTTCCCACTCTTACAGGTCTTAGATCCGCTAAGGATGCGTCGAAAACGAAGCGAAGAAGCCGGCAATAATTATGATATATGACATTATATCGGACGCAGTGTCAGCTTTTGCCGTCATCCGCACTTACAGCTAACGGGTCTCCTTCTTCTTCTACTTGCTAGTACCAGCAGCAATTATAATTTTATTCTCGTGTAATTATCACGTTTGATTATCATATGATAGACGGCCATTGTCGGTTGGTCGCGCCATTAGAGCGACTCCCTCTAGTTCTGCGAAACTGCTACCGTCACGTGATCTGGGGCGCGTGACCGACTGACTATGGACGCATCGTAGGATGCGCAAGATAGTGGTGCCACCTGGCGAGAGATCAGTTGGAGTATTATACAGTGACTTGGCGCCCTATACGCCACCTGGCGAGAAGAGATGACGCTGTAGACACTTGCTTCAGCTACACTGACGCTGTAGCAGAATGGATAATGCAATGAATGGCTGACGCAATGAATGGCTGACGCAATGAATGGATGACGCAATATTGTACCATAATGACGACATCACCACGTCACACGACATCACAAAACCACGTCACATCACATCACAATAGATGTATGTATGTATTAAAATATTTATATAGCGCCTTCTAAGAACCTCTCGATCAGACCATCGCGCATCATGCAGCCACTTCACGCTTCCATTTCACACTTATACACACGAGCGGCGATCCCGGGGGTCGAGGGGGAGAAGTCCCCTCACCTACATAGAGGGGGATACGTTTGTCTTCCCCGCATTTCTTACTACTCTCATTGGTTGTCGCCCACCTCTCAAACGAGATCGTCGTCTCTGCATATATAGCCATATCGCACTGTATATTAACAATATTATCTCATGTAGCCTACATTTTCACCCTTCGAGAAAATTGATCACCTTTACTGTTAACCCATTCAATTGTAGATCGATTCTGTCTATCTCTCAGCCTCACAGTTTTAATCACTTTCATTCTCGCAACTAGTTTCGGTTTCGTTTTATCTATTGTTTCTGATTGGCCTTATGTTTTGCTGACGTCGACAGGCGAATGTTTCCGCCTTTCAAGGTCAAGGTGTCTGGACTGGACAAGAGAGCCAAGTACATTCTCCTTGTCGACATCGTTGCCGTTGACGACTGTCGATACAAGTTCCACAACTCGCGCTGGATGGTCTCAGGGAAAGCGGATCCGGAAATGCCGAAGCGGATGTACATCCACCCGGATTCGCCCTCTACCGGCGAACAGTGGATGAGCAAAATCGTCTCCTTCCACAAACTCAAACTCACCAACAACATCTCCGACAAACACGGCTTTGTAAGTCATTTCAAGGAACAATAAGAAGTCATAAAGCGCCACTAGATTAATATTATTGTATTATTGTAAAGTAATTAAACATTTATTTGGCGCCCCTTCCAGATATCTAATGAAGGTGCTCTCGAAGTAAATATTATGCCAATTGTCATTACGAACTGAGATACTGCATCTGTTATATAGCAAAATGACCTCACTTATGACAGTCATCCGTCTTCCGTAGCATCATTATCATTATCGCGACTCATAGTCATAGTTACCATTAACGTTCATCATTACCGTTTTCGATACCGTGTTATCGTCATCGTGGGATCTTTTTGCCAGGATGTGACCCTCTAAATAATGACGGTCACTGGCCAGTGGACACATCGTGCATGTCCCGAATTATTACTATTACTTTGATTAATTTCATGTAAATAAGCATTTTTAATGATCGGTATAATTATGACGTAAGCTAAGTAACATCATTAGACTATTAAGTAAATAATAGCTTTATCAGATCAGCAATAATCGAAAGCTTATCAAATGCAAGAGATTGCAATTTCTTTATCTATTGCCGCGTCATTGGATGTCTATTCAGTCCATGCATTTCTGTCCATGCAAGTAGACAAATATGACCACACTAATTTATGTGTGTCAATTCATCTCACCAATCAAACTAACAAATTCCGTCCGTCCGTCCGTCCGTCTCTCCATCAATCCACCCATGTTCCTTGTATGGATATATGATGTGTGTGTGTGTGTGGTGGCATGCGCCAGTCTACAATGGAGGAAATGACCATTGCGATTCGTTGCTTGGTCAGAGCTAGGGTCTGTGAATGTGTCCACTATCTCCAGCATATCACCTCCGGTCGTTTGTATAGTTTCTGGCAAGAGGAACAGTCCTTGCACATCTTGTCTCCATCTTGTTCCTGTCCCATTGCAGTTGAACTCATGCAGACTGCAGACAAAAGCTTTGGCCTCTGTATACGTATATCCATGCAGCGCCAGGAGTAACACTTCTGCCAGGAATAACACATCTGCCAGGAGTAACACTTTCCCGTGCAGACGCCACACTTGCGACAGAAATGACACTTGCGCCATCTATATATACACACCAGTAAGTAGAGCCATCCGCACAGTCTTCGACGGGTACATAAAGACCTCCTCCGCACGCAGTGACATTGCGGTCGTGGCGCCGAATCAGCTCAGATGAACTGTGGTCTCTGTAATTTCGTCCACTGCATAAGGTGCCGCCAGGACTGGAGCCTATAAGCGAGGAGTTATCTGTCTATAACTCTGTCAACTTTAAGCCAGACTTTGATTTCGTCTCCACACAGCTCCGGCATTAGTATATAAAGCAGATATGAGATGACAGTCTTGACTGCGTGGGAGGGCAGGGAGGCCACAAGTTCGGAGTACATACCAAAGAGGTATACTCTATCCAGGCGAATCAAATATAACATTCAATAAGTCAACGTCAACTATCTGTGTTGGTTGGAGGGTTCATGATATGAGGTTGTTCATGGTTAGAATCCTGTCTGAATTGGACCGGCCTCTGCTGCCTGGGTAAATCCTCCTTTTTTGTCGTAGTTTATTCCTCAGTAGAAAGGTCTTGTCATGAGCACCGACTTCTAAGTATATACACACGAGGACCATGCCACAAACTCGACAGAAGGGTGCTTTTGCGCGTCTCTCTCTCTCTCTCTCTCTCTCTCTCTCTCTCTCTCTCTCTCTCTCTCTCTCTCTTTCTCTCTCTCTCTCTCTCTCTCTCTCTCTCTCTCTCTCTCTCTCTCCTCTTTCTCTGTCTCTCTCGATCAGTAAGTTTGCTTATATATATATTTATATTTATATATGCGTGTGAATATATATATATGTATGTATATACTCATGTACAGATGCATATACATATTTATACAGTATTATACGCAATTACGCATAATAATAATGGTAAGCGTATATTCTAACAACAAATAACGCGGCTACAGCTTCTGTGGACCACAGAACGACAAGAAACATCAGTTGCTATCTTTTGTAAGATGTCACAAACAGCCTAATGAGCAAAGACTCCTATAGCGCCATTTCACAGTGGCATATCCCAGCAGCTTATCAAAGCCACTCTTGTATGCAGTTGCAAATCCAATAATAACATATCCGTAAGTTGAGCGGGAGTGCTACATTGTTTGTGGCAACCAAGAGAGGGCGCGCTCCCACGAAGGGAAACAGGCGGAAGAGGTATGCTGGAGTCAAGTGGGAGGTCAGCACAGTCTCGCCATACATGATCCGTTTAGTAGAAACCCGAAGCGACGTATAAGCCGCGCATGGAATTCCAAACAACGCGCGCTATATATTCGTGCAAATCGTTCATAATTTATTATTTCGCCTCCAGAAAACTGCCGCCATATTGCGATAAGAGGCGCCATCTGCCGTTTGGCGGCCATCGTCATAATCGCATCCATTGCACGGCTGCTGATGCTGATGCTGAAACCTTGCTTAAGTCGGTGTCTTCGAGGGGACCTATATCGGGCGGGCGCTGTTGCTGCGAGCGCCTCCAGTCACGATACGGGACGCTGGGGGCGGGGAAGAGGGAACTTGGCCGGTGTCTGAAAGGGGCAAGAGGTCTGTTCCCGAGATGCCAGCAGGGTATGGTGCCTGAGATGCCATGGATGGCAGTAACTGTGGCTACAGATGATGAACGATTCCTACTGATGGCACGCGTGGAAGACAAAGCGATGCATGACGAGGGAAGAGAAATGGACAGAGATAGAAAGGGATACATACATACATACATACATACATACATACATACATACATACATACATACATACATACATACATACATACATACATACATACATACATACATACATACATACATACATACATACATACATACATACATACATACATACATACATACATACATACATACATACATACATACATACATACATACATACATACATACATACATACATACATACATACATACATACATACATACATACATACATACATACATACATACATACATACATACATACATACATACATACATACATACATACATACATACATACATACATACATACTGGAACGAACAGATACGTATATACATGCAGACTAAGAGAGCCAGATAGAGAACAGGCGCCCGTATACCATCGGTCCTTAGGGTTGTAATTGGGCTCAATGGGTATATACTGTCACGGCGATATACTCGATCTTTGTATCATCTGTAAATGCGCATATGGCGCATATATTGGACGGAACAGAAGCTCAGAGGGAAGGACGGATAGACGGGTGAGATGGATGGACGGACAAAAGAACGGAGAGAGGGAAGGAAATACGGACGAATGGATGGAGTTATGGATGAATATCGAAGAGTATTTTCAAATTTTCGAGTGTCTTGCGTGTTAGATTTTTAATTGATTCCATAAATCGGTACTTAAATAAATGGCGCGAGACTTTATAACATTAATACATTAAGATAGAAATCAGTTGAAAATGCTATTTAAAAAAAGAAGAGCATAAATCATCTTAGCGTAGACGCTTTAGAAGTAAAATCTGAATATAATGATATTCATATAATGCATATCTTCAACTGCTATTTGTTTAATGACCTTGATGGCTGATCGGCTGGCCAATTTGATGAATGAATGGACGGATTAACGGATTAATTGATTATTGAATGAATATATATATATATATATGAATGGATTGATTAATTATTGAAGGTATATATGAATGAGTTATTGATAAGTACATTGATTGATAGAATGTTGTAATATATCGCATAATGCTAACGGTGTATTTACGAAGATGCAATTGAAGGTGAGATGTATTCAAATGATGGGCTATGAATGATACGAAGATAGACTGACTGGGTGGCAAGAGAGGTAATGGGGGTGTATGTTTGGTTTCAGTTACACGAGGGAGTCTTCGATTGGATGAATAAAACACACGCAAAGTTCCACTGGGTACGGACATGTTGTTACGATCAATAACCTTCTCTTCAACTATGCTCGCTTCCTTCCCAGCAACACAGATATTCCCCGTACCCATGCAAATATTCCGTTCACCTTTATTAGTCGAAACACCATATATTGTCCCGTCCAAAGACCGAGCCAAACCTTTTTGTGACCAGGACATAGTCTTCAAAGTAACCAGCGAGCAGGACAAAATTCTAGCAGCCTTTGTGGCCCTACAAAAAATGGGCAAAGGCCGTTTTACGAGGGACTTGTCTATACCAGGTTGTAACACCGCCTCTGGTACTCTCCCAAGAAGCCTCGTCAAATCCAGCCGCTGCTAAATTTGTCAAATGAATCTCACTACAGCAAAACTTTGTCATTGAAATAAAAGTAGATCTATTGGTAGTTTTTAATGGTGTATACTTTTCAAAATTTAAAAATCGAATCATCGAAAATTTCCTACTATAAATAGCCTATATAGGCTGTGTACTGCATTTACGATGTTGCAATGATAATTTTAACAAGGCGTCATTTGTTGACTGAAGCTAAAACATGTCTCGGCTTAAATATAGTCGATGAGCGTCGTTTGCATAAATCCGGTTAAAATACGGTTAAAATACGACGATTGAAGGGTTTCCACAAAAATGCTTTGATTTCTCGCTTATAGTTCTGTAGATCTCCAAACGATTTCGATTTAATGCAATATTTTGCATCTTATGTCAATATTCGCTTTAATTCATTTACCCCTTGTGCATGCGTCTACATACGTCTGTGCACGCGTTCATTTGCGTTACTATGCATGCAAATATGCCCCGGATTTTCCGGTCTGGCGACCGCAAAGGGTTAATTAAGGCAGACGGGTTAACGCCTAAATTAGCAAACAGTGCGTTTAATAGAGGCTTAAGTCAAAAGGCGCCAGACGGGTGGATGGTGGTCCGAGAGAAAGGTTTACGTCGGCGGAAGAGGCCGGAGGCGGCTGTTCGAATACGAGGCCCCTGCAGGCATACAGACTTCTATCTTATAGTTATGTGCGCGCAGCTCAGTATTCAACGGTCGATGTGTATCTATATCGAAAGCATGGGCTACGTTCATCGGTGAGGTTTAGTGACGGTTACCAGTCGAGAGGATTCCGTGCTTAAGTAATGCGTCTTTTCATGAGTCTCTTTCCGAAGGTAAATATGTGCGAAGCAGCGAGTGATCAGGAACTTCGTATCTTATATGTATCGACGACGCAGCGGTCGAGACTTTGACAACGATGAGCATTAGGGGAATCACTGTCGCAAAAACACGCTACTCCTCCCTGTATACAAGGTGCTGTTTGTCTGTCTGTCTCTGTCTGTTTGTCTGTCTGTCTCTGTCTGTTTGTCTGTCTGTCTCTGTCTGTTTGTCTGTCTGTCTGTCTGTCTGTTTCTATCTCTCGCTTTTTCTCTCGTCAACGAGCGAACGTCGCAATCCGTCTGTGGGAAAGTCCTCACATATTTTAACAAACCGACATCTAACGACTGAATTCTTACAAATGGAGACATCGTTGAGACCTGCTGATACACTGACCAGAGATTTCCGCCACGTCACGAGATACTACCGAACCTTTGAAGCCTCTACAAGCAACGCCCCCCTCACTCACCCGCTCGCCCAACGAATCGTTACTCAGCTTTGCTTGCTCCAACTGTTTCCCGTTTCAACTAGGGCCTTTTGCTAATTATTCTACCATCTATTTGCTTTTGACTGATCGGATTATACCACAGCAAGCTAACTGACATATCGTTTTCATGATAATTAGTAAAATTGCTCGTGAAAACAGTTAATAACGCGTTTATACTCTGGAAAATCAAATCGTCTATGCACAGTAAATTATTGTTAATTATCACTCATTAAAAAATCAGTAGACTCTAAATGTCATCGCAGCGAATAATTTGTTTATTCATAATGGATGTCCTTCCATTTATATCGTCACAGTCGAATTTTTTCGTCAATAAAAACTTCCTAGAGGAAAAGCATTCGATTTGCTGTAACTATAGTCTGAAAATTTGAATTAGACGTTTCTGTAAAATTTCCGGACCGCCTTCCTTGCTATTTTTCTTACTTAAAAACATTGAAACTTGCAACATTTTTAAATTTTTTATTTTCAACCGATTTTTACCGATAAAATGTGACGTGGATGAACCAAATGTAAACATTTAAAAATGAAAAAATGGGATAGAACGCAAATCTCGTTTCTCTTGTGCTTTGCACAATCAGATATGATTAGAATATCTGTCCACACTGAGTATATTATGAATATTCATAGAATGTGAGCTGACTAGGATTAAAATTATTCTACTAATAATAGTTGGTGTAGTTAAATTAGTTAATTAACCAGTCCGCGTTGACTGAAATGATAAACGTGTATACAAGGAAACTATTCAAGGAATAATAGACTATTTTCAATCAACAATGTTCAAATTTGTCCTCTGAATGCGGAGGACATCGTAACGGCACATCCGTTTAACATCCTAGCTATACTTCTAGAGAAGAGACAGGGCGATGGTTGATAGGCAGTGGATGCTATGCAGCGAAGGAGGGATGGAGAGGGCATGGTTGCAAGGCACTAGAGGAGGGTGCTGCATGGTTGAAAGGGACGCCGAGAGGAAGAGAATGGTGGTTTCTATAGCGACTGGTTGCTATAGGGACTGGCTGATATATAGGGACTGGTTGTTACTGCAGGAACTAGTTGCTGCTTGTTCAGTTAAAAACCTATAGCAAGAGCATTTTGAAATTTTTTGTCATTTCGATAGTCAGTTGTATTCTGCAAACTAATATGCAGCAACATAGACCGATATTTGCAATTGCAATGAAGTATATAGATATATAAGGAAACAATTTTGGACTCACCAGTTGTGAAAATGAGTTCGACTCCGAGAGCTAAGTGGAAATACTAAACGCATTAGAACGAAGTGCTGCTCTTTGTCATCATTTCATCCTTTGCAATAGGTTGCAATATTTACAAAGTACAATTGACTTCTTCTATATTTACATAAAAAGGTATTTGACCTTAAATGAGCGGTTCCTTTATGTTACTCTAACGACGCTTCAAGTTCATTATAATATATAGTTAACTTATTTGTAGAAAAAGAAATATAGAAAGAAAACGAGGGAAAGAGAGAGGGACAGAAAGAGCAAAGAGAAGAGAAGGAGAGAGGGTTTTATATGCGACATCTTTCTTTTCCACTTTTAACAGACGATTCTGAACTCAATGCAAAAGTACCAGCCTCGTTTCCATCTAGTTCGTGCCAATGACATCCTGAAACTGCCATACAGCGCTTTCCGAACTTACGTCTTCAAAGAAACGGAGTTCATCGCTGTCACGGCATACCAGAACGAAAAGGCAGGCAACCGCTATATAAATGAACTATATATGTGCATCCCCATGTGAATTGTCATCTCTGATTAAGCTTTCTTTCATTAATTCATTCGGTCGTTCGATCGCTCACTACCCACGCACCCACCAATGTGCACCCATGCATGTGCATTACCCCATTGATCCACGGCTCTGATCATTGTTCACTTTCTCAATTGGTCTGTAAATTGAATGGTTCCTTCATTCATCCATTCATTAAAATAGAAATTTTTTGTTCCTTCATTCATTCGTAGATCTCTTCCTTTCTTCCATCCTTTCCTTCCTTCTTCATTCGTTTAAACCAATCTGAACGAATGTTAATAGTCGTTCTTTCACTTAATCATCCATCTGAATATACTTCAACATGCATTATTTATGGCGTTCTGCAAGTGTTTAATCTCCGCAAGATTAAATAGTCCTATAGTTCGTGTTTCCGTTAGAGTAAAACGTAGGACGCATACTTACTTACGGTCCAAACCTAGAATTATAGACGTATACCTCGACTCTTAAGGCGTTCACAACTTCACATCGGTCCTAGCCCGAAAGTTTTGAACATTTTATACGGACGTAAAACGGCCACTTGACAAAATACCTATGGGCCATTTGTAGACAGTTAAGCATGCATTGTATAAAAGTACAAGTCATCTTCTGAGACCCTCTCAATGGTGCTGTGGCTTTAATTACACTTGTATATCTTATTCAGAATTTCTGTTCTAATAGTGATGAATATAAAAATAGGTAGATATTCGGACTATATATGCCTAAAGAGTTAGACCGTGGATCCCTATAGATTCCCTAATTCTGTCTGGAACAATGCAACAGGTTTTGCTTTGTCTTTCAGATCACACAGCTGAAGATTGACAACAATCCTTTTGCTAAAGGATTCCGTGACTCGGGTGGTGGAAAACGAGAGAAGAAGTAAGTCACTCTCCATCAGTTGATGGCATCGTTATTATTCGTCTGCATACATTTTGAGGTCTTATGGAATAACACGCATGGAAGAAATACAGTTTTTCCATTGACCTAGCTATGCCCCAAAGCAAAGAAGTATCATTAGCAGAATCCAGTTTATTGTCTGTGCTATTTGACTATTCAGAGTTGGAGACCAGTCAACCAGATGCGTTGCCTTAAACGACTGCCCAGAGACAAGCTAATTGAGATCAGTAATTAGATCAGTAATATGGTTAGAATAGGACAATTACTTGAACAGAAACAGAAATATAATTACTGCATGGGCTGTATGGCATGATATGCCTATCAGTACCAGTGTAGTAAGCAGTGGAGGAGGAAGTGATTGGGACAGAACAGTATTATACACTTCACTTCATATTTATAAAAATCAAGTCATGACTTTTGAGAAACTGACCTACAGATACAATAAGAACTTCAGTTGCCGTGTGTATACGAATATATGCAAATCTTAAATTATGAGTGAGTGTAAGCCTATGTAGATATTAAATGTACTTATGTATGTAGCTAGAGTTTATAAGCTTAACATATCACCTACCAATAGCATTGGATTTGTTACCTTGACTCTAAATCTCCGTCGTCACTTCCGCGCCGTCTTTATTCAATCGTACGCCAGGTAGGAAAATGGTGGCTGTCATTATATATGAACATTTACTCTCACTACGTCACACCACAATACACCACATTTCTTCACGTCTCTTGACATTGTATTACATTAGCCGTGACGTCATCATGGTGTCTAGGCGTCTCCAGAACCTCCAGCAGAGTGCGCATGCGCAGACGGTGGCGCTCAACACGAGCAACGGCAGCGGCGGAGGAGGTTCAGAAGATGTGCATCGTTGGCAGCTGGACAGCGATTGCAGCGACGACGAAGACGGAGAGATCTGCGTCGTTGACGAAAAGTCTGACTCGGAAGTGACAGGTCGGTCACCGGAAGTACGTCACGAACCCTCCATGGAGGACCCGGCGGGCGGGGCGACGACACGCGACGATGAACCAATGGAGAGCGAGAGTGTCGAGCGGTCGGCCGATCAGGGTAGGGGCATTTCTTACATTACATTAATATAATGCACATCACGTTACATTTACATCATGTTACATTTACATCATGTTACATTTGCATCATGTTACATTTGCATCATGTTACGTTTACATCATGTTACATCTGGAAGCATGTTCAAGATGCGTTTGCTCAAAAGCAACGCGGTCGAAAAATATTTGATCATTGAACACGTTCGATATGAATAAGTAGGTAAACATGGTTGAAATACAGATTGAGTAGGAAACACAGTTTAAATACTGATTGTCAGAAGCACGGTCGAAATACAACTGTTTAGGGAACATGGTCAAAATCAAATATTGTTCAAGAAACAAGGTCGAGATACAATTGATATGGAAACACTGTCGAAATTCATTTGTTCAAGAAAGATGTTAGCAATAATTGCATGGTCAAAAACACTTTCCTTTTTTGTCTTGTATTTTGTCATCAGTTGTTGCGTGTTTGATTGTCGTTCTCTTCTTTGTTGCAGATGTCTTGGTCTCGTCTGATTCCTCTGCAGACATTTCATCAAAGAAGGTCCATTTGGGGAAACGTGATGGTCCTCTGGTCTCGCCCTTTGAGTCTCGCCCCACAGGGACCATCTCACCCACCGTTGTCATCCATCGCCACCCCTCCTCCGAATCCATGGTAACCACCGCTTCCCCTCATCGCCCAAACCATCGCCACCAACATCACCACCATCACCACCATTACCCTCATCACCACCCACGCCACAGTCAACGCCCCCACCACTCGGATCATGAGACACCCTCTCCCAGTCCTCCCATCAGACCACCGAGGGCCGAGTATCGGCATCCTGCCAGTCACTCCTCGTCAAATTCACCCCCACCGTGCAGTAGAAAACTCCTCGAGCCCGTTTCGCCGCCTACCCCACAGCCAGGGCAGAGGACGCCGTCCACAGACCTGGCACCACTCGCTCACAGGTCCTCCAACACCCTGGGCCTGTGTCGAGCCACAGAGGGTGCGGATGTGCCACGTGCCCCGCCTCTGATGGATAAGTCGGCGTTATTCGAGCGGGGTCCGTCTGAGCCCCGATGTCCTCCGAATGTAACTGTTCTCCAGCCCCCATTGGCCCCTCCTATGCTGTCCTACCTGTATCAGTCGGGACTGTACGCGGCCGCGGCTGCTCATCAGGCCAGCCATCTTTCACCGCGACACCTCGGCCAGTTCTTCTTCAACAACCCAGGCGGTCTCTCTCAGCAACTTCCGGCCGATTCGCCGTTTCCATTTCCGCTTCCGACTCCGCCTGGTCTTCCAGAGGTCGGTCATCTGTCGCCAGCCAATCTGGCTGCTGCTGCAGCAGCAGCGGCAGCCGCTGCGGCCACTGGTTTCCATCTCAACCCTGCATGGATGCTTAGCAATCAGATGGCTCTCAACCCGTGGCTCTACCCCACCTACTTGGCTGCCTTCGGTCAATCGGGTGCGTTGGCCGACAACCCCATGGTGGCAGCAGCGTCGTCGTCACTCGCCACCCCCCTTAACACGGCGGGTCCTCTCTTCAGCACCCATCATGCCTCAAGGTTCACTCCATATGGGGCAGTGCGGCCTTCGAAGGTCAGTGTGGTCTCGGTGGGATCGCCACGCTCCCCTCAGGTGCCGGACACTTCTGGCACGACTGAGACGCCTCCCTCCGGGGCACAGCGGTGCTCTGAGTCCCCCGTTGGGGTCCCCCAGCAGCCACACCCCGGATCCTCGCCCCTCAAGAGACCAATCGCTTCTTATGGAAGGGGACCACACAGCGAACTCAAGAACATCGAACAAATGCTAAACGGACTGAATAGGAGCCATGACCACGTGATCACATCTTCGAAGACCTGATTGGTCGGACGGAGCCGCCATTTTGAAGACAGCTGACCAATGAGTTCTTGTTTTGTTTCTTTTATAAACTGCCAGATGTAGTCATGATCGACGACATGCTGTGATCATAGCCTTATATGCTGCCGTGTGAATACGTCATTAAGTCACGTGTTTGTGTTTGTTTGCGCATTCATGCGATCCGATCACGTGTCTTTGTCTGCATTCTATCATATCCTTGACTGCGGCTGCAGGCTGCGTTGGCGAGATGACCAGCTGTCAGTGTGATCGGGTTTTAAGCACAGTCTGCTCTGTGAGTGTGACTACAGCCTTAGGCTTGGCAGAGAATTGCAATGAAGAACAGGGAACACACGTGGCAGCCGTTTAATCACAACTTTAGTCACATGGATCAGGGTCACAGGGTTTACAGGCACTCCTAACCTAAGAATAGGTATACCTGCTTAAAACAGTCAAAGCGCCGTCTTATCAGTAGCCTATATCGTACGTCGCAATTCTTCGGCAGGTCTTCAAGTTGCGTGGCGCCATCGAGTAAGAGCTGCATTAATAAATTACGTGTTTACTCTGATGACATCAATGTAAAGCGCATTTCACGATTACGTCACAGCGTCGTCATAATTTCGTCATCGTGCCGATGTTTCCTTAGAACACTGTTGACTTAGCCGTTATACAGTTGTGCAATGTTTCGTTTGAATGTTTAAACGAGTGATTTCTGACTAGATCAACATTTGAAAGATTTCAGAGAGATGCACTGTAAAGTTTGTTTCAATTCTCACCAAACATTCATTGTTGACCAGCTGTAAAGCAATAACGTTATAGGACATTGATTAGAAATAATAAGATAAAAAATGACCATATTATATTATTTCATGATTTGTTGTGTAATTAATTGAATACTTTTTTTTCGAATTGACAGTATAATTAAAATTTTCATCTGTAAATTGCAAATAAGTCTATATATATTTATTCAGAGGATTACGTGGCAAATTGTTATCGAGACCCAACTGTTAGTGACCGCTTAATAAATGTAGAAAACTGTTTACGTTAATATGAATAAATTGGACAATTCTACAACAGCAGAACTTCTTTTTCACTCTATGCTCTATGTTTCATAGCAAAGGTTCCTTAACTTTGCATCGTGTAATTCAAGTCATTGACTAAGTAGCCATGTAGGCCTATATATATATGTTTACACTTGACACGCAAATGTAACACGTGTATATATCAATATCAACAACATATATCAATGATCACATTTGTATTGATTATGTTATGTACTAGCTGGGGCACCCAGCGTTCGCACGGTTTGACACAGGTTTTTGACCCTGGAGTGGAGGAAGACGGCGGCCGCGAGCTTCACCAACCTCTCTACTGGGTGTCCGAGGTGTTTCCTGAGCGAACGACGAGTCAATAGGTCTAAAAGTGTGCAAATGCGTACAAAGTACATACCTATCTGAGCGACTGTGCAAACGTATATCTCCCGAACAAAAGGTGTGGCAGAGAGATATCACATGCAGGTGTTTCGGCGAGACGCCCCTGGCGACTGAGATGGAAACTTTGGGGGTCCTGAGAGAGGTTCTTGGCGCTGAAGACCAACTAGGAAGATGGCGGCCGCTGGTTTCACAAACCCCTCGATTGCGTGTCCTAGGCGTTCCCCGAGCCATCGGTGAAGGTTTTGACTGAATAGCTCTAAAACTGTGCAAATGCATCGCCGGACAGAGACAAACAGACAGACAGAATTCTCTCTTTATTTTTATAGCTAATATATTGTGTATGAATGCCTTTGTGGGCTTATGACATTATGGTGTGAAGCACGAGAAGAATTGTATAATGTATAACTTTGCCGGAAGATTTAATACATATATATATATATATATATATATATATATATACTAAGCACCCATATATAACTATTAAGCACATATTTAGCTGGAAGAAAAGTTATCTCTATACTTCTAAAGCGCCACTCGAAAGCCATGTTCAGGACACCAGCTTATTCACGAGCTGTTCGTCGAATCAGATGGGTTGGCCAAAAGGTAATACAGAGGAGGTTAAGGTCCGGCTTTTACAAGGGTCATAGGGGTAATGATGAAGAAGGAATCGAACAATTTGGGAAAAATAAGGAGGAAGAGCGTTCCAGAGGCGTGGTACGATGGTGAGTGTATAACTCGGTTGAGATAAGTAGTGAGGGGCGAGAATGACATGAGGGTGATATATATGGAGTGTGACCACGACAGATGCCAAATGTCACAGGGAAATTTATAGAAAGACCGCAATAGGAAAAGAGGCGTTCTCAACAAGGAGAGAACTGCTGAGAGGAAAGCTACACAGGAATCTGAAGAAAAGAATGATAAAGACTCTGATATGGAGTGTGGTGCTGTACGGATCAAAGACATGGACCATGAGAAAAAGACATAAGAAGACTCGAGGATTTTGAAACGTGGACATGGAGAACAAGTTAAAGTAAAAACATGGGTTTATTGGGACCCTCTTTTATATGGTATAGATACCCGAAACCCTGACGTCGAAGACAACATACCTGAATAAGAGTTGAAAGATGCCCGACCGACCGTCACAAACTTTATGCAAGTCACATCAAACCAAAGAAGGTAACATTTTTGGAATGTTTTTTGTCAGTTTTTCAGTGATTTTTTATCAATTTTTCAGTTTATGTCCTTCAAAATTTGATGCACTCCATTGTCATGCAAGCGTGAAATGTGTGCAACATTTCAGCTCTCTAGGTCGACGGGAACATAAACTTGTACTTGAAAAAGAGTTGAAAGATGTCCAACTGAGGGTCCGAACATGACAAACTTTACACAAGCCAAGTTAAGTAAGAGAGGGTAAAAATGTAGACAATTAGCTGGACAGAACACAAAGCAAATGAAGAAACGATGGAGAAATTAAAGAACACTGATACACAACAAGAATGAGAAAAAAAATTGATTAGGCACACGCTGAAAGGAGACTCGCTACTAAGAACAGTCGTATTTGTCAAAAAACACGTCAATTTAGGGTGTCAATGGAGGGTGACAAAAGAAGGTGTTAATAGAGTGTGACAAAAGAGGGTGTCAATGGATCGTGTCATCAGTGGAGGGTGTCAAAAGAGAATGTCAAAATACAGTGTCAATTTAGGGTGTCAATGGAGGGTGTCAAAAGAGGGTGTCAAAATATAGTGTCAATTTAGGGTGTCAATGGAGGGTGTCAAAAGAGGGTGTCAAAATATAGTGTCAATTTAGGGTGTCAATGGAGGGTGTAAAAAGTGGCTGTCAAGAGAGGGTGTCAATGGAGGGTGTCAGTTTAGGGTACCAAAGGAGGGTGTAAAAATTGTGTGTCAAAAGATAGGGTCAGTGGAGGGTGCCAAAAGACAATGTCAAAATACAGCGTCAATTTAGGGTGTCAAAAGAGGATGTCAAAAGATAGTTGTCAATGGAGGGTGTCAAAAGAAGGCGTTGATGGAGTGTGTCAAAAGAGGGTGTCAAAATATAGTGTCAATATTATAGTGTCAATGGAGGTTGTCAAAAGAGGATGTCAATAGATAGTGTCAATTTAGGGTGTCAGTGGAGGGTGTCAAAAGTGGGTGTCAAGAGAGGGTGTCAATGGAGGGTGTCAATTTAGGATGTCAAAAGAGGGTGTCAAAAGATAGTGTCAATGGAGGGTGTCAACAGAGGTTGTCATAGGTTAGTGTCATTTTAGGGTGTCAAAAAAGAGGATGTCAGATGAGGGAGTCAAAAGAGAGTGTTAATTTAGGGTGTCAATGGAGGTGTCAAAAGAGGATGTCAAAAGAGAGTGTCAATGGAGTGTGTCAAAAGAGGGTGTCAAAAGATATTGTCAATTTAGGGTGTTAATGGAAAGTTTCAAAAGAAGGTGTCAAAAGAGGGTCTCAAAAGAAGCTGTCCTCTTAAGCCGGGATTGTGTCAGAAGCGCTCCTGAGTAGGTGTTCTTGAATGGGCGCTATCAAAGTCCTCCAAAAATATAAAATAAAATAAATAAAATATACAAGTACGTACGTATATAACTTATATGTGCATATATATATATATGTACACATGTATTGCGTATATAAGTATGTACGTACATGTATTTAAGAATGTATGTATTAATGCATACCTATTCCATGTATGTATGTTGCAGCATTTATGTATGTTTATCTGTATGCGTTTATATGTCTGTCTGTCTGTCTGTCTGTATGTCTGTATGTATGTCTGTCTGTCTGTCGTCTTTCGTCAGACTCGTCTTCTCCTCGTTTTCTGTTTATATGTTTGTGATAGAAATACATTGAAATACCATTCGTTAGTAGTCGCTTTGTTCCTGCTTTGGTTCGAACAAGTTACACGCGATCGATCTGGTCAGCCAATCATATGCGTCCATTCGTGTGAGTGTCCGTCCAGCGGAGCAGAGGAGAGGAGGGTGTCCAACTCGACGGGCAGACGAGATTAAACGGGAACGGACGGACGCCGGGCAATTAGCCCTGAAGGGTGATTGTCGGACGGGGGCAACGGTGAAAGACGGGCTGCGGTCTTTGGTGTCAGGTTGGATGCGATTGTCGACGGCCTCCCTGCCGCTGCTGCTGCTGCCGAGGTTCGTTGCAACCCTCATCCCCCGCTGATGCATCAATCAGGGCCTTTATCCGGACCGCTGACGGTTTGATGTGGCTTCGAGATAATGCATCCATCTATATACAAGCAATCTCGGTTTCTCGCCAGATCCGCCATTTTTCGAACCCCATCCAATCACCCATCCACCCACTCTCTCTTCGTCCACCCACCCATCCAGCCACCCATTCACTCACCCATCTACCCACCCGCCACCAACCTATCCACCCATGCACTCTCTCTTCATCAACCCAAAGACCAGACGCACGATGCCTGATCCTTCTCCTCCTCCGCTTCCGTATCATTCCAACTGAAGGAATCCCATTAACAGGTAACTAAGACCTCCTCCGAATGATGTGACGCCACAACATTAACGAAACCGTCTTGACTCCGGTTGATGCCGTCATCCCGAACGAACTCCCAAGGGAACCGAAATGAAGTCTTAACGGTTAATGGTCCTTCGTCGTTGCGCTAACTACACGGCCCGCGACTGGGCTATACGAGCGCATTCGAATAGACTTCCTGAGTGGCGCTATATAAATTTTGAAATGAATGAATGAATGAGTGAACGACGTCTTGCTTTTCTATATCTTGCTTTTCTATGAGACCCCTTCAGGAGGCATATTATGTGTCTGTCTCTGACTCCGATCTCCTCTGAATATCATTGGATGACTCTTGTGGTTCGACGCAACGCTCGTGTGTAAGACGGTGACCAGTAGACCAAACTTTCGGGTAACATTTAAAACTACTTGCGGTACGTGTTCATTAATTGACACTGACGCCGTTTAAAGTTTTCCAAATGCTTCTAATTACTTTGAAAACACGATTGTCTAGTATTCAATTTCAACTCAATCTTTAAATACATTGTCCATCATAGTTGCAAGGCAGCTGCAACGAATGACATCAACGGCTCGATTTTCTCCATTTGTGCTCAGTCACCTCAGTGCATACGCATCTCCGGTCAACTAATAATATTATTAGCTATGCAAGGCATACAAATCTGACGAATACCTCTTCAGCTCAGCGCATGCGCTGATACGTTATGCACATAAACACGCTCGCAGAAAACAAACACATTCACCCTACCTCCTTCCTTTTCTTGGATTCGACAATTTACTGTTAAAATTTGTGAAATCGTGGCAAAGCCCAATTTAATTATATAAATATAAACAAGATAGACGGTGCACAAAAGATTGAGTTGAAGTGTAATTGTGTCTTCTATACATTTAAACGTGTTTTACAAAAAATAGAATATCTTAGATAACTTTGAACAGTGTCTTTGTCAATTAAGAATCACAATTTCAAGTTCTGATATCCACGTCTATGGCTCAACTGACCATTCTTCTATCTGATTACTCGTTATCGTAAACTCTAAATGTACAAAGCGCAACTCAAAAACTAAAAGTGGGGTACCAGATTATTTTACGCGAGTTTATTCGTTGCAGAGGACTTGTCCAACGATATCAAAGGAAAGATCGGAGACCGGTGTCACAAGGAGTAGACGAGATAGAGTGGGAAAGGGAAAGAGAGAAAGAGAGAGGGAGGGTGAGGGAGAAAGACAGAGAGACAGAGACAGAGCGAAAGATAGAGACAGAGACAGAGAGGGGAGGGAGAGAGGGAGAAAGAGAGAGGAGTTATACACGCCAACACCCGTTCGCAGAAGGCTCCATTTTGGTGATGTTTCCACTGTTAGTGCCACGCGTCCAGCCAGTCATGGCAGACCGCTCTATAACCGTCGTCAGTATAACAATAGCACATAGCGAAAGTTATTTAATTTCGAGATGGGGAAGGGTGGAACTGAGGGAAGGGCGAGTTGGGTGGCTTTGAACAGGCGAAAGCAAAAGTGAAACTGTGATTTGTTGATCCAACGGAGGATAACGAAGCACGGGTAGTAAAAGAGGAACAAACCGAATCCAAAAACTACAATGACCACAAAGCAATTGGTGATGGTCTGGCTAATTATTCAGAACCAGAAAAGGGGTTGGAACTCGACAGTAATTAATTTATAGAACAACTTTATTACATGTATATAACAATCGACAGTACAGCCTACTATCGTTTAATTTTTCGTTAGGCAAACAAGAATTGCTACGTGTACTAAAACCATACATCAAACGAAGAAGAACTGCCAGACTGTGTAGTTGTTTACAGTCACTCTGATGTATATAATTGGTCTTCTAATTATTATTATTATGGTTTTTTTTGGATCCTGTCTGTCCGTAGGCAACTTCTGACAACATGGTACAACCACTTCAGCCGCGACATAGAGGCTTTTCCATAAATACGTCAAATTCATTCTATATGAAACGCATTAATTCTAATCGAGAGCAATAAATCTCAAATAATTGAGGATTCGGTCGGTTATCGGAAATCAACATCAACGATTTACGATCGATGGTTCCTCGAAAAAGATGGTTCTTGTCGTCGTAGAATTATCATTTGTTCGTCGTATCTACGGATTTATGTAGCGCCTGTTCCAGGATAACTTTATTCAGAGGTGCTCTCAGCACGGAGCCCTCGGGGAAAAGGAACGGCTTTAGATAGTGAGAGGCGAATCAGGCGATGGAGAGAAGCCAGTCATTAGCATTGCCCTTATTAACGAAGGAAGGTCATTCCAGGTAAAGAGGGGCCAGAAGATCTGACGCCCGGTGATGGGCCAAGGCGGTCCTATGGTGGTATATAGGAGCAGAAAGAGCAAGACGACCCTCTGAGCGCAAGGAACTATATATGAATTTGTAGATAACGGCTTTCGAAAACAGTCAGAGAGCTATCTCGGAGCACTGCATATTATTTGGGCCTTGAAAACCGGAAAGAGGATTTTGTAGTGGATACACTTAATAATAGCCAGTGCAAGACTTCATGCATGCATGTAGGCCTACACTTGTACAGATATATATATATATATATACATAGAGAGAGATGAGGCCTTAAGTTAGACTGATTTACGGGGAATGACGCTGTTCCTGGAGGCCCATAAGAAGTGAGTTGCAATAGTCTAGGTGGAAACAGACAAACACAAGAACTATGGTGGTACAGAATGGTGGTTTAAAAAAAGAAGGAAACCGATCGTCAAGGAACGGGTCATGTTGTTAGTTATGCGCTCCGTGAACGCGGGGAAGGCATCTGCATGCATGCCTGGCATACCATTGGTAACGCCCAGGTCACGGACACGGACTATAGAAGAGTATGTGTGGGCATAGAGAGTCAGCTGCTGTGAGTCAAGTTTATCCATCTGTCGCTTGTAAAACCAAACCAGATCAATTGAGTCTTGTAGCATCTATAGGCAACAGTCTTTAGTCGGCATGCAAATGCGAATATCAGACGCAAGACAATCACTGGAGCACACAACTGAAGGAGAGATGGATGAATGGATGGATGGATGGATGGATGGATGGATGGATGGATGGATGGATGGACCATGTACGAAAGCCTGTGCATCATCTGCACGCAGATGCCCATTTGCCCTGTGTTTAGAAAATATAAGCGGGATGTCCACGATAAAGGCTAAAGAGAATGCTTCGGTTGAGGAAGTTCAACGAGTCCTGGGTAACACTAATTTGACCCCGACCATGCAGCTGAGTCATGCATGAGTCTCCAAGAACAACAATCGACGAGTGATCAGCGAGGAAGAATTAAAAATACTGAAGAGGATACCAAATATATATATACATATACATATATGTATATACATATATACCACAGGATAACGCCATTATATATAGCGTTTATTGAACATCCGACTTTTGAGTGGGTTAGACCAAGATGTCTGGATTGAAACGTACCGATGAGGACCGAGTGAATACAGAATGATAGCTTCACACCACGACTGATAGTATCATACCTAACACTAACAGGATAGTGTCAAACCCTTGCCTAGACTGACACTATCAAACGCAGTCTGACAATGCCAGTGACATGAAGAGTGACAATACCAGTGACGTTAAGAGTATTCTGAAACCTACTCTATGGAGACGACAATGCTGCGTGGACGTATATCCGGTATTCGGAGTGAGGATAAAACGAGGCCAGAAGCCACAGACGGAGTTGGTAAATCGCAACAATTTTGCCACCCAAGCCTTCAACGATTCCTCTACCTCTATTCACCTTTCGTTAAGTCAGTCCTCGCTTTCCAACTTTAAATGCAATTTAATAACAATAGTATATACCCGCCTGAGTATGTGACCCCTTTCCAGAAACTCATATGTGGCGATTATTAACTTTCGATATAATATGCCCGCAGAATCCTGCGACGCTTTTAGCAAATTCGAAAGTGCGCATCACATTTTCAATTTTTGGGGTCAAACGTGGACGGCGGGATAACGTTGACCTCTGTCTCAATATTTTACGGGGTTATTATGTCGACGTCCTTCTCGAGCAGAACAACCATCAAGGAACGACTTGCGTATAGTCGTCTTTGTTCTCACTTTTGACGTAATCAATGTTGTTGTCGTTGATGATATTATTGTTGATGTCGTTTTTAATGTTGTCGTTGATTTTGTTGTTGATGTTGCTGTTATTGTTGCTGTTATTGTTGTTATTGTTGTTGCAGTTGCTGTTGTTGATGTTGATCTTTATACAACGAACAGAAATAAGATACCCAAAAGATGAAAGAAATTCGAAAGTCTAGTTTCAACAGATGCAGCTCCATGTATGCTGATGTAGTATATAGGGCAATGCACTGCATATGTATATATATATAAATATATATAAGCACAGAATATATTCATATAATTATATTTTGTATACATTGAATGTAGCAGACAGTTAAATAATATACAGGTGTGTGTGATGTGCATGAAGGTACGATAGCGACGAAGGTCATGTATAATGGAATATATAATCATAGACACTTATATACATATATATATATACATATATATATATATATATATATACGTTCATACAGAAGGTTGGTTGTTGGCTTCGGCGTCCATTAGATAGTCTTTCGTCTTCCGATGTTTACATCACAGTGTCAACAGATGGACTAGCGGCACCAACTTCACTGGACGCCCGACCCTTTGAGAACCGCGTCCCTTGGGTGCGGGCTCCCACGGACGGGTGGCACGCGGCCGGTCGATGCCTGCCCACTGGCCCGCAGAGGGAGCCATGTTTGTTTGCGTAGGTAATTAGATTCAATATCGGTAGCGGAAACCGTGTTATTTCAGCACCATGATGAAGACGATTGTAACCAGGAACCCGTTGAGTTGAAAGTTACGCCTTGCTGGTAGGTCGCCTGGCAGGGTTCTGCTGCAAGTGTTAGAGTCTAATAAACGAGGGGGCGTTGGATAGTCGCTTGGAAGCCTACTGGGCTATCCCTGTAATGATCTAACTATTAAGACTCAGGGACGTCATTTCAGCAAGCAAGAATTTATTTGGCGATAGGGGGGGGGGGTAAAACGTATTTGTCAAGCAAGAATTTTTGTGGTGACGGGGTTCCTTCTTGCTTTAAATTTATTTTGGTTTGGTTTTTGCGTTTTCAGTGGTACCAAAAGAAGATTTGATTTATTAAATCTTGTATCTGAAAAAACTCTGATACAGTTTCAAAAAAGTTAAATTATTCAATTATAGGCACCTGTGATATGATATACTGTTAATATGCGAAATTCAATGAGATTTATTATTATTAATTTGGCCATTAAATTATGACCTTGTATGGAAATTTGCACGCACTATAATCTAAATCAGGAAATTTATGGAGGGGAAGGCAAATGCCCCTCTGCCTCCCCAAATGACGTTCCTGTTAAGACTGTCAACGGGTACCCGAGCACCCGCCCGAGGCTGACTGCCCGGGCAATGAAATCGGTTCTCGGGGGCCGAAATTCCGTTTAAATGCGCAATTCCCTACATTATCTAACTCAATGTCCGCGCGGTCGGGTGTCCGCTCCGCGGGTCGGCGTGTAGCCTACCCGGGCCGTGATTTCAACAAAGGGACACCGCTGAATAAAGGGACACCGCTTAACAAACAAGCTGACCCCACAGGTTCGGGGTTCACTCTGTTGTTAGTTCGTCAAATGACCCTGCATGGTCCTGAGTTTTCCCTGGTTCTACAATGGTCATAGTCCTGAAATGATCCTAATCCTGAGATGGTCCTGGTCCCGAGATGGTAATGGCCCTGCGATAGTCCTGCTCCTGAAATGGTCCTGGCACTGAGATGGTCCTGATCCTGAGATGATCCGAGCCCTGAGGTGGTTCTGGTCCTGAGACGCTCCTAGCCCTGAGATAGTCCTGGTCTTGAGATGGCTCTAGTCTTGAGATGATTTTGGGCCTGAGATGGCTTTGGTCCTGAGATGGTCCTGGCTAAGAGATAGCTCTGAGGTGGTTCTAAGATGGTCGTAAGATGGAACTGAGATGGTTCTGGTTCCATTAATGGGACAGACTCGACTGCAGAGCGATCCTCGGAGAGAACAGTCTAGGCATTTAAACGAGTGGATGACACCGGGTGCTCTCCAAGACAAAAAACCTTCGTCGTCGATGCTAAGAGACAGACTTTCTCCACGCTCCCAATCAATAACAAGACGCAACCATACCTCCATTGTCCCATCCGACGGAGTGGGACGCGATGGAGCCATGGTCAGTGATAACAAACGAAGGCTGTAACGGCTTTCGAGAAATAGGACTGTGCGCTTCCTCAAATCTGGGCGAGTATATACGGGAAGCATGCTGTTGATAATCACCCCCAGGGATCCGATATCAGGAGTTGGTTTACCATATCATCTGATGCAATATCAACAGATTCAACACAGTACTGTCAACTGTTTTATAAGAACTTGACTTCCAAGAAAATAGATAACAAAAATGCCTTTACAAAGTAATTGCAAAAATCATTTTGGAACAGCCGATCATTAGTTATGCGAGTCCTAAGTTTCTCTACTCTAATTCTAGTGAATATCATCAATGACAAGTAGCGACTTGTTGTGCTCCATACAGTTGCAGGACTTGGCCACAACGTCCAAGCTTTTGTACATAAAAAACAGCAAAGAGGTTCTCTCTCAATCTGCAGATGGTGGAGCATCGACCAGAAAAAATTCCGTCAGTTCTAACACAGTTTATGGTAATCACTACGCATCCGCTGACTGGAGAAAAGAACTTACTTTGCAAAGGAACTAACATTGTCTTTCAAGTTGACATTTGCTGTCTGAAATTAATTGCTATCAATTCATAGCCAGTATAGTCATCAAAATTCTTGAATAAACCATTGTGAGGCCCAGAAGATGGACCAAAATAGTGTTTGAACACATATTCGACCACAGTTTCGTGCACATGGTGACATCACGCCAAGTACAGCCGATTCCTGCCAAGTCTGGTCTCTCTCTATCACACCACAAGCTCCACTTCGTCTGCCAGTATTGGAAGCATTGGTGTCAAAGCACATGGCACATACATTGTATCTGACCTTCTAACCCTTCACTATTGGACAAGTGTGGCAACGGCATTGCTAGTTACTTCACCTGTGTTATTGTGGCGTTCTGCCGCCCGAGCGCCTGCCTAGCGCTAACGGACGGTGTCGACCCCAGCTCGCTGACACGCCTGGAGTCGCCCGAGTCACTTTCTTACCAAATCTCAATGCCAAACGGTTACTCTCTATATCTACCAGGATGTTCACTATCACCAGGCAAGATTAGGGACGGGTTTCTTCTCCAAGAAAGGTAACACGGCTCGAATTAGTAACGAGGTCTGACTCTGCCTATTCCGCGGTCGCCGGATGGGCAACGTTCTGAGGATGGCCGTACTCAAAACAGGGTTCATAATCATACCGGCAGGAGTCTTCCTCGCCTTGCATACCTTCCAAGCTACTAGCCTCGTCTTCCTCTACCTGATGTCGTACCGTTCAGCATCTTGTGACTCTGAAACTATCGCCATTTAGGGACACCAAACGTTCTCTTAAGTTACGAGGTTCAGACATATTTGAAACAAGTCCATAAGCCATTTCGGCCTATACAATTATCGGTAGCTAAATCCAACGTCTTATACTCTTAGACATTACTGTCCCCAACTCTCTAACCTCTGTCGTCCTAGACACACCAGTCTCACAGCTCTTCGTCATATCATGCTAGACACTTAACTATCACGTCTTCTGCTCAACACGTATCTCTCGATCTATTTCCGTGTATGGCATAAACGGCCGCACACGTATATTTTGTCATGCACATTTGACTGACTAAGTTCCCGTCCTCTGTGTTAGCAGTTACCCACCAACACTGATATATTCTGCTTCGATAAAAATGACACTGGCATGGTATTCACGGACACTGATAGCGAAGGTCTTCTGTCTATAACCTTCGCTATCTGCACACAGATCTTCGGTCCGACCTACGCACGAGGGGGCCCGACCTCGCACTTTAGTCAGCTCTCAGAACTGTGTGTGACGACAAACAACCATGTATTCACCTGGGTACCCGATTACCCAAACGTACTCGTATCGATCACTTCGATCAGACACGCAAGTAGATACACTTCGGGAAAACGGGAGGAGTATCTATGACCAACGTAGGTAGCCAACAGTAATATTTACGCATCGATCAATTCTTGGTCTGCTTACTATCTTTACCCTGGGTTTCCGACTGCCCAGACTTTCACGTCGGCCTCTTGGCCCATTTCCGTGTGTGGCATACCGGCCTCACACGCATAAGTTATCATGCACACGATTGACCGTCCTCTGCGTTGGCAGTTGTCCGCCAACACCGTAATATATTCTGATACTCGGAAAACCGGGAGGAGTAACTATGACCAACGTGGGTAACAAACAAGAGTATCTATCGAACGACTATAAAGCCATCAAGAAGAGTTACTTGACTAGTAACCTGAAGGTATCAATCGGCACCAGTGTTTTCTCTTGTTTGTCACGTGCTCTTCTAACGTGTTCACCCTCCACGTGTAATTCCAGCGGGTCCTTCGGGAATTTCTATCGAACGTATTCAATGGGGAACTTTCCCCGTATGTGCCAACGCTCCACCGGCAGCTCTCTCGGTTTGTATGGCTGCTACTGCGGGAATCTACTCGGCTTGTATCTCTTGCGGCCACCCAAATTTTCATGTCTCCGACAACCTGGGGAAAACGGGAGGAGTATCTATGACCGAACTAGGTAGCCAACAAGTATATTTCTCGGCCGGCTTGCATCTGTCATATACTTTAATATCCGATCACCCAGACTCTCACATATCTTTAACTCTCATCGACTGCATTTATTCATCCCATCGTAGGAACATATTTGTATTCGTCACCTAGAGATCTGACCAACGGTAATGCACCAACTCTCGTTTCTCAGACTCGATTCTCTTACAGGCAACTGAGGTAAGTGTCACCTGTTACCTCTATGTTTCACACAGACCTGTATTATTATAATCACCTTCTCTGAAGCAATTGTACTCTGTCTCTTATACACTGGAACGAACCAGTGGCAGATCTTTCGAGGAAGTCCTCGAAAAGAGATTATGTAGTTAGATCTACAAGAAGAAATTAGTAGACTCCTCGTGGGGAAACCGCGAGCCAAGATATTGCAACTAGACACACAAGTCAATAGATTTCTGGAAAACGAGAGGAGTAAGTATGACCGACCTAAGTAGCCAACAAGAAGATTTACCGAAAGATCGCAAGGCAATAAAGAAGACATACTGCGGGGACACCGCAAGTACAGATATTACGTTTAGTAACTCAAGTAAAGATACGCGGGGAAACCGCGACCTAAGACATTGCGATCAGACACGCAAATCAACAGATTGCTGGTAAACGGGAGGAGTAAGTATGACCACGCTAGGTAGCCAAGTATAGATATTTACGGAAAACCGTAAATAGAAAAGAATATACAGAGACGCCCACAATTGATCAGGTTTTCGGCACCAAAGGGAACTTTCCCTGTATCGAACGCACCAATGGGGTCACCCTCCCCGTATTTATCGAATGTATTCATGTTTTCCAGTATTTGTCAACGGCTTCTCCGGTAGCTCTCAGTCTGTTTCCAACGGCTTCACGGGTCCGCCCTCCCCGTCTTTTAACCAACGTGTACACTGGGGAATTCTTCCCGTAAATTGTCTCAACAGTCGCCATAAATCTGTCTCGATGTAGCGTTCGGTTGCTCGGGGCTTTACCCGATCTCTATTTCTCACGGCCACCGACGGGGTCACGTATCCGACAACCGGCTGGTATTCTCGAGGAGTAACTATGACTGATCTAGGTAGCCAACAAGACTGTTTCTCGGCCACCAGAACTCCCACGGTCTGCACGGTCGGGGATTTTTCCCAGTCTATCTCTCGGTCGGCCGCCGTGGCCTCTCTCGATATATGCGTCGGTCCCTTCTGGGACTCAACCAGTCTGTATCGCTCACGGTCACCAACGGGATCACCATCTTCCCCGTATTTCCGAACATAACTGTCATTCATTCATTTATTTCTCACGATCGGGTCTTTACGCACTCTCGAACGATACCCAGACCTGTGAGCATTTCTCACGATCGGTCTTTCTCTGTCAGCCTGTTGACTCCTACGATCAGGGCATGGTCCGTCTTGCGATCGACGGCAGAGGGGCCCACCCCACCAGATCAGCGAAAAGCAGCACCAGCCTGACCGCGAGAGCGGCTGTCACTAGAGGTCGTATTTATATGGCAACACTCAACGATCCCTGGAGCGGTACGAGAACCACTCTACGTATGAAGCAGTACGAACCACTGCTCCACATATATAGCGATGCACCGCACGTCAGGCTATACTCAAGCCAATTCATGCGTCTGCAAGCTATGCACTCAATGAAAAACCGCCGATCGGTCTTCCTTCCTATACGCAACACTGTAAAAAAATAGACGTAAAATAACACTATGGCGAGCCGATTATTTAAATAAATCATTCATTCAAGCCTTGTGGCCTGTCCGCCACATTATTCCAAGACTTTGGCATGCCGCAGGGGCGTCATTCCCCCTCCCTGAGTGATGGAGACAAACCCCCGTCCCAAGTGCCTGGAAGGCAAGATATCCCCCTTTAAGACGCAAGAAAATACCCCCTACCTGATATTGGAGGTATTTGCCTCAGGACCTTCCTATCTGGACGCCTCTGCCGAGAAGCTGCTCCACAATCCACATGCAAACCTGATACCAAGATGGGTGAACGGTCAACCCATGCACTATGCTTGTAATATCTGGCATCTTGCCGTCCCAGTGCACAATTGCAGGTATACGGATGGATCAAACGTGGCTTTTAAAGCTTTGACCGTCGGTTCACGAAACAATAGTCCTGCTTTCCTGACTGACTCATTGTTGAAAGTTAAGGTTAGAGAATTTGTGTCCAATGCTCTTTGCAGTCTCAACCAAAATAATGATTGCAATACGCTAGCTAGCATTGACTTGATTAACTGCAACAATTTACTATGTTGTAGCAATATGCACAGACCCTTCCCCCATTTAGTAATTCTTGGATAGCAGAGTGATTCCACATTGAACTGCACTAGACTCAACTTCAGCGGTCATACTGGTCAATTCATCTTTGAAGTTAATCCATCATTTGACTGAACTGTGAAATAATCTCTTTTTTCTCCTTCTTTACTTCATGGATAATCCTCAAATTTCAGTCTATTTATCCTTTAAATGCTGAAAATTTACACTACGCATCTACTGCACAGCTGTAACAACTTCAATTTAATTTTTGTCATTGGTTTGGTTGTCACCCTAATATATACTGATGGGAATAATGTATCTCATATGTATCATATCAATAATACAACGAATTCACCAGCTTCGAGGAGTGCACTTCATTTGCATCAACAATTCTATATAGAATGAACATGAAGTAGCCATGAAGTTTTCTCTGTTTGCCTATAGCTTACGTTTACACTATACACCAAACGAAGCAATAACTCCCACGTGTGTGCGTACTATTCTAGTTTATGAAGCGCCTTATTATTTAAATGACTTTCCTCTGGTGCGGATGGTGCCGGTACGCACCGCTGTACAACCGTTTAAGAAAGATACGGTATTTTCCACTAACGTCATTACCATGATACCAAGTCCTGCATGGTTCGGGGCCAAGCCCACGAAAACGATAGACCGTGATGTTGCGATGGCCAGAAGCCGCTAGATAGACCCCACTTGTTCCGTGCACGTGTCCAATTGTCCCAATGGAAGAGACGTTCTACCAACCGCATGCACCAACTGCATGCCGGGCGTGATCATCATAAGGACCACCATTTACGTCGCTTACCAGCATCAGGACCAGAGGCACCATGGCATCGTCATCATCACCGTCCACTTGAGCAACAGTCGTCGATCATCGCTCGACTCGATCGCTCTCACGGAACACGAGCAACAGATATGCAACCTGATGCAACAACAAGAATTGTAACAGAGGCAACTCAGACAACACCCGATCAATCTAAAAACACAAAGACAGACAGACTGACTGATTGACTGACTGAATGACTGATAGACAGACAGACAGACCCACACACACATAGACACAGGCACACACTAATACAGCGACACACACACACACGAGATATAACCTCTTCACTCCCATAGTCTTTGTCTCCGTCGCTGTATGCCTCTTTGCCTCCGTCTGTGTCTCTCGCTGCCACCCTCCCACCACTTTGTCTCATCCGACCAACAAACTTCAGCGAGACATCGTTCTCGGTCTGCCTGCATGGATGCCTGTCTCCATGACTATCTGTCTATCTGTCTGTCTGTCTGTCTGTCTGTCTGCCGACATGCCCCTCTGATTCGTCTGTCTGTTGGTGTGTCCGTCTGTGAGTCTCTTTGCCTTTTTGCCTGCCTGTTTGTAGGACTGTCTGAGCATCTCTGCCTGTCTGGCTGTCTGTCTGGCTGTCTGTCTGGCTGTCTGGCTGTCTGGCTGTCTGGCTGTCTGGCTGTCTGTCTGGCTGTCTGTCTGGCTGTCTGTCTGGCTGTCTGTCTGGCTGTCTGTCTGGCTGTCTGTCTGGCTGTCTGTCTGGCTGTCTGTCTGGCTGTCTGTCTGGCTGTCTGTCTGGCTTTCTGTCTGGCTGCTGGCTGCTGAGATTGCTATAAACGCCGGTAAATTCGTCTCGTCTGACAATCAGCGTCTGTTGAACCCGTTGGTTGTATCGTCGGTCGGTGTGGGGGGGGAAGGGGGTGTGGAGTGGATGGGTGGTGCTGTCGTCGCTTCGCCTTCCCATACCCTCCCCCCGTCGAAACCTGGGAAGGATGAGATACACCTATCCAAACAGAGGCGATAATTAAACAGATGGACGATGTAGATGAACAATGAGAATTATCTGCATCACCCAACCCTACCGACCGAACGACACATCTCCACCTATGGACAGAAACACACATACACGCACCTACAGCGTATATATATATATATACACACACGCGCACGCACACACGCACACACACCTTTATAGAGTGGGCAAAAAAACCTATGGTTATCTGCTAATATTTCGGCCAAAAGTAGGAAATATAAAATGCTCAAAACCAATTCATATTTCCATGACAGATAAAATGCGTATATATCATTTCATAAATCATGAGCTTGATCTTGGAGCCATAGCTGTAATCAATGCTCTCACTCTGAAATCACTGGAGCTGAGCATTTATAAAATATGCGAACGCGATGATGATAGAGGGTGGGCCGTGGAACGTCGTAAGGGCAGCGGAGGGGAAGAATCTATCCGCACCCGAACAAACATCGAGCATGTTGACGAACTTATTTGCTCAGAGACATCAGATATCATCTCAGTACTCGACGAATTCCTGCAAAGTTGAACATCAGCGTCTGTTAGAAGAATTGCCAAAGAAGCTCTGAACATCGCTTTTCGTCGTGTCCCTGGCAAATTATCACCGATCCAATGGCCCCCAAACAGGTCATTAAAACTTGCCAACTAGACTCTATATGTGTGGCTACTGGTGGTAGACACATTGCACATAGGATGTGAAATAATATGATGTTTGTTATTATTACCTGAGATGTGACTACATGAATTCGCTTTTTATAACTTTTTGCGGCGTTAAATGTTTTTTGACCGTCAAAAATCAGTGGTTGCACTCATCAAAAGTGATATAACTTTTGTTCTGTTTGAAATTTTTAAACAAATTTGGCTAGTTATATGTAAATATGAATTCGCGTTGCACCTATAAAATTTCATTTATTAATTCCTACTATTGGCCGATATATTAGCATAAAGACTTGAGGGATTTACTTCTTACTGGCCCACCCTGAATATACAGATATACATAGTATATATATATATATATATATATATATATATATATTACACCTGATGATTATGATGATGACGATGACGACTATGATTATGTTTCAACTTACCCGTCCCCCAAATTCAGTCAAAAATAGGTACAGAGGCAACTAAGATTTTTTAAATAAGCATCAGTGACCCGCTGGAGATAGAACACAGAGAGACGCAGAGAGACAGAGGGACTGAGAGAGAGAGAGAGAGAGAGAGAGAAAGAGAGAGAGAGAGAGAGAGGAGAGAGACAGAGACAGACAGAAAGAAACAGAGAGAGAGACAAAGAGAGACTGAGAGAGACAGAGAGAGACTGAGAGAGACAGAGAGAGAAAGAGAGAGAGCCAGACAGACAAACAGAGACAGAGATGTATAACTGTATATTGTTAGGCCTCGTTCAAATATGATCGTACTGTTCAGTGCAGTTAGACACAGATGGCCAAGTGATGATGATGATTCGTCTGCGGCCTTGATGAGAGAGTCGAAGAGCCGTAGCCCTGCCTCCTCCAAGAGACAAGAATTGGCGCCTCAGCTGCTCCACCGCCACCACCATGGATCAGTAGCAGCAGCAGCAGCAGGTCTAATGGTTCTCATCGGCCGCATCCGGGTCTGCTGCTGATGCTGTTACACGCCAGCCTTTCCATCTTCAAGCGTGGCACCAGGAAGAAAGGAAGACATCATGAGGGATGTTTGGTTAGATAGACGGCGATGAAGCGACCTGTCGACAGATGGCTACAGTGTCGGCTGCAGTCGTCAGAGGGCGTCAGACGATTTACGACGTCACAAGACGACCATATTTATTTGTTCGGCCGACCTCAAGAAACTCTCTCGCTCACAGACGGATCTACGGAAGCACCGAGTGGCCCTGCTGCATGTAATGCGGCGCATCGCTGGCATTCGTCTGTTTGTGTACGGAAGCGGCGAGTGGCTGCCTACATGACTGGTAAGGATGCGCCAAGGGGCCATACGGTGATCGCGTCGTCTCAACGGACGGAGACGACGAGTGGCTCTTACGCCGTGTGTATTGTGCCGTCTGATTGTCCTTTGTACGTCTTTTCTTTCTCTTTTCGACGGTTAATTCGGATCTGCACAGTGATAAGATCCAGGCCGACAAGAGCTTGCAGACAATCATAAATATGACTCTAAATACGAATATAATAATAATAATCTACAAGACACACGCGAACACACACGCACACCAACACGCACGCGCGCGCACTCACACAAGCACGCACGCACACGCACATATATATATATACATATAAATAATTATATATATATATGCAGGTTCTTGTAATGAAATAATTTGCAGAGTGTAATGAGAAAAATCATTGTGACCTTGACAAAATGAGCTATATAAAAGTAGAGATATCATATAGAATATTATCTACATTATAATTATTACCTAAGGCACGCGATATGTGCGTGCGTCTGCCTGCAGCACCGGTTCCATTAGCTTTTCGCGAGACGGCTGCTGTTTTTTCGTTGATAGAGTTTTGCATCATGCAAATAGATGTCCTATTCGCGTCTCAAAAAATTTTATTCACTTCTGCTTAAATGTATACTAAAATTAAATATATCGTGTAAATTAAGGTAAATATATTTGCAATTTTTAAAATAAAATACATCGTGTAATGTAAGTATATTTGCAGTTAATAAAATTAAATGAACACTTAATGGATGAAACTCGATTTTTAATCGGTTAAATCGCCGTTACTAATATACGCGTGTAAGGAATTTTGTTCAGAGGGCGTTTCACGGGCAAACAGTGCGACGGCCGCTGGATTTCGTTGCTTTCGCATGCTGTACCCTTTCTGTGCAATGGGAGGAAAATGGTTGAATCGTGAGCTATTATTTTTCCGACCTCTGATTCTTCCCGGGTTAGCAGCTAATAAAGATAAGAATGTCTTAGTACTGTTCGTGCTGGTAATCGTGCTCTGGCAGCGCCAGACCTATGCAAGCCTGGATGAAGGACGATGGAGACGATGATGAGCTTTCTGATCACACGGTGTCGTTAAACTGAAACAAATAATCGTGGTTTTAATCTGTGCATCAGCTGTGAAAAGTTGGTTTCTGTTTAAACAGAGGACGAAGATTTGAATATAATGTAAAGGCTTATCAGAATGTCGAGGCTGCCACGTGACCAGTCGAATTCATTCCAACATCTTTGGCTCAGAAGTGCACACGCTCGACGGCTCAATTGCAGTTGTACTGCAGAACAATTGTGCGCTAAGGACTTGCTCAAGGTCCCTACACAGTGACTGACGCTTCGGACGAGGGTTGAACCTGCTTACTCAGCACACACTGAGTATTACGGGCCGACCGCTCTAACTAATCGGCCACTGTGTGTATTTGCAATCCTAAGCATAATCCATTGTATTGTATTTAGGCATTTTTATAGCGCCTCCGTAGCAGGGCGAGCCATTCAGACAGAATGCAAAGGAGGATTGAGGTGGATATGCGATGGATAAGATGAACTGGAAGCAATCGATCCATGGATGGAATTGAAAGTAATGATGAGCCTCATTAGAATGTTTAGACAGGAATTACATCAATGAAAAATTGAGACAATCTGAATTTGGCGGCGAATTTCAAAGCTTTAGGCCAGCATCGAGAGAGCCCATACGCTTCTCTCTCCCTATCTGTCTGTCTGCGTGTGCCTATGTCTCTGTATATGTGTCTTTCTGCATGACATATTATAAATGTTGAGCAGTGTGTGTGTATGTGTGCATGTGTGTACTGTGTGTGTGAGTGGGTGTGTGTGGGTGTGTATGGACTATGAAGTGGATATGTATTTCCCCCGTGTGTTAAGTATGAGATTTCAGGTTCTCCGATGAACTCCACCCGATAAACTACGGGCGATAAATAGCCAAGAGGGGGAGTCACGCCTGGGAAAGCACTTCGCCAGTTTGACATCTCTTCGCTTCCACCCTTTCCCCATCCCACATCCAATTCCTCCCCATTCCTGGGGTGGGGGGGGGCGGGCGACGGCCACAACACGTATCAATCGGGTGGCGGAAGAACGGAAATCAAGGACAGCGCATTATCAGTTGGTTGGTGGGTCGGTCGGTCGGTTGGTGCGGAGGCTGGCGGTGGCCACCCTTCACGAGTCTTATATCTGGTGAAATATAAGTTCGCCATCCGAATATAATATAGGCGTCGCTCGGTCTTTTGCCAGCGCCTGGCCCGACGCCGGACTCATTACCAACCGATCCAGACGTGACGCCAGTCCGCCAATCCATTATGGCCAATTCCAGACACGCGAGCGCCGAAACGATTGGCCGAAGCTAAACTTGCAACGAGAAGTCGACCCTCATAGGCTGCAAGAGGCAGGCGGGACTCTCACTTCGGGGCCAGCCGCTCGTGGAGGCTGCAACGGTATGGAGCGGCGGGGCTGAGAAGTGAATGACGGCCCTGGCTGGCTAGTTGTACGGTCGATCCGTGAGAATTGGGGCTTATCGGTCGAATTTAGAGACCCGGATGGAGCCAGTAGATTTAGACCAGACAGGGTTCATGTATGAGGCTCATGGAGGCTCATGGAGGCTGGACTATTGATTCACAGGAACTGTTCGGCTGCTAAAGATAGACATCCTATGTGCTATACTAAGACTAAACGTTTCCATTGGTGCCCATCCATATATTACGTACGTTAAGAAATCGGATTTTCGGACCCGCTTCCCTCTGTTGCACCGTTAACTTCTCCCCATGCGTACGTACGTACGTTTGAACTCTACCTCCCCCCATTGCAAAGGTTAAATTGCTAAAGACATATATTAGACATCGATTTTACCACAGGCGATTTATTTTTGTTAAGCACCATATTTAACAGCTTAAATTTGTTAACTGTTATGAAGAAATAAAACACTAACAACACTTGCATTTGAAACAGTTTTAATGCTACATAAAATTGATTAAGCAGGAATATAGTCTGTGGTTGGATTTACAGTTCTAATTTTCATATTTCGTATTGTGGACGTCATAATTAGATAATTATATTTGCGTACGCACATATTTTCGTGACCTTTTCCCCCACCGTACGCATCCTTACGTAAAGTCGCCGAAATTCGAAATCCCCTCCCTCTCGCTGCGTAGCGTATGTAATATGTGGATGGCCCCTTGACAAAACGTAAGAAGGCCCACCTCGACCAACCAATGCAATGACCCGTTTCTGGGCCCATTCATTGACCCACCCACGAACCCATTCGCCGACCCATTCATCGACTCATCCACCGACCAATCAATCGACCCATCCACCAACGGTGACCAACCCAATATTTAGCGACCCAATATACACGACCCATCTATCGACCCATCCATGAACTCATCCATCGACTACAGATAACAATAGTAATAGTAATAATAATAATAATAATAATAATAATAATTACCTAATACGTCTGTCAGTCTGTCTGTCTGATCTAAATATAGACTGTTCGCAGCACCGGGTGCAGTAACCTTTAGCCAATTTTCCCGTAGATTTTCCATGAACCTTACTGCACCGGGTGCGGTTAGAGTCTTTCAAATCAACAGAATATTAAAAAAATGTCCGATTCGAGTTTCAAAAAGCCTTAATTCGCGTGTTTGTCAGTATATTTGCAGTTATTAAAATTAAATACATCGTGTAATGTAAGTATATTTGCAGTTTTAATAACGAAATGGAATCTTAACGGGCAATGAGTAGTTTTGGCGTATTTTAGTATTGATTGCGGCGAACTTAACCTATGTTTATAGGTCACGGCATCACGCACATTATTCGCCTTGACCGTTTCGTTAAATTTATGTGTATTGTAGCTCTGCAATTTAACCTCTACTATAGCAACGTTAAAATTAAGTATGACCCGTGATTTTTCACGGGTTAACAGTATCATAATAATAACATAAAATAATAACAATAATTTTTTAAAAATAAAGATAATAATAATAACAATAAGATGAACAATAACAATATTAATAATAATAATAATAATAATATATTAATAATGATAATAATAATGATGATAAAATTATAATGACAATAATAATAATAATAATAATAATCTGATTGTCTTCAAAACACCTTACTTTATTCAATATCTGAAGTTGAGGTCTGACCCTCATAATAGCAAATAGCCAAATAGCTTTCTCCATTAATAATCTTAAGTCTCTAGGGAAAGGACTACCTCAGCAAAACAATAATAATAATAATAATAATAATAATAATAATAATAATAAAAATAATTATAATAATCATAATCATAATAATGATGATGATATGAAGAGCATGAGTATGTTGAGGATAATGATAATGATGATGATGGTGATGATTTTAATGATTAAACTGACAACTTCCTCAGTTTGATTACATGTTATTGTATATATTATAAGTTTAACTGGAGGCGAATGTAACATATACGCCAGTCTGTATAGCGTCCATTTTCGCCTCTTATTGAGTTAGACTGGCTGCCTCATTATATTGGGTATATACATATTGGCCGGTATCGAACCCGCGTCCTTCTGATATTAATGCCAGCGTGTTACTGTTCAACCATCTCCCTGCCTCTGCATGGTCAATGTATCGAAGTAACATATTCGGAGATGCATAAAAGGATCAATTAATGTGGCTATCAGTAGGCTATATATCATAATAGCAAGTTGGCAGAGCGTTCATTATAATTGGGTAGGAAATGCACGACTAAATTAAGGGATCATAATTATAAGGAAATGAGGATGTATGAGATTTTCGGTTTCCCTTTGGCCTGTCACCTAATGTTGCCGTTGGAACCATGCATACAATCAATTCTTAATTGTCCTTCTGTTTAATCAGATAAGCGCTTATAACACTTGAAAAGGGTATAGATATCAACTACTTTTGTTGTGCATACAGAAACCAAACCAATTAAGGGCAACGGCATCATCATAACTATTTCAGTGCTGCTGTACCATTCTAGTCCTGTTAAACAATTGATGCTTCATTATGGTACAGTACGGGTACGGCGAATGCTTCCATTATGAAGCTGATGTCCTTAGCCATCCGTGGAACGACAACAACGCTCGATCATATATTGTTGTCTAGATCCGTGGTCGCCTTCAGCCAGACAGTTACGTCCAACTATTTCTTGTAAAGGTCACGACAATGTCTGATTGGAGAACACAGTGGATGTGATTTTGATGAAGACCAGCTGATGTGTGACATCGCTCTGACACACATTTGTCTCGGTTGATTCAAGACGTCTCGCCTTAAACGATTGATAAATAACTAAAATCGCTTTCTAATGTTTTCTTTCCACATGTAATTCACCTTAAATCTCTCGTCCTCTACAACAAACGATTACACGTTCCCAACAATCGTTCAATTAACAGTCTTTCTTCTGGAAAAAGAATACAAAGAAGAATGCGAAGGAAAAGGACGCGACGAAGAACAATGAGAAGAGAAACGATGCGAAGAAGACGAACCAGCACCAGAACAAGAAGAACCAGAACAAGAAGAACCAGAACAAGAAGAAGAACAAAAGGAACAAAGATAAACAGAGAGAGAAATTCAGTTCTTGCGTGAATTTGCGTTGAGAACCCTCTGTTCATTGTTCGACAGTTCAGCAAAAGCTACCAAATGCTTATAATCAGTACCGGTTGCGCAACTTGCTTATCATGATGGTATAATACTCGTATATACCGTGCCTCCGGGTATTCAGAATAAAACTATCATTCGGCATCTATGGTCAATAACAAACGATACTCAATTGCTGCTGTCTTTTGTCCGACAGAGTAAGAATGGTGCAAAGTTGACGCGTTTACTCACTCAGGAAATTCAAGGATTACTATAGCATAGAAGAAATTGAAGAATAGAGACGGTATCGCTTGGCTGATATCGAAACACCTCATAGGCTTATAAGCCTACTGTGTTGCTCGAGCGCTCACTTGTGGTCTCTCTCTCCTATAGCCTCAGCTTCGCTTACTTAGCATCGCCTACAGAGCTTCGCTTACTTAGCTTTGCTTGTCTCAGCGCACCGTGGACCAATCAAAGGAGAATGGCCGTGAGTGAGCGTGACCTTTCAGCAACAAATTAGAAAACTGTTTCATCTATATATCTATATCTGCATGCGGGATAGCCTGCTCAAGGAAACCGTTTACAGCTAGATATGTATAAAACATTCGACAAACGATGAGATTGTCGCTTTCCCAGGACTTTTACATCGTATGGAGTACGTTGTACACAAAAGAGAAACGCCGCTTATATAGAAGTTGTCAACAGATGTTACATAATAGTAGGCCTAATGAACAACCTTCTTTGAGATACAGAGACCTTGATTGCGTAATGAATGATCACTATAGATGGTCACAAACGCAAAGGATGATTGCCTTATTATAGGTCTCTATGCATGTAGGCTATGAATTTGTATACTTTAGTTATGGAGACTATGGGCTTACCAATTCAGAAATTAACAAAATTAAGGCTAATGGATCATTATTTTCTGTTAAATTAAAATTTAAATAGACTATATATGACGGCTTCAAGAGAAGCCAATTGCTAGACCATGGTATACACACCAACCCAATACGATGTTTGATATCATTAAGAAGACTACCGTATAGATCGTCAGTTTGCGAGAATCGCTCAGATTATCTTCATTACCTAGTCTTTGCTCATATCAGAGCTGGACAAAACCTATAGGTTTCTTGATGAACGTTTTGAGCGTTGGAATCTATCAATAATAATCAAGTTTTAAAATTTTATTTAGGTCTTTAAAGTATACGGTATACACCGGACATAAAATTACGACCTATAGTTCTAGATAAAACCCCAACGTTTGAACTTGAATGGTACAATCCTATTTGATTAGGGCCTACGTTGCCTGCAGTAGGCCTATATGTGTGTATTATACAATGGCATGCTGCCGCCATCACACAGAGACAAGCCAAGCGATAGCCATTCAGAGCTGGAACATTAACACTGGGCTCTGCGGAGTGACGGCACCTTCGATACATTTTCAAAAACAGAGCCAAGATTTGAAAAAACAAGATCGGGTAATAATAAGTCTGGTCTATGATGCAATGCAAAGAGCACTTATATGCTACAAGAAAAATAAGCAAAGCTCATTAAGTTTACTCCCGTCTGCGCATAAGCTCGAAATAAGCTCTTTCGTATATATATATATATATATATATATACATACATATGATTTATATATAAATAGGCTACCTGTTCAGATTATTCTCTGGCGTACTTGACCGCTTTTTATCGGCTTGGCCCCGTCGCCCCTATGCGTGCATGGGAGCCATGTTACGGTGTCGAAGATAGAATTTCGGAGTAGGTTTGCTGCAGTGTGTTAGTTATGTAGCTGTTTCTCTACAGAGATAGACAACTCCATAATACTGAATGTATGTAATTGGTTTCCGACATATCGTGTACTGAAGGCGCTTGGGAAGTTGGATTGATAGCCATTCATGCAAGCAGTGATTTCGACGCAGTTGTACATGCTTGAAAGGCGCTACATAAATACTTTGCTTACAGTTGGCCTACTGTACAGTATAGACATATATATATATATATTTATATTAAAATATATCCTATTCTACATTTGGCACGGCATCTCCGATGCGGTACCGTATATATGACCGGGTAGGATGATAAAAACAAACCACCCTTGTTATGGGGCATAACGGCTAGATTTAAAACTGAATTGGGATTAAACGCTCCCAAGTTCTGACCTCTCGGAGATGATAGATCAAATAGGTTTAGATTGTAAATGTTGTGCATATTTGCTTTGAATCAAGAATTAAAATAAGTTACTTTGCTTTGCAAATAGATTTCCGTCTTGCCTTACAAGTAAAAATCTCTGTCTTTCTCTCTGTCTGTCTCTGTTTATCTGTCTGTCTGTCTGTTTGTCTGTCTGTCTTTCTATCTGTCTGTCTCTATCTGTCTGTCTGTCTGTCTGTCTGTCTGTCTGTCTGTCTGTCTCTCTCTCTCTCTGTGTCTATATAGATGCCTGTGAGACTAGGTCTGGACAGCCGTAATAGATGTGTCTTACATGTAGAAGCTGTGGAATGCACGGTGTCTGGGTGAAGCGGACGACTGACTGAATGGAGGAATGAGTGGATTGAGTGCCTTTGATGCCCTGAGTGCAAGAGTTGTGTCTAGATTCGCTGAAGAGGTTTTATCAGAATCCACGACGTTTATCGTGTCAACTCTGCCAGACACTCGGTCAATCACTCAGTCAGTCACTCAGTCAGTCAGTCACTCAGTCGGACGAATGGATGAGGTGGAATCGAAGGAAGAGGCTGAATGAACGAAACGAAGAGGAGGAGGAAGAAGAAGAGGAGGAAGAGAAGATAACGGGAAGAGAAGGTGGAAGAGGAGGATTGGGAGAAGACGCTGTCCGCTTTCCTTCTTTCTGTGATGCTATGTGTCAGGGTTTCCGTCAGCGACTTTTGCTGTTGCCAGACAAAGTGCAGCGACAATGTTACTATTTCATTCTAAACTGAAAAAGTTCCTTCATTTTACGGTTAAATGATACATCTGAGGAGTTGATATGTCTTATTATATGCCCATAAGGAAGCGTGAGAAAATTAAACATTCTATAGAACTTAAAGGTGATTGTTAAAAATCATTGTCTTTTGGTTAAGTTAGTTGTCATGTGATCCATTTTATTTTGTTCACTAGGTCTGTACGATAGTTTGAAAATGTCACTATTTTGACAAGAATTACCAAATTTTAGAAATTGTAAAAAATATATGTTACACGCCCATTGTAATTTGGGCATTTAAATATGACGTATTTAATGACCATGCAAAGTCTAAGTAATAAAATGATTTTAGGTCAGCAAACAAGTAATTAGCACTAATAATTAAACAGTATATGCAATCTCAACAGTAAATTATGAAACAGTCACTAATTACTTAAACTTGAGGCAATATTCATTATACAATTATGCTGCACATATATCAATATAAATATGTGTATTAAATGATTGTATCTTTGTATCGTTTCCATGGCTACACAGGCTACACTTCAGCATCACCGTAAAAGTGTCATGTGACTGTTACAGCAATTGTGGACTCTTTTTTGCTTGTATGTTATCAGCCAACGCATAGGTTGTCTCCAACTTGTTCGAGTATTCAGCAACTAACATAGGCCATTGTGTTTCCTAAATGTTTGTTCATCTGTAAACAACTCACATATTAATGTCTAAGGTCTTCAAAACGTTTTATTATTAGGTCCCTGTTATGACTTTTATCACTACATGTGCGATATTATCTGCTGAATACAAACTGCTGTAAAATAACCGCGCTTTGCATCGAGAAGTCGCCAATAAACAAGGAATCAAATTAAATTCTGTCTTGTAAGCCCACGACTGTTTTAAGTGCACATATATGTATGTATGTATGCATGTATGTATGTGTGTGTATGTATGTATGTATGTATGCATGTATGTATATATGTATGTATGTATGTATGTAAGTGTGTGTGTGTATGTATGTATGTATGTATGTATATATGTATGTATGTATGTATGTATGTATGTAACGTATAGGTCTGCGTGTATAATGCATGTTAATGCATATGTATATGTATAATGTATATGTATAATGTATAAGCCTATGTATATGTTTAGGCATGAGACAGACTGGGTTGATGTGACGGTCGTCTCCTTGATGGAGACTGATGTCGCCGTGTCTAAGTGTTTCATTCGAAGTTGCTTTTATTGACATCTCCTCTGCTGTCTGACGGACGGACGGACGGACGGACGGACGGACGGTGGGAGCGAGAGGTGACAGACAGACAATGGACAGCAGTAGAAGACGGCGACAAAGAGACAGAGAGACAGACAGGCAGATATTATGTATGAGGGCTATATGTATGACAGAGGGAGACGGAGACAGCAACAGAGACAGATGGATGCTGAGAAGACGAAGGAGCGGGTGTTCTATCATATCCTGAGTCCTTTCTTTCCTTTCCTTCTTTCTTCCCGTCTTTCATTTCTTTCGTTCTAGCGCTAATCCCTTCTTCCTTCTCTTTTCTTCTATCCTACTTACTTTCTTTTATCTGTATTTCTTTCCTTCTTGCTTTTCTTCTTTCATTTTTCTTGTTCTATCGCTCTTTCCTTCTGTCTTCTCGTATGTCTTCCTTCTTCCTATCCTTCCTTCCGTCCCTTTTTCTTTACTCTATTTGTCCTTCTTTCATTACATTTCCTTCGCTTCGCTCTCTCTTTGACCTAGCATTTTTCTTTCCTTCCTTCCTTTGTTCCTTTCGTCTTTCTTTCCTTGTTGCTCTCAGGAGAAAAGGAATGGCATCTTTCTTCTTCTTTACTTCTCCGTTCTTCCTTCTTTCCTTCTAGTTTTCCTTACATTTTAGTACTGTACTTTCTTATTTATTTTCTTTCCGACTTTCTTTTTATGCGTTTTCCTTTCCCTTCTTCTTTTTTTTACCTCTTTATTACTTTTCTTCGTTCTTTCATTTTACTTACTTTCCTTCTCTCCATTTTTCTTTTCTTTTTCTCCATTTTTCAATCTTTATCCATTTCCTTCTTTCCCCCTATCTCTGTCTCTGGTTGTCTATCTCTTCGTCTATCTGTTCCGGCGCTAAGTGCTGCTAGGAGCGACGATGCCGCCGCCGTTAAGCTTGGCAGATACGTATTTTGACTTGTGTGGGTCAAGCCATCGCCGATGGCCTGTAATACAGCAGGGCAAACCGATAGGGGCAGTTGACGGCCAGATCAACGACGGTCGGTCGGTGATCTGGTCTGGGGTTCGGCGTCGGAGGCCAAGGGCGCCTGTAGGTGGCGGCGGCGGCTGCAAAGTGATAAATGTCCCGACCCTCAGGCCAGGCGTGTTTCGACGGTGCTTGTAACGCGCGCTGGTCGTTCCTAATGAGGGGGAAAAGCAGGAAGAAAAGCAGGGGGAAAGGGAGAAGGAGAAGAGGAAGGTGAGAATTGGAATTAGGGAGAGGGTAGTGAAGTAGATCGTGGAATGTGGCACATACGTTGAGCCTGGAAATCAGAACGGCCAAAGTGCAAAAAGACTCATCCATTGAATTGGGAAACCAATTCAGCGCACACTCTACTAAGTAAAGCCCTTCTATTTCCAACCGGTCTGCTGGCTACATTGGCCCCAGCCGCCCCACTACCACAACTAGCCCACTTCATAAAACTGGGTCTCATTTTGATTATTTAAGTTCTTGATGTTATAGGAGAAGTCGCACAAATAACGTTACAGAATAAATGCAAAAGATTAGTTAAACAAATGGACCGAAATATTTCGTGTAACATTTGAGTGAAACTTTGTTGTCCTTGAAAACGGATTTGGCCGTATACTATCCGGTCGTATCCCCTAGTGGGTCTCTGTTTTAGCTTAGCTTAGACAGTTCGAGTCAGCAAATTTAATTGTCCTATAGGCTGTGCACGGGCAAAGACTTATAGTGTTGGATCAGCCAGTTGTCGAGCGGGATTTGCACATAATCTCTCAAGATTTATAAATATAAATTTGCTGAGACGATTTTCATTCTTGAATTTACCAACATACGGAATGGTTGAAATTCATTGGGATTCTATTATAATTCTATTCACGGAATTTTAAAGCGCATCTCACTGTACAACCTAATCGGAGGAATTGTCTTTTAGCACAACACTGGTTTTTATTGCAGTAAAAGTTTGTACTGCCTATTACAAAGTGCGATGGAACACTAGCGATTTCAATTGCATATATAGCCATATATGCATAAGTTGGCACGTATACAATGCATTGATAGCCCAAGGAAAGATGCCTGCAACTTTTAAAAGCTGAATCCCATTAGCTTGGGAAGGCGACAGACCCAGTAAATATATATCCCTAAAACGTTGCTTCGGATACTGATAGGCCTATTGCCAAAATCACTCTATAGAGGCTTAAAACAATTTTAACAATTACGCTCCAACATCGACTAATATTTTATGGCGCAATAATTTAAATAAAGTAAAAACCTAAAGTAAAGACCTATCATGATAATCATTCTCTCTGCGTGAACAAATAAACTCTTGGGTAAAACTATCTATCAGGTTGCGTCATGAGTGTTCTTTTAATCTTTTATTAGGCCTTTCATTCGGTTCCATGATGTAATAGGGTCAATTTCACGTTCTACCCTATCGTGGACCTGTCCATGCATCCTTATAATTCTCCTTTGCTCTGGCAATTTCGCTTCAGCGCGGCGACCACGTTCATTCGTTTTGTACAAGTCTTTTAAAATTTAAATGCGTCAGAAATGTTTTCGGTAACGTAATGTAAATCCTCGAAAATTTCTCAGCGCCCACAAAGCCACGTCAGGGCGACCACCTTATTAACCGGCGCTAGGTAGGATAGGCTTACGTAGATCATGTTTAACCGCGCTTTGTCATAACGAAGATGACGTTTTCATATTTTTCATGAAACAAATAAATTTACTTAGAGCCAAAGTAGCAGAAACGTTTGTTAGTTTTATGCCTTGGGAACAGTCGAGGACCAATATGGGAGCATGTATTTCGGTAAAAACTTGCGTTAGTCTGCTACTGTCACCTAGCGAATGAATTATAACAATGCGGAGATGTACACGTAAGTACGTAGCTTGACTATTATAGGTCTACGTCTGTTTTGATATTGCTTTGTTCTGTACAAAGTTTCATACGCATGCAATCACTTTGTACAAACTGTGTTATTATTCCATAAGGACAGCATTTTTACGAATTTTCACTAAAGACAATATTCAGTAGGCGATTGGGCGACTCAGTGCTCAAGTGCTCCGGTGAATAGCCTAGGCATGTGACGGATCTCCATGACGGGGCTTTGTGGGCGCTGAGAAATTTTTTGAACGTTTAGGCAAAGATGGCAGAGTCGTAGACTAAGATGTGACACTTCCTATCTCCGCTGTATATCTGAATGTTCACGTCACCTACCTTGGAATCGATTGTCGTTGCTAAGATACCTCGAAGATACCACTTACTGTGCTCTTTGCTACGTGGCGCGGCTGGCGTGGCGTTAGCCGCCCCACCTAGCGAATGGTATAATCGATTTTGTGCTTTGACCATCACGCAGACCAAATACACAGCAAGATAGGAAGTATCATATCTTAGTCTACGACTCTGCAATCTTTGGTTTAGGCTTACATTTACAAAGATTGGAACCGCCGGAGCGACCAGCTAAGATATTTATAGGCGATTCAACGCTAGTCATCAGTTAATTGACAGTTCTTTTATTTGTTATTTCACAGAAATGTTTAATATGCTACGTATGCATTAGGTTAAATCTTTACACTAAGATTTTGGACCTGTAGAAACGCAGGCAATTTTTCAAAACTGTGAGTCAAGTAGAAAGCTCACTGTTAATATTATATTAATTATTGGCAGAATTAATGTCTTTTTAGAATGCCAATTGCGTACAAAATAGATAAATAAAATTTCTATTTCAGAGAGCTTGGGCCTATAAGCTCTGATCCCACTGGGAACCAAACCTTGACCGAACTGGACTACGCCTACTCTTTGGACGACCTCTCTAAGTCTGCAACGCTCGTGAATAAACTGGTGCCTTGCGCAAGGATTTCGAGTAGCTCCTTAAAAATTTGTGGGAAACGATAAAGATTGACGGTGTATATTCATTAACAAGAGGACAAAAGAAAAAAATAAACTAGAAAATTCCGAGTTTGAGGTAATTGAAGTTCGTTGTAGTAATCCTCTTAAGAGTCGTAATCTTCTTAACTAGACAATAATTATTCTTTTATTCGATAGTTACTGCAAAGATCTTAGAGTCATTCGATTTAAACTGCTTTGGTAACTGGTTGAACAATTATAAAGTATAGCGCTACACGATGGCGTATCTCATTGATCGACCTTGAGGGGTAGGAACCCAGACTTGCGTTAGCTGCCGTTGTGCGGTAACTGACAGTTATTAATGAAAACATCTGTGTTTTGGAATTAACGCGAAGTAACTGTAAGCAGCGAGTTATTTGCTTACTAAGTGGTTGTGCAATCGTAATCGTTAACTCCAAATTTCTAAGTGGTCATCCGATAGCTAAACGCAGGATTCACAAACGCTTCGTCAAGTCAGTTGGGTTGCCCAAAGGCAGTGTAAAGTAGATTCGAGTCCAGCACCTAGCCACAAGGCTCGATGGGATGGTAGAAGTGAGGACTTTGCAAAATAATCTGTGAAAGGGAAAGCGTCATAGCATAACTTCTGGATGATCTTACCTATGACAACTAAACCTTGCTTTTCACATTGTTACCCAATCACTTAGCCATCATTTACGCATGTGTGTCTACAATAAATATGAGAATTTATTTAGCATTTTGTAGAACCATAATGGTGCTGAAACATGGGTCTGTTAGAAATTTTTAAAGGTGCATTCTGTTACTGTAAGGCAATCATTAGTGCTTAATGACCATATACCAGCTACTAACCCAACCAAACCTCCCACTACTCACTCCGTTCCTGTTGCTCACGACTGCATGAAACCCAACAGCCAGATACCCATTTTATTGTTGGATGTTATATACTTTTAAAGTGTGTTTATTGGGTGTGTGTACATCAAATTGTATTTAGCAATTGGTTTGTCAAAAAATATAATTGCGTACTTATTTTCATCAAGATGTGGCTTCATTGACTTATTTTCTTTTAATAGGGTATGATGTGATTTATGACTATATTTGTTAATTGTTCTGAAGTAGGAAACCAACTGGTCATGGCAAATATGGGATTCGGAGATGATTCATCGTGCGGAATTAAAAAACGTGTTCTGCATTCTTCGAAATTCGACTTGCCATCATTTCCAGATGGAACAAAGGTAGCTAATGACCTTGTTATACCATTATTTAAATTAAATTGTTATACCATTATTAAGATATTAGTAATTTGTAGGTTATGTTGGTAGTTGTTTGATAGATAATGCAGTTTAGGTTTGAATATTTGAAATGATTTGAAGAATTTATTGTGATCCTTTACCATGCCATTTATTCTAGATGTTATTTCTGTAGGTAAAATTTCGATACGCAACCCGTCTGTGTGATGATGATATGACAATCATTGATGATAACAGAACAGATGAGAAGCCATTGGAGCTGATATTCGGCAAGAAATTCAAATTGGAAGTTTGGGAGACTTGTCTGAAGTCTATGCGGCCACAGGAAGTGGCATCATTTGTTGTTGATCCATCAGTAAGGCTTTTTTTACATATCGTATGGATGTATAAAAGGTTGTTTTCAAGATTCCCTAAATCTCCTGGGAGGCGTGGTCCCGGGCCAAATTCGAAATCTGTTTTATGGCAATAATAACGGCAATGATAATGATCTTCATGTATAACATTAAAACTGACACAGCTGCACTATGGTTACAAGAACAGCATTAGATGATCTTATAGGAGTCGAATTTAACTGTATGACAGCCATGCAGGGGTGCCCATCATGTTATACATGCAATATCAAAGTGGGTGTATTGTATTATTGACTGCATAGCTGTATACTTTATATGACCTTTTAAAATGTGAAACATGATTGTCGACAGTTGTGTTTTAATATGTACGTCTTTATCGAATCAGAATAAATGCAATGTTAGATAAACTGATGTTTTGTTCGCTGTTTGACCTGAAGTTGAAGAATTCTACGAGAATGTTTCTTTCTTGAGAAAATGAGAGTTCAATGTAACTCTTACAAACACTTGATTAGTCATAGAAATGTACACTGAAGGCAGATCTGATATGTGTACATTTTTACTTGTTTTGATAGACATGTATGCTGTATCTTTGGTCTTTAGCTTCTTGGGGCGTATCCAATGGTTGCCAAAAGTCTGCGCGACATCCGCAAGGGGAAGGCGCACACGAACCATCACTGCTGTGGAATGTCACTTAAGGAACACGGACTCGGCTATGCTGATTTGGATGGACTGATGCAAAAGCCGCAATCTCTTGAGTTTATATTAGGTCTCTGTTTTTGTCATGAAATTCGTTAGCCACACTTGTTGTAACAATGTTTAATTTCAGTGATACTTTTGAGTGATTGCTTCAACCATATCATGCAAGTTCAAAATTGTCATGTATTGAGTGACATATGGTAAACCTACATTGTCAAACATTTGCTAGGCGTACGTTTTACATGACAAGCGAAAGAAGTTTTTGCTTCCTTTAGGGAAAAAAGAACTTTCATAAAAACCATTCAGCCTCCAGCCCAAGTTTAAAATTTTTTATTTAGCATTGAAACTCTTAATAGCGTTTTAACGACTAAATTCGATAATAAGTCAACAACTGAACTGTTTAAGAAATATTTCAGCTACTTAATATCTGTACATCCTGCATTGCTAAATGTTGAAAATTAGAAATGTCTGCATATGAGATGCACTTGAATCTACAGTGTTGAAAGTCAGTAGCACAATGCGTATTGTTGTTGGATGTAGTGCCATATTGACAAAACTCGTCTATTGCCTTTTGAAAGAGTTGACTCATACAAGAAATAATTCAGCACTAACAGTTCTATAGGATGTGTTGTACATGTTTTTGGCAGAGCTGGTGACAGTTGAAGAACCTGGTGAGTATAAGAAGGAGTCATGGGCAATGGACATTGATGAGAAGCTGAACGCTCTTCCTCAACTGCGGGTGGAAGGCAACCGTCTGTATACGGAGAAGAACTTTAAGGCTGCTTCCGATAAATACGGAGAAGCACTTGGAATGCTGGAACAGCTTGTGCTGAGGTGGGTATTGTAGGATGAACAGTTGTCTGCATGCATTGACGACCTCAGCTGTGTGCTGGAGATGTCTCAGGTGAAGCTGTCGATCTGATGGTAACTTTTACAGGAAAGTTTCACAGGTTCAGGTTGCTGTTGTCAGTTATGCAGTGTAAGTTTAAAATCTATCATTCTAGGCAGAAGGGCAGCACGGCGGCTGATTGGTTAGAGCGGCCAGCCTGTAACACAGTGTGCGCTGAGTGAGCGGGTTCGACCCTCGTCCGAGGTGTCAGTCACTGTGTAGGGACTTTGAGCAAGTCCTTCACGCACAATTGCTCTGTAGTACAACTGCAATTGTGCCTTCGAGGCGTGTGCACTTCTGAGCAAAAGATGTTGGATAAAGGGCGATATCAAATTTCAAGAATTTCAATCTCCACAATGAGACTGTCTCAATTGATTGAAGATGTGATGTGAATATAGTAAACATGAGTAATATGGAAAGTGATCTGTTGTTTCTTTTCATTGCTCGGTGTTTGACAGAGAGAAGCCGGGCGATGAGGAGTTCATTAAACTCGATGAGATGAAGATCCCATTTCTGCTGAACTACGCTCAGTGTAAACTCTGTCTCGAAGACTTCTACCCTGTCATTGAACATACCACAGAAGTACTCAAGAAACAACCAGGTACACAGGTGCAACGTATACTCATGAACTGTTTCCATTTTTGTGCACTTTTTACCCAGTTGCTGAGCACATCCAACATTGAGATTCTCAAAGCCAACCCAGATTAAGTTGCTAGCATTGAGTGAATTCTACATAGCATTGTTTTAATTCTAGATAATGAAGCTTGAACATGACAGGAATGTGAATGTAATTTATTAATTGCTTTATTGTTTTGTCAGTGCTGCTAAGAAGCGGTTAACATTCTTTGATTGCTCATAACTTAATCTTTTAGTTATGATGAAATCTCGTAATGGTCACTTTAGTATCACTTTCAGTTTTGTGTTATACATTCGTTTTCCTAAACTGATTTTAAGTTTTAGAGCCATTTACTGTTCGTTACCTGAAGTCGTGTTGTGATGTTGAATGTTTTTAGGAACTTGTAGTGAAGGAAACATTTCTTGCTTTGTAGATAATGTTAAGGCCTTGTACAGGCGAGCAAAGGCACATGTCGGTGCCTGGAATCCGAAGGAAGCCCGAGAAGACTTTGAACGGGTCGCTGAACTAGATCCATCCCTTGCAAAGTCAGTCGCAAACGAAGTCTTGAATTTGGAGAAGTTGGAACGTGAAAAAACAAACCAAGACAAACTGCTTCTGCAGGGAAAGATGTTCTAGTCTACCTCTGTTGTAGTGTCATCTTCCCTCGTTTTAGACTTTCGCGAATAATGTTTCTCCGACCCAATTTTCAGTCGTCGCGTTGCTTCGTTCTCTGGCATCAAGATTGACGTGCTTTATCGTTGCTTGTTTAGAAACAGTTGAAAATAATATGAAACGCTCTTTGCGGGCTGAGACTAAATTATCCGAAACACATGATGTAGTTTAAATGAAGTGTGAGTTGCCATGCTGAACTTGTGAAACACCTGTTATGGTTACTCTACCACAGCGATTGTTTAACACTCTGACGACGAGCGTCAGGTTTCACAGTCACTTAGTACACGCTCGTCGTTAAAGTTTTAAGTTGACAGGGATTCCTTCTCTGGCTGCATGATATTAACACACATTATTTAAAATTAATTTATTGTCAGTTGAGGAGGTACCTGTGGCTGCACACATGGCATATGATACTGTTACTTTTCTCTTCTTCTCTGACCCAGTTTCGAATCCGAGGCCAACCAAGGAAATTTACTTAGGGTGCGCTATTGAGCCATGCGTAGCTCTTGATTGTGCATTCTTACATACAAAGCACTCAGTTGTTTGGACCATAAATTTCTCATACATTATAAGCTTACGATAATTTAGGATCAACTTATTGTTATCATTTATGATAAACTGATTTATTTATTGAACTTATGATGACGAGCGTGGAGGCTAACTTGACGCATATGTGTGGAAAGAGAGAAAATGACTGGTGCAGTTGAATGACTGCGTCGCTGTATTGACTTTCAAATCCGCTCTTCCAAATCTGGATTTCATTAATTATTAGATATTAAATTATTATCTTCATTTAATTACAGTTAAACTGCCGCTGTGTGACTACAATTAAAAGTATGAACGGATGATGACATGTTACACGAGTTGAAAATGTGGCTATAAAAGAATGTAATTTTTTTCATTTTATTGCTAACCTTGTAACAGTTAATGCTCCCTTATGTTGTTGGCTGCTAGAAGTTATAGCGGTAAATTGCAGATAGGCTTAATTATATGTAGCTTGTAATTTTTGTGGTGAATATTAGCTGTTACAATAAGTTATATGAGATTTATTTCTCAGTTCATGTGTAATAAATTTGAGATCCTTGTGCCTGTGTTCTGGATGTAAATGGAAATTTGTTGGTGAGCCATTTTGCCTTCAACAAAGGTTATTGGGCTGCTAGAGGTCCATTAGGACAAGAAAGCAGATGATGAGTAATATATGGGTAATGGAAAGATTGGACTTAAGGAACACAATAAGTGTGAAATTACTTTAATTCAAATTTCATTCATTGCGATAATTTAAATATGGTGCATCTTTATTGTGATTATTCAGACTCCCAACCCCAGGGCGGCCAAGTAAAGATGTCTTAAGATGGAAGAGGAATTCATGAGAAGGGTTCTAAGAAAGAAGAGTAGTGTCAAAGGAAGGCCATTCCAAATCGAGGGCCCTCCACTAAGAAGCCACAGCTCTGCCTGGTGGAGTTGAAGCATTGCAGAGCATTTGGTTTTAATATTCTGTCACACATCAGAAGAATGACTGGATGAAAAGTGAATCTTTGGAAGTGTGTGGTTTGGACGTTTGCAGGTTGTCTGTAATAATTATTTGCCTGTTATGTCTGTGTCTAGAGTTTGATGCCATTTGAAACTGTTGCATGGTCATAACTAGTCAGAAAAGTTGAACCATTAGCATTGTTGTCGTCATTGACTCTTAGCAGTCAACACTATAGTAAGGGCCCATCCATTATTATGTGTGAAAAAAATTCGGATTTTCTGACTCCTCTCCCCCTGTTGCACCGTGTACATTTCGTGGACCCCTCCTTCCATGAGTACGTGCATTTGAGCTCTACACCCCCATGCAAAGGTTAAATAGCTAAAAACATGTATAAGACTTTGATTTTACCACAGGCTATTTATTTTGTTAAGCATCATATTTAGCAGCTTAAATTTGTTAACTGTTATGAAGAATTAAAACACTAACAATACTTGCATTTGAAACCGTTTTAATGCTACGTAATATGTGGACGGCCCTTAAAGCCGCTAAGGGTGTTTTGATGAAAGACATGTATTGTCAAGCAGCCGTTACTTTACCATACATTTTTCCGTACTGCAGCCCTCTCAACATCGACTATATATTGCAATGAGTGTTGATATGTTAATGATTGTTTCATTCACCTGTTGCTTTTTCGAAAGCTTTACTCATTTTGATATTAAAAAAAAGCTGTATATAGTTAGTTAGCTGTAAACATTTTTAATTATTTTGTGTAATTTTGATTTTTGTGCTATAGAATCTTCTTGTGTTGCAAATTTTTATAATTAATTGTTGAGAATAAATTTAACGAGTTTGCGTTCATTTCGTCAACCTACAGAATATTTTTGAACATTTTGTCAGTTGCACAAAATGTCTGGCACGTTTGCAATTCCTTTGATTTGTCTGCAAAGTCTTAAAACTTGACCATGGCAGAATTTTTTGTCAAGAAAGGGTTGTTTTGGATTCGTAATGAGTATGTGTTTTGCACATTTGGAAGAGGAGAGAAGCAGTCATTTAGGTTAAACAACATAGGCAGCGATGAATAGAATTTGTTAGCGGTTTCATTTCTTTGGCTATAATGTTAGAGACTGGGGACCAGACCTCTCCCTTGTCTCCCGATCTTCTCATTGGGTGTATGCGGGCAGTCTTTTCAATTTCGATTACTATTGAAGTAGAATTTATAAACTGATCAGGTTTTGTAAAACTAGATAGAAGTTACTCTTAACTAGGACCGCAACTAAGGGTTCAATGCAACATCCACTGAATAGACACCAACACAAACATTCTAGGTTTGGAGGTTTAAATATGATCTAACAGTTGACTGGTGTTGAATATATGTTGGGATCCAGTACACCGACTGGAAAACAATCGAAAACAGTCTTCTAGTTCATTATACACGAGTTTGATAAGGATGTTTACATCTATAGACGTGAAATGTAAAGTATTTTTATTATCTGAAGTAGTCTGAGTAGCAACGTATGGTTGTGAGGCGTGGGCAATAAATAAAGAAGAAGAGAAACGTATACAAGCATTTGAGAACAAGTGCATGAGGAAACTGCTCAGAATTCCATGGACAGCAATGGTGACAACCGAACAAGTGTATCAAATGGCGAAAGTTGACTGCAAACTGTTGGGCCACATCAAGTCCAGAAAACTCCGGTACTTCGGGCACATCGTGAGACAGCCTAAAGACAGTATTGAGAACAGTGTGATGTTGGGTATAGTAGAAGGAAGCCGAAGTCGTGGAAGACCCAGAATCTGCTGGTTTGACAATGTCATGGCGTGGACTGGTTTAAGAGGCACAAGCTTAATGAACATCGTAAGAGACAGAAAGCATTGGACATCACTGTCCCATTTATGTAGTCAACCGTCGCGAATCGACGATGTAACATGACATGACAGTAGTCTCATTTCAAAGCCATTTACCTAAGGGCTCGAACCTGTTGACCCCCGCCATCACTGCCTCAGCGTTTGCTACTTAAGCCAATCAGACCGTTTTCAGACGACCCAGTGTTAGTTTTCTGAACTAAACTAAAACGAGAACAAAAGAAGATTCTAAATGAAATGCTTGATTACTGGGAAAAAAAGAAAACTATCAGACGTTATGACCCTTGATTTGGTCACGAGAAAAAAGGTCATGAGAAAAACAGAAAAATTGATGTGTTCAGAGGCGGCGATCACGTTTGAAAGGTGGGGGGACACCCAATGAGAGGGGTAGAAAATGTGGGGGGATACACGTATAACGTGTCCCCTCTCTGTAAAAGGTGTGGGACTTCCCCCCCTCGATCGCCGCCCCTGGATGTGTTCGGATCATGGCTAATAACGAACAACGTGCGCATTTTTAGGATCAGTGGCACTAGTAGTTGACCAAACGAAGTCGTTTAGGGTCTACAGGTCTATAAAGTTTGGTAATATTCAACGAATGGACGTAGGAAGACATTTCGATGAAGGAGTTTATCAGTCGAGAAATTCAATTCAGATTTTATGTATATTAAGACACGTAACAATCTGCTTTATTTCTCAGTCATTGCAAGAATTCTTGGAATAAATTGTTTCAATTCTGACACTAACAATACTGATAGATAACAACATGACTGCCTGCACTCTTCCGAATCCGATGAAAGCTATATATGGGGGTCTACTCCCGCAATTGTAGGCATCGCACCACCAACTGTGGTCTGGGCATTGGCTCAGTTCCATGTGTATGATTTCACACATACGCAGGCACACTGACAGAAAATCTAGACACGAGGCCTTACAAACCTCTTAGACGGGCGTGTTCTATAGTAGAAAATGACAAGTAAAAGTAATCGCAATCTCCAAACTTCTAAAGCGCCGCTCGAAAGCAAGCGCAGGGTACTAGCTTATTCATGAGCGCTACGTCAAGTCAAATGGGTTGTCCGAAGAGTAGTCGAAGGCGATCAGTGTCCAGTTGATCAGAATGGTCAGAGTAGCTGTTAAAGCTGGTGACGTTTAGGTCGCTTATATAATCAATAGCTTGAAGTTTAAACTGTAGTTTGATGTCCGTAATGATTTTATTTAGAAGGGCAGCAATCATTAATTTGGAAGTTATTTCGGGCCGGGTTCGGACAACTAACCACCGTCGGGGCCTCTGTGCATCTGCCCCACTCTCGGCGGGCCTGTATGTTAGCGGTCTCCGTATTTGAGAGTATTTACAGCTTACAAAAGCAAAAATTTTAACCAGCCTGTGGCAAATTTAAAACATGTTTGACGAATCGAATCCAAGAGGCAGTTATGTAAAGCCGTAACAATAATTTTGAGAGATAGTGCGGTATTAGATATATAGGCCTACGTCTTTACTGCGCTCATGGATAACGACCCGTTTTCATAACAAAGTGAATTGCTAATTCAAGCAGTTTTTGTGGAGCAACGGAATTCCGTATATTGGATGGCAGCCAATCCTGGATCAGAGTCAAAAACAGCCGGTTGCAACTTGTATCGACTGTTCCTGGGCAACTAGCTGTCTATAGCTCGATAGCAACTGTTGTTAGGCTGGTGAAGGTTACCTATGTTGACTGTTGCTATAGGCGACAAATCCGATGACCACAGCTATGTACATGAAGCACCTGTTTCTTTAGCGACCGTTTCTAACGACAGCCATCACCGCAAACACTGTTGCCAAGTCAACGATTTCCATGGGGATATCTCAGCAGTTATCATGACGACTGTTGCCGTGGTTACGTCGACGTAGTCACCGTAGCTAAGCGTCAGACGCCTGTTCGATGCCGTTGGAGAATTGTTGTGTATCGGGAAGGTTGGGACGGACCATCATCGTGACCTGCTTGAGAGAAGAGTGTGGGTGGATGGAGTTCCACTGGATTCCATCCCGGACGAAGAAGTCCGAGTGCATTCCCTTGGGATAGTAGACTCCGTTGAGGTGCGCCTGGAAACAGCTGCGGAACCACCAGGCTCCCCGGAAGTGCTCGGCGCAGTTGTCATAGAAACGGTCGTCGTTGTCGCTGTCGCGAGTGCTGAACTGTTGTCCGTTGTGATCGTTGTCCCATGGAGATGACAACGAGTTTCCGGCTGTTCCGCGGTATCCGGTCACGTGCAGGCGGTACTTGTCGGCCTCGTCAGCGATGCGGAAGTGACGGTACTCGGCCCATTGGAAGTCATCGTCCCAGGTAATCATCTCAATGCGCAGACGATAGTCACCTGTTGTTGTTAAATAGGCAAAAAAGTTTAATTAGAGAAATAGGTTAATTATTAACATACATGTAACAGACGTTTTTCGGCTAGTAGACCTATTACTAAGGAAACACATATTTGTCCAAGTGGCCTATAACAAAGACAAACTGGTTAATGCGGTCCAACAAAGAAACCAGATCCACTGATCCAGTTTCAGGTTTGAGACCACCCACCCTTAACCCTCATCCAGTTATTAGGTCACTTGACGGACAGATTCTAGATAGCGAAAAGAAAGGAGGCTATAGTGGAACACGCATCAAGTACAGTATATCTTGCCTGGTTTCAGACGGATTGTGTTGCAAGGTAAAGACACCGAACGAGAGTCAACACCCAAAATTTGACCTTTTAGTAAGAGAAACTCATTTGCTATAATGATAACCATGCAGAGGACTGAGTTAAGATCGGTACGATGTCTATGTGCACAGGAATTCATGAACGGAGTTAGAGAGATAGAAACAAAGACAGAGACAGACATACAGAGAGGAAGAGAGATAAACAGAGACATAGCGACCGGAACGAGACAGAGGGCAAGAGAGAAAGAAGGGGTAGGAATTATAGAAAGAGAGAGAGAAAGAGAGAGAGAGACAGACAGACAGACAAAGACAGAAAGAGACAGACAGAGAGATAGAGAGAGAAAGAGAAAGAGAGAGAGAAATGAGGAGACCAGACGAGAGAGACAAGGAAAGATAGAGATGGACAAATATAAAGACATTGAGAATGGGATATAGACAAATAGCAAGAGAGAGACATACGGAGAGAGAGAGAGAGAGACAGACAGACAGCCAGACAGACAGAAAGAGAAAGAGAGAGACAGAAAGAGACAGAAAGAGACACAGAGACAGAGATAGACAGAGAGAGAGAGAGAGAGAGAGAGAGAGTTAGAGAGAGAAAGACAGACAAACCGACGGACAGACAGACAGAGACAGAGCCACAGAGACAGGGAAACAGAGAGATGGAGAGACCCGATGATAGAGACAGACAAAGAGAGGGGAGGGACAAAGAGTGGGAGAAAGAACCTTAACTGTAAGCATTCCATAGAGATATCCTATCTTCTGCTGTAGAATTTATTGACTATCCGGATACACGATCTTGCCGAGTAAGAGCCACCGTGTATTGCATGACCGATAAGCGTGTGAGGTCGGTTGTGTAGTTCCCTACACACAGGAGCAACGTACCAAGAGGCATGTGGTAACGGGAGGGACTCTGCGTTACTCGATCGTCATTCGCCTCGGGTGGCAGTAGAGATATTTTGCTAAAAGACTTCTTTGTCCCAGCGTCTCAACTGTTAAGACGACGACTATGTCTCCGCTTAATGACGGTAATAGCAGAATTATACCAGATGCCGAATGGAAGCGAAGAGAAGCCTGCGGCATTCAAGGGCACCAATAAGCAGCGACAATCACAAACTACGCTACTGTTTGCAACCTGACAGTGCCAGTCCCGAGATTGGACAAAGGAGGAGGGCAACGCCAGTGATTTTCGTTATCAC
>OY365812.1:15329349-15387014 GCA_959347315.1 Bimastos eiseni
GACTGCCACCCTGACTATATCTCGACTTCGTACTTTCTTGTCTTTGCCAATGTTATCTGAGTAAATAGTAAATATTAGATGGACCGTGATCAGCGCAGTGTAGGGAAGGGCAGAAAAGGTTAGGGAAGGGTAGAAAAGGGAAGGCAAGACATACAGCATGACAGACAAACCAATCTACAGGAACTTACCCAAAGAGTGGTTGATGCCAAACGCTGATGGTAGAACCAAATATAATCTGATGTCATCGCAACATTTTGTCATAGCAAACATTTTGTTATCGAAAACATTTTGTCATCGAAATGTTGATCTCAACTGCTGACAAATGAGTGAAAAAGGGATTGATTGAAAAAGAAGGAAGGAATAAAGAAAGAAAGAAGAACAAATGAATCAATAATTGGTAAGAAAGAAATTAAGACAGAAGGAAGGTAGAAAGAAAGTAGGGAGAGAGGGAAGGACGGACGGAAAAAATAAGATTAAGGAAGGATGGATTATGTAGGAAATAAAGAATGATAAATGAATGAAAGAGTGAATAATAGGACAAAATTGAAGGAGGAAAGAACTAAAGTAAGGAAGAACGGAACGAAGAAATGGGAACGAAGAAAGAAACAAAGAAAGGGGAACGAAGAAAGGAACGAAGAAAGGGGAACGAAGAAAGGGGAACGAAGAAAGGGGAACGAAGAAAGGAAAGAAGAAAGGGGAACGAAGAAAGGAACGAAGAACGGAACTAAGCAATTACCAAGAAGAGAAAGTAGAAGCAGAACGAAGGAACCCAGAAGTACACTATGTAAGGAAAACAAGAATAAAAATTTTGGTAACCCATCGATAGACCAAACAGACAATGGACCGACTGGCTCAATCTGGTGAGGTGACCTACATGTAGTAGGGTCAAACTACAAAAACATCGTAAAATGCCTTCGAAAGCAATTATACGCATCGCTCTCAAGCTCGGCCACCGCCTTGTTGATGTTGTTAGTGGCTCACCGTTGATAGGCAGCCAATAGCAGCAGAAACGGTGGAAGCAGACGAAAAACCCGCCTTAGAGATGCGATCAGTTGGAATGGGTGCAACAGACCGAGGCTCTCTTTTCCGAGAATGGCCGTGAAAAGTTGAACCCTGACCCAAATCTGAGGAGTGGCAAGGGACTTGCATTGCTGAACCGCAGACCAGTCCGCATGCTACATGTACATGGCTTAAAATCGTCACCAACATGTAGACCTATGTTGGTGACAATTTGAAGCCATGCACATAATCACAGCATGCGCAGCAGCTATAGGCTCACTGTCCGCGCAGCGTTGAGCAGCTGATGCAGTTCTGAGAATTGAAAATATTAATGCAGGTTCACGAGAGATGTAAAAACCTCTAGAATTGATGGAGCCTCTTTCAAAAGATGGAGCTCCACTAGAATTGACGGAACCTCATTAGAAAAGCCCATTTCGTGTGACCTATAGTCTCATGGTATTTTAAGCCATGAGGAGCCGAATCGTAAGTTTTGCGCAATGAGAGAACATCGACAGCACTGGGCCATGGAGTAACAGCCAAATAGTGGAATGTCTGTTAAATAGTGAGGCTGAGTGGAACGATCCCCAGGTTATCTGGGTTGAGCTAAACACGTATACATCGAAGGGTGAAATGGAGGAGCACTACATGCGCATCAGGCAGTAACTCGAAGCCGCTGGAATGTTTAGAGAGGAGGGGGGAGGTCTAGCTTCTGCGAGGTTAACGCGGAGTACACAGAGACAGCATGGGGTATCCGATTGGGGAAACTTTTCAAGACTCCAGGCAAGAATGCATTTGAGTGCAACAGAGAAACGCTGGAAAAGGAACTTAGAGGAGATAACGGACATAGAGGCAGTGGATGAAATTCGAGCACAAAAACAGGTTTTAGGCTAGTAATTCGACAAAAAATGTGAGTAGATATGCAGGACTATGGACTCATGAGACTCAATGCATGGTACATATGTCTGTCTGTCTGTCTGTCTGTCTGTCTGTCTGTGTCTCTTTCTGTATGTGCATGTCCTCCCGATTGGCTCATTGGTTCTCCTCTGTCCTCTTCTATATGTCTCTCGACTTCTGAAATTTGCGTTCGCTTCCGCTCCACCCATCTGTGATTATGCGTGCCATATGATAATGCTTGCCTGAAGTATGTCGGCCAATTGAGTCAGACAAGCGACTTTGTTTTCTTGGCCTCCGTTTCCTAAAGACGACTTTGGTCCTGCTCTAAGCTCATTGAAAGCGACAAACTGAAAGAGAGATTGGAACAACGGAAATGCAGAACGCCTTCATCTCCACGATACACACCGTAGCAGAAATTTGAAATATCTCCACTGAAATAGTCGCTCTAAATAATTTTAAAAATATCTTCATCACCCAATTCAATTGTACGTTGCATTTTTAAACCACCAGTGTGATGTACATCCTTATAATTTGTGTTAACCATCTGCATCAAGTATGCAGTTTGAACCACCCACCTTCCCGAAATGGCAATTCCAGCTGGAACTGGGAACTGTTATTCGGATGATGCAGTCATCACAGTACATCACCTCGATGTATACATTGCCGCCATATAGCGGCAGCGGCATCTCAAAACACGGCAGCAGTTGATGAGGCTGAGCAGCTCATAATAAGCAAGCCAGACTCTTAAGAGTAGAGTGAAATACGAACGTGGGTTGAAACCTGAGCAGTATTGACGCCACCCGGAATGTGTACCAGTCCCTAGGTTGGCACCCACAACGGAACCAGCGCCGCCGATGGTTGGCACTTGCTGGTTGCTAACTCGTCTTCGAACCTGCGGCCAAGATTGGGATGGAGCTCCCTCTGGGAGATGTCAAAGGCGGCGTAGGAAGGGAGTGGCGGATCATAGGGCATCAAGTGGCGAAGAGGGACCGCCGTAACTTAGCGTGGCTAATCACCCGTCAATCAAACACTTGTTGGATGACGTAAGGAAGATGAACTCATAGTCATGTATACACTCCTCTTATGGAAGCATCCTTCGCTCCTTTCCCCCCTCTTTCTATCTCTCTCTCCTTCTCTCTCTCTCTCTCTCCTTCTCTCTCTCTCTCTCACTCTGTTTCTCTGTCTCTCTCTCTGTCTCTCTCTGTGTGTCTCTCTCTCTGTCTCTCTCTCTGTCTCTCTCTGTCTCTCTCTCTGTCTCTCTCTGTCTGTCTCTGTCTCTCTGTCTCTGTCTCTCCTCTGTCTCTGTCTCTGTCTCTGTCTCTCTCTCTTTCTCTCTGTCTCTATCTGTCTCTCTCTCTCTCTGTCTCTCTCTGTCTCTCTCTGTCTCTCTGTCTCTGTCTCTCCTCTCTCTCTGTCTCTGTCTCTCCTCTGTCTCTGTCTCTGTCTCTGTCTCTGTCTCTCTCTGTCTCTCTCTGTCTCTCTCTGTCTCTCTCTGTCTCTCTCTGTCTCTCTCTCTCTCGCTCTCTCTCTGCCCCTCTGTTTCTCTCCTTTTGCATAGATTCGCTAGCATACTTCTTGAACAATCTTCCTGTTGATATTTGAGCTCTTCCTTTAAACAACTTTCCATCTAACATCATGCTAATACGCACCTGATCATATCACTGAGAGTCTTCGACAGTCATGCTCAGAGCGCCTTTTGGTGCTATCCAAAATGCCTTAGTAAAATTTACATACACATAAATAAACGTATGTTCAATGTCTATACACACATATCAGAGGTGTAAGTAAGTAAGTATATTCTTTAATCAGATGTCTGCAAACGCACGACAAGTACAAATAAAACAGGTACGAACAAAACATCTATACACATAATTTGTCGAGAGTATAAAAATTAGTAAAATGCCAGGATATAATGTCAGGTGTAACAAGGTTTTGAAAAGTAGGGGGCATAATTTAAAAAATATTACGCGAAGAGGAAAAAATTTTTTTTGCTCCCACTTTTTTGAATTTTGCCCTCTCCAGAAATTTGAAAAATGGAGGGCACAAATTATATTAACAAAAGACATCTTAAAAAGCCATTGGAGAAACATAAAAAACCCGATTTGGGGCCCATTGGGGGCACTGAGCAGATTTGAAACCGCTTGTTACACCCCTGATGCATATATATATAATATATATATATGTATGTGTGTGTGTCTGTGCATACATACATATATATGTATACATATATATATATACATGCACAGCTGCATACACACATATGTCAAATAATCATGAATGTGATTCGCCTGAGAAATCTTCAAAAGCATCAATTGGTGACTTACGACAAAGGCTCTTAACATACAAGTGTCATTGGACATTTATAAAGCCCCAGATCAAGAGAAACTAACCAAAGGTGTTGCACTTGCTGAATGAGATTATGTTAAAAATCATTCAGAACTAAATGTATTAAATTTTATGAAAATTGGTTGAAATGAGTTCTGTCTATATATCAACATGTTTTGGTGATTTAGCTGTCAACAGAGATTGATTAAGGACTGTTCAACATTTTCGGCCGAACAGGAGTCCCACACACATCAAAAGAAACAAATGCAAATATTTAATGATAATTGTTATTTATGAAGTTTAATAGTAAGAGTAAGTTAAAAACTCAGATCAATTATTAGAAACCACTGGTCTTATTATAAGCAACTTCTGAACAAGTTTTGGCTACAATGAGGTTTCCATCACCAGACAGATTCATCTCAAAATTAGCCAGAAATGCTAGTGAGATCTATTTTCACTTGATTCTTGTAAAACTGCCTCATCTGGAAAGGACTTTAGGGCTAAGTGACGCATTATTAGATAACCTCATATTAATGTTTACACTATGCATTATATACTAATTAATATTCATTGCGAAGGACCTACATCTTTAGAAAATTGCAATTTTTTTATTTATTTGTGAAAAGTTATTCGCTTTTTGTAATTCCTGCTCAGTGCCAAAATCACACTTTGAAGGTTTTCGTAGGTACATCATTCGTTCTTATACCGTACTTGTAATCATACTTCAGTCTGTCAGTTTGAAATTATTATTTTACAGTCACAAGTCACAGTCATACAACCTCTGTAGACACAGTGGCTGCTCTGGACCTTTCCAGCAGAGGAACACGTTGGGGCCAGGGAACCTGAAGAAGGGGCCAGCTGGAAGTCCGGTTTGGCAAAACCTGAAAGTGGTCCAAAATTTGAAGTTATTTTGGTAAATCCGTGGTAGGTTGTAGGCCTATCTTCACATGAGTGTGGTAATTAATATCATGGTAGGCTGGTATAGTGATCATAGTTCGTACGTCCGGCAATAGTTCTCCATGGATAGGCCCCTACTTCCAAAGAACACCAGTTGTCTACTCTCCTCTTCACTCCAACGCAAGTGTTGCAAAATTCCGCGAAAGATCACGCGGCAAGTCAGTCATTAGCCGGTACTAAGTAAGCCAAGTAAGTCACAGCAGGTGTTGGACGCTCTCTGATGCTCTCAGGTCGGTTACAAACGCCCGTAACTGTTTAACCATCGATAACCTCCCACGACGCGCAGCGTAGGACTCCAGATATATGCCTACAGCACGCCGCCGTATGTATATCTCGAAAGTTGGCTTTATTTCCCGGACCAACCAACATAAGGTCAGAGAAGGAATGAATAGGGAAGAAGGAAGAGAATGATGAAGGAACAAGGAAGCAGTTTATACGCCCGCCATCCTACGCTCTATGGAGCTGAACTATATCCGGCATTCGGCGACGTCGCCATCGTCTTAGTCATAAGTGCAGCCAGACCCAAATAGACAGCAACAACAACAGAAGCGAATAAACGTAAAGATGCGCCGACAAGGTCAAGAGTTCAGCAAAGATTCTCTGCATCACTTGACATTGAGTTGTGATGTGCGGTCGAGTGGTAAAATGGCGGCCTTTAGACGCCTGAAAGAAAGTCTCGAAACCCGTTGAGTCTGACGAAATCGGAAACTGTTTGTATGCTGAAAGAAACAGCGTCGAAAGGTCGCTCCGTTGGCGGCGGATTGGCCGTTTTCTGCTTCGATCTGAATGCCACATTTCACCTCTCTGTCTGTCTAGTGTCTCTCCGTAGCTCTGTCTCTCTTTCTCTCTCTGTTTCTCTGTCTCTCTATCTCTCTCTGTATGCTTCTTTGCATCTCCGTGTCTCTCTTTCTCTTTCTCTCTCTCTAAGACGGCGATGCAAGATATATTTTATGTAGTTGCCAACATACATTAAACACCAGTCGCATCGTTTCTTATATCCCAAAACCTATTCCTAAACCGATGAGCACTAGAGTTAACGACTAGTTCCGTGGTGAATACGGATTCAAACCTCGTGTAAAGTGAAAAGGTTACTGTGTATGGATCCTGGACGCATTCGTTCAATGCCTTCGATGGTCGAAAGTGAAGATTGGAAACAATATCAAGTACAGCTCTATATTTTATGTCATAGTATGAAACTGATTGACGCTAAGACAGAAATTTCTGTCGAGACCTCTGCTCCAACTGGGTTATAATGATATGTACGCTGGCAGTCTATTTCTTTTGTCAGTGGGAAGATGAGATGGCGAGGGAGTCGACTGGCCACTCACTCACCCTCACATGCCGAGGCTAAGAAAATGAAGTCGCTGACCCTACATACCAATGGCTGACTCAAGGCTAGCTTAAAAGACCTAAAACAGTAGGTCCTATGATATGACTCATCCATTCAACATTGGAGCAGGCCCATCAATTTAAACGATATTTGTTCGCATGGGGCCCGCATTTCCATTAGTGACACATAGGGGCCCATAATCCTGTCAAGTGTTTATGCGAATGCTGGCAATGACTCATGGTTCACTCTCAACTATCTTTTGTGTTGTTGGAGATCTCACTCTGTAAACTACAATTCAACAACCAACAGCTGTTGTTCTTGTATGACTGCTACTCGACAACAGTAATTCAATAGTTTCGAAATTAAACTGAAATGAAACTGGAATGAAACTCGATGATTGATGAAAGTAAACTCTCTCTATCCAACTCGATAAAATGAACACCAACATAATTCACAATTACACAAGATCTTAAAATAAATACACAAGACTGCACAGTTGAGATAAAGTTGGCCATAAAGAAATTACAGAAAAGGACTGGAGGGTCGTTAATTCCAGTTGCACGATTAAATTAAAAATAGACTGGAAAGTTTATTAGTAAACAGCTGGCCATAAAATTACAACCTTAGTCTCCTTTTGTTAGGTCAAATGTCTTTAGGTCAGATCTTGAACTGTCAGTCGTTCAGTCAGTTAGCCAGTTAGTTTGTCAGTCAGTCACTCTGTCTGTTTGTCTATCTATTTGTCTGTCTGTCTGTCTATCTATTTGTCTGTCTGTCTGTCTGTCTATCTATTTGTCTGTCTGTGTGATTATCCCACACAGTGTGGTTCTCTTGCAGTGTGTGCAACTGTTCTCCAGCTTCTCTGTCGATTTCGCGTGAGATAATGGTCACAGCCACACACGCGATGAGTAGTAAATTTAGTTTACCAACAGCTGAATTTGTCGGAACACAAAACACAGACACAGAGACACATACAACCACAGAGACAGGAGCTAGACAGATACACGCAGGCCTAGATAGATGGATTGAGAGAAACATAGAGGCACACAGACAGAGAAGAAAAGAGAAGTGAGAAAGGGATCGACAGGTACAAGTAGACATATACAAAGAAACGCAACCAGACAAACGGAAAGATGCGCTAAAAGTGGTTAGAAAGAGAGATAGAGAGACATACAGACAGACAGACAGACAGACAGGCAGACAGCAGATATACAGACAAAGTCATATTCTGTTAATTGCTGTCTACCAATTTATTTTAAGAGATTCTCCACCCTTCTCTATCTTCTGTTCTAAACGGCGCCACTTCTTAAAGTTCATCTGTTCCGAGTCCATAGTTACTGTCTTCTATATATGAGACCAAGAATTTTTAGTTGAACCGAATGAAGTCCACATAAGTATATAAATATATTTATCTATTAAATACGATGTCCATGTTCTACCATTTTCTATATATAAACAAAGATATTGTAACATATTTATCTCGTCGGCTGTACATTTTATAAATATTTACAGTTATGGGGACATATTTATTTATCATTCCCAGTGTGTATACACAACATGTATATATATATATATTACATATATAATAGGCCTATATACACATGTTATGTTCTACATAACATGTATATATATAGGCCTATTACACACGTAACATATATATATATATATATATATATATATATATATATATATATATATATATATATATATTATGCGTACAATTATCATACCAAAATCTAGACCGTATCGTACCAAGTGCGATTACTTGTAGTTGGTTGATCAGGGTGGGATATAATTACACTGACCCGCGACAGAATCTCTGCCAAGTAGCTTAAATAGGTCGAAAAGCTCATTACAGAAGATTCGCCGGCAGCGAAGTGGAATGAATTCTGATTAGAGACGATAGATTTCGTCCCTTCTCTGTCGGTCATATGCCCCACCAGCCAACCCTGACCCCTTTTAATCGAGGCAGCCAGGTGGCACTCGGAACCGCCCAGATTACGACCATATGGACTGATAAAGAGCGAGACAAGGATACGGTCCATCGCCTCAATATTGACACTCTTGTGGACAGATGCGTAAACCTCTCGAGTGTCTCGTAGCATCAGATACTATTTTGCTTTGGCTAGACAAAGAAGAATGGCAACCTCTGATGATGATGATGATGAGGGTGGTGTTGGTGGTGGAGATGATGATGATGGTGGTGGTGATGACTACGATGACGACGACGACGACGACGACGATGATGACGATGATAATAATAATAATAATAATAATAATAATGCTGATAATAATAATAGAACAAAATTATAAATAATAATAAATAACATTAAAAATAAAAATAATATTAATAAGCAACAATAAGTAATAATAATAATAATAATTGTATCAACATAAAGTTTACATGTTAAAATGGTGCTCAGACAACTCAGCTGTAAAGAATACACTGCCCACATACAGCCAGTGGGAATATGAGACGGCGAGGGTGAGCACTGACTACCCGCCCTCATATATGCCGAGGCTAAGAAACTAAATGAATTCCTAGAAATTCATGCCTATGGCTGCCTCTCAGAGATCCTCAAAGAAGTTGAAAGAACTGGTCTTCTTGGTCTCCTGTTTGTTTACGATTTCTCCACATGATCTTCATCCGCCAAAAGGAATCTCTAAGGTGGAGTCAAACTGAAACTCTCGTCTACTGCCTTCGTCCGTTTACTTTCAGCGTTTGAAATTAATAAGCTATACCGAGGTCGAATTCTAAACCCGAGGCATGTCTCGGTCTTGGTCTTGGTCTCGTAGGCCTCACAATACATTGTTTCAGAAGTCACGTTCTCATGGATCATCACACGACGGATGTGCATGTAGGCAGTGATGAGCGACATACATTTCACGAGTATTTTGAAGATACTTCAAAAGAATAATTTTCAAAGGTAATTTTAAAAAACAGAATAAAATAATATTTCAAAAATAATGCTGAAAATAATTTTTCATAATACTTTTCAGTAATCAATATTTTGAACTGTTATTGCTTCTCGCTAGTGTGTAGGCCTACTATGCTGTACATATACCTGGGATTAGTTAGTGATGGCTTGCTTGACAGTGATCCTGATCCATGCAGCATAATTATAATGATTTGAAGCTGGGAACCAATGTCACCAATCCTTTTGTCAAAGATATCCTAATTACGTTTGTGTCACCAATTAACGTAGGCCTATGTCTAAAAATAATTATATGATGCTCTACAAATACCGTTAACATGGCCAGTGAGAAACGTGGTGAAATAATTCTCCCATGTGACTCACTGGCCTAATTAAGTTAAAAGCAGCGTCTGTCATCTCAATATAAACGAGTCGCCCAGTTTCAATGACTTAAGCTGGTGAAATTTTCTAAGTTGCTGTGGAGCGCCCAGTGGCATGCAGAAATTCAGTTCTTGATGGGTTAAGGATGAGTTCATTGGCCGCCATCTACGACTACGTCATCAGAGACAGCAGACGACAGCTGAACAGATGAGTCACTTGACAGACTGTCAAATTAAATCTACATGTAGATGTGAGTACCATAACCGTAAGGGTAGATACGAAATCCCAGCAAATGATTATCCAGCAATGCTCCTAGTGGCGCTGTGTAGGCTTATAATGCAGACGATTAAGCACACCAACCTGATATATATCCTGATACAGCAAACTCACAGGGAGTTGGTAACTTACTAGGTGACCAGAAAATTACTGATTTCTCGAAGCGTCACGTTCTAGAATCTAGACCTGTCGAACGATAATTTTGACGGAAGGTTTGTGAACTTTATTTTGGAAAGTAATTTAGAAAGTATTTTGAAGTAGCGTTTTGGAAAAGTATTTTAAATTCTCATAAATGCTTTTGAAAGCAAGTCTTGAAAATGCTTTTACAAACTTCTTCTCGAAGTATTTTGAAAGTACAAAGCAAAATCGTATTTTCTATTCTGAAAATCGAAATCTATTTTCAAAGTTCAATTGAACGCAGTTATAAAGATCATATGCCATATTTAGACATCATACATGAGATGTTGCTGGTTACCACCTCAGGGCTGAATCATGAGCCACACTTGTTGTGCTTGTTCTGTCAGGTCTAGATGACTTCTTCTCTTAACTAAGCGCATGCATTTGGAGGGCTTGAAATCCGAAACGTCAGCTCGAAAATTAGTCCCAATGAGAGGCGGCATTGCGAGTTCAGAGGTCAGTAGGCGGGTTCGACATCCGCGTTGTTTCATCGTTGTTTTGTGCAAATTCGTGGGTGGCTCAGGATGTTATAGGGAGGGTGGAAGGAGGAGAAGGAGCAGGAGGAGGAAGTGGACGAGGAAGGACAGGATGCAATCGAAGCAGGAATTATGAGGTTAAATAACGTTGGCTTCATTTGGGTATGAACAGACGCCGAGACCGCCACTACAGCTACTGAGAAACTATTACGAGAATAATTCTCATAGCAGTAATAATAATAATAATAATAATAATAATAATAATAATAATAATAACAATAACAATAACAATAATAATAATAATAATAATAATAATAAAATAATAGCAATAGTAATAATAATAACAACAATAATGATGATGATGATGATGATGAAAAATAATCGTCAATTAATCCATACTGACACGTGCGTAAGCTGTAAGATCCTGTGCTAAAGCAGTGACAGTTGACAACAGGTTTAACTGTATGGCAGCCTACATGGAACCAACCTATCCTACTGTTCGTGCTACCAATACCACCTAGCGAATGAAAGGCAGAGTCAACCCCTTCATGGGGTTAGCGGGTATCGAACCTCATCTTTATGGGGTGTGCTTTTATGCAACCCATCTCTCCTTCCCATCAAACATCTTGCTTGATTTATTTAGGATGCGTTTTATTAGGCACCTCTGTCTAATGATGGCAATGCGCAATAGAAGTGATTGAGGACGTTGCTCAAGGTTCCAACGCAATATACCCAGTGTCTCATACTAAGGAGGTTCGAACCCGTGCATTCCGTGTTACAAGGTGAACGTTATAGTCGATCGTCTACCTGCCATAATGTCTCGCAATGCATCGGATTTAATGAGCCAGGCACCACACCGAAGAAAACGCTAATCGTGCCCTAGTAAATCCATAACAGAGTGCCTTGAGGTCGGCTTCCGTCCTCCTTACAATTATCGCCTTCGAAAGGATGGTCCATAAACTGTTGCTGTTTCAAATGTTGTTTTCCTCGTCGTACGACTATAGCTCACTGAGCAACTATTGCGGCAAAGCATTCTGGAAGACGTTTTATTTTTACCCATGGAATTCAGGCCAGACCAGACAGGAAAATATTAGATTATATATCATATACAGAATTTACACATGTATGATCATGCCATGTGCATAATAATGATATAAATATTGTGACTTCGAAACTCACAGGTATCTCAAGATTGCAGCAAACCATTGGCAATATACACGATAAGATAAGACATGTAGTATCTGCTGAGTAAAGTGATTCAATGAGCACCACGATTGTCTGGAAATGTCTGTACGAGAGGACCTTAAGTGGAGTGGCACTTGCTCAAGGGGATGATGGCGCGATGGCAAAGGGTCTAAACCGATAAAATCATTGAAAGCTGGGTAGAGGCTTTAGGGTTGTCGTTGTGGAAAGCGTACTTGTATGTGGGGATAATGTTTGTTGACCGAAATCACCGTATCCAGTACCAGGCACTTCTCACACAAGATATGCTGAAGAGAGAAGCAAAGCGTAGCAACGGAAATGATAAATACACAGCCTAAACGAAGATACTGCAACGCTCGAACTGTGCGACGTAAGCGTGACCACTAGAACTGACAATAGACTGCTGTTAGTGATACTACAAGTATACCTCTGCTAATGCACACACAAACGTCCGCACACTCACACAGTGACCCACACACGCACACCCAGACCGCCACACTGTCACACACAGAGTCACACGCATACACACACACATACTAACGCTGATAGATTACATTACAACGTTCAACTCGAGAAGGTTCAACGCAAAACACATTTCGCGTCACATGTTACATTATAATCAAACCCCGTAAGTAATGTCAAGTCCCTCTGACTAATGTCACTGAAGATGCGCTTCATAGCTTAATGATCACGAAAACGAACGTGTTAACTTCATAGCAAAAGAATTATACGGAAGTGGGGTACTGACCAAGCGGAAGTGACGGTGCCGAGGATTGCGTTGTCGACCTATTCATCTCGTTAGCCTCATCTTCTTCCTGTTCGTCTTCTTCGTTTGACGTCTTTTGGAGCCTGTCAACCGTCCTCAGCAGTTCCGCCAGGGTCCTCTTAAGATCCTCGATCTCCATCTGCTGTTCATCTGAGCGTCTTCTGAGCTGCTTCAGCTGGTTCTCGCTTCTCTCGGTCTGGTCACGGTTGATCGACAGCTCCTCGTTGATGTGGTGTAGCAGCCTTTCCAGGTGGACCATGGAGGCAGTCTGATTTACCAGCTGAATGCGATCGTCCATCTTTCGCGTGAGACGGGTTTCCATCTGTTCGAAGCGCCTCGAAGTCGACTGTTCCAGCGTGGAGAGGTACTTCCAGACGTCACCGGAAAAGAGCTTTCCAAGGTCCTTGCCAGAGCTCTGAGCGTGTCTCACAATTTCAGTCTCTACTCTGGTTGTGGCCAGGAAGATTATCAGGATCACCCAAACGGTGCTTGTGTCCATTCTCCTCATCTGTGTCATCCAATGGTTGGACATCGCAGCGTCGCCCTAGCGGTCAAAAGAATTGCTTTTAACAACGGAGATTTCCAAGAGAAGATCTCGACTAATGTTTCCAGTAGAATAACTGAAACTAAATAACTCTAAATTGGTTGAGTTTGGTTCCTCAACCCTCGGTAATTGGCTACTTTGTAATTGGCCGATCAACTGGCTGTCGCAAATTGTCTCCGGTAATCAGATATCTCTTCGCCCTAGGCTGTTTCACGATATTCGCTGATGCCAGTGGAATAATTTCTTCTCTAGGAAACGATTAATTATTTCTTCTGATGTCCTCTTTTCCCCTGGGTTCAGTTACTTCAGTCAAATTCAGAGTTTTTCAAAATTCAGAGGTTCGTTTACACATTCAAATGAAAGAAAGTGACACCCAGAATGCAACAATTCCGCTTCTGTAATTGCAATCCTTATAAGACGACAATTAAACCCAATAGAAAGATGTTAGCTTCCGTAAAAATCGTAGTCAATCGTAAATCTCAACCAACGATGGCCACAGTCTAAAGGAAGTCGTGGACACACCCGATTTTCATCGAGAGTGATCAGCGAATGGCCGTCCAGAGAGTCTTCAAGAGCTGTAGGTAGTCACAGAGACTGTCTGAGATTGTCGACGAGAGTCTTAAATAGCTGCCGTCGACGTGTTCTGCCTTTACTGCTGCTGCTGCTGCTGCTGCTGCTGCTGATGGTGCTGTGGCTTCGTGCCGTCTAAAGCGCACACCCACCAGAAATGTTCCGTCAATTACTCGGCCTAACTCCTCTCGCATCGATCACGCTTAATGCACAGCCGACCGACCGAGCCCTCGGGCCCTTCGCCAGGAGAGGAGGAACGGACGGAGGAGGCCCCTCTGCTGCCTCGCAGGGTCTGAGGCGGTGGATGCCCTGATTGCTTGTTGAAGGCGTGCTAATGAAGAGCACGTCTGGGCATCCGGGCGATAAGAGGCTGAACTTTCGACGGCCGAAGCACCGCACTCTATTTACTCAGACGCACTGAAGAGAAACGGGTTGCAAGATGGATGGATGGAGCATTGCCAAAGGCAGGCGTCTGATGATACCGTTGCTGCCTCTGCAGCAGGAGCATCCCAACAGCGTATGCAGACGAGATGACGATGTTCAGGGATTCCAGTACAGACTACGTTATTTATACCCGATGCACTGGGCGATAATTGGAGTTTATCGTCTCCCTTTATTCGTGCGATGGTTGTGCGTCGTGTGCGAGGGAAGCGATGCAGAGGTGCAGAATTAAGTGTATACGGTCGGTGGCCAGATCAACCTACGATTACCGTCTGCAGTCGTTGAAGATTGACGTAGCGGTCTCCGACTGCATGCCCCAACGACCCGTATGATCACAACGTCCCGAAGGGTCACAACGCCCTTGGGGTCTCAACGCCCTTAAGAGACTCAACGCCCTTACGGGTCTCAACGCCCTTAAGGGTCTCAACGACCTTAAGGGTCCAAACGCCCTTGAAGATCCCAACGCCCTTAATGGTCCCAATGCCCTTAAGGGTTTCAACACCCTATAGGGCCCGAACGCTACGAAGTGTGCCAACGCCTCGAAGGGTCCCAACACCTTCAATGGTTCCAAGGCTCTTAAGGGTTCCAACGCCTTTAAGGGTTTCAACGCCTTAAAGGATCCCAACGCCCTTAACGGTCTGAACGCCCCGAAGTGTACCAACGCCTCAAAGGGTCTCAACGCCCTTAAGGATCTCAATGCCCTTAAGAGACTCAACGCCCTTACGGGTCTCAACGCCCTTAAGGATCCCAACGCCCTTAAGGGTCTGAACGCCTCGAAGTGTACCAACGCCTCGAAGGGTCTCAACGCCCTTAAGGTTTCCAACGCCCATAAGGTTCCCAGGATGCTTAAGGGTTTTAACGCCCTTACGGGTCCCAACGCCTTTAAAGGTTTCAACGCCCTTAAGGATCCGAACGCCCCGAAGTGTGCCAACGCCTCGAAGAGTCTCAACGTCCTTAATAGTCCGAAGGCCGAGAGGATTTCCAACGCCCCGAAAGGATCCAACGTCCCTTAGGGTCCCAGCGCCCGTGTTCATGACATTGACTAAGCTGGATTTTGGCCGCCTACACAGACATCTACACATAAAGTAAACAAACGTCACACGCACACAAACCCAACACTCAGGTAGTATTACCCGTAGAGATGGCTAGAGTACGTGGTCACCTGCTTCTGCTGCAAGTAACACGTGAACATTTTTGATCACATATAACATGACAATTACGTAGTTGTATATCGCTGCATGCAAGCAGACACACGAACCTAAACAGATACGAAATACACGAATTCATGCATAATTGCGTAGTATGCTTACGTTCATGTATACGCCCATACACATATACATTCACGCACGAATAGACACAACACAGTCTTACTAATTTGTTAACTTACTTACTTACTCTGCTTGCTTGATTTTACTTGCTAACCTACCTACTACTAACAGTTATCTAGTGAGTGAGTGAGTAAGTGGATGGACGAACTAGCTGGGCTAACTGGAGGGCAGGTGGGCGAGCGTTGATTGTGTGTGTGCAGGACCCTGTGGGTGAGTGAGTTACTTACTTATCTACTCATTCACTTGTAAAATGCTGTTGCGTCATTTTCCAAGGTCTCGTATTTTGAACATTTTACCCAGAATTTCTAAGGGCGTCACGTTGTCACTGTGCCACCACTGGAACTTTACGGTTAATTCTGCCGAAAAATTATTAATTCACAACAGAAGTTGATCAGTGATTGACATTGTTTATTGAACAGACACACACATACACAGACAGACAGACAGACAGACTGAGAGGCAAAGATTTATACAGATACACACAGACGAAGACAGCTGATTCGCTGGACCCAACATAATGTAAATCTTCAAAATGTCTCAGCGTCACACGAATGATATGACCGGGAGACCAGCATAAACACCGGCGCTATATAAATCAAGTCCGTAAGAGCCACCAGTTAAGCATCTGGGGAGGTCAAGCCAACGATAATGAATAACTGAAGAGCATGAGGTAAAGATGGTAAAAGGAGAGTTAAACGAAGAGCAAGACGTATTTCACCACTACTCTATCTCCCTCCTAAAGGGTTATGTAGTAGTGGTGAACACCCTAGGACACGGCGCTTGAGGTACCGAGATCGAGGCTCGTATCCCCTAAGGTTGACTTCTTTCCTTCCTTCGCTAGGCGGCGGCGTTTGTTAAAAATGAGATGTATAGCGTAACGGACGCCCTGTGTCTGCCGATGGTCAAATTCGACTCCTGTAATAGCTCGTCATCATTCGCACATACTATACTTGTGATCTTACTGCTGTTTGTCAGTTTTAAATTAAACGAAGATTATTATTATTATCATTATTTTTATTTTTGTTATTATTAAAAGAAAGAAACAAGATTTCACGCATTTCTTAAGAGGATTTTAATCATCCTCTTAATGTACACGTGAGAGCATCCGGCAGATTGACTCACTGCTGAAACCCTTTAAAGTAGTCTTCTTCCAGTTCCGTACACAAATCAATAAACTAGAACGCCTACTTCCTGTCCTACATTGAGACTATACGTATAATAAGAAAAGGACCGAAGGCATTTGGCTTTATTTCGAGCGCACAATTAAACAACTTCTTCCAAGAGATCCCCCGGCTTTGCGCAGTCTGCAACATTTTAAGACAAGAACAGCGAGTCCCACAAGAAACTGACTCAGCATGTAAATGGAAATATGAAGGGGCGGTCCTGTCATCCGGGATCATGGAGATCAAATCAAATGACTCAGTTCAGATGTATAATATTCACACAGGCAAGGAATGCATGAGTCGAATACATTCCCTGAACAGGTTGTGTTTAAACGATCCAGAGCTTAAACTAGCAGTCAACGTGGCTGTTAGCGGTTCAAAGTTCAGTTTTTTTCTTATCAAGATGACACTTGGCGTTGATTCAGAGGATGACCCCGAAGACTAGACTTAGTTGTACCTAGAGTGGATTTATTACAAGGGGCGGATTCTCAACTATACTTGCTTGGCTTTCAACGATGAATGGAATGCCTTTGAAAGCGCCGTAAGGCCAGTGACGAATCGAACGGGAAGTTCCACTCTACGTCTGAGTCTTCTGAGAGGAGGTTGCCAGCAGACACACAGGACGTCAGTCAGCCATATCAATTGCACAAAATTATCAGCCAGAAGAACTCCTACAACGGAATTACGATCGTCTAACTATAGACCGAAGAACAGCAGAGATCGTCGCTCTTATCTGACCTACGGACAGACAGACAGACATGCAGATGGAAGGACGGACGGAAAGACATACATACATGTAGAGATAAACACACTGATTGATTGATTGATTGATCGACCGATTGATGGACTAGCAGATTGATTGACAGACAGATGGACATCTAGACAGCCAGGCAGTCAAATGGGCAGCTAGACAGACCGTCTAACTAACTAACTAACTAACTAACTAACTAACTAACTAACTAACTAACTAACTAACTAACTAACTAACTAACTAACTAACTAACTAACTAACTAACTAACTAACTAACTAACTAACTAACTAACTAACTAACTAACTAACTAACTAACTAACTAACTAACTAACTAACTAACTAACTAACTAACTAACTAACTAACTAACTAACTAACTAACTAACTAACTAACTAACTAACTAACTAACTAACTAACTAACTAACTAACTAACTAACTAACTAACTAACTAACTAACTAACTAACTAACTAACTAACTAACTAACTAACTAACTAACTAACTAACTAACTAACTAACTAACTAACTAACTAACTAACTAACTAACTAACTAACTAACTAACTAACTAACTAACAAGCCAACAAACTGACTACCTAACTAACTAAGTAACTAATAACTGACTGATTAATAAATTAACTGACTAACTAACTAACTTACTCGCTCACACACCCACTCATCCATCCATCCATCCGTCCGCTCGTCCGCTCGATCGCTTGCCCGCTCATTCACTTCTTTACTTACCTACTCACTCTTAATAGACATGCCAAAACATTGACACAGACAGACAAATGAGTGGCATGACATTAAATGCATGATGAGTTGAGTTACAGACATAGAGAGACAAGGACAGTCGCAGATATAAGCCAGATACATAAATGGTCGTTGCTCGTCTGATGTCCTCAAGGAACGACAAGATAACCAATGGATTGATTGTCTCATAGAATGTTTAACCACATTTTCGAATTTTTTTGTACAAATCAAAATTAGTACAATGCATCAAATCTTCGTCGCCTGATAGTTTTTATCACTCCTCTGGCTTGTAAATGCTTCCGAAACACAATCCTGATTAGGGTAAATAGACGGAGAGCTCCCTCTCCTTGGCCATTAACCCGACCAAAGGATCATCGCAGTTGATGTATGGATTGCAGTCAGTGGTGCTATACTGGTGGTGGTGGTGGTGGTGGTTATGATAGTTATGGTAATCGATGAAGAAGTTTCCTATGTTCTACGCTTTATATCTAAACTATCTCCAACGATTAACTCCGTCACAACTTCGCTGCTGTTCGTTTTCTGACAGTGCCAGTCCCAAGCTTGGACAAAGGAGGTGGGCGACGTTAATGATCTTTGTAATCCCAAAGTGTCGTTAAACTGAAACTACCTATAGATCAGATACTGCGCCTTATGCACTGTCTCATGTTATGGCCTTGCGGTGATCGATCAATGGCATTATTTACTCAGCGCCTTTTCTGTAAAATGAGGTCAAATCATGTGAAGAAAACAACGAAAGGACGCACAGCGTATACGAGTGAATTACGAGTTGAATAAATTGGCTAAGACTTGATTGATAATGCTAACGCCGTAAGCATGAGCCTTACACGTGCGCTTCGTTTTTTATTGTTGTTGTTGAAGAAGTTATAGTGGCTCAAGTTATGTCGTGCTGACATAAAAGACAACAAACAGAGGCTGATACATGTACATCGGTCGTTGTGCTTTCAGAGGCTGATACATGTAGGCCCACATCGGTCGTTGTGTTTGGCAGATGTTAACATTCGAGATAATAGTTCAGACTCACGCTATTATAGGCCTACTAACCTCGGCTTCTGGTCTATGGTATCAGATTGTCTGAATTTCCATGTGGGCCTACTTTGCGTCGATGCAATCTGTAGATTTACGGCAACAATTGGTAAGTCCTAATACAGATTTGTGATTGTGAGTTGGGGCATCTGAGATTGCCTCCTAAATCTACAATTGTTGGTTTTCGATCGGTACAAGGTCCGCTTTCAAATGGAAAAACACGGCAGAAATGAATGATCACAAAGTGTTACAGTTCGGACTCGTAATTGCCAATTGCAAAATTTTTATGAGAAATTTTCGAAGATTTGCATTGACAATTATTAGGCCTACAAATAAGCAGTACGCTTAACGACAAATACATTCATATTTATTCGGTTTATAGTTTTATTAAGCCAAATTAAAATTTTCGACTGTGGCATAATCTCAATGCAAACTCCATTATTTTGCTGTCAAATCATCAGATGTTTCAAAATGCCTTGTCGGCTATGGCTCCTTACCAGACTCTGCAAAAGAATAAGCATAAAGTTTGAAACCGCTGGCTATATGGTTCTATAATATTTGAAATTCTATCAATCAAAGACTTGCATTTTCAGAGGCAATTTTGTATTATACGTTTGCTACAGAATGACGGTTGAAATAGCAAAAGATGATCAATCGTAGACTAGACCAGCGCTTCCCAATCTTTTTTGGCCGCGGAACCCTTTTGATCTTAAAAATGTCTCTCGGAACCCCGTTCAAAAGTATTATTTTTCTGTGTGTAAGTACACAATAATTGAGAATGCAGATAATTATAAGTTTAGACCTAGATAAGACTAGATTAATAACACAAAGTGACAAATATCGATGACAACGACATATGAATTCTCTTTCAGTAAAATCTTATTTTAGCGTCGTAAATTGTTATCGATTGCCAGCTATCGTAAATTATTGCCGTTGTTTGAAACATTTATTTAACAGAGAATCATGCATTAATGGAAGTTGGATTGAATAAAACGAATTACGTTTAAATGGGAGCTGGATTGATGAAAAGAGTCCTGCATTACAGGAACTTGGATTGATGATTAGATTTATGCTTAAATGCAAGCGAAAATGATGAAGGATTTCCACCGAAATGGAAGCGGGAGTTATGAAAAAAGTTCCACGCCAAGTAGAATTCTCATTTCTATCCAGCTTCCATTTACACATAATTCTTTTTTTCATTGCATCTTTTCATCGTTGCAAAAGAATTACATCTTTCATCAATCCAGCTTCCAGACTCAGTTAAACAAAAATATTTTAATCAACCCAGCTCACAGTTACTACCGACACTAACGAGGCTTAACCTGACAGGCCATGGAGAATAATAATTATTTACGACGCTATTTATTGGCATGGGTAATCTACGACGTTAAAATAAGATTTTACCTCTCTTTCATACAAAGCTATACGCAAACGTTAAGCAAAAAAATTCGTTTAACTTATTTTAAATTGCTTGAAGCCTATTCGTAAAAGAGCTTATAAGGTAGGCCTAAATTGCAAGGCAAAATAGACAAAATTATGCGCCAAGTTTTAAAATGTTTAATGTGTACTAGATATGATTTTGTTTCTTCTCCTGGCGAAGTTTGCTGATGTTTCACTAGCCTATAGAACAATTTAAAAATGGGGCCTAATGCTACAACATTATTTCACTAAATACTTTCGTTAAAAACTTAACTTCTCTCAATTAAAAACAACCTTTTATCCAGCATATCATATTTAACAACGTCATAGCCGTAGTATTATCAATCTGTTTATGCAGCACATCTAATTAGTTGCATTGATATCGCCAGTTTACAAGCTAGAATATAATAGGACACTTTGTAAATTTTATTAAGTGGCCGATATAGAAATTTAAAACACAAAATTTGTTCACACTGAAAGTTTTCCGCGGAACCCTTGTCTTTACCTCACGGAACCATAAGGTTCCGCGGAACACAGTTTGGGAAACGCTGGACTAGACCATCATGACTATGCAATGTGTTATACGGAATATCATATTTTTAATTTTAGGAAAGCTCCACTTGGCCCATAATTTTCTTGCTATATGGTTGTCACAAGATCATCATGGGCATTGGATCACAAGCTGTCCCTTGTGCTACTCCTATATATTTAGAATCTTTATCACAAAACGCCCTGCTTCCCAATTGGCAATCATTATTTAAATCAACCGTCGAGACCAATTCAACTCCATTTGCCATTGACCTCCTTCCAAAGTTCAGCAGCGCAATCGACCGCACGACTAAAAATCATTGTTGGAACGGAGCTGTTCTGATTGAAGGACTCCCTCAAGGTCCCTAGAGGCCTCTGCACAGTGATTAACCGTCGCCTGAGTGTGGCTCAAACGAGTGCTCTCCGCGTTACATGCCAAGTGTTCTGATCAAGCGATCAACGAACCCACGGCTGATGAGGTTTTGTTGCCAGGCAGTAGAAGAATCAGCCAATGATCTAATATGCCATTAGGCTGTTGCCATTTGAGCATAAGTGGGTTCCAAACAGTCTGAAACAGAAAAAGAACCGTTTATCCTATGTCGCTTGATCCATCGCTATCACGAACAGATATAGTTGAGCTCAAGCAGAAGTCAGTAAGCTTGCAATTAGATCTGTGTTGCAGTTGTAGACTGCTCCACGAAATAATTAGCACCAACAAATGCACGGCTGGCATGAGCGTGAATTCTATGGGCTTTCAAAAGACCGCCTTTGTTGCTGCGGTGTTTAAGAGGTTTCTTCCAATGTAAACTATAGGGGCCTCAGTTTCTGCGTGACCTGATCAAAGACAAAGGTAATTTCTAAAACTGCATTTGGTTCCGTGCTGTCCAACAACATGCGACCAGTGGGCTTCTTTCAAGTGGTCCACTCGAAATCGAAAATACATGTACACACATGAAATTCTTGCAAAGATGAAGTAAATTAAAAGACTGTCGATTTGCATAGTTATTCGCTCGCAATTTGGCAAATCACTTGACAATTAATTATTGTAATTATGCCATAATAAATGTTAGTAATTTTCAATAAACTTAATTTAGTCGTCGCTTTGAGCGGCACTCAAAAAGTTGGGACAGAACTGATTTAGTGGCTTGGATATAGAAGTAGGTGGTTGACATCGCCGTATACTTCAAACTTCAAAATCAAATTATTAGCAATCACATAAATTATTATGTAGAAATGTACTCGACAATTAATCGGAGACTTAGGTCTAATGCGGAACAGAGAGTGAGAAATTTGGAAACTTTAATATCGAAACAGATTATGTTTTGTCGCGAGACTCGCGACTATCTAATGCATCCCTCCTAAGTAGAATGGATGGATGAATTAATTAATTAATTAATAGAGTTTTATCAAATTGCAGCTGCAGTCATCCAAACCGATAGCATCGGTCTGCAAAATCCTACAACAACGGATGGAGATGGTCTACCCTTAAAAAATTAGAAGCTAGCTCTGAGTCATACATAGAAATGAACTGTCACTTTCTTAGCCTTGATAGATGAGGCCTGCTCTCTCAATCGTTGTCTTATCTTCCTACCTGTGTTTGTACTCATTGAACATGGTTAGGTTTTTTCTCTTTCGATTACTGTTTCAATTGTACCTTCTATTGGCTCAAAAATGTTTCAAATGTTTGGTTCGGAGTTTCATATGTTGGTGATTCGCTATTCTTTTATTGCTTCATGCTGCACGTGGCTGTCTTTTGTTATAACCAATGGCAGATATTTCTAATTATCTTCTCATCTGATTCTATTAATGTGTTGAATAAATTATCCGACAACATGAACGAGAGTATAATTTTATGTCAACAGTTGCAACATGATAATGTTGATATACAAGTGACGGTTTTGTTTGCAGCGTTTCTGTAGAGACTTAAACTACAGCACACAATCAACTTTCAAGTTCCAACTATCTTCTAATTAAAACATTTAATCGATCTTCAATAATTAATTGATCTTTTTTTTCGACAGACACGTTGTCGAATCCGATGTACTTGGGCATGTGACCACCTCATTTTACCGACTTCCGTCGTTTGGGAATTTCTTTGTCTGACGTCTACGATTTTTCCACCAGCCACTCGGACAATTCAATCGTAAAATCCGGGCAAATGTAATACCTCTGGATTGGTGGGAGTCATGGAGTGCAGCTTGCAAAGAAGTGCGTTGCACGCATCGACTCAATCGAGAGACGAAGACCAACGTACGTAATCCAGGCGTCGACTGACCTCGTCTGCGCAGCGTATTTCTACACCGACGTCAACAAGCGCAGTCGCCTTAGGGCGCTTCCTTCGAATCTAAATTGATCGCTAGACTCTGTATTTATATGTACAAGCCTAGACAGCATGCGTTGAATTATTGAAACATGAGTCATTCAGAACGATCGGTTTAATGTCGTAAACAACGGGCATTTGCCAGCAGACAATGTTTTGCATAAATCACGACGCCGCACATTCGTCAAAGTCATCACAGATTTCACAATACGGGTGAGAGCTACTTGCGTAATCGTCGGTGCAGATCCAGCAGGTACGCATCGTTCGATCGGTGAGCGGCAGCAGACACTAGCCAGAGAGCAAAAAGTTTGCCGGCCACAAGGTCGCAGTTGTTTATCAGACACGCAGCATCAATCATGTAATACACATCACATCCGCTCAAGGATGTTCACTTTGGAGCGGCAGCAGTTAACATTTCTGGTGATTGCGAAATCGTTGCAAACCGTCGTTTTAGAAGACCCTGCAATAGGCCTACTTAGCTCAACTCAGAGGCGACGCGCGGGATGTTAACTTTATTGTTCCCCGAATATTCTGGCCATGAAACGGTTCAGTGAACGGCGCCGTGACGTGAGAACGCACGTCATTTCGTTGCTCTTTATGCTGTTGCTTCTGTTGCTCGATCGCGGCGGAAGTCACGTCATGACTGATTCTGCCGAAGACCCGCTCGACAAATTAACGGGAAATTCAACGGAAAGCGACAGATCTCCTATAAATGAACCATTGAATGTTCGAGCCAACGAGACTGTCTTCAGAAGGACAAGACACAGACATAGAGGTTACTAGACTATCATAACTTTCATATTAATGCCTTCATCACAGCAGTTAATACTGCCTACTTATAGTGACTCTGGTCATCCTTTCCATTGTCCATTGACATACATTCGTACATGAATCCAAACACACGTCGTCGTCCAAAAACTCAGAAATTTTCAACAGGTTGCTTACAAGGCCGTCAAGGCCAGGCTCCAGAATATGTTTATTGAAATTGCTATTGTATTAATTTTTACAAGAAATCACAGCTAACTGGATCTACAGTTATGGGTCCTCTAACTTCTAAGTAATTCTGACATAAGTTTGTATCGCTGGATCATAATAACCGCAATTAACTTACCGTTGGGGACAGTTTCTCCCTATAGTTTTTCAGCAATTGAATATGGCAGAGAAAGTAATTTATAAGTCAGTGATAGGGCTTGTGGGTATAAGAGGTGAAAGAGGTTATTTCTAAAATTCTACAAAAATAAAACGACCTTTATTCTAAAAGTCATTTGACCTGTAGGCCCTATTCTCAAACACCAATGTGAAGGATAACGGAGGGTCTTAATTCAAGATGGGTCAGTTGAGGTCAAATAAATCCACCGAGCTGTAATCAATCTTCTATTACCACTGAATGACCATCGCCTGACCTCTACAGAAGCGTGTCAAGGTCACTTGACTAGCTTTGATTAACTTTTAGTTTCACTTCAACAGCTAGGCAATGTTATAATGATGTTCCTGGCGTCTATATTATGGTTTTATGAGTCCAGTCAAGAGAGTTACAATCAACATTATATAATTATTATATGCTCATCACATGACTTCTTAATTCAAGGTCATTAATGTGAAATATCTGTAATGGTTTACCTTTGGTTATCAGAAACTACAAGAATGTCAACTAGACTAGGCTTTTTGGTGTTCACTTTATCGTTTTAAGACCGACAAATCTAAGGCCTCTACACTCAACGTCATTTGATCTTATGTCTCTTAACCTGGTTTGGTACTGTGGTTAACCTGAGTTTATCAGGAACTGTAAGCCACAGAAATTTGATTGCTGTATGTGCTTCGTGGAGACATTAGGCATTGTGATTCACAGTAAAATAGTTGCAGCCAGCTCTCTCTACGACTATGCCAAAGTCATTAGTGTATCACTCCTTCGGAAGCCTTATTGCCTCGTTACACGTGTCTGCTGGGAATAATAAAATAGCAGTCATCAGAATCTGTTTGTAGGCCCATAGGAACCAGACAATTTTGTAGTCTTTTTTAATAATATAATACAGTCCAAACAGTTCAATTCACAAATATAAATAATCACAAGTATCACATGCTACCTTGAGCGGTATAATTTAATAATTAATATGTTTAATTATGAATATGTTATCTGAATCTGATCCTTTGACTGAGGTAGGCCTATGCCTACCGAGGTAGTGGTCCTCTTTAACTTGAAGGCAATAGTTCTCCTTGCTATATATATATAAATATATATATATAGGCCTACTGTCCAATTCGGATTCGTCGCGTGGCACGTTGATCGTTCAAATAATGTTAGTTATCCTAATATATAAGATAAAATTACTCGGAGATAACGTAAAACGTTGGACAATCCGAAAGAAAAATATCCGTATCTCACAATATAGATAAAATTGTGTGCTGAAAATAGTCAGGTTGACCATGGAATTCGTATAAGAATGTTTTTTGTTAAAATTTCATATCGTCGTTCGCGAGCTTTTGTTAGGACGGAGAAATCAATATTTTTTTCTGTTTCCCAAGGTTTAGTGGCGTGGTCTAATGAATACCTGCTGCCTGCTGGCTACCAATCAGATCTCCCCCAAAACATCTCAGTCGCCTGGGATACAATCTTACCAAATGGAGCGCTGTGGTCAGTCTATCTGAATAGGCTCAAATGGACCAAGTACACGGCTGAGTGAATAATTATATGCTTCTGTACTTGATATGCCATTCGTATGCCTTCGTGCCTGTATTCGTCCCTGTGTACTTGCTTGTGTTCGTTGTGGACCAAAGATAATATTATTATAGTTTCATCGCCTATATGTGTATTGCGCATCACAGATTGTATACATATATATCTAATAAGTATATATAATATATATATACACACCGGGTCAATCGGCTGATGGGCCTATTCAGAGGCGCACTCTCTGAATAGGGTTGCATAGATGAGGTTCTCTGTATGCTAGGACCTGAGCATTTGTTATAATACCTGGGGGTCGACACCGATTACACTAAGCAGATCTCAATCTCTCTCGCTCTCTTTCTCTGTTCAGGTTTGATTGACAAGACAGTGGTAGCTTGTCATTCCGTTTCCCGCGAAACTGACCGCCCAAAAAACTTTTTCTTTAAGATTAACCGCGCTCAAGCAACTGTACAGGTTGTTACTCTTACGGGCGACGTTGCGGGGTTCGAACTTCTGACTCTTGCCATAGGTGACCGGACAAAATGGCAGCGGACAAAATGGTAGGCCTACGGACAAAATGGTACGCTTGCCAGAAGGTTACCATGCAACGCTTACTTTCAGCACAAACTCTATAGTGAGCTAATAACACCGAGTGATTGTTTGTTCCAACCAATTAAGTTCCGTTCCACGGAGATTGTTATCGCGCGTGGCAAAGATTGACCCGTGGGCGTGAACTTTAAATTACGAAACAATAAACATCTGTTTTCGCGTAGCACTCGTCTGTCTTATCGATCCAGACATTGTGACTACGCGACATTACGTCATCGACAGACGACAGAATTAGATCTAATGCTACAACGCAGTAACCTATTAACATTTAGACAATGTCTGGTCTATTGTCTAATATAGCCGCAGTGCATTAGCCCACTTATTTCTCTCTTGGGCAAGATACAAGATACATGCGTGATTAAAGCCTACATGTATTTCGACAATCGAAAAATATCCTGTCGTCTGTGACTTGGCATATGGGTTTCTGGTTTTAATAACGAGAGCACTCATTACACTTACCGTGTGGTCATTCATTTTACAAAGGAATATGAACAGAATGTCAAAAATCCATCTACCAATTATGTATCCTATATATCACACTAGACTATTATATAATTATATTAAATGTCTTTGATCTTTATCATCAGCGATCCTGAAAAATCAGAGGTGCAAAAAACAAGATTAAAAAATCAAAAGTTGGTTTTTGGTTTTATTTGGTTTTTTGGTTTTTAGCTTTCCTTTGGCTTTTGTCACAACACGTTTGTTAAAAGAAGCATCAAAAACAGCATGAAAAAGAGCTCCAATTCGTTTTTTGTAATTAATTTCGCTTGATCTCATACTGAATAATACAAAATTAGTAATATGATAGTATTATTATTAAATTGCATAAAAATAGTTAAAAATACCAACAAATCAAATATTGCCTTTTTTCGTATTTTTTTATTTAAAAAAAGCAAAAAAATCAAATAATCAAAAAACCAACCTGTTTGCAGCACTGTGAAAAGTTGCTGTCGTTTACCAGTAGAAAGCTATAACCAAAAAATTGAGCTATGTGCGAGTTGCAGGCGAAAGCTTCGCCTAGTTTAGATTTGACAGTCTTGTTATAGTCAGCCTAAAACGATGGTTCGGTAAAAATTAGACGGCAGCATTGGACTAAACATTATAGAACCATGGTCTTTACCGACGTACAATTAGATGATGTTAATGATGAACTCTGACTTCGCAGATGGTGGAAGAGTTACTCATAGCGTTGAAAGCAATGGATGGGAGATTAACTGGGAAGGGAGTTCAAGAGACCAGTCAGAACAACACGTACTGTCAGCACCTTGAGAGAGACAACAGTAGCAATCGTTTCAAAGTTTGCAACAGTCCGGAAATGCAGAGTTTTTCAGGCAAGATAATGACCACCTGATAAACCTGTGGATCATAATGAACAAGACATGGAGACACTGGAGAAGAGATTTAGCTCACCTAGGGTCAGGTCTTAGTTTAGTCGAGAAAAATTAATATTGAAGTTTATTAGTCCTTGACATATGGTAGGCCTACATATATATATTTACCACGCTGTTGTACGTATGCCCCATGCTATTAGGCCTATATATTCATTTACATGTGTCTATAATAGCCTGGTAAGTCTATAGGCCGCACCCGAAGATCCAACTGACTGAACAGATTGCGACTGCCATGATTGTTTACTGAAATGAGATGTTTACAAGTCATATCTTGACGTCTGCATATGGCGTGACTCCCTCGTCCCTCCCTCACTCTCGATGCAGATGTCCTGAATGGATGGCTGCATCGCGCGTTAACGAATTACCAATTGATTTTTAAGTCGATGAAAATGCAACCATAAACCGTTGGTGGAAGACTAAGTCAGTGAACTCAGCGCTCTGCTAACATGTTTCAGACCCGAAAAGAAAAGGAGGAAGTAGAGATCCAGATCTTACGAAGTAGCTCACACTTTGGAAGTTACTCCTAATGATGTTATGCTGTCGTTGTCACTAACGGTCATCGATATGGCCTGTTTGTAGCTTATAAACTTCTACAGGTTTACGATTTCTCCCAGTTGTGTAGGAATGTTACACCTGCGTTTTCCAATCTTTTGGCCGTGGAACCCTTTAGAGTTTAGATCTTTATTTTTTGCGGAACCCCCGTTTAAAACTAAATATATTCTGTCGTAGGTGCAAATGCTTGAGAATGCAGACAATTATAGGTTTATATGACTAGATTAGATTAATAACAACTCAAATATCGATTAATTCTCTCTCATATACAGTCATATACAGATGCTAAACAAAAATTATCCATTTGTTCACACTGGAACTTTTCCGCGGAACCATTGTCTTCGCCTCACTGGAACCCTAGGGTTCCGCGGAACACAGTTTGGGAAACGCTGTGTTAGACAACTGGATTTCCTATACATCTACTGTATGTTAAGAAGTAACTGTTCCACTTTTGTGAATTTACCAGACGACGAGATGCTCAATTCCTGGCTCGATGACACCAACTGCACGATGGAAGCCATCCTGCATCAAATGACAGACGGAAGCGGCAGACTTCCGGTCATGTCAGACCCCTGTCAATCACGTCATCTCACGATCAGCAGGCAAAGTATGTACAGATGAACATCATTCTCGTCGTCGTCGTTATCACAATAATCACGATCGCCATCATCACTCATTGTCATCATCATCATCATTATTATTCTCTAATTTCTTCTTTGTCCCATTCGTCACTATCATCAGTAGTCAGCATAGTACAGGTGCTATTTGAGTAACGTGATTCATTAGCTATCGAATGCGTGTAGGCGGGCCTATGAGCCGGGGCAGGCGCGGGGTCCAGAGTCTATTGAGGCTGTCCATGGGTTGGCGCAGGAAATTGACAGATGGAAGTCCTATATGATGCACCAAAAGACGCACCAACACATACCCACACGTATTAAATAAGAGAAATGTTCACTTAATTGCTATGATTGGTTCCTATTCATGGCCACTCCAATGGCTAACCGAGAGCTTAAAATAATCTAAGCCAGGTTTACTCGTAATACTTTATTATTAATTAAGCAAATAAAAAATCTGACAGCAACGCTTGACTAACTGTGTCAAACCAGCAACAGACCGAAAACGAACGTCCGTCTTACTCTAAAGGTCTGTCAGAACTTGAACGAGAGAGCTGCGTTCCTCTTATTTATAGGGAAGAGAAAACGTCGTCTAAAGCCACTTCTCGCTATCCTTAGCAACTGCTCAAAGCTAGCAGCTACAGAGGACTGCTTAATTAATAATAAAGTATTATGAGTAAACCTGGCTCAGACGAGTAAAGATACCCTCACAGGTATAAGCAGCAGGTATCACACATAATGACACCAGCAATCTAAGTATAGCTAGGAACGGAAGAATACGATGAGGTATAGACAAAAGTTCCTAACAATATAGGTTAGTCGCAATTATATCATATGCCAATCACACTGACATTACACGCAACTACAAGCAGCGCCTTGGGAGTTGCCTGGAGCCCTGGATAGTTCTATATAAATATTGAATATGTTACATTACCTAACGTCACATACGCACATACACCTACGGTCCTACACGTAGGCATATAGGCATGTATTATAATATAAGCGCATGCGCATACATATTCAATCAGTCAATCAAGTTGTTGAACCATGACACAATAAAGTCAAAGAGCAACAAAATCACGGGGTAATTTTAAAAGACGATTTTAAGTCTCGCTAGAGTGTAGCCATTACGTGAGTGAAAGTGCGGGACGACAATACAAAGTAATTTGAAACTGTAGAATTTAACTAGTTAGCCAAGATATACATGCGCAAAATAAATGCTTATTTGAATAAGTTATATCTGCAAGTATGTTAGTACGAAATTTGAATTTGAATGAGGAATCGAGGATAGGCCCTATGTTATGTAAGTCTCTTATTCCGTAAGGAATCTATTCAAAGTCATTGGGCAGTGATTTTGTGATAGAAAACAAACGAGTTTACATGCGCATACATGTATGCATACAAATACCGCACCTACAGAGCACTCTGACATTTTTATTTGACAGTACCGTCTCTTACGAGACAGCTACGACGCGAATGGACGAACAGTTACAACTTTTCACTCTCAACCCTGGACCGCAACGGAACTGTACTCAACGCCAATATTCAGTATCCGGTAAGCATTGCCTTCAGCGGAAATTGGTCATCGATTCGGATCGCCATCGACGTCCAGCTGATCGGAGACCGTGGTGCCATCTTTCGTGGCTTCTCTTCACAAAGGTTCCGCCGGAAACACCTCCCCACGCAGCTCTGCTTTCGCGTTTCCGCCGCCTCAGTTGTTCAGTCGCTCGTTCGCAACGGAAGCGGAAGTCTCGTGTCGAACATCCGGGTCACCTACGGGGGCGTCATCGCCCATTCGCACGGTGGCGCTGAGGAACCCAACCGGAAGTCGGTCATGACCGTCGACGCCCTGCGGCAGAGACCGTGCCCAACTGGATTTTGGGATTCCCTCCCGCAAAGCGTGCCATGATGGGCAGTTCATTTTCTGACAGTCAACAGTTGTGCTTGGACGCGCTGGTGCTACCTAACCCTATAACGTGCACTTTTCCATCAAATCGTACAGCGGCGATTTGTCGTTTGGTTTCATATCGGCGATTTACGTTACATTACATTATGTCGGTGTATTAAACTGCGCTTTTATGAGGTACTGCACATATTGCATCACATGGCATTATACATCGTTCCACACTGTAGTACTGTATTACTTAGCATCTATTCTTTTCCACTGGTCTGCCTGCATATTTTTCGGTCCGGTTTCCTTTCAGACTTAGGTATATAGTTTCCCGTGAAAAACTTTAACTTTAAACTTCTCGTTTCGTGATACAATACGCAGTTTTATACACGGTAAGTCGTGAAAAAAACGTGTTCCTACATATTTTACTTTAACTTTGTGTGGGATAGTTTCAGAGGTGGCAATCTCGTTTGACAGGTGGGGGACACCCAATGAGAGGGGTAGAAAATGCGGGGAAGGGGACAAACGTACAATGTGTCCCCTCTTTATAATAGTTGGGGGGACTTATCCCCCTCGAACCCACGGGATCGCCGCCCCTGAATATTTTACTTAAAATGTTGACAGATAAAGATTATGTCAAAGGAACTGTAAGCAAAAACAGAAGTTATTATCGAACATTAGGAAAGTGAAAGTTCATTTTCAAATTTGCCGCCCTGGTCATCCACGCGTGTCCGAGCATGTGTACAACACAGCTCGCCAGACGCATCGGTTATACGTTTCGACCCTTGCCTCTTCAATTCGATTACGCAACTCGTTGACATCATATCTTCGACATCTGAAGACGTATTCTTGCATGACAGTCCATATCTTATGGATTTTAAAACATGACTTTTACATGTATTAGGCCAGTGACACATAGTAAGTGAGATGAAATCTGATGTTTCAGTTGCAGTAGCCTAACATAACGGTCTCCCGAACTCTGTGCGCAGGACCACTATCCTTGCTGAATGGAGGACGAAAATAATACTCTGCGTTCTCACGAATGTCTGGAAAAATTAAGTCATGCATTAGTAGAACGATTCGGTAATATTATCTATTGACCTTTACAACCAATGACATGGATGTTCACACTACCAAGTGACAGATAACATGATTATCTTCTTCGGGAAATACAATGTTTTTAAGATAGTTTAGTTTGGTCCTGCTTCTTAAAGAAATAGGCCTTACTTAATTAGGATTTTGCAGGATCATCAAGCGTCATTATTCAAAAAAAATAATTAAAAATGACGGTAATGGGTAATCTACATGAACTATGTTTAATAATGCAGGCCACAGCTAGTTCAGTATCGCACAGATCGCATCGCTTTCAATGGTAATATACTGCGAGTCCTGATTGCATCTAATCATACAGAACTCCATAATTTTCTTGCATCACGTTGCACCGTCGTATAATTCAATCAATTAATCAATCAATCCAATCAAGCAAGCAAGCAATAAATCAATCCGTTTAATGTTTCCAGCATATGACATGGTAGTAGACATGTCAGTCATGACACGTATCTCTACATTGCAAACATGAATTTTAAATAAATAGTGTTGATATTAGCCTACATACACGCAGTGCAAACTAGATCATGTCCCATTAAACATTGCTGTTTGGATCGTATCTGTTCGTAACGTCTTTGTGATTTACCATCCTCTGAGCCAGCACAAATCAACCTAACAGATGAACTAAGTCAGTTAACGAAACGAAGTCTGTTCAGCTCTATTCCTCCATTCATTGTGATCTTGAGGGTTGATCTTGAGGTGTAAATCGACCAACAATGCAGAGGTAATTTGTGTTGAAAAAGTTGCTTTTTAAATATGTTTTATTTTTAAACTTTGGCACTTTTTCACAGCAAAGTTACTAACAAAGAAGAAATGTATGGCTTGGTAATCAGATAATAGAGTATAATATCTTGAATAGTCGTATATAAATAGAATGACGACATGTTGCTGCCAATCTTTGCCGTGCACTCGACCAGCTGATTCAGCTGCACACCCTGCAGAGACCACCACGAGGAGGTGTTGACAAAGGTCTCCGTAGTCCGTTCACATCAGCTCCCAAGCAGTAGAATTTCATCGCCTGTTTGGTATTGCCAAAAAATGTCCAATTTCATAGATTTTTAAACTTGAGTAATTTCTCTTGCATGAATGGAAGTGAAAAACAATTATTATCGTTGGCGTAAAACGTTAAGAGGCGCAACTCAGAGTAAGGTCATTCTATTATAGAAATGGCAATGCGTAGAAAGTTCGGAAGAACAAAAATCAAAGACTTATTTATCGCAACCGAAGAAAACGACATATAACAAGACGACACTAAAACAGGCAACTAACTTAGAGAATAAGATAGAGTGAAAAAAATGAAAGAGACGGAAGGAAAGAGAAACTGAAGGATCAAGAGAAAACTTACCAAGTAGGAGATTAATGCCGAGTTAGGGGAACAAACAGAGAATACGCCAAGTGGAGAAAAGTAGTCTAATGTCATCTAAACTAATAAAATCATGTGAATTCTACAGCGCCGTCACTTAATATTTTCCAAGACAATAGCCTAATCGATAATTTAAGTGAAATCATTGTAAAAATCCAGGGCCGTAACGAGCTATAATTGCGCCCAGTGCCTAGCAACAATCTGGCGCCCCACATTTTGAAAATAGTGCATTTTATGGAATAATAAGTTATTACATCCTGAAATTCGCGCCCTTTCCACATTTGCGTCCCGGGCCACGGTCCCACTGGCCCCCTCGGTACGACCCTGTAAAAAATTCATCAACCAACGACGACTGAAGTTCCAAAAACTGCCGGACTTCTGTGGCCTATGAAATTTAAACAAGCGTTGCACCTCACAATGACAAACTCACAAAAACAAAAAACAATGTCTACTATTAAAACCTCCTTCCTCAAAACCTAAAACCTGTGCATTTGATGGTTTACCCGTAAAAACTGGATTCGGCTAATGTCGTTGACATGGTATCGAGGAAACCGCAGAGATAAGTCGATGAAGAACCCCGATTTTGCGACAGTCAACGCAAATATTGGAAGAATCGCAAATCAGTTGCCGAGAGAAAAATCGAATCGCATCACAATGGCAGAAGTAAACAACCAACAACAAAATTCATAAACGAATCGCAGAAATAATTAAAATAATTATGTTCAACTCGACGAATCTAGGCAAGTTCAAAATCAGCAATGGCGTCTTCAAACGACGTAAGGTCAAATTATTGTGACGTCACACAGTTTTTGATCTAAGGGCTTCCACTTTGTTTTTGAAACGGACCTAAACAAGGTTAACACGACTCTGCATACAGAAGAGTTGTGTTTCAGTTTGTTCAAGTTCGTTAATTACGTGCATAGAGGTCATCACCGTTATACACGCAAGTAAGTAGGTACTTCATGAAATAACCTATTATTGATAGGCCTATCCAGCAATACAAGCCAGCATCATAGGCTACGTAGGGCTACTGTGACACAAGCACAATCTTCAACCCAAAGACAACTGTCAATTTGTTCCCAGCACCTTATATAAAAATATCTATTAAACATGTAGTTAAATTGTTTCACAATTCGAACTACATGTAAGCTTACATGTGTAATGTATTATCGATTATAACCCAAGCTCGCATTTCCGTGGAAAAATACGTTCTGCGTGTGCTGAAAGCTTAAGTCGCCAGTACACAGAGCAGCGTTTTCAAGCTCTCGTTGCAAGACTAGTGTGCAAATAGTTGAGTCTTCTTAAATGCTCCGAATGTTAATCAGACAGCTCAAGACAAGTCTTGACAGGACTTCCGGGAAGAAGTTGGTTGCATTGAATGGCACTTCGGATCTGGTTACAGTACGGTTTGGACCATGACTGGCAGCCTGTCAGCTCCGTCAGCACAATTGTTGTTGCTGGTGGCTTTTCAGATCCAAAGAACCGAATCCGTCCGTGGGTAGATTCAAGGAAATAATAGGCCCAGTAATCGTAGCTGCAGGGTGCAACCTACTGCGTCTTGTGTGTTGACCGGAAGCGAGAAGATTATTGGACAATGACAAGATACAAACAGCATACAGACATGGTAGAAGTCTTTGCTCAGCCCCCAAAGTTTTCGATGTAAGAGTCGTTCTCTGGTTAGACGCTTCGAGAAGAAGTCACCCAAGGGCCAAGTTAGGCAAAGAAATAAAAGTACTCTACGCGTTATCTTAATTCTCTTATCAATGCAAGATGAGGCATGCCTCGACTTTAGAGTTAAGTCGAGGAACTTCTTGCCTCACAGCCTACGGGCTTCAGGCCTTGTACCAATCCATATGTTTCTTTGTAGGACTATGTCCACCCGAACGAGCATCAATTAAATTTCATAATAATTATTATTATTTCGTTTTGCTCGAGGTACTTTATACAATAGGAACTTGGAGATCAGATTACTAGACCTTGTACTTGTTAAACTAGTTGCCCGTATGGTAGGCCTCGTCTTCTGAGGATGAAGGTCACTTTTCCGCCCCTGCTGAAGAGTCCGGGTGGCTCCCATATGCCTGGAATTATTATGATGCTCGTTGACGTAGGTCTATAAAGAATTGTCTCAATGGCAGCAGGATGGAAAATATTCGGGAGCCTCTTGTCCGTGATTTTGGTCCTGAGGAGGGTCCACCATGGCAGGTCATAATAGGTTGTAGCTTTCTAAATGACAAGGGCTGGTAAAGATAAGAAGCCTCATGCTCGTCGGTATACTGATGGCAGACATGCGACTCCCCAATATCGTTGATGAAATTAGAAGCGGACTGGTTCAGCGGGCCCATGATCTCAGTGGCCACAAGATGGAAAATGGCCGGGAGCTTCTTGTGGGTCTTGTCGTCCGCCGCCTGCACCGAATCCACCGATGCGGAACCAACCGACCCGACCTGAGGGGCTATCCATGTAGTAAGAGGCAACGGTGTGTACTGTCCCATGCTTAATATTTCCAACCCCACCAATGAATAAGTATTGTTCCGTGGGGTTACTTTCCTTGCGAGCTGAGGCGTCCGATCGGCTTCCATAATTATGCTTTGGATTCGACCCTGAAGAGAGTCTGAAAGAGGAGGACGTTGACAGCGTGGTGTCGCAGAGAACGCAACTAATGCGTGCATAATTGCATATGTTATAGCCAATGATTATAAAATGATTATTGTAGATAGACCTTCATGCACTATAGATGTTTGTCCTGCTTAAACAACTTTTAAAAGTTAAACATTAAATTTGTAAGCTTAAATCGTAATTGTAATCGCAATCTCAATATTTCTTCAGCACCCACAAAAGTGAATGAAATATCCATTCTGCAGGATGAAAAGATCCAAGGTCTCCCTGTTTATTCTATGAAGGAAATTTTTTGCATCACTGTAGGAGAATGGAGAATCATAAGGTTTGGATTGTTTCAAGTTATTGTTATTAAACATTTTAAAATGATTCTACCAGAGCTTTTCATTTTGTGAAATGAATAATGAGTGTAACAATTATACTTTCTCCATTTTTCTTTGTTCTTCCATATGGTTTTAAGTATTTATATAGTTATAATTACTTTATTTGATAATTATAAGAAAATTGCATATGCCATTCTGGATATCTGTTTTTGTTCCGAGGGGAGGGGGAAGGAACGGTGCAGAGACTTGTGATGTCATATTTGAGGGGAGTATGACTTTTTGAGACCACAGACAAAAGGCAATTCAACAGTACAAATGCCAGACACCCACACAATTTATAACATTTCAAAATTGGTGCCACATTAATAGGTAGTCTTATGTAACCGTTTATGCTTCATGGATATCAACATAACATTCCGCTTATAATTTATTTATTTAAACTTATTTACACAATCAGAAGTTAACATACTTGCAGAAAATAGTCGAGACAGCAATCTTCAAAACATTGCAAACTGTACAAAATCAGATAAAACTACTGTAATACTATGCATCGTAATTACTTATTTAATTAGCGCCACTCAATCAACCTACTTCACTGCATTGCATAATAATTATAATTGTAGTCTGAGTTCAATAAAGAATGGATGCAACAAGTTGGTGTCTACCGATCCTAACAAAACGTTTAGTGTCTTTCAAAGTCATTCCACGGCAACACTTTCACAAAGTGTCTCAGGTCCATCAGCTAAAATGAAGAATCTGGTATTTCAGACGAGCCAAACACCATGACCATTTTGCGAGAAATCAATTTTCAGTTAATTATTTCCACATAAATAATCTGAACATGGAAAAATTGTAAAGCCGTTAACCAAATAAAATTTATCAATTAGTTTAGATCTGTTAATGTGACGATTTGACCAACACAAAAGAAGGCAGGGGAATACTAAAGTGGCAAAGGAATCATTGACTTTCTACTGATCTCTTACATCAAACGACCCCATCACTTCCAAGAGTGATGGATCATTAGCATAAAGACAGCCATCAACCACAGCACATTAACAAGAAAAACATTATAGACAAATCATTTATATGACTGATTTCATGTGGAGAGATGATTTTTCTCAAAATCTCCATTGCAGAGGTTAAAGACATTAGGATATACATGCTGGAGTAATATTCACTGTGATCAGCCATGCTAACAGTGTTAGCATGGCTGATCACAGTGAATATTACTCCAGCATGTAACAGTGTCATGTACTTCACATGTACAGACTCAATTAAATACCATATAAAATGTTCCAAACTTCAATTTTGTTTACCATTGTCACAGATTTCAACTTTTGCCATAATGACTTCAAATACTGGCTCAATGCTTGCCTCCTTCATCGTAACAACCATTTAAAAACTATACTTAAGTTCTGATTGAAGCTCACATTTAAGTACTGTAAAACAAGTATTTAAAAAGTGTATTTTGTCATATCATCAGATGCACAGAAATTCGAATCCCTTGTTACAGTTGTGAAGTACAACTACAGTAAACATAACCATAATTTTTTTAAATATAGTTAGGACTTATAGTCTGGTTGTTCTTGTAGCTTAATAATGGTAAAATATTAACATACAACAATACTAAGATTCTCGTTAGTTCTGGTATAAATAATCATAAATTCTGACCACAGAATGAAATTGTCAACAACGAAATGCCACACTCAACGCTTTTCAACAGTGAGCTTCAGAATCTCAACACTGCGATCTGTTTAAAAATGCTTTGGCTTCTGAGCTCCATGCCTACAAATTCCCATCTGACTCAGCCAGCAAAAGAAATTTCAGTCATGTATGTGACGCATTTGACTACTTTTCTCTTGACAAATGTATAGACAAACACTATCTCGATCAGAATAAACCAAATCTTATCTAAATATACACAAATCTCAATTAAATGCCTTTTCAAGTACCTCTCTAAAATAAAAAATGCATGTAAGTTGTATTAAAAGGTCAATATATCACAGCTTTCATATCAAGGAATCAAGGCACTGTTTGTCATGACAACCAGTTTGAAACGCCAGTAGTGCCGTACAAAGTTTCATTATAAATTACGTTTGGTAAGAATGTCACGAACTTTCTCCAGTATAATGAAGTAAAGGTTGAAAGCTGCATTACAGGTTTGGATAGAAGTTTCACAGAGACCATGGAGCAGAGCGTTATTACTGAAGGACACATGGGTGGATGAATTAGATCGGAGAAGTCCTCTTACCTGGAGTTCTCAGTTAGCTGATATTAATTAATAATACAGTGGCGCCATCCTGGCCCCATTCTCATAAATAATGATCCAAGAGAAGCACACTGGTTTTGGAGATTAACAGGGCCAAACCAACAACCCAAAAAATTTTGGAACTGTGCAACATTGTGGGAAGTAGGGCGAGAATGGTAGAAGAGTCCACCTACTAAACGCTGAATGTTAAGACTGATGGCAGCAGAAAACCAGATATGGTCAGTTGCAATTGTTAAGAGGGCAGCATGACTTGTATTAACTTTTGGAATCTGGAGTACACATATTTGCACAGGTTCAAAAAATTCGCCTATGCATGTGTTTTGCACCGTTTAGTTGAGACCGGACTTGAACAGTCGTCCAAGAGGAGAAACTGAATACCTTAAAAATTATACCTGCATAAAATCATGCAAATATCATACTGTCAACATCACACATGCAAGAGTATCCAGGTGCACATGATAGACGCAGACCCCGTGTATGAGTCGATCAAGCAGAAGCCCACAGTTGTTTGGGCATCTTGGTAGGTTCAAGGGTGGGCAGCCTTTATTTCCAGCCCTCCAAGGAGCAGGAAGTGAGTGACCAATTGGATGAAGTGACAAATGCTTCTGGATGGTTGATAAGGATCTCTGGATTGGATGCAAACAAAATGTCAGAGAAAGTAACAGAGTTAGAGACAACACGACACCCAGAGCGAAGCGTGGAATTGCTGCTGCTAGTGATGACACAAGTTATCAGTTCAAACATTGCATAAGAATAAGCTCTAAGGAGACTTCAGAATACCAACTACTTGAAAAATATGCCCTAAAAAAATATGCCCTCACTGAACACAGACTGAGAAAGAGAAACAAGGCACATAGGCTCAGTTAGCGTGATCAATTTTCGATCAAGAATTCAGTTCCTGTGATTCTGAATAATAATTTCGCATGTGATTAATGTCTGATTATTGATTGAAATAAAGGAAATTAGCTATTCAGTCTGTCACATTTGAGGCCTGAACATGCTTTGTAAATGTGTCACTGCCAACTGACTTTGCTGGTCCTGTCTCGTCTGAAATATTGCGTTGTTACTATTCGTCAATTGCAGCCGAGAAGATGCAGCCACTAAGTCGACCCTCTGACTAGTTGGGTCCGGTGGTAATAATGCTGGAGGATTGACAACTGTGTTCACAGTTCTGTCTGGTGCCATCTGGCGTTGAGAATAAGCAGCAAGCGAAGGCACAGACACTCCGAGGGAACGATTCGTCTGTCTGATCGAAGGAAACAGCGAGTGATTCTGTGCCACAGGAGTTGACGGGCTCCCGATAGTAACTATCGTCTTACCCGGGGTTTTGTCAATTACCACACTCATTGTACCCCACTTATAAGTGGGGTGATTTGCCGCTTCGCCATCCATCTGCGTTGTACAAGGCACGAGGTCAAGTGTCGAAGGTCGCCGGGCCACAGCGTCCTTCCTCACCATGGCCTCATTCGTGGTCATGTGCCTGTAGGTTGGTGAGTTCTGCCCAGGCATCTGCTGAAAGTCTTCTTCAACCTTGCGTCGATCGTAGTCAATGGTAGGTTTCCTAGACATGACGAGAGTTAGAGGGTTGTCCGATGCACTGGGATGTAAAGCGAATGCAGATGTTTGTTGATCCAGGACCTGTTGAGCCTGATGAAGATTATGAATCGTTGTGAAGCTGCTGCCTTCCTTTGGAATTCTGACTTGCGACAGTACAGCTAGATCCTGTGAAGTTGCCTGACCATTGTAGTCTGTGTACCAAATGCTTTTGCCTACAACAGTTTCACAAAAGTCAATTTCAGCTAATTCTACATACAAGATAGCCATGCACTGATATTGTCGTCCATCTCAGATATTATAATTGTAGTCAACAGGTCAAGATAAGTGAACAAAGATGAGGTAAAAAATATACCTATGGTGATGCAATGTAAGACATAGTCAGGTAATGGCAGGCAGGATAAATTAAGGCAACAAAAGAAAGGTCTGCAGAAGTCATTTAAAGACAACCAATGAAGTTTGCTTTTAAGGAAAAAGATTAATTTTTGGATTGAAAAAAACTGGATAAAAAGTACAACATGATCAAAGTGGACAAGCATTGCCTTTGTGAAGTACCTTAAAGACCATACTAATGGTTTGATACTAAGGCTGTTACTATCATGATTAATTATCGCAATACTTGGTATCGTCAATACTTTTTTCAATATCGCGGCAAGTATCGCTATAGTTTTATTTTATTGGTATCACATGTGTATTGGGATACTTTTCTTTAGCCTGTCAGCGATACTCGATGCCAATACTTTTTCCCACTGTAATTTATATGGTTTCTCATTCGCTTGAATAAGTCGCGATCATGAAATACGAGAAGTTAATCGTTATGCTTCGAGAATCGCCCTAAAGGCCATATAATCTTTGGTGTGAACTGAAGGAATTTTTAAATATTTACAAATGACTGAAAGAAGGCCTATGTCCTTTTGCATTAGAAATGGCTTGAATAATTAAAATTTGAGTGCTTTCAAAGTCAGTTGATACTGAGAATGAATAGGAGACAGATTGCAAATGCGATATCAGTGCAGGATGTGCAATAGCCTGCCTGAAGGCTACTTCATATACACTGCCATTGTCCCAAGTGATTCCTATTCCATGAGAAATTCCTCATAATAATCGGTGCATGCAGTGTGCTAAGAGCAAAATCGGTAAGCCCATAGAAAAGTATAGCAAAAGTATTGGTTGGTATTGGTAAATTGCAATACTTTTAAGAAAAAGTATTGGTATTGTATTTTTATTAAGAAGTATTTGTATTGCTATTGCAATACGTTTTTCAGTATTGCTAACAGCCTTGTTTGATACACACAGACATACATACATACAAAGAACTTAAGCGAGCGGCAGAGAGCTATTTTAGTCAGTGAAGTAGTTCCATTTCAATTCCTCATTATCGTATTCTATCATATCTGATAAGTTACAAGGTGCTTCTTACAGCACTAGCTATGCAGAAGTGCGCTCATTGTGACTGCCTCGAGAAAACATGTCAACTTTACTATTGACATTCGGTGTGACGTCTTCAGGCAACAAAGATATGAGGGAGGGACCACATCTAAAATCTTACTATGAATTGCATAGGTAAAGTCATTCCACATTGAAGAGCACACGCTGGAAAAGGCACAGTGTTGCAGTCCTTGCCGGGGAGCAAGATCATTCATTATCCCATTACATTATTAAGAAAAACAGGAAGAAGACAGATCTATGGGTAAACTAATAAGCACAACTTCAGACACATCTGGTACATCAAAAATCTCACAATAACCTAGACAAAAAATAGTATAACAGACAGCCAGAGCAAGGACTAATCAATCACAAGGGAGGTTCCGCATGAAGGCGCTCATTATTCGTCAGACGAAAATTCAATAGTGAATGTGACATGTTTACAGTTTCATGTCACACAATTGGCCATTATTATTTACAGGATTCTCTATCATGCAAAAGACTATTACTGTAGTTTATGCTTTCCTTCAGGCTTGAATTAATCCCTGGCAGGGGAGGTGTCAGTCGAAAGGATTCTGCATTTGCATTTCACATATTGCTTGGTGCAGTGGATATTTATCAGTGGCATACACAGTTGAGTAAGCAACCTTTATTACCACAACAGCTGACCATAAGAGACCATTCAAGGAAAATGAGGTCATCCCTGTCAACTCAGCCCACCATCACTTGAGAGTACCTACCTACTGATAGCCTTGTATGCAGAATGATCCTTCCACCATGGCACCAAAACTCTAAGCAGTTGGTTACACAGTGCCACAAACAAATGTGTTACAAAACATCACAGTTCAACTGAAGCCCAACAACCCAAAGAAATTGGAAAAGTGCCAAGCTTAGAGGTAAACAAGTCAGCCGAGAAGTAGAAACAACAATAGCACATTATACGTCCGGTATCTGTTGTTAAGCACAAAAGGCTGGTTCAAGATCAGATACCTCTGTGCTTTGAGTGATAACATTTAGGAATAAAGACTAATTTTAAAAACTGTGGTCGGCTAGAGTTAGAGGTTTATAGACCATAAGTCCCGAATCTAAGGATATTACTTGATGCAATGATTTCAAAGTAGAAGTCATATAAGTCTTTACTTATTACCTACAACGCTAATCAACGAGCTCAGAACCCTACAAAGGCCTCTGTAATGCTAATTTGGCAAAACCAGTAACAAACTGAGCGGAGACCAGTGCATGTATCAGAGCAGATGTAAAAAATTACAGAGTCTGTGATAGGAGGAGGATTAGGCATCAATGGCACAATACTCTATTAGACGTTGATTTTTATAATTAACTGACTCACCTGAGACGTGGGATATAGCAGATTTTATCTCCTTCCCTAATTTGCGTTTGGGTTGGCATGAAGGTTCTTCAGCGCTGGAGGGGGTCATTGCGCTCCGCTCGGTTGGACTTGAGAGATCGCTCAGTGGTGTACCAGGTGAAGGATCTGAAACAAAGGTTGGCAGTTGTAAGCATGCTTGTCTTCTGGCATTGGTGATGCATTGCTGTTGATATACTGACCACATGTCTCCTAAATCCTGGTCTACGAATATAACGTCTAAATCCTGGTCTACGAATACATCATCTAAATCATGGTCTACGAATATGTAATCTAAATCCTGGTCTATAAAAATGTCGTCCAAATCCTGGTCTATGAATAAGTCACCTAAATCCTGGTCTAAAAAAATGCTGTCCAACTCCTGGTCGATGAATATGTCAACTAAATCCTGGTCTATAAAAATTTCGTCCAAATCCAGGTCTAATAATATGCCATCTAAATCCTGGTCTATGAATATGTCGTCTAAATCCTGGTCTATTAAAATGTCTTCCAAATCCCGGTCTATGAATATGTCATCTAAATCCAGGTCTATAAAAATGTCATCCAAATCCTGGCCTATAAAAATGTCGTCTAAATCCTGGTCTATAAATATGTCGTCTAAATCCTGGTCTATGAATATATCGTCCAAATACTGGTCTATGAATATATTGTCCAAATCCTGGTCTACGAATATATCGTCTAAATCCTGGTCTATGAATATATCATCCAAATCCTGGTCTACAAAAATGTCGTCTAAATCCTAGTCTATGAATATATCGTCCAAATTCTGGTCTATAAAAATGTCGTCTAAATCCTGGTTTACGAATATATCGTCTAAATCCTGGTCTACGAATATATCGTCCAAATCCTGGTCTATGAATATGTCGTCTAAATTCTGGACTATGAATATATTGTCCAAATTCTGGCCTATAAAAATGTCGTCTAAATCCTGGTCTATGAATATGTCGTCTAAATCCTGGTCTACGAATATATCGTCCAAATTCTGGTCTATGAATATATCGTCCAAATTCTGGTCTATGAATATATCGTCCAAATCCTGGTCTACGAATATTTCGTCCAAAATCCTGGTCTATAAAAATGTCGTCCAAATCCTGGTCTACGAATATATTGTCTAAATCCTGGTCTATGAATATATCATCCAAATCCTGGTCTATACAAATGTCGTCTAAATCCTGGTCTATGAATATGTCGTCTAAATCCTGGTCTACGAATATATCGTCTAAATCCTGGTCTATGAATATATCGTCCAAATCCTGGTCTATAAAAATGTCGTCTAAATCCTGGTCTACGAATATATCGTCCAAAACCTGGTCTATGAATATGTGATCTAAATCCTGGTCTTCGAATATATCGTCCAAATCCTGGTCTATGAATATATCGTCCAAATCGTAGTCTTTAAATATGTCGTCTAAATCCTGGTCTACGAATATATTCTCCAAATCCTGGCCTACGAATATATTGTCTAAATCCTGGTATATAAATATATCGTCTAATACCTGGTCTACGAATATATCGTCCAAATCCTGGTCTATAAATATATCGTCTAAATCCTGGTCTACGAATATATCGTCTAAATCCTGGTCTATGAATATGTGATCTAAATCCTGGTCTATGAATATGTCGTCTATATCCTGGCCTACGAATATATTGTCTAAATCCTGGTCTATAAATATATCGTCTAAATCCTGGTCTACGAATATATCGTCCAAAACCAGGTCGTGAATATATCGTCTAAATCCTGGTCTATGAATATGTTATCTAAATCCTGGTTTACGAATATATCGTCTAAATCCTGGTCTATGAATATATCGTCCAATTCCTGGTCTATTAAAATTTCGTCTAAATCCTGGTCTACGAATATATTGTCCAAAATTCTGGTCTATGAATATGTCGTCTAAATCATGGTCTACAAATATATCGTCCAAATCCTGGTCTACAAAAATGTCGTCTAAATCGTGGTCTACGAATATATCCTCCAAATTCTGGCCTATAAAAATGTCGTCTAAATCATGGTCTACGAATATATCGTCCAAATCCTGGTCTACAAAAATGTCGTCTAAATCGTGGTCTACGAATATATCGTCCAAATTCTGGCCTATAAAAATGTCGTCTAAATCCTGGCCTACGAATATATTGTCTAAATCCTGGTCTACGAATATATCGTCTAATACCTGGTCTACGAATATATCGTCCAAATCCTGGTCTATGAATATATTGTCTAAATCCTGGTCTACGAATATATCGTCTAAATCCTGGTCTATGAACATGTCATCTAAATCCTGGTCTATGAATATGTCATCTAAATCCTGGTCTACAAAAATGTCGTCTAAATCGTGGTCTACGAATATATCGTCCAAATTCTGGCCTATAAAAATGTCGTCTAAATCCTGGCCTACGAATATATTGTCTAAATCCTGGTCTACGAATATATCGTCTAATACCTGGTCTACGAATATATCGTCCAAATCCTGGTCTATGAATATATTGTCTAAATCCTGGTCTACGAATATATCGTCTAAATCCTGGTCTATGAACATGTCATCTAAATCCTGGTCTATAAAAATGTCGTCTAAATCCTGGTCTACGAATATATCGTCCAAAACCAGGTCGTGAATATATCGTCTAAATCCTGGTCTATGAATATGTTTTCTAAATCCTGGTTTACGAATATATCGTCTAAATCCTGGTCTATGAATATATCGTCCAATTCCTGGTCTATTAAAATTTCGTCTAAATCCTGGTCTACGAATATATTGTCCAAAATTCTGGTCTATGAATATGTCGTCTAAATCATGGTCTACAAATATATCCTCCAAATCCTGGTCTACAAAAATGTCGTCTAAATCGTGGTCTACGAATATATCCTCCAAATTCTGGCCTATAAAAATGTCGTCTAAATCATGGTCTACGAATATATCGTCCAAATCCTGGTCTACAAAAATGTCGTCTAAATCGTGGTCTACGAATATATCCTCCAAATTCTGGCCTATAAAAATGTCGTCTAAATCCTGGTCCTTGAATATGTCGTCTAAATCCTGGCCTACGAATATATTGTCTAAATCCTGGTCTACGAATATATCGTCTAATACCTGGTCTACGAATATATCGTCCAAATCCTGGTCTATGAATATATTGTCTAAATCCTGGTCTACGAATATATCGTCTAAATCCTGGTCTATGAACATGTCATCTAAATCCTGGTCTATGAATATGTCATCTAAATCCTGGTCTATGAATATGTCATCTAAATCCTGGTCTATGAATATGTCATCTAAATCCTGGTCTACGAATATATCGTCTAAATCCAGGTCTACGAATATATCGTCTAAATTCTGGTCTACAAAAATGTCGTCCAAATCCTGGTCTATGAATGTGTCATCTAAATCCTGGTCTATGAATATATTGTCCAAATCCTGGTCTATAAAAATGTTGTCCAAATCCTGGTCTATGAATAAGTCACCTAAATCCTGGTCTATAAATATGTCGTCTAAATCCTGGTCTATGAATATGTCGTCTTAATCCTGGTTTATAAAAATGTCGTCCAAATCCTGGTCTATGAATATGTCATCTAAATCCTGGTCTATGAATATATCGTCCAAATCCTGGTCTATAAAAATGTCGTTTAAATCCTGGTCCACACATCACATTGATCTCCTCATGTATGCATGCATGCACGTTTCTATGCACAGCAAAATTTCATCAGTCAAAAGACCATAGTCAACAGTTTGAAGCAGCCAAGCTTATAAGCTAGAGAGATATTCACGTCAAGCTCTCTCGGACTCCAAATGAACTGAAGTCATCAAACGTTTAATGCATATATAGGCCTGTAATACGTTTTTGTGGCACTAATGTGTCAAAAGCATGACTGTCAGAAAATGTTGAAATCACAGCCCAGGAACACATCGACCGGCAGAGCGGGTACCCGACCACACGGACATTTTTTAAGAAATGTAGGGAATTGCGCATTTCTACGGAATGGTGGGCACCCGAGAAACGATTTCATTGTCCGGGCAGTAAGCCAATATGACTAACAGAACATTCCCAGCATATGATGAGGTAAAATTGCGCATTTTTACGAAATGTCGGGTACCCGAAAAACGATTTAACTGCCCGGGCAGTCAGCCTCTGGTGGGTACCCATTGACAGTCTTAGTCAAAAGCAACAATTATGATTAACAAATGTTATATGGGTGTTGGAAAAATCAATGACCATAGCCAAAAACATTATACACACACACACATTTAGTTTATAATTGAAAAAAATACTCTAACCTACTTATTTCTTTACGGAGGCACGTTTATCTGCATGCATACTAGGCATGCATCTAGGGGCCCACATCTCAGTGGGTCTCATATGAACGAAAATATTTTGCCATTATACAAAATGACATGTTCAGCATTTTAACCATTTTATAAATAACATATTCTCAAATTTTTACAGCTAAACATTCACATACAAGTGTATCATAGTAAATTATAATTGCTTTGTTCATTTTGATATCAAATGACTCTGTTAGTTACACTTGTAAGAGCGTAGGGTACGTGTCTTGAGCCTCTGTGGAATAGAGCGCACAGTTTGCTTCCAGAAGGTGACCTATACATATTTTTGTGTTGTTTTTACTAAAGTCGAACAACTTCAAATTCCTTAAACTAGATTCTATAACTTATCATAATTACAATGTCAATAACACCCACAAAAACAACTTCCAATTTTGTGGGGTTCTGAACACGATAGGTTAAACAACACAGAGTCTCAGACTCAGTGTACAAATTCAAAAGAGACGAAAAACATTTTGTGCTTAGGGCCCCGTTTTCTATAAATGCAACTCTGTATCTTAACACTACAAACCTAAATCGGAAGTTGTCAGAGTTTCAAGCACATAATGTCAACAACACTTTGGCATAGTGTTCAAACCACATCAGTGTTGATCATCTCACAGCAACGTCATAAATAAATGCAAGGCTATCGTACTCTCTGATGTTTACAGCGCCTAAAAGGGCTAAGTTCTGGGAGCCATCTTCTTCACAGGTGCTCAATCAAAGCTAATCACTATTTACAATGCTCAGCAATGCATCTATTTTCATCTATAGGTTGTTTTTCTTCCATGAAGGTATTGTTTAAAAAAATTCACAACGAGTGACAAGTGAACATCAGCAAGGCTTTTTACAAAGCCAGAGCAATAATGGTGACATTGCTTTTTAAAGAATTATTAAAGACCGGTTTATTTATTTATTTAAAAAAATTATATAGCACCCCTTCAAGTTTGCCTACTCAGAAACGCTCCCAGCTCAACCCCAGCCGAACAGAACATGTCTTAAGAGTAGTGAGAAACGAGGCAGACTGAATAATAAGTATTTGCCAAAGCATGGTAAGGAGCCCGGGTCACGGACAAAAAACCCCCTAGACAAAACCTCGAACATAAACCCCATGGACAAAAATTCCTTCAAAGTAGGACAAAACCCCCTAAGTAAAATTTTTTTAACTTTATTTCTTTTATTATTTAGAAAAGTGTGTCCAATGGCATGAAGAGTGTCCTCGATGGATAGCACCCCTTTAAGTCGTGATTTACAAACACTGCAGCAAACATTCCTGCAGGTGTTTGGTTGCATGTTTCACACGTTCAACGGGAGACTGCCCACGAGCAGCTTGCAAGATGGCCGTACTGGGCAAAGGTGTGCGTAATTCATAGACCCTTGGCGCTTAGTCAGTTGGTAGGAGGTATGAAATTGGTAATGCAGATTTAGATCAAAACGTTTAGTTGACATGATTTCATCTTAGTTAATTTCTGGAGGCAGAATTGATATAAAACGCACATGCATTATCTGTGACACTGCTTCTTTAGACGCGTCAGCTAGGTGAGCGAGACTATGCAGAGCGTATGAGTGTTATCTGTGACATGACTTCTTATATAAGTTAGACTAATAATCGTACTGAGTGTCACTTGTAATGTTGCGCAGACTTTGTTAGTAGTGTCACTTATCCTGGCAGGGTGTCTAATTAAGTTACAGAGCTGTAAAGAGTTCGTCTAATAAATATATGTAACAGATGCTAGTTAGAGCAAAAGGGGGCTTTGTGTGGGGTTTATGTCCTGCCTAAAACTGGAGATTTTTGTCTGGGGGTTTTGTTCCAAGGGGGGTGGGTTTTGTCTTACACCTGAGAGCCCATTCCATGTCGCAAGACCAACCACTGAGAAGGTGCGGCGCTGCCTGATACCAGTCCGGGAACAGGGTCTGACTGTCCCAAGCTGGCTTAAAAGAATTGACAATGTAAGTTTCAAACATTCAAATGTAGGAAAACTGATCAAATCCCAAGTCACAAAAAAATTACTTTCATAACATGTCTCGAACATTTGGAGTCTGAGTTACATAGAATGAACTTTTGTTAAGAAATTGTTGTTGAACCCTCTTAGAACGAGCAATAAGTTCAATAAATAAAAAATAGATAGACCTACGAGCACCACCTCCCAAAGAGTCTTTCGTGGCATAACAAAAAAGGTTGACTTCATGACATATCATGTCTATTCATTTAAATATGTAATTGTTTTAATATGCACAAATTGACAACATTTATGTCTTGCCACTGTAGAAGTCTTTCCATGTTGAAATATTACAGTTTGAATATTATACAATATTGCATACAACAGAAATCTATTTGCCATGACTTAGTTTCTGCCAAATTTCTTGAACTGATAGCATGTGCAAAGTTTGCCGAGTTCTATACTTACGATTTTTAATCTGGAGTCTTGGAGTACGGGGGCTGTGTGGCCCTGACACCTCAGTAACTTCCGTCACATGGACGAAATCTACAGTCAAATCACAACAAGACCACTGCAATACAATCAATACAATACAATTACATATTAAATACAATGTACAACATAATTAAAATTATCATATACAGTTAAGAAATTTGTAATGAATCTGGACAATAGGGACTCATACACAGACTGGAAGAGCTGACTATAGACTATGTCGTTTAGAGGAGTGAATAACGACAGACGTTGGAACAAGTAACCAGTTTCTCTTTGGTCACTTGAAATTTAGCTTACGAGATCACCCAGGCCATCAAAGAAGACCTGTTCCTTGAAGTTAATTAATACTACTACTACAACTGCTATTACAATCATTATGAATATATTTAACACATGCATGCAAGATCACACAAAAATGTTAATATGACAGTTTGTCAGTTGCCAGTTGACATGCAATTCAACATCCAGCTATTTTTGTCCACAAAGTAGGCCAGTTTAAGCAAATTGTAGGTCTATGTTAATTGTACATTTATAGTGATGTGATATGTCCATTTGAGCATGGATAATGTGAGCAGGTTGAGCCAAATGTTAGTAGTGATGATTTAGAGCATGCTGAAATACAACCTTCAGCAAAACACAAGTTGACCAAGCATGCAAAGAGGTGGGAAAATAGCAGAACACGATACAATGAATGACGTCAGTAAACGCCCATCAGACAGTAAGTATTCAGAGAGAATGTACTTCAGGTAAGAAATAAATTTAAAGCAGGTTACAGGAGGTGTATAAGTAGAGGAAGTCACAAAGAAGTCAAAGACCAGAATTATGTCATTCCAGTATGTCAGTCTTGGAACACTTTTTTATTGGTACTCTAATCAACAACATTCTCGCATTGCCTCTGTTGCCACTGAAGAAAGCTATTCGTGACTGGCTGGAAAGTTGCCAATAGCAGGCCCGAAATGAGGTTCCTTAATCCGACGACGACGTCAGTGTCACAGTCTTTCTGAGCTATTTCAGTAAAGTCGCCTGCAGTGCTTGAGGGTTCAGTGAATAAAACCTATTGAACAAGCAACCGATGTCTCCTCTGCTCTGCTGCCAACGGCAATCTGACTCTCCCTTTCACTACATAAAATGCAGCAACGCACTTTCTCCGTTGGTGGACCTATAACTTGGAACAGGCTGCCTCCCTCCCTCATGTCCTTCCCTCTCTGTTTAAGACTCATTTGTTGTCTGGGTTGGTAGCTTATTTGATTAGAGACATTAAAGAGGGGCTGCATAAATTTCAAATGATTGATCAATTGAACTGTGTATGATCTATGCCTCATTGCAGTGGAATGCAGCATAAGGACGGAAATGAACACTGATCCCATCACTGGAATAGAATCAAAGAAAACCAAAAATAATAGGTTAAAAGACGCAAATTATAAAATATGAACAGTATCATTCTGATCAGTTCACTTAAAAGTTCAAATGCTCTAATGAATGCCAGCTACAAATTAGAACCAACACATGAATAGCTTAAGAACAATTATCTCAAGTTATTCTGTTGCTGAATAGTTGGTCACTCGAGGTAAACTCGGCTCTTCAAAAGCCAGAGTCATATAGAGCTATGGAAATATCACACTACAATAGGCTGTAGTTTACAAATCAGAAGTTCACTATCCAACATACACCAGCCCTATTGGTAAGTGTAATAGGTTCAACACAACAGACGCAGTGCAAATGCTTTTGCGTGTGTGTCTACCTTTTCCTGAATTTATGAACCGTTGACAGCAGTAATTTACGTTCAGACCAGTAGGTAGTACTTTAAAACAGGAAACCAACACAAGCCACTGATGCATGATCAGATCCACATAGCATTCCTGCATTAAGCTGGTCAACACAATAGCATTGTTAAGCAGACTCAATTTCATTTGTAGCCATAGGGTATATTATATGTGCCAAACAAGGTCAGTATCATGTCTACAAGTGATATAAGGAAACACTGACTGCTGTAACATTCTATCAAGAAAGAGCTCTCATTAGAATCCAACAACTCAGATTATTAATAAGCCACAGGTGCAAGTGAAGCATTGTGTTTAGTTCAGCCAAGCGAAAGATGGCCTGAACTTAGGCCATTTGATCAGCCGCTAAAATGTCTATATTAATTGCGGCATTGTGGATGTTCAGTCAAATATCATACACTAAGAAACGCACAATAATGATCCGAAGTGCATTTTAGATGGATTTGACGTCTAATGCTCTATGCAAGAGTTTCAGTACAAAAGGAGTAAAGAGAACTAATTAGCCACTTCATCATTGCAACAGGCCAAAATGACAAGTTCAGGTCCTGAAATACTACATTCCTTTAGACAACGGGTCAGCCTACACTAGCGGCATAGGGGAACCTTGGTAGGCTAAATAGATAGTCATAAGAGACTCTGAACATCCATGCCATCTGTCAGCTGTCGACGGGAATCCATAGACTGGTTCCATGCTTCTGTGTGGGCCCACCGCTGGCGACTCTTTCAGCTTACAGTGCATAGTTTTGCCAAACAAACATATTTTACTCGTTCGCCATGACATTTAACGTCATTTACGCCAGCGTAGAAAGTGCCTCTGAGTAAATATTAGGGCATAACCGAGTAGACAATTTTCACCGAGTACCGAATCCGAGTATTGGGAAGCATTATTTGCCTGATCTCAGTATGAACCGAATAGTAGTGACAACTCTGGCCCAGCGAGTACCGTCCGAAGGCAAAGCTTAAAATTCTTGGTTTTCGTCACTTCCGCTGTTTTAAGCAAAAATAAATGTTTGTGCCAGTAATATCTACTAATACGGCTTTAAATTTTTAATTTTCGTTTTTAGAATATTAAATGTTTATGAAAAAATTATTTCATTAAAAAAAATGTTATTTTTAGCTATTTGTATGTGTAATATTTGTCCAGGCGAATACTTCTGAATAGTCTCGAAGAACGGGATATTCGGCCGAGACGAATGTCAGGTTAGGCTCTAGTAAATATCTTGAAGGGACGCTACATAAATGTTCAATTACATCACATAAGACACTGAATCAGCCTCAACCGATGGCACAAAACAACTGCACAAAACGATTCAATGCTCAGTCTTAATTAATTAATTAATCCAGACTTTATGAGTGGATCGAACCCATATGAGTGACGACCACTAAACCAATCGTTACTAATGACAACAGTTGTGTCCATAGCAACTACTGAAAATGAAGAAAAAGCAATGACTGGTCAGCCAAGTTATGAACAACGACTAAATTTATGAAGGACAGGTGGTATTGCGGTATGCTTTGTGCCTTGTAACCAGAGGGTCACACGCTCAAATCCCCCTCAAGCGGAGTTCAATTATCAGTGAGAAAGCCAGTGGGGAAGTCACCTTACTCATCTCATCCATGGTCAATAGATCTGTTGTTGTCGTCGTCATTCTCCTCCGAATCATCTTCATCACCATCATCACAATATTGATTTGAAATGACAAAACAAAGTACAAAAATGACATAGAATACAATGACTGCCGTTACCTAGCGGTGGACTAATTTTGATCTTCTTAAACAGATTTCTGAAGGGGTTCTTGGGTATCTTTTTCTTTCTGTCTTTCTCATATGCTATTTGCATATGATCGATGTTTTGCTCACGGATCATGACTGTGATCTCTCGTTCGAAGACCTCGAGCTCGCGCTCGTACAGTTCCTGCTCACGACGGTTGAGGCTCTGCTCCTGAGCCTGCTGCTTCTGCAGCAGCTGGTTGATTGCATCAGCACGTTCATTCAACTCCTGTTTCGACAATCAATTGGTCAATCAATACAATATTTATTCAATAATTCACTTGTATCAAGCAAATAAATATCAATCAATCAGTAAAATCAATCAGTGAGTACGTAGTTACGGCTATGGATTTGATATGTTGGTCAGTGAGTGAACTTACGAATGAGATGAATTTGTGTGGACTTGGTACGATCTGCTCCTTTGGATAACTTGACTGTCCCCTTTCCCTGCACTTCCATGATGCAGAACCAGGCCTTTGCAGTGGTCATTCCAACCACATGGAATGGGTTACCCCAAGAGCTTCACCTTCTGCCCAAAACCTCCTCATCTGCATTCTACTCATTGCTGAAAACTGCAGTTTTAGCCGTAATTTGACTGGGAGCGCCTCTGAGTAGATATCTTGAAGGGGCACAAAATTAAGTTTGATAGATTGACTGATTGATTGAAAAATAGATTTTGAAATGTGCCAACATCAGCTGCCCTGAACATCTTCACGTGAATAGCAGAGCCGCTCTGGTCCCTTTTACACACTTGCACAGACTGACATGTGATTTAAAGAGGTTCAGTAGACTGCATTGTCACAAATCAATCACATGCCACTTATTTTAGGATAGGATTGTAACAACCCAAAACAATGTAATAAATTAAGAAGTAATCAAAAGCAATGTGAGAAAAATGTACTCTACAGTAAGTGAAATTATGATAAAGTAATGTAATGCAATTTTTATGATAATTGGTAAAGTAAGATAACATTATGTACGTATGTACGGTCATGTAAAGTAAGGGAAACTATGTAAGGGAGAGTATGGTATGGTAATTTTAAGAGATGGTAAGGTTAGTAGTTAAGGTTGGTGTAAGGAAGGGTAGAGTTATTGTAATGGAGGGTAGAATTAGTGTAAATTCACGTTGGTGTAAGGAAGGGCAGGGTTAATGCAAAGTGTAAATTAAGGTTGGTGTAAGGAAGGGTAGGGTTATTGTAAATGAGGGTAGGGTCATTGTAACATAAGTCACAGTCAGTGTAAGGAAGGGTGGGATTATTGTAAGGGAGGGTCATTGTAAAGGAGGGTAGGGATTGTGAGATAGGATTAGACTAGGTCGGGTCAGGTTAGGCTAAGTTGGATTTGTAAAGTCAGACAAGGTGGAAAAGTACAGGTGAAGGGTCGTATGACCTTTGCCCGAGCAGCGATCATGACAATCATATTCTTAAGCATAGAACATCTCTGTAATGCAGTGCACTGCACAATGTCTCTTGATTTGGGACCCTGTCGTGGTCACTAGGGCATGCAAGGAAGCCCGCATTTACATGCAAAGCAATGACACCATTCCAGGGCACGACTCAGAAATGGCGACAGCCAACAAACAAGTGTCTTGCAAGAGACCCAGCACATTAGATAACCAGTCACTTCTTAGAAATGGAATTTAATATTTTCAGAATTGCATGCACACACTGTTGGCAAATTTCTGTTTTTTGTTCTCAGCTACAAGGAAGTTCTAACTATGAGGTAATCCTGTAAGTTTCTTTAATAACCATAAGGTATTTCCGAGGACTGACCCCCAGCCCTAAAGGCATGTGGCCACGCATGGCTGCTCTAGATTCAACACCCCTAAAACCTCTGACCCGTGAAAGCACACATTCTACAGTCTGTATTCGACTGCCCTGCATTCGAGTGGCTTTTAATTCACTTAATCTGACTTTACTCCCTGTGTAAAGCAAAGTGCAACGGTCACAGACAAAGTGAGAAGCTTCGTCTGTGACCATTTTCCAGTGACTACTATTATTATACTCAACATCACAGTCATGTTTGTAACCACAGAAAGAAATATATGATTAACAAAAGCTATTCAAAAGTTTTAACATAAATAAATTTAAAAAATAATAATAACAATCTCATCATCCTTGGACATAGTTTGATCACCTGTTGGATTACAAAAAAATAATAATAATAATTATGCTGATAAAATTATCATAATAAAGTAATAGAAATAGTAAAACTGTTGCTGCTGTTACTACTATAATTTTTAATAAACACTGCCATAGAATGAGTGTCTGCTGTACAAGGTATCAAAAAAGATTCGACAAATACCATACAAAACTAGGTCATAATCAAGTCAACATGAATAAGATCCCTCTGGCAAAAGAGAGACAGTACGTGGTGGGCAAGTATTTTAAAAGAATAAGACTTCAACAAAGAAGAAATGACACTTGGGATGATCAGATCAGACAGTTATGGGAGGGAACTCCATGTCTAGGTTGAGCAACTGGAAAAGCTCATTCAACAGAAACAGTTCACTCTCAGATATGACCATGGTAATGCAATCCGATGACCACCTAGTTCAATAGAGATAACACCATGAAATGACTGATTCTAATACTGCATTTGCTATGTACATATAGTTCACAAACTACCATTATAAATAGATCCTTGACTGAGCCAATACATTGACTTAATAGCAGGGTTAGATGTTCAAATTTTGAAGCATTAATGATGACTCTATCCAATGAATTCTCAATTCTTTGGTGCTTCTAACAATAACAAGAAGCGAATTACTGTAACTAGGGAATGAAGATTGAGGTTCCAATCCTTGTCTGAGGAGTTGCTGCACAGGGACCTTGAGCGAGTCCTTTGTGCACAATTCACCTCAGTCTCCTTCAATTGAACCATCTAGGCATATGTGCACTTCTGAACTAATTGTAATAAGGGCAATGTCAAACTAAAGTTATAATTTTATTGTACACAACAAAGCATCATTGCAGATATCCTAGCTTACCTAGGCACATGACACATAATTCTGCATAAGTTAGAAATGTTCATGTACGTTTATCTGCAAATTCCACTGACATAGCTAATGAAAGACATAGCAGAGCTTATTATGTCAGCACATAAGTGGTAAACAGCCTCCTAGTTTCAAAGATTTAAACCATTCAAACTCTTCAAATGGCATAGGTTGCCCAGTAGTAGGAAAGATTCATTTTTGACAGGCAAAGAAGGAGCTCGTTAGCTGTCATCCAATATTTCATGTCCCAAAAGGTATTGGACAACAAACAGCTGCACAGACGAATGACAAATTATAATAAACTGTCAAAGGAAACGTAAACAAGAGTAATATTCTATGTAGAAATGATATCGTGCTCAATGGTCGTGAAATAATGTTCTCATGTGGTATGGTGATAGTGATTCAATCTGTAGTCTTAATAGATTGGAGTTGGACAATCAAGCAATTAAGACTTACTGCTAAAGGGTCAATTGTTATCAGGACCAATCAACATCAAATTCGCTTAAGACGATTTGTGCGATACGACTGAATATTCTAAAACTTCTGGTTCTGAGCTACTAGACATAACACGATGTCACATATTAGTAACGATAATAGTACTTGTAATAAGTATTGAAATGAGCTACAAGATTTACTCACATCATCTCTGGCTCGAAGTTCCTCCAACTTCTGCTGGATTTCTTGGTGCCACTGGACCTGGAGCGACTGGAAGGAAGCCATGTTTCGTGTCACAAAAGGAGACTCCTCGATGCTTTCCAATGTAGCCAGGATGCCACCAAATAGCGGTCGTGTTTCGGGAGTCTCCTCCCAACAGGCTATTCACAAAAACAAAAACCAACACCCTCTTGTGAAGCTATTCAGAAACTCATCATTTTCTATCTGTTTAACCCTTTAACAATGAGCTGCATAGGTTCTCTCGTGCATTCTAGAACACGCTCTTCGTCAAGGGGTCAAAAATGCTTCTAAATGTACAACTTAAAGTATTGAGTAGAAAAACCTCCATCAATCATACTTTGGAAATGTTCATAATGGAATTATAAGAAACCACT
>OY365812.1:15387214-15567745 GCA_959347315.1 Bimastos eiseni
GGCCGAATACGAATAGTGTGCAAAATGGGTCTACTGACAAATAAAAATGTATAAATTATAAATGCAAATAAAAATTTCAGTTCAGTAAATTTAATACAGAAACTAACAGTAAACAGTTAACTACATGTAAATTTTGCATTCTTCTGCCAGTGTATGCGTGTGAACTAATTTAACTAAACTTCGAAATAAGACACCTGACACTGCGATACCGTGGTCCAAACAGCAGAGGTTTACTTCAGTCCACTTTAAATAGCAGCCACCCCTTATGCAGAAACAGATGTCAAGTTACCACTATTTGTATTCGGTCCGACCGCCACTATTCGGCCGAATACCGAATAGCTGTTTAGCCCACTATTCGGCTCTGAAGCGAATATTCGGTATAGTCCAATATCTTACATACCTCCAGACATCACTGTACTTTGAGAACTGATGATCCTTATGGACTCAGGAGCAGCCCATGCATAGGTACCCGCATTACTCATACGTGCAGCTTGGGTTGCCTGCCTCGCTTGGCCGAAGTCTGTGATCTTCAGGGTTTTGTTCAGCAGGTCACCATCATCTATTGACTCATAGACCAGGACTGGAAAAAAACAAACAGAACTTCAGTCAAATCTGCAAGTTAGCCAGCCAGCCAGTTAGCAACTGAGTCAGCCAATCAATAAAACAGTAGTGCATTCATCAATAAACATTATATTAAAATATCATCCCATTTTATTAATAAACCAAGCATCCAATTAAGTTAGTTGATTCTGTCAAAAATTATTGTATTAGTGTGTTAACCACCATTGATTTTTTGCTCCTGCCCGGCCTTCAGTTGCTATCCTGGCATTTTACTAATTTTTATGCTTTCGACAGATTATATATATAGATATTTTAGTCGTACCTGTTTATTTGTACATGTCGTGTGCTTGCAGACGTCTGATTAAATACACTTACTTACTTATTTACATCCAACCAAACAACTACAGGAGACATCGGTATTTCAAGAGAGCAAACAAAGAAGCAGCAAAACAAAGTTAGCGACCAACCAAATGACATTTCTCAATGACAGAACACTGCTAAGTTTTCAATAGAATAAATACAAAACCAAAAGCTGATCAAGTGAATATCATCTGTGGCATGGAGGCCGATCGATTAGAGTGGTCGGCCTGTAACACGGAGAGCGCGGATTCGATCCTCGTCCAAGGAATAACTGTGTTGGGACCTTGAGCAAATTCTTCACGAACAACTGCTCTGCAATATAACTGCAATTGTACTGTGTGTACCTCTGAAATAACCGTAAAGAGGGCAATTTTAAGTACAGTTGTTTTGTATTAGTTTGCACTGTATCAACACAAGAACGTATATTCAAAATCACACAGAGAATAGAAAGACCAAGCTACGCATGTACAGAGTTCTACATACTGTTATGTGACTTCAGATCTCTGTGTATGATGTGCTTGATGCGGAAAGACTGTTCCACTTCCTCGTGAAGGTAGAGCATACCCTTTGCAATCTGGATTGCCCAGTTAACGATGACGTCCAGGGCCAGTTTCTGTCCTCTCAGTACCTTGAACAGAGATCCGCCACGTGCGTACTCCATGACGAGGCACATGCTTGGCTCCTGGAGACATACACCCTTCAGTAAGATGATGTTTGGATGGCGAAGAAGGCAGAGAAGCTTAGCCTCCCTCCTCACTCTCTCCCGAGCACTTTCCGCCGTTTCCCTTAGCTCGCGGATGACTTTCTTGAGTGCCACTTCATCCCGACGCCAGGTCCCACGGTAGACCCGACCGAATCCACCGACTCCGATCACCTCGCACTCTTTCAGCTCTCCCTTGTCGATCTCCAGGGGTCTGATGCTGAATGGGCCGCCATTCATATTCGATTTGTGCGCAACGTAAATACTGGGAAAGATTCCAAGCCGGTCGTTTGCCTGCCCGAACCACCATCCGCCCTCATTTTTCTTCAGCACCTGAACTGGCTCACCCTTTCTTAGTGTCAGCTCATTTTTCTTTGAGCTCTGGTAGTTCAGAATGGCCGTCCAGTTCTCATAGACTCCCACTGTCTCCTTGATTCCGCGACCCTGTTTCTTTGAAGTAACTTTGACGAATGGCTTGGATGGCTTCCTGGGAATAAAAGGTTGACTTTGATTATTTTGGCTGTCTGAATTGCCAAGCGTCGGCACTCTTGAGGTTGGGTGGTAAGAGGATTCATCAAGGAGATGGCCCTCTGATGGATAGCGTGGTATAGGAGGTGGTTGTCGTCTAGGGAAATATGGGCTTCCTGGGCTGTAGTAAGCCATGTTACAAGCCCAATGTAGCTCCAAAGGCTCTTGATAGCCAATGAACTACATCAGAATGCTGAAACATTCAATAATATATTAAATGATTGAACACCAAAATTACGACAAATTCAAACCAATACAAATACTATTTATGGTTTTACTACCAATTGTAAGTACTGAAGTCAAAGCATGAAGAAACTTAACGTAGTGCCGTTTAACAATCTACTTAATTTGCGGATTCCAATTTGAGTGAAATTATCAGAATTTCCAATGGAAGCAAACTAACTCACTCGTTCATTCATTAATTCATTCTCCATCCAGATAGGTTAAGAACTGAATGACAAACTCATCTCTTTATAGAGTGCTTCGTTTAATACATGTATGTAAGTAATCACTGACGTTGCAACTAATCCAACTGCACTGACTTAAAACTGTAATTTAAAGTAAATATTACAATTTATATAAAGTTGCGACTCGTCACTAGCAAGCTATTTCTAGGATGCTGTTCACCGATAGTGCAAATTCTAATGCTTGGAATTACAATCCATGTAAAAAATCCCCATGCCCTTGGTCATGAAGTGATCATTTTGCTTTTGTGTTGTTTACTTTTAGACAAACTGATTATCGTTCAGTTCACAGAGCCAAACAAATTGATACCGCACCAATAGACACAAGTCACAGAGTTCTCTGGTACAGCTGGTTGCAGAAAGTATGGACAGGCTCATTCCCCCAAAAAACCATTACCGCTCCCATTACACGAGATTTCAATGAAACCTGTCCATTTCCATTGTGAAGAATACACATTTTGGTCATTTATGGAGGAATGTGATAGAAACTACTCCTCTGTTTCATGCAGTAAAGTGACGAAAAGTATCAATAAAATGGTCAGTAGCTCTGCTGCACCAAAGTTTAGGCTATTTGTTTCGAACACCACTGTAGGGACCATACAAAGAAGATCCTTTACCACTCACTAGAGTCCACAGGTTCTTCAGTGAAGCCAAGCACCCCAGCATCACAAGTGAAAAAGTAATTATTTGAATAGCCATGGCCATGATGACTTTGATTGTCTGGACTTTTAAAAATGGAACAAGATCGTTATTGACAAATTGTATGAACCAGAGCTTAGAACAGCAATTCCCAACCCCTGTGGCCTGCGGGCCAAAAGTGGCCCACCAGGCCTCAAAAAGTGGCCCTTGACCTATCAAAGATATAAAAATAAATGTGCAAAAAATGAATATTTGACAGAATAATTATTTTCTATTATAAATTATTATATTTTATCGATGTTTATTAGTAATCTAAAATGATTAAATGTATCCATGTGGAATTTGATTCTATTCTAATATAAAAACTCTGTCAAAATTTTAAATAATTATTTTTAACCTTGTGGCCCACATGTCCTTCAACTAAATAAAAGTTGCCCTAAGTCGAAAAAGGTTGGGAACCACCGGCTTAAACCATTGAGTGTGCCAGCATCAAGCGCTCCGGTTGAACGTGCGTTTAGTTATGGCAGTTAATTACTAAAACTGCAATGATTGAGTATGAGTGACGAAATGTATTTCTCAAAAGGAATTGCTTGTTAAAGACGTAAATATGTCTTTATTCCCGCTGAAGACAAGTATCCATTTACTTGCCTTCTAAGTATTAGCAACATCTCTGCTGTCGGGGCATTGGAGCAGAGATTTAAGTAAGAAAAACCTATATAATAAAGTCTAATAAAACAGAAATATAATCAAAAGATATAGGCCTATGGGGAATTGGATGAGTGAGGTACAGGTCCTATGCATACCTGTCGTCCATTGCGTACATTCCTCGACCCGTTAAAGAACGCACAGATTACACAACAGTCATTTTCAGAACTTCCATAACTAAATCCAAATGTGGCCTCGATCGCCTGTGTCTTGCTGATTTACTGGCGATCATAGTTTGAAGCCTTGCGATGACCCACGATCGACAAAGAAACATTCACGCCACAAAAACTGTAGATCTGCTCAAATAAAACAAATATAAGTTCAGTAACTACTTCTCCCTCGCATCGGTGAGAGCTGTTCTACCTACGCAGTCATTCGAGACCATAAAGCCGTCGCGCATGAGTGAGCATCGTGTGGGCTACGCCTCCAGTTGCAACTTGCAATGAATCGTACTGCAAAGAACGTTTTTAACGATGAGAGATGTCAGTATAACATAATCTGCCTCTAAGAAATTTAAATTGTAAGAAGAAACTTCAAAGTTTGTTGGAAAAATACCCTCATGATCCCATAAATTTAGCGTTTTATTGTTAACAGACGAAAAAAATAGTAGGACACGTTTTTACAACCACTAATGTTAGAAGCAGCGCTTCTTCAAAACGATTGCAGTTTGTTCCAACGACTGTAAGGAAAAGTCCCAGAATTCTAATTTCGTAAATCAACTCTGACTCTAATGCATATGTCAAACCTCTACGCAGATGGCATAAGTAGCCAGCAGAACAAAATTCTTAACTGTCAAATGAAATCACTTCTTCTCTTGCTACATGCTTCTATACGCCGATATAATTTTTTCCAGTTTTCAAAATGTTATCGTGAGGAATAGACCTATGGTCAGAATTATCTAGAACTAGCACAGCTTCGCATGGAATTTAATATTGAACTCAGTGAGTGCGCTGATTTTCGCCCCAAATATTTGAATTGAACGACCTCTTTACGAAGCTGCTCCGTCATAACCGTTTGTTAATGCTCCTAGTTACTCCGTTTTTAACCAACACGCCTAATTTGCAAATTAATAGAAAAGCAACCCTCAAAGCGTTTTTAACCAGGGGCGCAACTATATATATGGTGCTCCGGAATATAAAAGCTGACCCTCACAAATGATACAATTCTGAGTTTGTCTTTATTTTTGGAAGGTGTCGGGTGCTTTCAGTAGGCCTACGCTGCCTCACGCCGTCGTCGTTTGCTACATGCAGTGGGGGCTCCACAGAGGAGGTCAAGCCCCCACCCCAACTCAGGTGCTCAGGTATGATGCATGATGAAATTCTGAATTATTTTTGTCAGGACATTCTCAAAAGCATGTACCTACTTGCATAATGATATTACCTACTTACCTAAAAGCAAAGTACCTACTTGCATAATGATATTACTTTTATGAACATTCTCACAGGATAACTTAGCTACTTGCTCAGAATTCTCATTGGTAGATATGTCAGGGAGCAGATAATAGAAGAGGCCAAGTTCTCTTATGCCCAAGAAATGAGTTGCAGCATGTATAGCGAGTTAGGCCTACAGTGACCTACACCCTAGGGATCTGGAGAGGGTCAGTGAAACTATATGGGCTTTCCATATTGTTGCTTCTCGTAATATAAGGGATCAATTATATGCATTGGTAGAATGCCACAGGATGTTGCTGGGCCAAAATGCTGAAAGACCAGTTGAAGGCTTGAAGCTAGAGGCCTGACAAACGTCGCCTCTGCCCAGAACAGCACAAATTTAAGGTGTAGTAATGACAACAGTTGTTATTACTAGACTTTAAATTTGTGCTGTTCTGGGCAGAGATCTCGTTTGACAGGTGGGGGGGGGGGGGCAACCAATGAGATGGGTATACGAAATGTGGGGGACAAACGTATAACGTGTCCGCTCTCTGTAAAAGGTTGGGGGACTTGTCCCCATCACCCTCTGGGATCGCCGCCTCTGGTTCTGGGCAAGATACATATTGTATGGATTCAACTCCAATCTACAAGTGTTGACTTAACCGCAGCTGCAAACGTTGTCAGGCATAAACTGCCTCTTTCAAAGTAAATGGAGATGAAACAGGGATCTTTACGAAGGCACGAGAGCAAATAAGGAATTGTTAAATTGACTCGGTATTAACTAAACGGGGTCCGTTCGATAGTCCGACGGTTCAATAGTCCGAAGGTTCGATAATCCGAAGCAAATTTTCTAGTCCGAAAATTCTGTACTCCGACATCGATCAGGTATTCATTCCTTCAGTTGTTACTACGATAATTTGTATGGCTACTCTCTTCAGGCACTTAATATAGATGACAATGAAGCTTGTTGAAATATGAGCTGGAATAGGCTAATGAATGATAATTTTCCAGCTTTGAGTGTTGAATTTAAATTCTTGCAAAAGTAGAAATTGGATTGATGAAGAAATCATGCTAAAATGGAAGCTGGATCGATGCAAATATCGTGCTTAAGTAGAGGTTTGATTGATGAGAGTAGGCCTGTCTATGCCATTAAGATTGAAGTGGAATCGATGAATAGAAGGGCCGTGTAAGCAAAAACTAGATTGATGAAAAGAAATATGTACGCCAAAACATAAGTCTTTCTGGAATTAATTATGATAACATTGTGTCTTTTGTACTTTTGTATGAAAGTAATGTTGAAGACCTCAGCCATGAAATGCCCCAAGTAGGGCGCCTGTTTATGTGCAACTATTAATGACCATACCGATAGTCCTGGCTACTTTTCTAGAACCATACAAACTTGCTTTTCGTGAAATATACAGACTGTCGAACATAGCCATTGTTTTTGCTAGCAACATCAGCAGCCTGTGAGAATAGCTTTTCTGCTCTCAAAGTAATAAAAACATTATGGCCTATCTACGAAACAATATATATATATATATATATATATATATATATATATATATATATATATATATATATATATATATATGCATACCTGTATTGACTTGACCTTCCTCATTATTGCGGATCGGTGACCAGAACCAAAGACGTTATTTTCCTCCATCTCTTATATATATATATATATATATATATATATATATATGGTATGTATCATATTCGTCTAAGGGGCCATCCATATATTACGTACACACACAAAAATCGGATTTTCGCACCCCCTTCCTCTGTTGCACTGCGTACAATTCATGGACCTCCATGACTACGAACATTTGAACTCTACCCCCCCCCCCGCATTGCAAAGGTTAAATGGCTGAAGACATCTATAAGACATTGATTTTACCACAGGCTATTTATTTTCATTAAGCATCATATTTAACAGCTAAAATTTGTTAACTGTTATGAAGAAATAAAGCACTAACAATACTTGCATTTCAAAGTTTTAATGCTACATAAAATTGATTAAGCAGAAATATAGTCTGTGATTGGGTTTGCAGTTCTTATTTTAATATTCCGTATTGTGTACGTCATAATTAGAAAATTATATTTGCATACGTACATATTTTCAGGACCTCCTCTACCCCACCGTACGCACCTTTACGCAAAATCGCCGAAATTCGAAATCCCTCCCCCATCGCTGCGTACGTAATATGTGGACGGACCCCAAGTAGTCTTACAATGTCATTGATTGAATCATGCAGTCTTGTACAATGGGTGCATTTGTGGGTGAGTTTGACTCTAGACACGATAAGTGTAAACTTGCTTTTCATTAAGTCTATGTATTATGCATAGTTTATGCAGTACTTTTAAATACAGTCATGTATACTGTTTTCCAAAATGTTAAAATCTTGACATTGTTGATGTGAAGAATTCAGCTCTATCATACAAATACATGTATCTAGTCGATGTCAGTCAGTCAGTCAGTCAGTCAGTCAGTCAGTCAGTCAGTCAGTCAGTCAGTCAGTCAGCCAGCCAGCCAGCCAGCCAGCCAGCCAGCCAGCCAGCCAGTCAGCCAGCCAGCCAGCCAGCCAGTCAATCAATAATACTTGACATAGCACCCCTTCAAGATATTTACTCAGAGGCACTCCCGGCCTAATCCTCGACTGAAAAGGACAGTTTTAAGAGAGGCGTAAAATGAAGATGAGGAGTTCTTAGGTAGGAGACGGAGCTCTATGGGAAGTCCATTCCAGTGTGGAGATAAAGATATAGCCAGGGCCATACCGAGCTATAATTCCGTCCTGTGCCTAACTAATTACACCCTGTGCGTAGCATCAATTTGGCACCCCCACAATTTGAAAATAGTGCATTTATGGAATAATAAGTTATTACATCCTGAAATTTGTGCCCTTTCCACATTTGCGCCCAAGGCCTACACCCCGCTGGTCCCCCCCTCGGTATGGCCCTAATATTCTTATATCAAAATTCTAATATCCAATAGGCCCCCTCTGTCAGGTCCTCGGCCCCTCCACAGCCTCCCTGATGAAAAAATCTAGAGCCGCCACTGGCTATACGAGCCGAAGCGCTCCGTTCTGGAACCGTTCCTAATGTGAAAAAGCTGATCTATGCTTTTATGACATTCCTTAGCTTAACAGATTAAAAGCATGGTGAAAGATGATTTTTGGTGTAAAACTGGGAGCTGGGCTGATATGAAAAGAATCATGCCTAAATGGAAGCTGGATAAATGAAAAGAATGGTACAATCCAACTTCTAGCCAAACAATTCTTTTCATGAATTCAGCTACCATTAAAACCACAACCTTATGACCTATCGACCGGACATCATGCAATCTTCGGACTATCGAACCTTCGGACTATAGACACAGAACCATTCTATTCACCGGGTCTATTTATTCAAAATATGTGCTAAATGACAATTGTACAGTATTTTAATTTTAAATTGGAGTTTACACAATCTATGTCCCATTTACAAATGTAAATGTAGGCCTTTCACCATACATGACTTGTTTCTCTACAACTCTTTCCTTACGTTGAGCAATCTGGCCATCTACCTCCCAGACAATCAGGTTTTAGAGCCAACCACTCAACTGAAACTGCTCTTCTTTCTCTTCTCTCTGACATCTATTCTGCAATGGATAAGTCCCACGTCACTCTCTTGGCACTTTTTGATGCATCTTCAGCATTCGATTTGGTAGACCATGATATACTTCTGCATCACCTTGAAACATCCTTTGGTCTTAGTGGTCTCCCTCTTCTTTGGTTTCGCTCTTATCTTACTGATTGTACCCAAATGATCATCCTAGGTGACTCCCGCAGGTCTTGGGTACCTGTTCAATTTGGCGTACCTCAAGGATCAGTACTGGGTCCACTTCTATATATCATGTTTACAGCTGATATTCCTCGTCTTTTTGATAAGCACTCAGCGTCAGGTCGCCTACAAAACCTGATGTTCAGGCCTTCGTGCATGGCTCCACTTCCAACGAACTTGCTTTTTGCCAATTTATTGAATCACTCTCTGCTGATCTCAACTGTTAGAAGTCCTCAGACCGTTTATCACTCAACTCTTCCAAGACTCAATCGATCTGGTTGGGCACCCGCCAGCAGCTGCTTAAAATTGATTACGCTTTACTTGCCAAGTGGTTCCCTGAGTTTAGTTTTTTGACAAATGTACGCAATCTGGGCATTACTCTGGTCAGTAGTGTATACTTTTCTGCACATATCTCTAATCTCTCTCGGTCCAGCGTCTATCATTTGCAGCGACTACGTGCCATCCGACGATCTGTGTCTTCAACCATTTTTTCGTCCATGGTTCAAGCCTTCATCTGTTCCCGCATTGACTATTGTCTTTGGTCTTCCAAAACTGCATCGCTCTGCTCCAGTCTGTACATAATGCAGCTGCTCGTTTGATCATCCGTCTTCCTCGTTTCTCACATATCGTATCATGAGTGAGCATCTTCATTGGCTTCCTCTGACTGATAGGATTCAGTCCGAAGTTCTCTTTCTTACATACAAAGCGTTGATGGGTGAAGCTCCACGCTACCTTTGAGATCTTATCAGGCAACCTATCTCAGCTACCTCTGGACGTCCTCTCCATTCATTAGAAATTTTGGATATTACAACATTTAAATGACCCGACAGAAATCCTTTACCATTATATCGTTGCCCGTTCTTAAACAGCCAATTACCGCGTTACTTCCCGAGCTATTATGCAGACGTACATTTATTTCAATAAAAGTAATATGTTATGTTGATATAATTATTATAATATAAAGTATTTATGCTGGAATAATTATTTTTCGCATGTAAACAAACCTGTCAACTGCCGGTCGACCTGCTGAAGCAGAAAATCAAAATTTTCACAAATTTCTCATTTCCTAATTTCATAAGATTTCTACTGCATAATTTTCAGTCATTTTCAAAACGGTGTGCTATAAAAGTCATAATAAAACTGTGTGTTATATAAACTTAATTAACCGGACTTTATGTTGTAGTGTCATGAACAAAATTCAGTTCCTTGATCTCCTATTTTTTATGTTCATTGGCCAATCAGCACTTGGTGCTGTATTTGCTGCAGCCGCGTGAACGCATTGCATTACGCAAGACTAGAAAGTCTTTAGGAAAAGCTGCGTTATTAAGAACTTTCAAATCCTTGGACACGAAAGTAAGTTACGTAAGTAACGCTTATTGTATGAGAAAATAAAAATTCCAGTTTATTTATATTTATATAAAAACTATTGAACAAAACTTTATGGAAGAATTTGTACAAGGGATGAAAGCCTCTGGGGACTAAAACTTATTTAATATAAAATACATTGCAAGAAAGTGAAGTGAAGTGATGCGACATCTGTGGGTTAGAAACAACTGAATTCTTTGCACGACTTTCTATTCAGTTACCCTTGTTAGGCAAATTACTAGGGCTAAATATAGAGCAAACGACTTGCCGTTACCAAAAATTTTACATCTAATATGCTTCGACCAAACATACGAACTATACAGTAGGCCTGCTCGTCAGAATACTACAGAATGGCAAAAATACTGTCGAATTTGGGGTAATCTATAATTTTTTGCATTTATTTATTAGTTTGACTAATTGGTGAGCTTTCAGTGGAAGAAGGTCAGTTTGCTATTTGTGCAACGTTGCTTGTTTGTTTAAGTTTGGTAAAATAAAGTTGGTAAACGGTCTAACAGCGATTCAGAAAGAGACTTTAAACCCTTCAATAATTGATTGACCCACGTTAGCGAGATTTATCAGTTCTGTTGCACGAATAACGCGAATGCCCTAGCTTTTGAACTAACATGTTAAGCATTCTGTTGAAACATTTCTGATCTTTTTTAACATCGCACTGACTGCACGCCTGTCATTAAGTTAGTTCCAGTGATTGCTTTTGGGGTGCTCTATTGGTCTCGGGTTTACGATTACTGTGTAACGTATACCTAACTTCACATTGTCAATGTGTTGCACTGTCCAAGCCAGTCATGGCACAGAGACCAAGACTAGCGTTCACATTCAGCATAATCCTGAGACTAGTAACTATTTGATCAATCAAATGTACCATTAATTCCGTCCATGGAATTTGGTTTTAGAGCTCATCATTCTACCGAATCTGCTTTCCTATCTCTTCTATCGGACATATACTCTGCCATGGACAAGTCCAATGTTTTGCTCTTAGCACTCTTCGATGCCTATCTTGAGCACTTGAATCTTAAAATCTTTTTTGGTCTTAATGGTCCTCTTCTTCAATGGTTTTGATCCTAACCTATTCCATCATTTGTATGTATAGTTCTGAGCAAAGAAAATGTGTTAAAAGTTGGCAAGTCGGCACTTCTCACATTACATTACATTATATGAGACTCTAACCATCCCATGTGTTTATACATTACATTAGACCATAACCATTGGATGTGTTCTTACAGAAAATTGAATGGTCATACAATCTTCATCACTGGTGCCAGTCGTGGGATTGGAAAGGAGATAGCACTTAAATGTGCCAAAGATGGTGCTAACATTGTCATTGCTGCCAAGACTGTAATTCCCCATCCAAAGCTTCCAGGGACTATATACACTGCTGCCAAAGAAGGTTAGTGAAAACTAAATGGAATTATTTAATCAATATTTGTCTCTAATGATTAATTAGTGTTTGATTTTAAAAAAATTTTGAAACATGCTTGGTTATACCTATTGTTGCTTAAAGTTCTTTTTGGCTCAACTACTTATTATACCTGAAAAGTAAATAAATTACTTTATGGATTTAAGGTTTCCATTGATGATTTTATTTCTCGCGTGTAAAAATTTGTCCTTATTAAGTTGCTGTGGTTAATAAACTTGTTACACTCTTCTGGTTGCTTCCATCAAGTGCAGCATTTGAGGACTATCTCATGCAGTGCTTTAGGTCGTCTTCAACAACCAATTCCCTCCGTGCGTTGATAATTACGTCACTCATACTTCATCGATTAATCCCTACTAAATACGTTCAGTTCATAGCTTCAGATTAATTTTATGTCGTACTACATCCAGGCAATTGCTGTGAAATATCATGGTCCATTGATATGGAACTCTGCCCTCTTAGATATTCAGATGTCTAGGTCACTTAATACTTTTAAAATCAAATATAAACGCTCCCTAAGCGAACATGTCACTCCTGATATGTGAAGTGCATGAGTACATAGTTGACTAGTTAAGTTTTTGGTTGTTTTTTTCTTTTCTTATGATTTCACTTGCCAATGACACCAAACTGCTGCTTGGTTAGTAAATGAGTAAGGGTGGGCCCCTAGCGGGACATTTATGTGTCCCTTAGGGGCTTCTTTCTCTTCTCCCTATTGATCCTCTGCTGATATTTTCATTATAATCTACACATCATTGTAATCTAATTGCTTGTGTGCTATATTAGTTTGGAGATAATCAATAAAATGGTTGGGTTATGGTTATAGGTCCAATGTTCAAGGCATCACATAACGCTGTGTGCCAACATTTAACCCAGATAATGGATGATTACAGCGATGACTATCTGTAGACACAGTTAGCAGCAACATAGTAGGCCCACCACAGATTTAGGGATCATTGAGAGTTCATATGATACAATAAGCTCCAGAATCCAAAAGGTCAGATATTAATATACACAGAGTTTTTTTGTGATTCTGGAGCACATGTGCAGCCAATGAAGATGTTGCAAAAGGGGAATAATGGCCAGTAGTTGATTTATGGGGCGTCTAAAGGCTGTGATATGGCAAACTTGTGTTTAAGAAGGAAATTATTTTGCACTTGACCACACCCTCCACCTTTAATCAACTACTTGATCTGATCTGCAGACTTTGTTGTTCCTCTATTTTTATCAATCTGTGTAAGGCTTTATTTGGGGAATTTTGTCTTCGGTCCTTGTTAAAACACGAGACTGCTTTATGGAAGTTAGCATTAGGGCATAACCGGAAATCGCCTCGGACATTCGCCTCGGCCAAATATTGGACTATTCGGAAGTATTCGCCTCGGCAAATTTTACACCCGCAAATAACTAAAACTAACTTTTTTTGATAAAATAATTTTGTTGGGGATAAAATAATATTTTTTCATCAAATAAATTTAGAACTGATGGACTTACTTATAAGTTATTGATTAATTAAACAAGAACTTAACATTCCATTGAATTTTCTTTAAAATAATGATGTTAATTTATACATTTTAATTTCTTTTGGTTGCATTCCTCAGGTGGTAACAAAATTAGTAATTTCCAGCTCGAATTGGCTCCACCCACTTTCGGGTAAACATTAGAGAGTAAAGACGTCTTTGATAGCTACATATTTCAAATTTATAAAAAGATTTTAAATTTTTTTCACAAATAAAGTTATTATATAATAAATATATTGTTATAGCCTAGAGTGCAACGATACGCTATATGAAGGATATTGCCATAGACTCTGAATTGACTACAGATAGTTCTCCGTTGCTGTGCACGTGGTAGGCTAACTACGCTTAACTTACGGATAGTACTCGCTGCCACCGCCGGCCAGATTTGCCGCTACTATTCGGTTCGTACCCGGATCCGGCAAATAGTGCATCCAAATACTTGGATTAGGTATTCGGTGGAAATTGTCTACTCGGTTATGCCCTAGTTAGCATACTTAATGAAACAATCTGTTAATTCATTAATTAACTCATTAATTGAACTGTGAGTGCATCAGTAACAATAGAATCAATTGCTTGATGGACAAGGCTTTATTTTATAAAGTCCATCCTGCATCAAAACTGCTCTCCGTTTCTACTGTGTCTAAGTATGATGTAAGGAGCGAATCCTACATTCCTCTTATTGTCCTTTTTCATCTGGACATGCCTCTTGAGTGAATCATAAATACTGTGATGTACGATTTGATTCAATAATTTCATGTATAATAAGTTTATAATTTAGTTTATTTGATTTCTTCATTATTGTTGCTTATTACAGTACTTCTGGTCCTGTTGAAAATGTTTTAGTGGAGGCAGCCGGTGGAAAGTGCCTGCCCTTTGAGGTTGACATTCGTGACGAGGAACAGGTGAAGAATGCGGTGGAAGCGGCAGTCAAGGAGTTTGGAGGAATCGACATCCTCATCAACAATGCCAGTGCCATTCACCTGACGGGCACAGAAGATACACCGATGAAGAAATACGACCTGATGAATGGAGTGAACACAAGGGGAACCTTTCTCTGGTCTGACTTTCAAACCTCTGCACTGGATTATTTTTTTATGATCCATCTAATTAATTCAGGATTGCAATTGTAATTTGATATTTTGAAGCTCTACTTTGGAGAGGATAAATTAATCAAAGAGGTTGTATATGTTAGCCTAAATTATGGTGAATGTCATCAGGAATAGAAAGTTCTTCAATAAGCTAGCATAATGCTTAGATAACCAGCCGATGGTCGGCTGCTACACAGAGCTCATAGTAGACAGACGACAACCTAATGATAGGCAATATAGTTTGCTTTCTGAGGTTGCCTCACCATCTGTCATTTGGAACCAGTTATAGATGATGATGCTTTGAGTCAGAGGATTTGCCCAGAGGTGCCAAGTGAGGAACTCGGTCAGGTTGTCAAATGGGACTAGGCAGAGAAACCAGAGAAGCTGCTAGGGTGGGTTTCATAGAATGGGAAACTCTTACAGCAGGAATGAATGGATTAACGTAGGAATTCATTTGATTCATGCTACAGCATCCAAAAATCTGTTTAGTCTGCAATAATAACAATAATATCTGCATTTAATTTCATAATGACAAACCACAGTATGAATAGATTACCAATGACCAATTACCAAACTACTGCAGGAGTTGAATAACTGTTGATAGGCATGCTATGTGCCATTACGTTATACATCTGATTTAAACTATCCATTTCATAGCAAAAGAAGGAATTTTCAACCTTAGAAGGATAAATGTGGCACGCCAATGTGGTATTCTTTTTCTCTACATCCCTCCCCCCTAGTCGGTATGTGATGTACAGACACTCAGTTGGTATCAGAGGTTGACCTATCCATGTCACTGCCACAAGAGTCTTCTTGACCTTCAAATGAGTATGAAATGGGATGCATGTTGTACTCATTAGACCAAAACCTAATCAAGCTAAAGATGACCCCAGGGCTAAGACCACATGACCATTTGCATTAGGGATCAGATTTTAAACAGGGACATTTCAAGATGCAAGAGCAGGCAAAAAGAATTAAGGAAATGATCTGCTCTGCCATCATATGAGTTACAGATAAAAATTGGTAAAAATACAATAATTTTCATTTATTTGCATACAGGCAGCAAATGTCTTATAATTTTTAATGTGTTGTTGTCTAGTTCAAAGTACTGTATTCCTCATCTGAAAAAGGGAAAGAATCCACACATCTTGAACATCAGTCCTCCTCTGAATATGAACAACAAGTGGTTCAAAGATCACGTTGGCAAGTATTTCTGTCTATCCAATTCCATGTCAAGTTTTTTCTTAAATTTATCATTTTACTGGCATATTATTGATCATGAATTTCCAATATAAAATTTCAGATGTTGTGATACTTTCTGACAACTCTTTCCTTTCACCTAATTGATGTCCAGAAGATTAGAATGCTGTCTTGTGTGATATGGTGTGATACACTGTGGTAAATGACTAATGACTGTATAATATGGGACGTGCAAATCTTTGATATTCGATTCAATAATGAACTAAATAGTAGTATTTTACTTAATTAAAAAATTAAATAGTATATTCTAAAAACGATTAGCCCTTGATACACTTTGTTTTGAGGTAATTGTGAATTAGTTAACATGTCATTTAGGCATTAGAGTGCTTGACCAAATTTTATCAATATAGAACCAGAATATATTTATGTTATTTTTAATTCTGTTATGAACTTAATCAATATTTTGATTTAATTTGATTTACTGATAATTGTGTAGCTGTAAGTATGCCTGTATGTGCAATCTAGTTTTGCTTCATGAATATGTAAATGGAATTCACTGATTCGATTTAAGATTTGACTGAAATTCGAACTTTTACTCCAATTCGATATCGATTTTACTGAAAATTTGCGATTTGCTGGTCCCTACTCACATTTTTGTACTGCTAATGGAGTTGACCAGATTCATCTATTCATTATAGTTTTCATTAATACTTGAAAATTCGTTTAGGAGACTCTGCATCAACTTTGTGCCAATGATGGTGCACTGTTTACCATATATACTAGACTATAAGTCGAGAAATTTGTTAATAGTTCAATACGGCAAAAGAGGTCATCAACTTATATTCGAGAGTAGATGAACTTTCGGATCGAATAATCACCATTTCCTAATCACCATTACCTGTATTTAAAATTAAACCCTCAGTTGTCTTTCTTTTTATATCATATTTCAAGAAAAATCACATTTCAACATATTACTGACTACAAAAAGATCAAAACGAAATATTATTAACTTGTAATAATGTTATTATATACTTCTGCTATATGTTTATTGTTTTTTCTGGAATTATAATTGTTTAATGTTCACTTGTGTTTGTGCATTAGCGTACACGATGGCCAAATACGGGATGTCAATGTGTGCCCTTGGAATGTCTGAAGAACTTAAGTCCGACGGAATTGCCGTCAACACTCTCTGGCCTCGTACAGGTTACAATCTGTTTGTATCTTCTACTGAAGAAATAACATCATGCATACGGCTTTCCTGGATCATTCATTTTGGCTGATGGGCTTACACTCATCAGTCAGCCAAGTGCTGTGTGTATGCGTGTATGGCTCGTAATTTGACTATAGTTTTTAATCAGAGCGAGTTTTGAAATCCTGTGATTGATTGAAAGATGTTTCTTTATGGCTAAATGTATTTTCTGAAAATACTGGTACACTTGTAGGGAAGATATGTAAAGTATATGGATAAGTTAGCCTTTCCTTGTCCTGGCTTACCTTAATGCTCTTAATTGCAGCATCAGAACTGTTTACAGCAACGATATTATGTTATTGTCACGGACGAATTCTTCCAAATGTAAGATTGCTAAATGAGATCTGTAAATATTTTCTGTTACTAGTATGTAACAACAATTGCTAGAATAAATGTAACTGTTACCTGTATGTAACAACAATTGCAACAAATGTAACTACAATTACAAGTGTTACAGAACATTCTGCATTACACGATATGTGGCAGAAAGTCAGTCACATTTATGGAGCTCATTGTATTTGTGACTTCAAGCATTAGGATTCATGCTGACAGTAGACAGTTTAGAAAAGCATTCTAGAAGTACCTTGGTATATAAACTGTCATTATTACAACTACTGCATTTGGAAGTGACCTGTAAAGCAGCTGTATTGTCTGTCTATGTTAGCCATATACACTGCTGCCATGGAAATGCTTGGTGGTGGAAAAGAAGTAGCAGATCAGTGCCGGAAACCGGAAATCATGGCAGATGCGGCTTATGCAATTTTCCTAAAAGACAGCAAGAAGGTCACTGGAAACTTCTTCATTGATGACGATGTTCTCCGGAAGGAGGGGATCACTAACTTTGATCATTATTCCTATGTGAAAGGTACTTATCATTTTCTTTTTTATAATTGGTCGACCCATAAAACATTGTGTAGGTGACAAAGGTATAATGTTCTGTACAGGGCTGTTTTTAGGAATACACAGTGTGGGGCCCCTCATACATAGGGGCCCCAAATAGTCCCATCATTGTCGTATTATGATAATAATTATTATTATCATCATTTGAAAAGGTACTGCAATAATAGGGTCTCATAAAATAATGTTGCGTAGAGCACTAAATACGGCACTGGTTTTGTAATATTGTCAATAGGTTTAATCAGAATGTGAATTTACAATTGCTCGGCAACCAGTCTCTACTTTTTCTTTGCATTAAAGATTAGCCACTACTTTTTCTGTTAAATTCTCATTGTTATTTCTTTTATAATTTAAAATTGTTATTTTTCAACATCATTGTCATAATTACATCACATCAATTACATTACATAATGCATGAGAGATCAAGTGATGGTCACTTCAACAAAGCTATGGTCAAGACTCAGAATCTTTTTGAAAAGTCCAATTTATTTGCAGTAGGTGATGGAAATATGAAGGTAGGCTAGACTGGACAATGCTAGAAAAGAAGTCTTAAAATAGGATTTGAGGATTTGATTTTCAGCTCTTTCTTTCAACTTTGATATAATTACAAGCCTCAATCTCTTGGAATTGACAGTCCAACATGCTAAGTGCTAGACTTTTCGCATCCAATGGGATCATTACAGTCTGTCACTCATTTTTACCTGTACATTAACAATTTAATGCAAGAGAGATGTTTCTTTTAGGTGCAAGTCTCGTCAGTGATTTCTTTCTGGATGATGCAGACCATCCTGAGAAATTTCCTGACTTATCGCTTAAAGTTTTCTCAGTATCAAAGCCTGCTGCCAATTCTGCAGGTTTCAGTGACCCTGCACTCAGCAAGACATTCAGTGCAATCAAATCACTCGTCAGTGAAGACCTTGTCAAATCAGTCGGAGGGTTTTTCCTCTTCGACTTGAAAGGTAATTGAACGAGATTTTGATTGGGAAAACATGAAATATTAATATGTAGCAATTTCAGTGTCAATCTACTGGATAATGCTTTTGTTATAAAGCACTTTTTCATTGACTGCAAGTGTTAGCGAAAGCTGGTGTTATATCTGACTTATTGTCAGTATATTTCAGTTTGCATTGTTTAGGAAATAAATAGTTGATAATAAGAGTGTTTGGTAGCTTTTTTCTGAGCAATACTGTGTAAGAGTAGGAAGTGGCTGGAGTTGTTCAGTGCAATTGTTAAACAAGTGTTGGATATCTTTAGAAAATGCAGCATTTTCCTTTTTAATCAGAGATTTTACCACATGTACAGGCAACTAAGAATTGTACAGGTGCTTTGGCGTTGCTAATGAGCATACTGACTGGCTAGTGTTTTATTAATTTAATCATATCAATTGTTTTTTCCTGTTTTTTATACATTATATTAAGAATGTCAGGTTGTTTCGTGGAGTAAACCGTTTTACTGGATGCGAATTTGTACATTTGGAAGGTCTTGATTCAACTACTTCAACAGGATCCATTTTACATTTGCACTGGCAGCAGTCTCAAAATTTATCCCTCATGCACACAAGATAGCCTGAATTGACACCTGCGAAAATATACAAAAGACCTCTTGTGAATTCCATGGTGTACAGCAATTCTGTCAATGTCCGCCTAAAATTTGTTGTTAAACCTTGTTAAGTGAGTTGATGTCTTTCCGTTTCCAGAGTCTGGTTCACTGTATCTGGACCTGAAGAATTCGCCCGGTGGCACAGGCATTGGCAGTCCACCAGAGGGATTGAAGCCGGACGTGACGATGATCCTAAGCAAGGAGGACTTCGTGAAGATGTTTGCAGGTCAGCTCAATGCAACTTCGGCCTTCATGTCAGGAAAACTGAAAATCAAAGGAGACCTAGGCTTGGCCATGAAGCTGGACAAACTGATGAAAACCAGCCGTGGTGCAAAGTTGTGATTTAACCAGCTTACAAAAATCAGTTTCTTAATGGAGAGACTTTCCATGCACACAGCAATTCCTTTCTAGTTTTGTCAGCAGATAGTAATGATAAAGAGACTTCAAACAAATATATTTTGTCTACCGTCTATAACGTCGTGTGTTATCTTCTGGAGCCTTGGTGTCAGCTCCTGATAGTAGGTTCTGTAGGTGGAAGTCTCTGACTATGCATTCGGATAATGCAGTAGTTGTAGTTTTCTAAGAAATATCCTTCTGGACATCTTATGTTACACACTTCATTCACTGTGTTGCAACAGGTAGTATCCAAAAGTATCAATTGCACTGGATAAGTAGACATGGAATATTGAAGGTGATATAGATAAAACCACTTTGCCTTTCTTATGATATCCTATGTTTTGTTGTCCTTTTCTGAAGGAAATGACATGACTTTCCAAAACTTACCACTATTTGTCAATTCGATCCATTGATACAAAGTTATAAGTAACAGTGCTTTCCAGTACTATCTCCATAACTTTTTGTATTCTGGAATATGGGAAAACAGCAGCTGTATCTTCTGAATTTATAATCAAAGTGATTAGTCCTAATCGAAGTAATTTCTGATAAGGGTAAATCACGAGGGTTTGGGTTGGCTTACTGTGGTAATAAATGATAAATTGGATTATTTCTGTGATGTGTATAAATTTGTTTAAAGTTTGAAATATTTGTACAACTGAATGAGTTTCTGTAATTAACTGTCTTCATATCATATTGTGATATTATGGTGTTATGCTCTATCAATAAAAAACTGGCTTAATTTACTATTAATATAGTTTGATGCATTTTTGTAAATGCAAAAAAATAGAAATGCAACAGTACCTATAAACAAAGTACATATTGTTGCATTTTACTTTGTTCTGCATACCATTTTCAACCTACCTTTCAATAAGTGTGCGTGTTTAATAGATATATCAGAGAGCCAGATGAGCAGCTCTCAATAGGTTCTTGATAGGTGCTATGTTGTGCACATTGACACATCAATCCAATCAATGCAAAAGACCCTTCAAGATATCTACCCATAGGTGATCCAAAGATATACATATCATGCACACTACATAGCATTGATACATGCATACTGTATATACAGGTATATTTGCATACAAACATACATATACAAGAGTGGTGACTATTCTATGTAGTGTACTTTGAATTGTTTTTCAAGCTGATGTAATGTAGTTCTTAACTAAATCATAATGATATCTTTTAGAAATACTTGTGCAAAAAGTGCCTGTGATTGGTTTTGTTCTTTGAATGGCAATGTATTGATGTTCCAATTACATAATTATGTGTTGCTTACTTTGAACTCTGCCATCCTTTCAGCACTGGTCCTCTACAGCTGCCTCACCGGGTTGTAGTTTCAGTATTCAATTGTATTAGGGCCTACTATAGTTAGAGTTTGTTTGGGTTTAGTGTGGTTATTGTTATTGAGAAATTTTCAATGATTTACACATTACATACATTAGGCCCTGTATTCTTAGGTAAATGAACCTCGACATTTGAGACGCTTTGTGAAGGAGCTATACAAATGTCAAGAATTCCAGATACATGTACATCGATACAGATGCATATGCTGGCGTCTGTGGTGTAACATCACTGTAGAACTTTTTATTGCATCTGGGTTACATTCGCTGTACTTTTGAGCTCCACGTGATATGCAAATATTGCATTTTTAACACGTAAATACAGAATATATATGTATATGATACATATTATATGTGTATATATATAAATATATATTGTTAGGGATAGCAAGCTATTCAAGTGGTTGGTGTGCTGGTCTGCCGAGGGCCCAATCGTATATCGTACATACGTGTAGGTCTACTACATACCATTGATAGGCCTACATGCAAACCATGTTTCGAGATTTCTGTGTCCTTCGCAAACAAGGCTCTAACGAATAAATTAAACTGTCGATGTGAAGATCACAAGTTGCACCAGTGACGCGGACCAAAAATTGTATTTTATTGTAATTAGATAAATAATATTTAATAAATAAATAATACTTATGCCGACGCGCGTACAAGCACGCGCGCATTCTGCACATGGTCCATTTACTTCGCGTGTTGCAATCCCTGGCTGTTCTTTCATCAGACTGCGCATTGTCGTTAGCTCAGTGACAGTGACAGAGTGACAGTGAACTTAAAAGATCGTCAGCCGACTCGACTGTACCTTTGGCCTTCACCGGTCGTAAAGACATGCAGAGGACCTGACGTAGGATAGCCTTAGCCTGCCAGCGTAGTTGTCCTTGAGTACGTGGAAGCCGGACTTCTTCCACGGGCATTAAACGGGAGACGACAACTAGCACTTGGTGTAGTAAGATTTATCACATAAATGATCGAAGATACACTGACCAACATCACACTTGTAACTCCTTCACTGTTTGAACCCTTACAGTGCCAGTCCCAAGCCTGGATACAGAAAGTGGGCGACGCTAATGATCTTTGTTACCACAGTGTCGCTAAACTGCAGCTGGATTTTGTCAGCCGTAATAATACTTACTCCACACGGTGCGATTGTCAGGTATGCAATCGGTTGCCTTGAATGCCTTTCGGAATAGACTCTCGGCTGAGACATCCATAAAATAATTGAGTAATAACATAGTTGTAACAGCCTTGGCTAATTTACATAGCGACTGAAAGCTTTGTTGGGTCGGGAGTGATCCTAATACCCGAGTAGATGTTCCTAAAGGAGCGCTATATGAATCCTCCTAATAAATAAACATAACCTGGGCCAGCGGGGCCGTGGCCCAGCGCGCAAATGTGGAAAGTGCAAAAAATTTGCAAAAAATGCACTATTTTAAAAATGTGGGGTGCCAGGTTGATGCTAGGCACAGCACGCAACTAGAGCTCTGTAAATAACTATTCATGACTTCACACGGTCCTCGGCAGCTCCATTGTACCCGACTAAGAGCACGGCCTTCTAAATGGACCGCGAGTAGGCGACCGCGAGTAGGCGACCGCGAGTAGGCGACCTCGGGTTTATTAGGCCTACTCACAAGGACACGCGAAGCGACCACGTGTCCTATATGACGCGCCCTTGTAGTCACACAGAGATGCAATCATGAAACAACGGGGTTTTCAACAGACAAACAACAGAAAGAGCTAGCAAACTTCTGAATTCTACCTATTTAACTGTGTCTTCGGTCTTTACTGTTCTTGTATCATAATTAAGTGTATGTCGCAAACATAACAAGGCTGACGTGTGCATATGTAGTAAAGAGATGTAAACACACGCATAAGCTTAATTATGCCTACACACAGTAACCCAGAGAGAAAGAGAAGGAGGGAGCTAGAGCACATTGCTCATATACCCGTAACTCAGCTCGAAGAATATGTTTTCTAACTTTTCTTCTATTCTAAAATAAGCCTAGGCCTAGGCCTATACCTGTTTATGAAGCACCAGAGTTAAATAAAGACGGAAAGCGGACAAAACAATGTAATCCTTTCACTTGGTAGGCTTTTATCGACAGACCAATCTATAGATCTATAGAGGAACAAAGGCCTCGATCTACGTCATATTCGTCTGATGACTCACCCGATAGGCCTGCGCTGGGTACGTATGGGCAGCAATCTTATCAATTTTATACGAAAGCAAAATCGAAAGTGTGGCGTATCAATGCATATCAATGCTCTCTGGTTATAATGGTCATCCATGGTTTCGTCAGTGTCACAATCGATCTAAACACTCATATCTTACTAAGAGAATGAATTCGTCCCTTAAGAGTCACTCCCTCGGCGGCTCTTTTATCCGATATATGCACCTATACAATGAACCCACACAATTAAACGCAATATATCGCGCTGATTCTCAATCTCAAACACTCAGACACGATAACATCGATGTTAATCTGAGTAGTTTTGTGCTCATCGATGTAACTCAGGTAGGCCAGGTGTAGTACAGCCTATACACAGGTATGCCCATAGATCTGGCCTATTGGAAAGTGACCAGAGTCCGAGGTGTCAATACAGAAGCAGAGGGTCGGCTGATGAGAAGTTCTGGGAATCTGATCGAAGAATTCCACACTATGTCAACAGTTCAACAACATTGTAGCTGAAGCTGGGTTCCATATCCTATGACCACCCCCCACCCCAGGCAAACAGGACACTGTAGGCTACAGGATTAAAGTACGCGTTAGACTACATCATGAATAGGCCTACGTAAATTGGTCATACTCAAATTACATACAAATATACATACATACGTATACACATACACACATATACACACGCACGCACGCACGCACACACACACACATATATATATATAATATATATAACTACATAAAACTACATAAAAATACGCACAAATGTAGGCCTACATACAGTCCATACTTTCCATAACCATAACCAAAAATTTTATTGGCTACTGAACAACCAATTATGCAAGCATAATATTAAGGTCAAACAGCACAGAAAGGTTGACACAGCACAAAAGGAAGAACCCTAAAGGGACCGAGGTCCCGCTAGCAGGGACACCCATTACAAAATTGGTAATAACACGGTTATGCAAGTAAATTCAACACAATGAACACGAAGATTAGTTACTTAACTAACATGTAACATTATAAAACAGAGGTATTAAGACTGTTACGGCATAAAACTAGTAAGCATAACTATAATCTAGACAGGTAACTCAATAAATTGTAATTTTAGCAGGTATTCTTTAAGTTTATTTTAAAACTGAGAGATGGTGGTTGACTGGCGTAGACTCGATGGCAGTTTATTCCACGACTGAGGTCCAGAAACACTTAACGAGAACATACGGGTATTAGTTCGATAGTGGCATGGTCTGAAGTTATCAGCGTTGCGAATGCCATAGGGGTTAAGTTGGAGCACAGTAGAGAAAAAGTTTTCGAAGCATGATGGCAATAAATTATTTAAATACTTGTACATAAATTCATTAAGTTGGAACACAGTTATCTGTTCAAGTTTAAGTATTTGAGAGCACAGAGCACAGGCCCAATGAAGAACTGTCTAAGTTACGACGAATAACGCGAAAGGCCCTACGTTGAAGCATGTGGAGTCTTTTAAGTCTGGAGTGATAGTTAGATGCCCAGATCATATTACAATAAGTTAGAAAAGGATGAACAAGGGAGTTGTAAAGGCTGATGCAGAGAGTTAAAGGCAAGAGATACGCAATACGAGATAAAATTCCGATGTTTTTTGCTAGCTTCGCTGCAATGCTATCAATATGGGTTTTCCACTTAAGTGATTGGTCAACGAAAACACCAAGGAACTTAGTAGAAATAACTTTAGGTATGGGAATATTATTTAACATAAGAGGCTTATTGATTTCTGGTAAGGTTTTACGATGAGATGCAAATAAAATATAATTCGTTTTTGCAACGTTAAGAGACAGTTTATTCACAGTAAACCAATTAGTTATACTGGCTAATTCGTGATTTAACAGATAAATAAGTTTGGAGTAGTCAGAGCTGGAGGTAATGATATTAGTATCGTCAGCGAATAATAAAAAGTGGAGATGTCTAGACGCATTTGGGAGGTCATTAATATAAATCAGGAAAAGAAGAGGACCTAAGATTGAGCCTTGGGGCACACCATGTTTTAGGTAGGCAGTATTTGACTTGTGACCGTTACAATACACATATTGAGATCTGTTGCAAAGATAACTTCGAAACCAACTCAAAGCAACTCCTTGGACACCCATGGATTCCAGTTTAGATAAAAGTATACTATGATTTACGGTTTCGAAAGCCTTGGATATGTCCAGGAAGATGCCCACTGAGAATTCATTTCGGTCTATAGCAGAAGATAGGTGCTCTTGAAGATCAAGTAGGGACATTGCTGTGGAGTGCCCCGGCTGGAAACCATGTTGCGATGGGCAGAGGAATTTGCATTGATCAATGAAATTAAAAAGTCTAGAGTACATTACTTTCTCTAATAATTTGGAAAAATAGGGAAGAATAGATATAGGTCTGTAATTAGCTAGTTGATCCCTGGGGCCCTGTTTATGAATAGGTATCAATTATATTCAATTCAATTCAATTATACATACGCAATTGTGCATACGAGAATAAGTAGGCCTACTAAGTAAGTAAGTACTAAGTAAGTACTAAGTAAGTATACTAGAATACGCGCACAGGCCTACATATACGGACGCGTATATGCATGCACGTGCATGTGGTCTCAGACAGGTATACAGACAGAAACACTATAACTCAACCATGTACTACTGTCAGCATACATGAGTGCTTGCTCCAAGCTTCTACACTATGGACAGAGGTGAAGGACACAGCTAAACAACTTTCTACCAATAAGTACGTAAGTAAACAGGGTAGGCCTACATGTATATAAGTCACGTATTTTGACATTGTAGTGGAAATGATACCAATGGTAGGCTCTATTATAGGCCTACCTGAATCGTCGCAACAGTTCGACAGAACTGGACTAAATCGTACACAGCTTACACGAGCGTTTGATTAATACAACCCTGTAACGTGTTAATTATATTCAGAAATACACGTATGCCAGAACGGTCACTCTACATAACGGCCAAGTGAGCCGGCCCACTTATCACAAGTGCGCACTATATGCACCTTTCTAATTTAGGCCTGTTTTCAATGCGTATCGCTGTATGATAGGCATATATATCATACGCAGTAAGTTTATGTTTTCGTCTAGCCTGTATGGGCATACTCGAAAATATTATTTTCGGTCGTGCTACCTTATTGAGTCACTTGAGTCGCTACGGTCCATGTTTATGCAGTGCACATGGGCCTAGTGAGCGCCGTTTTCAAGAGCAAAATTAAATTAATATGGCGTCTGTGTTCTTTGAAGCAGCAGCATTGGGTCCTACGTCATTTCAAATGTCGCTTATCCAGGGCAGAGGCCTACATGTAGCCTATGTCTCAAATTATGAGTGATGCAAATAATAAAAGTCGAGTTATAGGCATATGAAGTCGATGTAGCACGATGCCCGATCTTCTTCTTCACCTCGATCGAGAGTTCGAGGCCTATAGCTAGGTTCATAACCCCACCCCATTAAACGAACTATGAACCGGTGTTGTGCAAATCGCATCATCATCATGCAGTTTAATTAGAATTATCATTTTTATTCTTACTCTTCGGCTATTGCCATTCTTATATTCATTGTAATTGTTATTATCATTGTTGTTTTTGCCATGAGGTAGGCCCACTTCATTCTCTCAGGAACTTATCTTTGACATGGGCTATGATCATAGCTATATACGTTGGGGGGAGGGTTAAAACAACAATAGCAGCAGCAGCAGCAGAAACTACAACAAAATAATTACAAAACCGTGCGCGAAAACTAACTACTCCGAAACATTGGCTACCTTAATTAATAGGATGTAGCCTAATCTTGAAGCCTGCTTGCATGTCAGAGGCAAAAGTAAAAGGCCTAATAATAATTATTATCATTATTATAATGATGGAAAAGAAGATGATGACGATGATGATGACCGGATGTCTATAATATATAGGTCAAGGCCAATTTGGATAGGCTGAATGCACTGGTTACTCAGATTTTGGCCTATGCCTGCAATGCTGTAAATGGCCTGCTTATACATCACTTGCTAAGTTAAAAAAAAGACCTCTAGCAGCAATATTTTACGCGAGAGTCACGTCGGTTTTTATTGTTTTCATAAGTCAGCATTGACGCCTCAGTCATCCAACCTTAGCGAAGCCTTAATGTCAGCCTTACTTCAGGCGAACATGACTGACGTGCTTCATTGCCAGTAATCACACGTCAGCTGTTTATCGCGAACCTCCATCATGTATCGTTCCGCTGGCGAAATAGTCCTAATGCACCGCACTAGAAATCGTCTGAAAACCACAAAAACAGCAAAATTAAAGCGTTTTTTTTTCACAGAACATAACGATTTCCGGCATTAATAAATAATTATGCGATATTTGGAGCAGTCTGAACGATGACTTTGCGCATATTCCCACGACGGGCTATGCGTGTATCCTGACACGTCTCCGTGAATTGCTGCGGTTAGTCATTGCATCATAACGTGTCCGCCTGCGATATAAGGCTGGCGGTAGGGCGTCAGCCTTATTTTCTGTCAGTCGGACCGTTATTGGGATGCTGGCGTAATAAATTTAACTTTTCTGTAAACATCGTAATCCTTTTTCTTATTCGGCGATCACTTCGATCGATTGGATACGGGACAGATTTTGGGGTGAATCGAATCTCGCCATCTCAAAGAAGCCACCAAGGACAATACACGAGTGGGCGCGCGTTCGCGAAACAATAGACATTGTCAGCTCTATTGAGAACAAAAGCGTTCGTTTAGATGGATAATGGCTTTGTAAGAAGCGCCTTCTAGTCATTTCGAGGCGTCGTTGATCGTGGATATCATATCGTTCCACTTTCCTGGTTAGTACGGACTAGAGTGCTGGCGCGATTGGTTCGGTGGTGTTTTAGGAGTCTGACGACATCGCAGTTTTGATTGCACAATCTTCGTCTGCAGTTAATCAGTATCCGGTCATTGTTGGCGGAGGAACAAGAAATCACGCGGTCGAGTTGCATAATCCACTGAAGACCCAGGACCCGATTGGGACAGACTCGAGTTTCTAACTTTAATTTGAGACTGGTTGTTTTGCAAGTCACAAGATTTGTGAAACCAGTCAGCACTCTAGGTTACAATAGTGCAGCGTTTACTTTAAGCCACAAAACACTTGATACTGGTAAATCTCAAGTCGGTTTGAGTTGAAACCTGACATTAAAAAACTTATAGGACACAAAAATAACAAAGGCTAACCAGTGATTGCAATATCAGAAATATATAGTTTGCACGAGTGCCTGCAATTGGTCCAGAACTTAAGTGGAGATTGCAGAAAATTTTGGAAGTCGTTAGCCAAGTCGGTCTCTATGAGTTTAACAGGAAACCGGTCATCGAGACGGTATTTGTCACTGCAACGACCAAAACGGAACAAATGGATCGATAATCAGAAGTGTAAGAGCCCTAGTGGGAGTGAACTTCATCAACTGTTGAGTCCTGATGGCCTCCAACCAAGTAGTCCGGCATTGCTTAATAAAGACAGTGTTGTTCCCACAACTCCTTCTGTTCGAAAAATTGGTAACTACCTTATCCTACAGCAAATCGACTCGAATTTGATGTCGTTAGCATCATACAAGGCTGTGAATATTCAAACACAACAAGAATATGTGTGCAAGGCAAGTCAACTTCATTTTAAAATTATATTTCTAACTGTTAATGGTTAATTTAGCCTACAACATTTATTCATAATTATATTTATATGTAATATAAAATTGCCAGAATTTCTTAGCACCACAAAATTGACATAAAACACTGAACATTGTTATCCAGTAAAACTTAATTACTGTATTACCAACTTATTCTCAAAAACTGTTGGACCACTCTTAATCAAATCGGAATGCAACAGAGATGGGCAATTAATTGATTAGATTATGTGATGTAATGTGATAAGATTATGAGCTAATTCTAATTGCTTATTGACTAGCTGCTTCTAATCATTTTGCTGATTCTAGTTCTAATCGATTTGCAAATTTCAGTAGCTTAGTCTAATTCTAATCGATTGAAAATTTAACTGATTGTGGCCATTTCTGGAATACAAGTTTCAGCTTGCTGCAACATTTTTCAGTCTTAATTGTGAGTTTTGATTTGAATTGTATATTTTAACATCCAAGCTTAAGGTGTCATTATGTCAGAAAGCCACAGTTGCTGTTATTGGTTTACAAATTTTTGGTAATGTAAAAGATGGCAGTGAATTTTGCATTTCTTAGTTTGTGAGTGCAACATTTCTGGTCATTATTGTAGAAGTATTATTGACATGAAGAACTTGATGCATTTACACTCGATTATGGAGAAGTATGGTTACATAAGCTTTTGGTTATTCTAGGTAACGCCTATCGTTCGCTATCGTGATGTACTGGAACCCTACTTACGAGCAGGTCACCACGATAACATAAATGAAATTCAAGAGGTGGTTTTGGGCGAGTTCGAAGCCTATTTCTTCTTCCTTGAAAACTACGGAGATCTTCACACGTATGTGCGAAATGCACGAAGGTTGAGGGAACCGGAGGCAGCCAAGTTTCTTCATCAGATTGTGTCTGCTGTTCAGCACTGCCACGAAAATGGAATCGTTGTTCGAGATCTCAAGCTGAGGAAATTCGTCTTTAAAAATTCAGAAAGGTACCTAGATGAAGAGCTCTTCCTGGAATTACTAATAAAAATATGATGTCAAACAATGTGTAAACGGGATGTGAATGATATAATTTGTGAGCCCAATGTTTCTGATTTATTAATCATTTATTAAAGCTTTGATTGTTTGTCAATATAGCCTTGCAGGTGATGGAAACTAATTTAATTTTAAGTCTATCTGAATCATTTGAGGTGCTTATGGAAGTCTAAAAATTTACTTATATGCATACAAAAATCTACTTTATGGATTTTGGAATTAATTAACAAATTCGCTTAAGAAGTGATGAAATAGCACTATGGCTGGAAGTCAAGGTACATAATAGATTTCTAGTGATATTTTGGGGTCATCCAATAAGTCCTTCAAGCAGGATTTCGTCAAAATGCTCATGTAGTGAAGGGGGTCATGCCCAGTGCAGACGTCAGCATCTAACAGTGGAACATGTTTATTAGAAGCAACTGTCGATTGATGCCTATGCTTATTACAAAATATATTTTTATATATTATTAGATCAAATAAAATAACTGAAAATAAATAACCCTTTAACAACAACAGTTGAATTTGTTTCCCTTTTTAGTTTTACTTTTTACTTTTTAGTACACATTTGTCATTTAATTGATAAGCAATGTAGATTAGAACATTCTAGCTATGTTTTGTTGTTGTTTTGTTGACTGGTTATATTTATAGTCTTTATAGATGTTTTAGATTGGTTGTAGAACTTTGTGTTTTGTCGTGAAATGTAATTGAAACCTTGTTGAATTCATTGTCAATAGGACAGAACTGATGTTAGAGGGATTCGAAGATTCAATAATTCTCTCTGAAACGGACGGCAATGAAGATGATGCGCTGACGGACAAACATGGCTGCCCGGTCTATGTGAGCCCTGAAATCCTTCAGAACACGACTCACTACTCTGGACGACGTGCGGACATTTGGAGCGTCGGTGTCATTCTCTACACGATGCTTGTCGGTTGCTACCCTTTCCATGACTCGAATATCAATGTGTTGTTCTCGCTGATCCGTTCGGGTCATTACAACATCCCACCGACGATCTCGTCCTCTGCAAAATGCTTAATTCGCAATGTTCTACGAATGAGACCGGACGAGCGACTGAGTGCCAGCGAAGTTCTTGATCATCCGTGGTTTGAACAGTGTGAAATGAGAACGGAACGATTCTGGCGGTCATCCGAGACAAAGGAACAGGAGCACCAAGTTCCAGTTACGGCTACTAAATCAATGGGCGACACCATTCTGTTTGGGAAGGTTCAAACAGGATAATGGAATAGAATTATTTGAAAGAATCTGTGTCTTGTTTTGGATTGGAATTTGTCAAAACTGCTGCATCAGCCTGAACATAACAATCGCAGAACAGAATTGTTTCCTTGCGTTAATGACCAGAAAATTCCTTTGCTTCAAACCTCGTCATATTGCTTGATTGTTTTTGTGAGTTACCAGTACGTTGCCCTTTACATGAGAAAGTTCAGTAGCAGATCTCTCCATGTTGGGAACGTAACTGAGGACCCCTGCGTCTTGCTGTGACATGTTAGTTGACATGCATAGAATTTCATATTTTGCACAAGGTTTGGTTATAAATGATTTCGTCATGTACATTTATGTTTCATAATGAAACTTTGGTTAAGAATTGGTCATGTCTGTAGAATCTTAGTGATGTCACTCAACTTGGAAAACATCTGAGTAGTGCAACAGCACTTCATTTTTGCCACCATAATTATGTTAGGGAGCTGTGAGCACAGTATAACACTGGCTTTGTTTACTTTAAAAATATACCTACAGGCATGAGACGACAGCGAGATATGTTTCTGAGCTGCAAGTTCTAATACACTTATCATATCCACAAAATATTATTTCTATTTCATGTTTTTTCAGAAACTTAAATTCAACAAAGTAGATGTTGTTAGAAGGTCTGCCAGCAACTGTACACCGCTGAACATTTTCAAATATGCAAATTGTAGTATTTTGTATTTTGTTAATTCCTAGAATATTTATTACTTAAAAGCTAATTACTGTGTTGTTGTCATTGTTCTTGTGTTTGGCCTTATATCGGGTCTGTTAACTTTTGTGCTCTGTGGCTGTGGTGTGCATACTGTTTCGATGAAGAACAAGTTCTAAAGTATTATTGTTCAGCTGTTCTCAGGTTTACACTTGTACATTGTCATAATTAAAAAGTAAATTCTACATGTTTTGAATTTGAACTGATATCTCCTTAAGCATAGCTTCTCTCTAAGTGTATGCCCCATTTTCTGTATTTTGTTTTGATGCTTTACTGATGCAAAAGTGATGTATGGCATTGTGTGGGTAGATGCAAAAATTCTATTTGATCCATCAAGGCTAAAAATCTTAGGAATTGTATTACACTATTTTTTGACTTTCAAAACACTGGTATACTGAGCAAGATGTATGGACCTACAAAATTGCTATCTTGTCTTTCAAGTGAAACGATATCTTGGGGGTCATCCATAGACGACGTCGTATTGAATGCAGAGGTTGAGGTCAGCCTAACGCAGACAAGGGAGAATGGAGGTTATTACTAGTGCAGATGTCATCTGCAATTAAATGATTCATAGCTTTTCAGTACAACACCCACGTCAGTCAGATGGCTGATTGTGCCAGTCCCAAGCCTGGAGAAAGGAGGAGGGCAACACCAAATCATCTGCGATTTGGAACGATGTTGTTAAAAACTCAATAAAGAGATAGATGGCAGACAGGGATGTGGTATCGAGACTGGACGATCTTGGTCTTGGACCATCGGTCTGGGTCTTGGTCTCGAATGCGTCGGTCATGGTCTTGGTCTTAAAGAAACGGTCTTGGAATTGGTTTCCGTCTTAAATTAGCGTTCTTGGTCATTCGTCGCATCTATTTTTCGATTATTAGAGACACCGGATGTTTATGACCTACGCAATTGTTATCGATTTATGGCGTGCTGATCAAACTAATAGATCTTTATTTACATGTTAAAATGGGCATTAAAAAATGCATTTGCAACGGGTGCAGCCATTTCGGAATTTGATTTCACAAATTTCAAGGTTTAGGAACAATCTAATAATTATGTGGTCGGCCACATGTAGTCACTGTTAGCCTATTATTCCAAGGTCTGTGGTACAAGTACACCATTCAAATGGAACGTTATTCTACTTGTTCGTATACTGTAAGCAATAATTTAGAGTGTGATATTCCTAGGCCAAAGCCAATGGGAGAACTCACAAAGTTCAGGGAAGACGGTAAAACTGTTTTCTGGACCAATAGTAAGATTAGTATTCTTCAGCAATAAAACTAATGTTTTAAGCGTGTTATTCCGTTATAGCATCTTAATAAATTGAATTGTTTATAAAAAAAGAGTCTTTCTCGACCCTTGGTCTTGGTCTCGGACGTCTTGGTCTCGGACCTCTCGGTCTTGGTCTTGAGTTTTTGGTCTCGTGCAGATACAATATATGTATTTTTTACTGGATCGGTTTGTCATTAGCACGGTTTTGTTTAAGACAGCTCTATACAAATTTCATCAGCATGCGCAGGGATTGAAAAATGATTAAAAAGAATGATGAGTAGAGCTTACATCAAAAGTGAATTCGAGTCTGGCATACAAAAGCAGAGGAGAGGAGAAGTTAGGTGAGTCTGTGCTGCCACGAGGGAGTGGGAGGAATGGCAGAGCAAACAAATGTGGACAGCGAAGAGAGATTTCCAATTTGTCCATTGTCCAAGGTCATTTTTGGCAGCCATCCCTCATGGATGACAATTTTACCGCCTCTCTAGTTTCGTTGCCTTGTCTAAATCTGGTGATATAGAACTGCAAGCATTCAAACAGATAATAGTCGCAGGTTTTGAAATGCCATATTTATGTACATTATAAGCCTAGTTACACTATAACAGTAGTATACTAAATAATGTAAAATAATTTTCTTATTATTATTTTATTCTATGTTTATCTATTCTTTGTTTGTTGCAAAAATAACGTCACAGCTTCGTCATATAAATTTTATTATAGATTAAATAAATAATTTAGCAAAATTCATTAATAATATTATATAATTCATAACCAATATTCTTATTCTAATATATTCTAATTAAGTAAATTATCAAAGAACGCTTCTGACAAGTTTTTTTCTGTTGGGGTAGCTACGCAGTAAGCACACAAATATTTTTTAGTTTGGGGTACAACCAGTAAGGTTGGAAACTGCTGATATAAGCAAAGTTGGTAAAGTCGTAGATTAAGATATGACACTTCCTATCTCCGCTGTGTATCTGAATGTTCACGTCACCTACCTTGGAATCGATTGTTGTTGCTGAGACACCACTAAGATACCACCTCTCCAGTCGCTACGTGTCGCGGCTGGCGTGGCGTCAACCGCGCCATGTAGCGAATGGAGATGTGGTTTGTGTGCTTTGACCACCACACAAGCCAAATACATAGCGAGATAGGAAGTATCATATCTTAGTGTACGACTCCACCTTCCTTGATATAAGTTCTCGAGTATAAACGGACTGCAAACTATTTCAAGACCCTTCAGTGGGCTTAACAAGGTCCTATGAGCCTAGCTGATAGGCCCATTAGAAACATTAGCATAATAATAGGCCTACTATTAAGCATTCACTTCTTGCGTGCGTGATTCTTGCGTTCAACCAACGTCCTCCTTCTGGCTCCAGTGGAAGGAAGCTAATCGTATTCAGATGGAAGCGACGAACAGGTCGCAGGATGCCATAATTTAATTTTCCATAATTGAATCGATCCATTATTTGCAACGGTAGCCTAGCTCTTACAGTCTTACTTCAGAAAACTTAATTAAGAACCATACAGTTTGGTGCTCGCGAATAATGCGGCACACTATCTTGATAACAAAGAGAGTAGGCCTACGTGACGACGTAGGCCTACTGTTCCTCAGGACTTCCATGAAATTTGAACAATTTGCTTAAAATTAGACCTACTGGGATGAAAACGCAAGACAAACACACTCATAGGTAGGCCTACAAAACGTGAAAAGTCGCAACTCAGACACTTGAGAGAATAGGGGCCTACGTAGAACGAGCAGAAATAGAAAGCTCCGACTTATATTATAGATCACAGACTGGGCGAATGAAAAAGACTGGTTATAACTTATAAGAAGACCTAAGATTGCATTGTGGAGTCATGAGGAAGCGAGAGAGAGAGTGACACAGTAAAACATATAGATGGCTGACTATGAACAGTGAACACAGTGATAGAGCAACAACAATTGAGCAAGAGATAATTATATGCAAGAGATGGACAGATAAAAGTAAAATGGCAGAGAAAGAAGTATAGAGACAGAGAATATAAACATCGATGATAGACGATAGATAGACACTTAGACATGTAGACAGACAGAGAGATAGACATACATACATAGCGACACACAGGTAGATAGAGATACATACATACATACACACACACATACATACGTACATACATACATACATACATACATACATACATACATACATACATACATACATACATACATACATACATACACACACACACACATACATACATACATACATACATACATACATACATACATATATACATACATACATACATACATACATACATACATACATACATACACACACACATACATACGTACATACATACATACATACATACATACATACATACACACACACACACATACATACATACATACATACATACATACATACATACATACATACACACACACACACATACATACATACATACATACATACATACATACATACATACACACACACACATACATACGTACATACATACATACACACACACACACACACATACATACATACATACATACATACACACACACATACATACATACATACATACACACACACACATACATACGTACATACATACATACATACATACATACATACATACATACATACATACATACATACATACACACACACATACATACATACATACATACATACATACATACACACACACACATACATACGTACATACATACATACATACATACATACATACGTACATACATACGTACGTACATCTACATACATGCATACATACATACAGACATGCATACATACATACATACATATAGATAGAGAGGCAGGTGGAAAGACAGATAAACAGACAGATAGAGAGAGATACATAGATATAGAAATACAGGAACAGACATGCATATGTACGTACATACATACATTTAGATATACATGTATAGACAAAGGTAGGCAAACAGTTAATTAGGAAAACAGACAGAGAGAAAACAATACTAGTGTGACGAAGAAAGTGATTTTGTTGACAAAGATTCAAAAAGCATGAACCTGAAAGTAAGACTGAAAAAGCAATATGGGAGATGCAGAGAGGGTATTGATCGAGAGATGCAGCTAAAATGAACCAGAGATTGGAATATTATACGAAGCAGAGAGTTAGAGTCTATAGCTCTGCTTATAAAAATACCCCCCTTTTACTTTGTTATTAAATTGCAAAAGCTATTAATGAAAGACCACTATAGGTCAACGAGCTTCAAGTTATTACGTGAAAATGGAAAGTAAAACTGCTTGAGAGACTTGCCGTGAATGGACTACCAAAATGCATACATTTTGATTCTATGGCCCTACAGAGAAATGTGATGCATTAGGCCGTCACATTTCTCAAGCATAGACTTTGAAGATAGTTGTGTGTTGATTGCAGAGGTCAACACCGAACTATCTTCAAACTCCATGGTCCCTCTCTCTCTCTCTCTGTCTGTCTCTGTCTCTGTCTCTCTTTTAATTTCAAACTAAATGCAACCGACTCATTCATTTATGTGTGCCATCTATGCATGGACGACAGAGCTGACAGGCGGCCAGGATGGACGGTGCCAAAACTGCCGGAGTTCTCTGACCTGTGCAAGTCATCAATACCCTGGTGTTGTATAATTAACATAGAGCTTTAATTAGTTTCTTAAATTCGATAAAACAATGCAAGGAAAAATGAAAATAATGCAAACTCTTACACGTCAAAAATCTCAGACTCTCATGTATGGACTGCTTGCTAGTAGTAATAGTAGTAGTAGTAGTTGGAGTAGTAATAGTAGTGGTGGTAGGTGGAGTAGTAGTAGTAGTAGTAGCAATTTCTGTTTAAAGACACTACATGTGTGAAAACACAGATCATTAGCGTCGCCCTCCACCTTTATCCAGGTTTGGGACTGGCACTGTCAGAGTGCAAGCAGTGGCGGAGTTGAACGGTTTGCTAGTGCTGTCTGGGTTTATGTAGTCCAGATGATGTAAGGGTACTTGTTGCAGGGCAATGTCAATCGCTATTGGACACTAGACGTAATCAGGCCACGCTTATAGAAACCCATCCGAATGCTTTAGATAGGCCTACTGGACACCAACATTAGTAGGTCTATATCGCATTCAGTCTAGAGCAAGGCAGAGTGTTATATATATATATATAAGATATACATATATATAAATAAATAAATTAGCAGAATTTATTAATAATATTATAATTGTAACCTTATTCTAATAATCTATTCTAATTAAATAATATACAAAAGAAAGCTATTGATAGGTTTTTTCTGATGGGACTGCGCGCACAAATATTTTTTTAGTTTGGGGTAAGACAAAAAAGAAGGCTGGAAACTGCTGATATAAGTTCTCGAGTAAACACGGACTGCAAACTATTTCAAGACCCTTTCAGTAGGCTTAACCAAGGCCTATAAGCCTAGCTGGTATACGATTCTTGCGTTCAACCAACGTCCTCCACCTCCTGGCTCCAGTGGACGGAACCTAATCGTCTTCCAATGGAAGCGACGAGCAGGTCTTTCTTCTGTATTCAGCAAAAATCCAAATATTTTAATGCAAATTTATTGTTGCGCTTAGATGTCACCGAGTCTCGATAACTTAATTAGCCTACTCACAATGAACAAAGGATTTGTTTGATATAAACAATAATTATAAGAAATTAAAAGATAATATTAAATTTAATTTAAAAATTAGATGCAAAAAATATATTAAAGCCTTTTCCATAGAATATATCTTGGCGTATACAGATGTCACTGAGTCTCACAAGCTTACACAAATTAAACTCAAGTATAGGCCTCTGTAGCCTACACATTAACTTATGGCGCTACATAAGTTATAATGAGCAGGGGCGTCCAGACAGAGGGGTCCGAAGGCAAATGCCTCCAATTTCACCTAGGGGATAATTTTTTAGCCTTATGGGGATATTTTGCCTTCTATACCTTTTGGACCGGGGGTTTGCCTCCACCACTCATAGGGGGATTGACGCCTCTGATAATGAGTCTGGTCGAAGAAGGCGTTACTTCGAGAATTCCTGCCTCGACCTACAAATTGTTACATAATTACATCGCTCTGTAAATTACAAATTTCCAATTAAAAAAATCGTAGTTTGTAATAATTTGTGCCTACCTGATGCTCTTCGACTCAGATTCGATCGAAACATCAGTTGGTAGAGCAGAAATAGGATGAACTTCGATGAATAACTGCTGATTTTCAGAAATTTTTGAAGAAATTTTCCACAATAAAATGCGATCGGCGATTACCATGGACGTCTGATGTTAATGTTGACGTCAATGGTCTGTCTCTTTCAAGTAGCTACGTCATTTCATTGACCTTTAGCAAAGTTCAAGCGCTTCTCGGATCTAAGTATGTAAGTAAGAGAATATATTCCTTATTTGACTAACTGCATATCCGTACTTTGGTGCACAATAAATTTAAAGGTAGCACGCTAATTAAAAAAGGATCATCGCGCTACAGATTGTCTGCCTGATGAGCATGCTTGAAAAAAGTTCATTAATGCTTTTTGCAGACTTATCAAAATATCGCAAGACCATGGCCATTTTGCTGTTTGGCTAATGTCTTTTGTATCGTCAACTAAAAGTGAGAACATATCCACTTCTTTGACGAAATCAGAAATGACCTATATGCTGTCGATCATGAAGACACTAGATAACCTGAAAGATGGGTAACTTTGACACTGAATGAAAAAAAGAATTATGGAGGAGGAGATGGAAGCCAGTGGCGTAACGATGGAGTGTAGATGGGGCCAGAGGCGGGTAACCGGCTCCGGGCGCAGGCCAGATAGGCGCAAAAGTTGAAAATATATAGCTTTCAGTTCTATGGTCTCAATAACACTGGTTATTACACGACCATTATGTTTAAATTTACAAATTGTCATTTGTGGCATTTAGACAACATAAGATGTATTATAATTATTGAATTCTATTTCAATTTATTCAATTTGAAAATAAGCATAGCCTAAAACTCAGTGCTTCTGAGACAGAGCTTAAAAGGTCAACTGCTCTCTGACGCACTACACTGGCTTCCCATAATACAAGCCCGCATTGACTTCAAAATATGTCTTTTAGTGACCCGAGTCCGTACAAATTCATCTCTATCTTATGTTTCCTCTGTTGTGATATGGTACTCATCTCTTAAAGCCAAGGAATGTATAATGGTCCTTACTTGCGAGTATGCCTATAAATTATTTATGATGACGCAAACAGCAAAAAACACATGTGACGTCATTAAGCAGCCACATTTAAGACCTACGCTCGTTTAAGAAACACATGTAACTTAACTTAGACCTACAGTAACAAAGACTGCTGCAATTTTAAGCGTCTCTTTGCTAACATCGGTGTATACAACAGTCAGTCAACCGCCACCTTGTAAACGAAACACGTTGAAGATGAGTGACAAAGGGAACGATGATCAGCCTACAGAGAAGGGGAAAAGACACAGACCGAGCAAGACAGACGAAACGACGGAGAGGGAGGACATGGAACCGCCGAGAAAGCGACGATGCAAAGACATCCAGAAATCGACTCCCAAAGCACAGCCACCTCAGCAGCAACAACCGCAACAACAACGACAGCACCAGCAGCAAATATCTGACCTGAGCATCTCCAGCATGTACAACATTCGTGAGGAGAGAAGAAAGGCGATGCGCATTCTTGACGAAGTCCTTCCCGTCATTGTTAACCGCCTGAAAGAATTGGGTCGAAGTTCAGAAGGTGCTGCGAATGACCACCGAAGCACTGGCGTCAATGTTCTTGGAACGTTGGGTGTGCCGCCGAAGATAGGCATCGCTTCTGCTTCTGGCTCATTGCATTTTATGCTCGGTCACCCGGTGCTTAATCAGGATCCTATCCAAGAAATGCTCATGCAGTGGGAGGAGGATGTGCAGAACTACCCCGCAAAGCCTCCTCAGCACAACACAGCCGAACTGATCAAATCAGTGGCAGCCCAGATGCACAAGTTGAGAGAATGCTGTGTCGATCTGATCGACTCCCTGGGGCTTTGTAGGCCCCCTCCAAACATCGCGACGAAACACGATGTCTCCGTCCTACAGCGGGGGCATGTCATCATCACCAAAATCGTGGAGTTCATCAACAAATGTGTGAAAAAGTACCAGGAGTACATGGACGAAAGCATTTGTCTGCTACCGTACGGATTCAGGGCGCCGTCTTCCTCCGAACGGATGATGATCAGCATTTGGGAGGAGCACGCCAACTACCTAGCAGCTCAGGGCGAGCTACTGAAGAGGTTCATCCAGAAAAACATCCCAGCGGTCGAAGAGGAAATGGCGAAGAAAGAGACGCTGAGAGGCTCCACTGCTAAGCATGTGGACCTCGTCACTAGCTCCACCCGCTAGGTGCGCCACTTCGATCGATCGCCGTATTCGACGTATGACTCTAGTTTACGATCAACTTGTTTATCAACTGATGAGCTCATCGACAAGTTCAACAAATCCTCCAACACAACTACGCAGTCAAGTGTAATCCATTTCTGCTTATACATAAGCTATAACTTACATCAATCTATCTACTTCGAGAGCTCAAGACGTGACACTTTTTTGCCTAATGATAATTGCTACAAAGTCAGATTATGTATAGGCTCTATTATATAAGAGACATATGTTTTTACTACAGGTAATTTGATTAATTGCTATGATATTTAGATCGAAATTGAAGAAATTAAAGCAATCCAGATGACGCATTCTTCTTAATTGTTATGTTAGAAATCGTTATATTTAACACGATGTTCCGCACAGGACGTGATATATATATATATATATATATATATATATATAAATAAAGATAATTTCACTATTCCTCTGTCTACCAAAGAAAGTCGATCAGTAGGGTAGGTGCATGCATGGACCGATACGATCGAGTGTGTAAAAGAGTCAGGTACATGGTAGTTTCCCTTGAAGAGGTGCTATGTAAATTATCGAAATGATTAAGAAATCTAGACCCCGCAGATTCGCTCAACTAGACGACACAGTATACATCAACCCAAACAAGATGCTCAACTCTGGAAATAGAATAATAACTGATATCTTTTTATTTTTAGAAATCACACATCAGATTTAATTTAAACTGAAACAGCTATAAACAATAATAGCCAAAGTAATTAACTCAGCATATTCATATCTCGTTGTAAAATATTTAATGGCAAAGACGTCAAACGGGATTTAAAGTTTATACGAGTAAAAGAAATCGAGGAAATCGTCGTCTCCCATCGTTATACTTCGAGTTGACATTCGAGTTGCGTTTCTTTTCGAGTATTTCCACTCAATTTCAAATGAAGTATATGTATGTCTATAATGCACCCAAGCACAGTCGTGTGTCGCTTTATGTAAATATTTAGTATTTTATTCACGATTTCAATCAGGCATCCTAATGCATGATATACACAATACCGAAGAACGATACAAATAGTCGGAATGTGCAAAACTGTAGAAGAAGACATAAAAGAAGACATACAAGAAGACATACAAGAAGACATACAAGAAGACATACAAGAAGACATACAAGAAGACATACGGGCCGATAGCATAAAACACTATGTCTTCTATGAATATCTGTTATGCTACAATCTCCCAATACACGCTGATCTGCTTGAATGACTGGAATGCAGAATAACAGCGATGCATGACTGCTAATTAGTAATTAATAAAATGGAACATATTTTTGAAACAATGAAGCGTGTGTTGATTGATGAATTTAACATTACATGTAAATGATCCGGTCGCTAGTTCTGGCTCTGGAATCGGTTTTATTTCATACACTGCGTGATCAAATCAGTCTAGTCATGCCTCTCAAAATGTTCAGATGAATATATAGTCTAGTATTCTACGTGCGTGGGATTGTATCATCCGAGAGAATACCACATAAGGTAATCACTCATCAACCGATTATCCTCAATCCATTTCCTAGTATGTAATTAGGATAAGATCTAATTATTCAATTTCTAAAACTTCCTAATTATTTCAGGGTATAAAGACGGCACGTGTTCTCACAGAGCTCGCGGCTAGAGGATCTTTCAGCAAAGCAACAAACATGGCCAAAACAGCCCAGTGACCGACTACCTTCTTAACACTACATGTATGCATTTCAAAAGCTCACTAAAACACACAGAACAGCATAATATACATCGCATGTGTCTGGCCATTTACAAAGCGTCTTTTAAGAAGCTCACAGGAAGCCCCTCATCATAATATTACACTCAATATTGGCCCAGACTTAAGGCCTATGACAATCGGCGTGTAGCAAGTTCTCGTTTGCAGTTAATTCTGACTGTTGCGCATTCTCAACAAAATGCACTCGTTTCAAACAGTGGTCTTATCTATCTGCAGGATAATCTGCATCGATATGCAATCACGCGTCACCGGTTTTCACGGTAGATTTACTCGATCAAGCGAAACGGTTCCAATGAATGATCTTCACAAGACCTGACTCTTCGGTGGAACTGATAATGGCTCCAAACGTTGACTCAGAAGTCGGAAAACTCCTTCACGAAGAGATCAACCGGAGACTCATCGAGAGGTTCTTCTTCGTATTGGTCGTAGTTTTTGAAGTCTGCAGGGTCGTTGCTGAAATCTGGAATGAATGGAGGATGCACCTGGAAACGGAAAGCCGACTCAACAGATGAACACTGGCATAGTAATATGGACCTACACATAACTTCATAAGCAAGTGCACTTTATGACAATTTGAAAATATTTGATCTTTTTGCTGGACATATTCAATATTGTCTAAGTATGAAGTTCTATTATACAGTTTGTCCCTAAGCATAGCATAGACGTAATCTATGTTCTACGTTATAAAACCGAAAGAGAGACAGACAGACAGAAACAGAGATAGACAAAAACTGAGTGAGGGAGAGGCAGCGAGATGCACAGAAAGAGAGGACAGGCACACAGACAGACAAATAGACCAACAGACAGACAGACATACATACATACAGAGAGAGAGAGACACACATACAGTGAGAGATCAACAGACAGAGACAGAGATATAGTTGTCCTTGTGTATACCTGTCTTTCGAAGATAGCCATCCAGTCAATGGAGTTGAACCACGGATGTTTCTTCACATCATTGCATCCGTTCTTCATGTTGCCAAACCTCGTCGTCAGATCGACCTGGAGGAGATTTCCCAACAGATGCCGGAGATCTGAGCTCAGATGACCAGGATACGACACCTGGAGACACAATTGCCAATACATAGATGCAAACATGAAGTGAAAGAGGTCACGTCATGAATATGTAAATGAGACGATGAACGAATCACTACAGAATTCTAATGAATGAATAATGGTATTGAATAAGTTGAATAAGAAAGGCAATGATATCGCTCATACATAATGAACTAAGAAACGAACGAATACACTAACAGGTTAAGAGACGAACAAATGAACCAGAACAAGCGAACAAGGAAAGGTGAAAATACTGAATCAAATTATCAGCAAATAATTTAAATATTTAATCGTAACGGTCATTCTAACCTTTCCGGCAACGATTTTCTCATAGATTTGAATTGGTTCATCGGCATAAAAAGGCGGAGCTCCGACTGTCATTTCGTAGATCAAGACGCCCAGAGACCACCAGTCAACGGCCATTGTATAACCCTGAAACAAACAAACCACCCAATTGACATTGCGTTTGGAGTGTATATTTTCTCAACAAGACAATGCCTTTGTATTTTTTCTCAACAAGACAATGCCTTTGTATTTTTGCATAGGCAAATTCAAAGGAACTATTCACGTCAAAATCCTGATCATGTTACAAAACAGACGATTATGGGACCTACGCCCGAGACGCTTGAATCCACAATTTAGCGAATACGGTGATAAAATAGCATGAGTAGACCTATGCATAATTAAAATAATCGTCACCATCTTGATTTCCGTCACGTTGGGTCCGGTGATTGGCGCAGAAAGATCTGTTGTGCTCTGAGAATCATTCTAATCATTCTAATTCATGTAGCAGTGAGATTAACATGCAAACACTGGCCTTGACTTCATTTTATCTAAAACATTTCACTTTCTCATACCAATAACCCTCAGTTATGCTTCAGCAAATCCTACCTCTTTCTAAAAAGCTTATTCCATGACCTACCCTGCTAGTCAGTTCAACAGCTATTGTCAGTTTTTAAAAGACATTGCTCCATCTCATTCCGTTTCAATTAAGCTCATTCGTTTCACCCTATGTCAGCTAATCAATGAATTTGCAATGAACATCCATAATTATGTAAATGACAGTGCACATTTTTGCATAATACCCAAGGTATAAAGGAGGAACGTTACCTTGCACAGAATTATCTCTGGTGCCAGATATTCCGGCGTTCCACAAAGCGTGTACGTCCTCGATCCCTTCAGCTTCTTTGCGAATCCAAAATCTGTCAGCTAAAGAGAACCGGTTTTATATAGCTCAAGTGAATATCGATCGTGTACAGTTAGCCCACACAGGCTATACAATGTAAATGTATCATGTGTCTATAACTGGAGCAGGTTCGCTTTGCTTTGTTGATGGTCAGCTTTCACGATGCGACATGACATGGAAACCAAGGAGAGACTTCTCTTCAAACGTTGCTGATCAACCTTAAATGTGACCTCTGCCATCATTCCCATATAGAATCCATATTCCAGTATATATCGATCCCGCGTAGAGTCCATGTGAGCCCCATCCAATTCTCATTTAAATAGCAGAAGATGACAGTGCTTGTATTTAACGGTGCATTCACGTACAGGGTGGCCCAAAAAAGTGAGAACATCTTGCACAATGTAATATAACTAGTTCACAATTTATTTAACTGTATTAATAATAGCTAAAATAGTGTACTGATTTACTTACTTACCTATTTGGCTGTATGCCTCGTCGGTGCAGCGTATTTTAAAGCAGGATTTACAACTTAAAACGTGCAAGCGTGTGATCGGGCAGACGCACAACGAAGATTGCACTTTATCTCGAATAGGGAAAACTAGTGCTGTGTTCGTTGAACCAGGCGCCAAAGTAAACAGTGAATACTATGTGAACATATTCTCAGACGAGGTTTGCTGCCTGAGATTCAAGCGACATGTGCCATGTGGTCGCCATAACTGGACATTACAGGCTTTTACAACAGGACGGAGCTCCAACTCACACAGTCAGAAATACGATAAACTTTCTTCATTAGGAAAATATTACCTTTATCGAGCCAAACATGTGGCCACCACACAGTCCTGATTTAAGCCCATATATATATATATATATATATCCAAGGTATCCTATTAATATATATATATATATATAAATAAAATCGATCTAAGGTCCGGCTTTTGATGACTGACCTTGATGTAACCGTGAGCGTCGATGAGGAGGTTTTCTGGTTTCAGATCGCGATAGACGATGCCGAGACTGTGAAGGTACTCGAGAATCAGAACGATCTGTGCCGTGTAGAACTGACTTAGAGATTCACTGGAGACAGCAAGGACAACAACGACAAAGAAAATGAGAACAATGTTCAAGCATCTGGACAACGACAATTGCAGTACATCGATTAATACCTAATGAAATATTCAAATTAATGGTTTGCTCTAATTGGACACTACCGCTACCAACAGTACGCATTGGGGGCCTTGCATGGCTGCCGACAGCTGAAATAGATTCTTGTAATAACTTATCATAATTCGTTCATCCTTTGCATTTAATTGTACTGCAGTTTGTCAGCTTGAAAATTCAGTGAAGAAATTATATGAATAGGTCTATTAATTAATAATAGACAGGTCAAATGCGCAAGCATAATATTGTGCAGAATCATAGTAGCCTAATAATAATTATCCTGATAGAATCCAGAAACCAGTCCATTGATGATCATTAGTAGAATTTATACTCATTGAAGTAACATTAGGCTCGCATTGGTAATAGGCAACCTTAGGAGAAAAAAGTCAAACCGGTCTTTATTCTGAAAATGGTAATAAATAGTTTACAGTTACAAGTGAAAAAGGATGCGAAACCTGAATTTATGAAGTCGCCGTAGATGTGAGAAGATCTCGCCGCCTTTGACATATTCGAGGACCATGTAAAGGTTTGCATTATCCTTTTAGAAACAGAAAAGAGGTGCCATGTACAACATACACGTAGTATTAATATACAACCTACAAAGCCTCCGATGCGTCTATGTATTAAAGGTTCAACTCAATATAACCTAGCGTAGGCTCTATAATGTACATATTTACCGTATAAATTATATATAATACTAATTGTCGAACTTTTTACAAGCGTCTATGATGACCATAATAGATAGACACGCATGCTGCTTTCCTTGCTTTTAATCTGTCGCCTAGGTAGATTCTGGTGGGTAACTACAGTCTACAGACATTGGAGGAATTGTGATCGAGATAGGCTCCCTTGCAGATGTATGGCCGCGTTTACGGCACCTTATAAATCGTCGTCATTATTTTTATTATTATTATCATTATTATTATTATTATTATTATTATTATTATTATTATTATTACTATTATTATTATTACTGTTCACAATTTTCCTTATAAGGCTATATGATGGAAACTTTCTCCTATTTTACAATAAATTGTTACCTTAGGCCTACTAGCTTCACTTGAAGAATAAATCTTCGAAATTCATGTTTTGTGAAGTGCTTACATGTTGCTAATAACTTCGTTTAGTACCAAAATTCTCGCTAATTCAAGACCTACACCTTCCGCCAACAAAGTTGGAAAAGTAGTTAGGAGAGACAGCTACTTAAGGTCAGTCGGATTCCACATTAGCCTATAATATCAGGGTCGTAAAGTTTATTATTGGAAGCTTATGTTCCATTTTCCTAATTTAAGTAACTTTTCAAAAACAACTACAGGCACAACCGAACTCGTACAGTTAAGTCAATTCTATCGTAAACTGAAGACAATAATAACCCACAGCCTGACTCGTCACAGTCGAGCTCAAGTGAAGGTCTGCTTTAAAGACAATAGACCTTAGACCTTATACCTTTTACCATGTAAAGTTTTATTAGTTATTGTTATCCAAACACAATTAGGCCTATCACGCGCCTGAAGATCATCCGAATCATTTGGTTAATTAGATATTGAAGTCGTCAGAAATTAATAAAGACATTATGCCGTAATCAATTATATCAATATTTAGGTCAAAGCAACAGTGGTCTAATAGCAACTTTGATTGCAAGCTCTGTCACCAAAAAAGGATTGTTATTTGAACTTATTTCGAGTTTGATGAACGTTCAATCAAGTCCTGTAATGGGTTTGAACAATATGTTTGCGTGTGCATGTGAAGCTGTCTCAAAGAATCTCATGTAGAAAAATTGGGCACACGTCTCATTTTTAACAAACGCCGCCGCCTAGCGAAAGAAGGAGAGAAGTCAACGGGACCAGAAATAAGTTAATTTTAGTATAAAGGGACGTATCATGAATGCCTGATGCGCTTTATCGGCATTCTACATGTATAGCCTACCTTGAAACTAGATGGCATTTGAACGATGAATGGAAAGGAAACGGCTTGAAGAATCTTCCTCTCGTTCAGTGCATGCTCCAATTGCTTCTTCTTTATTACCTGCACAGTCAACCGTAACGCGATTTCTTATTTTAAGTCACCCACAATTGTCTTCTAAAATGCACCAAATTTTAATGAGACAACTGGATAATTAGACGACCAGAAAACTGGGTAAGAATCGAAATTCGTCTTATCGCATATTTGGTTCACCCGGTTATCAGACTTGAATTAGACAATTGCTAGTATGTATGGACTATATTTACACAGGACTACTAGTAATTAAAATTTGACCAGGCCCTGACAAAACCAGAGCAGATTTGAAATGACGTGATATGAACTCACCTGACCTGACCTATCTAACTTACTTTGACCAATCGAATCAAATATCCGATCTGCTTTGATTTGTTGTAACCTAACCTATAGGTTTTATATTAGCCTCACTATATATAGACCCTACCATACAGATCTGCTGAAATGAAAAAAAAATTTGGTGTCTAGCATAACGAAGTATTTAGCAAGCATTGTTCACTAAACAGTTTTGAAGTATGCCATTCTATTGTATTGGGAGAATAATTGTACAAGTTCCTCATGCATTTTCATTGAACTTCAATAAGTTAGAAGTGCGTGAAGACCATATCTGCGTCACTACCAGCTTAGGATTATAAATAGCAGACATACTGAAGAGGACTGACTTTCTGTAAGTGGCCAAGTTTTATGCTGGCTGCATCTATGATCTAGTACTTGTTTTTGGAAATAAATTCAGAGGGATGTCAAGAATCGAATGCATACCCTGACAGTGACCATGCAAGGAGCAAAACAATGCGGAACTTAAGTATACGTCCAAATTCCCTACTAATGTGGCAATTGTAGACTCGACGAAGCGTTGAAAAAACTGACGTCTCCGGAACGTATGCTGCTCTAAATCACTAGAAACGGAGCAATTTTTGTCGCTAACCCCCTCCCCTCATCGATTGTCGGAAGAACGCCCATGTCTTGTCCAATACATCATGCACAACAATGCTGTGTTACCAGACAGTGAGTGTGAATTTCTATGTACGACTGAATAAAATCTGACTGTAAACGTAGTAAAATGTGAATGCAGTATGATATAATAATATTATACACAATGAATCTACTGGAGATAAAGCACCGGTCATATGAATCGCCTGCTGCGAATAGTTTGTGACTACAGACAATAATTGTGTCTTACTTTCAGACAGGTGGGTCTATGGTCACGTGAGTCTATTTGCAGTGTTCTTAGCAGACAGTGTGTGGGTTTTTGAGCCGTATGTACAGAATGGACAATTGTATAGCCTACGTTTATGAGTCGTGCGAGCATTGGTTTAATATCAGCCCTCAACAGACGCTACTTGCAAGGCTTCGTCACACATCATCGAATTTTATCTTCGGCTAGGCGCCGTTGTTCAGGTCTCGTTCTGATCTACATACGCCCTAAAGTTAGTTCTTTCTTTACCTACATGTATACCACAAATCCTCTTTCCCCACCCTCTTTCCCCACCACACGCCCAACACACTTGACTTAAAAGTTAAAACCAGTTATTTTAATTTTGTAGCTCAATGCAAATACAACTGAACCGGTTTTGAAGAGACAAATGCAGGGCAACACGGCATTGATGGCTAATGGGGAAAAAAACCCATTCAAGACCAGTTGGACTGAGTTTAGAATCCAGTCATTTCTGGGACAATTCTAAATGGAATCACGTAACCAATACGGAAAGGTTGTCAAGTACACTTGGATCCCTGTTTCTGCTTGCTCTTAATCCTGTACTTAAGCCCATTGCTCAATCTTACCAGACTTTTCCGGACTTTGATCATCCTAGGGGCTAGGACTACCCTGTTGACAACCCATTTGATTTAACGCAGCGCTAGCGAATAAGCTGGTGCCATGCGCTTGGCTTTCGAGTGTTTAAGAAGTTTGAAGATTAAGATTACGATTACGAGACTAGGAAAACCTTTATCAAAGTTGTACGTTTATTCCATTAACTTGAGTAAACTTGTTTTTGCCATAATTAGAATGACGCTACTGACCGTGGCCTTGGAGAGTATCTTGAGGGCGTAGGGTGTGTCAGTCTGCGTGTGTTGAACGAGTATGACTCTTCCGTAGGATCCAGTTCCTACAGTCCGAACCGGATGGAAGTCTTCGAGTCCCATCACCTTCTGCAAGTCACAGCAAACAATAAAAGCAACGACGTTGCGTGTATTGGTCTAGAAATGACTAACTGTAATCAGTGTACGATAGAGTATGCTAGAGCTATAATGGAGACTTTAGAAACAGAGCAAAGGGGAACATAGAAAAGAAACAAGTTATTTGGAGAAGAGTAAAGAATTAAGAGAAGGGTGAAGCTGTCGTTGATGCTGTTAATGGCCACATGTAACAGGATGATGATGATGATGATGATGACGACGACGACGATGATGATGAGTACGAAGACAACAATAATTGTGGTGACGATTAAGACGTCGACATCAATCTTATGCTGTTTATGACAACGACGATGATCGTGATGCTGATGATGATAATGGCGATGATGTTTCGGTCATTGAGGCTGATATTCATGCGACGATGATTACGACGACGATGAGAATGTTACTGTTGTCACCGATGATTGAGAAGACAACGACGATTGTGATAAATTATATTGCGTAGAATATTTGTCATTATTTGAACCCATGACGGTGATCTAGCGATAAACGTTTGCAGGAGAGGTCTTGTCACAGGGTCACTACCTGCTAACACTGGTCTGTTAATGACTGGACTGGACCTACTAATAATTAATTAGGAGACCTATTAATTCGTGCGCGTGTCGAATAGCGTTAACCAAGTTCAATGTCAGCTAAGCGGCTTCTTGATGATGAGTTTGTCATTAAAAGCGACATTTGTCCCTGAAAGAGTGATGTATTAGACTGTCAACGTCCTTTGAAAACGACAGATTGTAAAAATGGGGGTTCGCGTTGCGCAGTTTCAAAACAGTCTTGGACCTTAATGGGCACGTTATAAGCGCTCTTCAATACTCACAAAACCAGTCAAGCAGAATACTAAACCTTGGTATTTGGTATTCGATACCATGGCCTTTTAATTGTTTTATATGTCTTAGTTTAAATTTACCGTTGGTTCTGCGTTCCATTTCTTTTCAAAGTCTTCTTTCAGCTGATGCAGGACAGACTTAACTGAAAACAGAGAAATTTTTATTAAAAACTAGTTACATATTAAATTTGGATCTCCAAACCATTTAGAAAACTATTAGCATATTTAAGAAACCAATTGCAAAGCAATTTTTGGTGGACTATTTAAGTTATAGTGGAATAGTTATAAAGTAATGTAGGCCCTATTGTAACTGGATCTGTTTGGATCTACAATTTTACCAAAATTGCCTCTTAAGATGGGGATCGTTAAGCCATGACTTACAGAATATGGGCATTGCAGCAGAAAATTATTTAAACGTATTTGGTTTGGTTGAAAAGTTTGAAAACCCAAATAAAAATGGCGCGTATCAGGAAATTGACCGTAGGTCTATTGTGAATAGTTCCACGCTGAAATCGATAGAACACAATGGCTGCGTATGAGGCAGGCAGGCAGGCAGACAGGCAAATAGACAGAGAAAGACGAATATGTGTACACTTGGAGAAGGAAAGACCGAAGCAGAAAAATTAACAAAGGAGATAGATTTGTGGATTTTTTATTGTGGAGGAAGGAGAGAGAGGATGAGAAAGATGAACCGAGGCGGTTAGAGATAGATAGCTAGCTAGATAGATAGGTAGATAGATAGATAGATAGATAGATAGATAGATAGATAGATAGATAGATAGATAGATAGATAGATAGGTAGGTAGGTAGGTAGGTAGGTAGGTAGGTAGATAGATAGATAGATAGATAGATAGATAGATAGATAGATAGATAGATAGATAGATAGATAGATAGATAGATAGATAGATAGATAGATAGATAGATAGATAGATAGATAGATAGATAGATAGATAGATAGATAGAGACATAGACACAGACAGAGAATGAGACAGTGACAGAGACAGAGATAGAGAGAGACAGCAAGACAAAGACAGCGAGAGAGGAGCTTATGTCTGTGTGTGTGCGTGAGCATGTGTGTGCGCGAATTTAGGCGTGTGCGTGTGAGTATGTATTAGAGAGAGAGAGAGAGAGAGAGAGAGAGAGAGAGAGAGAGAGAGAGAGAGAGAGAGAGAGAGAGAGAGAGAGAGAGAGAGAGAGAGAGAGAGAGAGAGAGAGAGAGAGAGAGAGAGAGAGAGAGAGAGAGAGAGTGAGGGTGTGGATTAAAATGGTAATTTTTTTTAAAACTTGTCGAGAGTGGTTCTAACGTTGGTTCAATGGTAGAGGTATGCACCATATTCAGGGTGTGGCGTGTTATTGATTAGTAGGGTTATTTCAAGAATCGATTCACAACACTTATAGAAAATAAAAACATCACTGTCACCAGAACAATAAAAAAATATGTGCTCTGGCGTTGACTTAGTTACTGTATGATGAGATGTATAAATTATATTGTAAGCAAAATCAAGAACTAATTTCAATAGAATTGTTTGTGTGTTAGAAAAACCTATGAACATACATATATATATACGCGCAGGTATAGACCTTTGAAGTGAAGACAGTTGAAATACAGACGTCTTAAAAGTCTATTAATTGAGAAGATTCGATGTTTAAAGTTTATTAGTTTATTCTATTGTTAAGTCCTGCTGAAGGACTTTCAAAGAAGCTGTCTGCTGAGTAGTTTGCTTTGACTAAGCTGAGGTGTTTTGCATTGGTTATCGCGATATAATATTTCATATTATTGTAAATTATGCCAACAGTCTCTTGAACGTATATAAACACATTAACAATGATGATGATGGTGGTGATTATAATGATGATTATGTGATTGATCATAGTTAAAGAAGTTCATTTTAGTTTGCTCTAACTGGATGGATGAGTCGTGCAAAGATCACGGCATACATAGTACAACGCTTGTTCAATATATAATAATTAATATTTTCGTTTAACTTTCAAATATATAATATATTTTTTCAATATATAATAATTTCAATATATATAATAATTTCTATATGTAATAATTTCAATATATAATAATTTCAATATATAATAATTTCAATGTATAATAATTATATTTTCGTTTAACTTTCAAACTGACAGACCGCAGTATAATTACAAGTACCACCAGTATGAGCGAATAATAGCACTTTAATACAAGAGTCGAATATAACTGTCGGCAGTCATGCAAGGCGTCATTACGTTATACATCTGATTTAACCTATACCGTCGCCCAGCGAAAGAAGGTCTAGTCAGCCTTAGGGGTTACGGGAAGCGAACTCACTTTCTCAGCCTGTACGATATAGTAGTATTCATTACTCTACGGACCCCGTCTAATAAAAGTCACAGTAGTAATGTATATTAAAATATATGCATGCATAGCTTACTTAAGACGCGTTATACAAGTGTTTTTGTCACATTGGATTGATTACAACAGAATTGTTATATTTCCTAAAACATAGGCTACTTGAGCAATCTTTGAGTAATGCTACTGCCATATGTAGTGTCACGAGTTCAATAGACTGCATCGTACATTATATCGACTCCGAGGCAATCCATCGCAAATTCACTTCACAACGTATACGAGTGGTGTGTGACGAGCCTTACAAACACACGCAGGGCTACATCAAATGGCAGATTATCGACAATTAATATCATTACAGCAATTTCATTTAGCGCCCTTTCAAGGTTGCATACCCAGGCGCACGATGAAGCTGACTTAGTAAGATACTGGTAGTGGTAATGGTAAAGATGATGGTTGACCGTAACGGAAACACTAACGATTACGACTGTGACAATAATAGATAATAACACAATGACGATAGGAATATGCTGTTCACGAATGATCGGAGAACACAACATTTGAAAAAACTCAGATCTTACGCAGATCATCTGACGGGTCCGTTTGAGACGGTGAACTGTTGCGACGATGTTTGTTCTTGGAATGGTTGGCTCTGTACCTGGCAAGCAGCTTCCCAAATATGTCCGTCATTCTAGGCTCCCGAAGCACTCACCGGAGGCAATAGGCCTATCAAGTTAACTGATTCTTCTAATATTTCAGACGGCAGCGAAATCCTTGAGCCGAGCTTAAGTATTTCAAGGCCTATGTCTTGAAACAACTCTAAACGTTTACTGTCATCGGTGAGATTCCGTTCTAATCGTTACACCTGTTCTGATCATCAAGTATTATCCTTATCGCAGCTGCTATCGCTCTATTTCTCCGTAGATAACAGCGCACACGTCCGCACAAGGGAGCGGAATTCTAACGACACGATCGACAGGTAGAGTAGATATAATAAAAAGATTGCTTTGACGAAGACCCTATCCTACAGCCACAATCACAGCAGTCGTGACAAGAACGCATAAAACTACTGCAAGAACTTTATTAAGACTGGTATTCACAGAGGCCAACGCGCTGCTGCTCGGATGTCTTCTGCCTCGAACCAGTTCCAACTGGTTGTGGCCTTTGATTGCACTCAAGCGCTCACTCTCCCGTTTCTGCTACAACAGAGTCGGCTGATAAATAGGTCATAAATCGAGACGCTTTAAACTGCTATGGTCGATCTGCAAAAAAGCTCGAGACTTGAGCGGAAGACAGAGGGCTACCATATTCGTTACAGCAATGGTCCAATGAGTACAGACTCTGGTTCGCCTCTCGACTCTTACTTTATTAATATATTTAAATCTATAACTAGCCGATAGCATATACGGTTCGCACACGGGGTCCTTAACTGACGTGGCGCCTATTCAAGTGGGGCAGGGCAGCAGCGGTGACGAATTTCTCCTATTTGCTGAAAACGGATTCATAGGAAAAGTCATACGCGGTCGCTCTATGAAAAATTGAAAACGGATACAGTTCAGTACACAACCCTTTACTGTTACGACACCAACGCATGACGGATGAGTTCGTTTTGTACCTGGACACTTTATTATTAGTAGCAATTTAATCACTCTCCATTTCAACCATCTGTGCAGAATAGAATCGGTGATGTTTAAGGTAGGGCTAGTATACGGACTGAGAATAGATCACATTATATCGAATGTCGGACTATTATATAAGTTACTAACGGAAGTCTCATTTGCGAGGTACAAGAAGACTGTATATTAAATCTCTGATACCTGCATTCAAACGTACATACATACCTGCGCATGATTCACCACCACAGCCCTGAACATAATATATCATATTATACAGCCCTGAACATATATCACTGCTGGAGCTACATGAATTCTTACCTTAAATCGTCCGTTGTTTTATTCCATGAAATGAGGCCGAGAACAGCAGGTCTAATAATAGGTCTGTATTCTGTTTGTCCAATTTATTTCCGAATAAAATTTGTTGGCGAGATTATATTTAGATGATACTCAGGGACCTCATAAATCTAAAAGACATACGAAGTGGAAAACATCATATCACGTGCCCATGGGCTCTCCTTCTCCTCCTCCTCCTCCTCTGCCCCTCTTCCTTCTCTCTTTTTCCCTCCTCTTCATTCTCCTCCTCCTCCCTCTCTTTCTCCTCGTTCTCACCACCGCCTCCTCCTCTCCTCCTTTCCTCTTCCCTCTATCCCCCCTTCTCCTCACCTCCTCCTCCCTTCTCCACTTACTTAACCTTCTCCTCTCCACCTTCTCTTCCTCCTCTTCCTCCTACTTCTCTCCTCCTCGTCTCTTCCTCCTCTCCTCTTTCTATCTTCCTCCTCACCTTCTCTCCTCCTCTTCCTATCTTTCTCTTCTCTTCCTCTTCTCCTCCTCCTCTCTTCCTCCTCTTCTTCTCTCTTCCTCCTCTACTTATCTCTCCGACTTCCTCCTCGCTTTTCCTTCTCTTCCTCCTCTCCTTCTCTCTTTCTCTCTTCCTCCTCTGCTTCTCCTCCTTCTCCTCCACCTTCTCTTCTACCTCCTCCTCCTCCTCCTTCTCCTCCACAAGGCGACCTTAACAATCTTAAAGCTGTTGTTATGAGTCTCTCGATAAAGATTTATTATTGCTCAACGTATTTTAGTGTGCTTCACTCGTGCTTAAAGTTTTGTCGCAGATCCAGGGCTATAGATGAGGTCATACAGCAAGTGCAGTTCACCTCACAATGATATTGTTTTGGGAAATACTCGCCTGTGTAGAGTTTTTACTCACCCACAGAACGTACTTTGACATAGTTTTGCTTAGGAATGCATGGTGCAGACTATGTGTAGATTACAACTATTGAGACTGTTAAATGCAAATCCATTCCCCCAATCTCTACGGAAAATAACTTGAAAGCCACTGTATCGGTTACTCGCCTCTTATAATTTCCACAGCAGAACTGGGCAGATTAAATAGTAGGCCCCTTAAATAGTAGCCCCTTAAATAGTAGGCCCCTTAAATAGTAGGCCCCTTAAATAGTAGGCCCCTTAAATAGTAGGCCCCTACACGCGTAGGATGACTGCAGATATAGACCTATATCACGCATTAATAATTCTAACATGATTGTGTGGGCGTTGTGATGTAGACCTACGTGTAAGGCGTCTAGGGTATTCCGGTCAACAATAGGCCTACATCAACAATAGATGATAAAGAAATAAGAGGTGAGTAACCGATACAGTGACCTACAGCCTTCAGGTTATTTTCCAGAATAGTGAGAATGAATTTGTAGTTTATAGTCTTAGAAGTTATAGACTATAGTCTACGCTATGCAGTATCAAACAGAAATACGTTGCTGCATTGGGTGAGTGCACATTCTGCACAGGTAAATATACCCAAAACGTTACATCTAACCAGAAGCACAGAAGTTAGAATTTTTGACGCTGAACCATAGGCTCTGGTGCTATAGGTCGAAAGTGCGAAAGTTCGTTTTAGCCGTGCTGTGGTCGGAAGCACTTCTGATTATCAACCTTGAAGGGGCGCTATATAAATTTTCGCAATTAATGAATAACTAAATGCATTTTAAAGAGTTTTTGTGCGTCTACTTTTAGATTGAAAAGCTTCCTCAAGCGAGATACATAAGTCATTGCCCCAGACCCAGAATTATGGAGATTTGTCTCAACAAGAGATCTCTGTCATCACACAGCTGGTGATATTCAATTCGCTTTAGCATAAAACAGAGGCATTGAGTCAAACAATTTCAAGGTGATGTTTCAACCGAAACAATTAATAATTGGCTGCTTTTGTGAAGCTTTCCCATGAAGGAGGTAATTAAATTTGCCTCTCTATTACTCATCGGTCCATTCTGGTCTGAAAGTTGTCGAAGTTGTTGTCCAAAGGTGTTGGTGGTCTCAGGGTGGTATAAGGGTGCCCTAAGAGTGGTGTTATTGTGGTCAAGGGGTTAGCGGTGGGAGTAACAATGACTCTCCATGTGAGGCTGTGTGGTGTGGCACATGCAGTGCGTTCGATGAAAATGGACTCGACTCCGCCCACCTCTGGTGTCAAGGCAGTGTTTGATACTGTCCGTATGAAATAATGGTTTGACCAACGGACCATTGGAACAATGGAAACAACGGACCAATTGACCAATAGACGAACGGACCAAAAAACCAACATACCAATTGACCAATAAACCAATGGACCGATGAACCAATAATACCAATTGACCGACAGACCAACGGACCAATGGACCAATGGTCTGGCGGTTAGATGAAGTCGTTTGAAGTATTGCGTTAAAGCTTCACGACTTGTTCTAACGTAATTGCAATATGACATGCGAAAAAGATTTTGTCAGAGAAAAACAGAAGCCCGGAATCATCATTATTCACCATTTGCATCGAATCATCATTCTGACACTTTAGACACTCTAGCTATGACCCAGTTCTATCACTGAAGCGCATTGTGTTGCCTAGTGTACATGTAAATTGTTACTTTCTCTGTATTAATAGTTTTCATAACCATGCAACTGCCGGCAGCATTTAATTGAACTCCATACGAATAGCGTCACCCTGTGTCAAGGGATTAAGGCTAAATACCTCCTAAATTCCAACGAAAGAGCATCAACCAAGCATTCAATACATCCTGCTTGGTCGGTTTCTATCGTCTCAATTTGAATAACTGCCTCGACTGCTCTAACAGATCCAGGGCCTCGGGAACACGTCGATCTGTGAAGCAGTCCATCTACTTAGGCAGCCATTAGCAATTAGGAGGTCTTTGGAATGTCAATCGGATTCAGATGATTTTCTGACTTCTAATTGAAATTAAACCACGACACTCAGCGGCCGCAAATAATCGAAGCACACATTACTTATGCAGCTCTGTCAACTTACAAGGACACATATTTCAATATATAAGTCTATATAATTATATATGTATATATATATTAAATCGGCATATGTAATATGCATTTATATATAATTATTAGGCTACATAAAGAGTTTGATATGTGTATAAACCTAGATGATAGTGCATATTTAACCATCAGGCGATCGCTGATCCAGACTATTCGGGATACTACAGACTACACTCAATAGCATCGCACGCACACATACACACAAGCACACTTGTAGACATATCCAAGGAACAGCGCAGAGATTAATACAGATATTTGCACGGTTTTATGGCAGCCTGAAAACCTATTTGCGAAGCAGATAAAACCGAATGTGAAAACGAGTTTTATTGTACTTGTAGAGCCAATAATACTATTATGTTCCGATATTTAAAATATGAATTCTTTAAAGCTCAAACTATTTTACATTATGGGATGGATTTTTAAATTGAGAAATTAACAGACAGTGAAGCATGCAGGCACACAAGGAGAACAGAAAGACACACAGACAATCATTCAAGTAGAAGGACAGACAGATATACAAGCAATCGAGCATATACAGGCTGACAGTGAAGCTCAGACATACACACCCAGACATGTAGACAGGCAAATGCACAGACATACGGACAACACGCAAAGAAATCTACCCATACAGACAAGCAGACAACGAAGTGCTTGTGTGTACACGCAGTCAGAGTGAGCAAAACATTTCGCAATCACAATTCCGATGGATGATCCTCGCTAGAAGTGTTTGTGACTATTCACAAAGCGGACTGTAAAGCCAAAGCACTTCAGTTATTCTCTAGGCCTTAGCTGGATCAGACCCTCTTGGTAAATCAGGGTCGTATTTAGCATTTTAGTAGTCCGCGCATGTATTTTGGGGCCCTACGCAAATATTATTTTATGGGGCCCAGTTATTGCAGTATCTGTTCTAATGACAATTTCAAAAGAGTTTGAGACTCTGAGTTATTAAGCAGTTTATATTACATTGATATATCATGTATTTTTTCAAAATCTGTAATTATATTTTCATGTGATATTGACGAAGCTCAATTCAAATAGTTTTGGGACCCCTAAGTTTGCAAGACCTTAGGCGAACTAAATAATTATACGCTGGGTAGGCCAATGCCTATAAATGACCTCAGTTAAAAATTGCTAATGCATAGTTTTGTGGATCTTCTAAGTTTTACAATCAAAAGCCTAAGCCTATCTGGAGAATTTAGAACCGATACTCACCTTTTAAAAACGCATAAACTGTGCGACACACTATGCCTACGATCGATTACCGTAACATAAATTATACATTTGGGTGGCGGATTTCATATCTATTTCAAGTGGCTGGGTTGCAAACTATAGGTGCATGTCCTCATATCCGGTTGAATTCAGCCAAGAGATAGAGCAACAAGTCTTGAATGGATCACAAGTATATGCAAGTAGGTCAAACACCTGCAAGGTTAAGTTAATTACAAGCGGTTGATTTCGAGGTGTAGTCAATCATCCGTTAATAATCGTGCAGGCCTATAGAAGCAGAGTCTTGCCTCTGTGACACCCTCCTCTCAACATCTTTGCTACAACCAAAACACAAAAAATGCAAGTGTGGTAAAACGATTTATACAGAGGTGGCCACATCGTGTTGTCTAGCTGGGTGACACCAAGAAATGAGAAAAAAAGAGTGAGCAGTTCAGTGTCGGCCCTAACTAGATTGGGCAGAAGAAAGGGTGCATCGACAGAACGAAATTTGAAACTGGAAATAAGGACGGACGAATAGGCTGCTGGAGAGATAGAAATACGAATAAGCTGATGGATAGATGGAAATACGAATAGGCTGATGGAGAGATGGAAATACGAATAGGCTGATGGAGAGATGGAAATGCGAATAGGCTGATGGAGAGATAAAAACACGAATAGGCTGATGGATAGGTGGAAATACGAATAGGCTGATGGATAGGTGGAAATACGAATAGGCTGATGGAGAGATAAAAACACGAATAGACTGATGGATAGATGGAAATACGAATAGGCTGATGGATAGATGGAAATACGAATAGGCTGATGGAGAGATAAAGACACGAATAGACTGATGGATAGATGTAAATACGAATATATTTATGGAGAGATAAAAACACGAATAGGCTGATGGATAGATGGAAATACGAATAGGCTGATGGAGAGATGGAAATACAAATATATTTATGGAGAGATAAAAACACGAATAGGCTGATGGATAGATGGAAATACGAATAGGCTGATGGAGAGATAAAAACACGAATAGACTGATGGAGAGATAAAGACACGAATAGACTGATGGATAGATGGAAATACGAATAGGCTGATGGATAGATGGAAATACGAATAGGCTGATGGAGAGATAAAGACACGAATAGACTGATGGATAGATGGAAATACGAATAGGCTGATGGAGAGATGGAAATACAAATATATTTATGGAGAGATAAAAACACGAATAGGCTGATGGATAGGTGGAAATACGAATAGGCTGATGGAGAGATAAAAACAGGAATAGACTGATGGATAGATGGAAATACGAATAGGCTGATGGAGAGATGGAAATACGAATAGGCTGATGGATTGATGGAAATACGAATAGGCTGATGGAGAGATGGAAATACAAAGATTTTTATGGAGAGATAAAAACACGAATAGGCTGATGGATAGATGGAAATACGAATAGGCTGATGGAGAGATAAAAACACGAATAGACTGATGGATAGATGGAAATACGAATAGGCTGATGGATAGATGGAAATACGAATAGGCTGATGGAGAGATAAAGACACGAATAGACTGATGGATAGATGGAAATACGAATAGGCTGATGGATAGATGGAAATACGAATAGGCTGATGGATAGATGGAAGCACTGAATGGCAGAGATGGAAAACTGATGAATGCACATGGACTGACGAAGTGGCAGCCACTACGGTTGGTGGAGTGTCGGACAGAGTGGCTGATGGCGGAGAGGCTGACAGAGTGGCGTGTATTGAGAATCGAAGGTGGATTGCATTGTCTGCAGTTGTGTAAATGGTGACGAATTTGTGCTGCAGGCATTTGGCAAAACATTATCTAGCGCCGTCCGATGTTGAGTTCGTCTGAGACTAGGTTTGATTCGTGAAGAGGAGACGGTGCTTTGCTAGTAATTGTACACACTCTCGTGTCTCTGCATGTGTGAGTAAGAGATGAACAGAGAGAAGGATGAACAGAGGGACAGATGGAGACGGATGGACGGAAAGAAGCAAAGACAGGGACAGGGACAGGGACAGGGACAGAGACACAAAGGCACTGAGATTGAGTAAGTCTCAGAGACAGCAATACAGAGACAAAGACAGATTGTGCGAGACGGAGATAAAAACATATGGTACGAAAGATGGACAGAAAGGAACAGACAAACTGGACAGCCAAACAGACAAACGTACATGTTCATACAAACATAGACGTACTTACAGTGTGATAAAGACAGAACAAGACGTTGAACAACGGAGAGAGAGACAGACAGACAGACAGACACACAGACAGAGACAGAGAGACAGAGAGAGACAGAGAGAGACAGAGAGAGACAGAGAGAGACAGAGAGATACACTAGGATGGGCAGCCGAGTCATTTGTAAGAGAGCATCAACTCAGTTGTGATGCCAGCTCTTTGTCAGTAGAGTCTCAACCACAAGGCAGCGTAGGCCCGCCCATGATGTCATCGTATGCTAGTTAAAGTACCATCTATACACCATATATATGTACATATGTCGTCCATGCATAGATGGCACACATAAATAAGAGACTGTTAATATAAGCTGGTGTTTGTCCTGTGCGTGATTAGCACATGCGGGTCCTATAGAGAGAGATCTACTACAGAGTGTAGGCGACCCAGCGACTAGAGGATGGTGCTCAAGCTCCTCTCAAACGGTCTAGCTGCTGCAGCTGGTGTTGCTGGTGCAGATAATGATGAGAGGATAATTGCGATAATTGCATTTGCTGGTCTGGCCGATGAGTTGGCTGATAGGCAGCCGCCACCATCGGTCGCTCTACACTTAGCGCCCTTAGGCCCATCAACAAGTCACACATCCGGAATTACTGCAGGACTACCACGCGACATGAGACTCGACGTCATTGTTATATATCATTTCTATTCAGATCGTCTGCGTGAGAACGAAAACAGAATTTGAACGATTAGCTTTTTATGTATTGTTTCAGCAACGACGTTTCAATGAAGAAGCCAGCCTACATTTCCCACGATGCACCGCGTTTCCGTTTCCCAGACCCAACCGGAAGCTGGGGTTTCGTGGAGAACCTAAGGCCAGAGTTGGAGGCGGTGGATGTCTATAGGGTCGGTCAGCGACCGAAGAAAAATGCATCGATTGAGATGCTTAGGCCAGACTCAGTTGAGCCGGGTTATCATGAGGTCTTCCCGGATCCTTCTCTTCCTAAGTCCGGGTCAGTGGCTGTCTGGACTTCCTGGAAGGACAAGGAATCTTCCAGCAGTCTACGCCGCAGTCGATCCCTCATCCGTACCAATCCATGGATGTGTTCGACTGGAGAAAGTCCGACGACGTCCCCCTCTGACGTTCAACTGTATCGTTGCTCGTCAGCTGTTGAGACGACGGGGGTGTCTCCCTCCTCGCTCCCTGCCACACCGACCCCAGAGAACGAAGCCACGATGTCTTCTCGCTTCTACCGTCGAGATGACAGTCTCCTGACGACGTCCGTTGAATCTGACTCGCTCTACCAGTCGCTGACGTCAGACACTGACACTGCCATGTCGCTCATGTCCGTCAGTGACGTCACTCTGCCGGAAGTCTTTAAGGAAGGGCGATCACGTGTCATCGTTTCCGGAAGATCGTCAAAGGATGACGAGATCGACCGCTCGACCTTGACCTCGGAGATTCGCTATGACAGAGATAGTCATTTCAGAGGGTTTCCAGGCAAGAAATTGGAGGTTTTTAATGCAAATCGAAATGGACCAGAGGAAACCGGGAAATGTGGCACAACATCATTTAGAGGACATGGCATTAATTTACAACTGAAGCGTCCAAGTTTCGGAGGAAAAAGATTCTCAGAAATCGCCGATGATTACGAAACAAAGACAACGAATTGGCTAAGCTCAGGAGACGGTGGAATAAGAACGCAGCAATCCCTTACACAGAGCACAGATATAGGCTTATCAATAGGAAGAGGAAACGAATTCGTTGGAGGGAATATAAACCCACGACCAAGTGCGAACACAGAGCAGGAAATAATTAACATTGAGAGAGAGGAGTTTGACGTTCTTCCAACTTACGAAACGCCTTTCACCACTTCTCTTCAGTTTCGGAAGAAGATCATGGCCGTCCGATCGAGTCTACAGGACAAGGTGGCGATGCTACGACGCGAGAAGAGAATGGTCGACGAGAAGATTCGAGAGGCGAAGGAAGAGGAGAGGATTCGTCTGCTGCAGTTGGAGAAGTTCAGGCGTCAACTGAGCAGCACGAGAAAGGAGATTCTGCTTCGAACGATCGATGAATTGAAACGATCTCTGAATGAACAGAGTCTGAAATTGCAGAAACTTTACGACATCGTACTGCTCGAACAGCGGCAGATCATGTGTTGCTAATATATACGTTTATAGTCGGAGCACTGTAATGCTATGAACGACCATAAACGTTGCTTTCTTACTGTTGCCAACCTCTAATCGTTTCCAATCGTAATCACTACGTATTCGTGACGTAATCATGACGTAAGCATGACGTAATCGTGACGCTATCGTTTACATAGTAAGACCGAATATAATTCCCGCAATTGAGGGAACAGACGGAAGGGAAGAATACTAAAGGTGCTGGAATTGGAGGAGAAGGACCGAACTGTATAGTGTATACATTAGCAGAGCTTGTATACAACTCTAAGCATTCTCCAATCGAATGCGAGCCACAATACACTGTTATATTTAACTGAGCAACTACTCTGGGTTTTCCATCTTGAGTAGATCTTTCGAGTAATATGGCTCTGCCTGTGGTTAAATTGTCTAGTGGAAAAACTCGTTAACTGTGGTCTACATCGAAGTCTTATTAAGTCGAACATTTCAACGATTGGCTACTCTGCAGGTCACAACACGATATACTGGTAGCCTATACGATGCCGTTGACTTATCTGAACCATTGTATCGTCACTATAGTGTCTACTGTCGGTAGACGTTCATCAGAAAGGTGCACGGCTTCATTTCGATCAGTTCTTTCTGTGCATTGAAGGAAAGACGCCGTTGTTTACGTCATTAATCATCTGCGATTTCTCCGAAGAGACACTTTCGCCCTTTGACCTTCGCTTTCGACCTCTGACCTTCGCTTTCGACACCGGAGAAATCCTTCGATAGGGTGCGATTCATCGACGACCATTCGAATCCGCAACGTCAGCCAACGAATTCGACCCTCGAGGCCACTGAGACGCTGACCTCTGACCATCCTCTGCTGATAATCTCGGCATCTGAGGGCTGTACGCACGTGTAGGCTATATCTTCCAACGGTTTCTCAGTGCTAAATAGCGGTTCCGTGTTTTTAAACGAACATCAAATGATGGACAGACGTCGTTTACGACTGCGCTATATAATTCATCAGATTGACTGTGTTATTGTTTGGATATCGAGCATTGAGGAATTACCACTGACTGCTGCATTAGTGGATATTAACGTGCATGACGACACAAGGCAGGAAGATACAGTAGTGCGCTGTAGCTGTCGGTTTGTTACGAGTCTGTGTGTCTGCGTTGTGCTTCCGACGAGCGCCATAACTGGCAGCACTACCAACTACCCTAAGCCATTGATACTGATATAGCCTTAGGGATGTCCTGTCTATGCGCGTTAGGCGTTCCGTCGTTTCGCAACTCACAGACGCACTGACAACCACAGCAGCCCACGAATGATATACTTTGTTGAAACTGAAGACATTCATCATGCACTTACTCCGGCTAAATTGGAACCAGTCTGTCGACCAGTTCTCAGTATATACAGTGCTAAAGAATTAAAAGCATGTTTCCAGCTTAAACGACATTTTCATCGCTTCAGCTGTTGTCTTCTCCTTACATCCTTAGGCTGTCTGTCCGTCTGTCAGTCTGTCTGTCAGCTTTCTCTTTCCCTTTTCTCTCATTTCGATGTCGTGTATATTCGCCTTTGTGTCTGTTGGCATATATACATATAGATATATTATCGTATATGCCCTGTGTTTGTGTGTCTGTATGCCTGTCGCAGTTCCTCTTCAAATATATCCGGCGTTGCTGTCCTTGCACCGTGTGCTTCTCTCCCCTTCCATTCCCTTCCTCACCTCTATCTTACTATGCATGTATTGTATGTACGAGTGTATGTATGTATGTATGTATGTATCTGTCTATCTATCTATCTATTTATCTATTTATCAATGTATCTGTCTATCTGTCTATATATATGTTAATGTCTATTTGTCTATAGTTGTCTATCTGTTTAGAACTTTCTTTGTCCCTTCATGCCTCTTTGCCTCCCTATGTGTGCGTCTCTGTCACTGTCACTGTCTCTCGCTCTGCTTATCTCTGCGTCTTTCTGCCGTTCTTCCTGCCTGTCTGCCGTCTGTCTGTCTGTCTGCCTCTCTCCCTCTGTATTAAATGCATATGAAGTATCTGATCCCCAGGACACTCCGCTCTTCCTTTTCCCTATGACAGTCTCATCCCCTGCGTCGTTCCATCACTCTACCTTTGTGTAGTCTTTCGATCTCACTCCTTGTCTATCGTGACTGTTCTTGGACTGTTCTTGTACCAGTATTGTTCTCTCTTTCTCTCTCTCTCACTCTGTCTGTCTGTCTGTCTGTCTGTCTCTCTCTCTCTCTCTCTCTCTGTCTCTCTCTCTGTCTCTCTCTCTCTCTCTCTCTCTCTCTCTCTCTGCCTCCCTATAACACTTCGTTAGCTCTTTGCTTCATTACTCTGTCAGCCTCATTATCTGTTTCGTTTTATGGCTGAAGCGACTGCATAACTTCACGTTTATCTACTTATGCATATTGTTCGTATTATCGTATAAATATATACATATATATGTATATATATATATGCAGAGAAATGCATATTATGATCCTTATTATTATGTATATATATAACAGATAAACATGGTACTTTAATTAGTTTTTTGTGGTAGGCACCGATGTTTTTGTCTTCGTATTTCAGTCTCAGTAGACGTGAATGCAATCTAGAGTGCCGAACAAATGCGAAATGCTTTCATAGATGTTGATCTACTTTCTGTTCTTATTAAATTGAAACACTATCCTCCAAGACAGTAACATGTTGTGCTGCAGCTATGGGTCTAGCGTTTCACGGTTTATTTATGGTGCCAAAAATGTATTTGCGTATTTAGTTACCCAAAGAACTAGCCTTATAGTTTAGTTTTTTGATCAGAGATCACTTTTCTGAACTTTAGATGTGTATATCGTTGCATTTCTTTCATTTTGCGTCATATCAGGTCGTTTTAAGAAGAGAATGGAGACAATTACACTGCTTAGAATATTGTACTCATGGAAATCTATCATAAGACGGGAACAAATTCAGTAAATACGTGTACGTTCTTCTAGATGATATCCGATGATACTGTCGCAAGGAAAATGTCGCGAATAAAAAATGTCTCAATCAAAATATCGCATTTGAAAATGTCGCACGTTAACAATATCGCACAATAATAATTATCGTCAGTCAAAATGTCGCAATTAAATATATCGCACGTAAATAATGTTGCACGATAGGACCCTAATAATATCGTCAGTCAAAATGTCGCATATGTAGGCCTGTAAATTCTGCTTAAGTGGAAGCTTAAGCGGAAGCGGGTTCGATGAAAATAATCGTGCGTAAGTTAAAGCTGGATTGACACAAAGAATTATGCTCAATTGCAAGCCGTGGATTGATGAAAGAAATATTGTTTAAGTAGAAGCTGGATTGATGAAAATTGAATTCATTTCATCGATCCAACTTCTATTTAAGGAAGAATTGTATTCATCAATCCATCTTCTATTTCAGCAAAGTTTCTAACATCGATCTAATTTCTATTTAAAGAAGAACCATTTTAATCTGTCCAGCTTCTAGTGATGCAATAACACTTTCATCGATGCATTTTATATTGAAATATTAATGTTTTTAATCAATCCAGCTTCTAGTGATGCAATAACACTTTCATCGATGCATTTTATATTGAAATATTAATGTTTTTAATCAATCCAGCTTCTAGTGAATGCAGTAACACTTTCGTCGATCCAACTTCCATTTAAAGAACAATAGTTTTCATCAATCCAGGTGCTATTTAAGCAGTATTTCTTTCATCGATCCAGCTTCCAGTTGAACATAATTCTTTACGGCAATCCAGTTTTTACTTGAGCACGATTATTTTCATCGAGCCAGCTTCCACGTAAACAGAATTTACTTATCGATACCGCTCCTACTTAACCATATAATTCTTTGCATCAATGCAGCTTCTCATGAAACAATATTTTGTAATCCCTCCAGCGTCTAATTAAACAAGTTGCTATTAATTAGTCCATCTTCGATTTAAGCAAGGATTCTTTTCACCAGTCCAGTTTCTATTTCAAATTGAGAGAGCATGATGGTTGCAAGAAAATGTCTCTGCCAACCTAAACTGCGGAATATTAAAGTTCGTTATACGCGCAAGCTAATGTAGTTCGCAGTATAAATAATTATTAATATAAATTATTATTAATACGATTATAATTCATTAAAATGTCTAATATAATGCACAACTTATATATAGGCCCATATGCGACATTTTAACTGACGATAGAATTATCAAGCGACATTATTAACGTGCCACATTTTTAATGGCGATATTTTGATTCCGACATTTTCCTTGTGACATTTGTAATTTTCATAGTTAACCGTTCTGGATAGGCTTGTAGACTTTAGAGTTTGGAATCACACGTTTTTAATCCCCTTGGCTTCTACTCTAGTCAATTTTTATTGAATTGAGCAGCTGATATCATTCGCCAGCCTCTGCCGTGTGAATTGATGCCACTCCATTTATGGGTCCTCGTGTATGGACTATGCTTGTCCGACATCCAAATTCAGGTCAATTGCTACCAGACAACTTGCATGTGTCAGTAGCCCCTATTGCATGGGCTACCCTTACACCGACCGAAAACCGCTTTGAACCCGAGCGTCTGGTGCTGATGAGGTGGAGGATGGGTGGCGTGGAGGAACGACTGATTCACGCAGTTAATAGAACATGATGGTTGCAAGAAAGAGCACCGCATATGTTGCGTCGTCTGTTTCCGTTAATTTTGAGACCACATGACTTGAACTGAATGCTTTATCCCACGAGCATTAAGTAGAGCCTACCTCACAAACGTTCGTCTATGTCATACCAGACTTAAGCTGATCGTTTTTTTAGTGAACTCTTCGTTTGTCACTAAGCATTGTAACCAGGTAACGTAAGTTATAACCCGAGTGTGAAAATTTTACTGCGTAATTTTGGTTCTGCTGTTAAAGAAAGCAGAGGTGAGTGACAGAAAGACAAGAAATAGACTGAACGATTCATTGACGCAAGGGACTGATGAATCACTAAGTGAAATAAAGTTTGGTTCTAAGAAATCTGACTCAGAAGAATTTGAAAATGTAGACTTCTGTGTTAGTGAATTACCAATTTTTACTACAAAGTTGGCCTTGGAGGAAATTAACAGCCAAACCATCATGCACCACAAGCATTTTCTCGGTAGTACACAGTGTAGCCTACGTATGGATGGTGGTGGTGGTGGTGGTGGTGGTGGTGGTGGTGGTGGTGGTGGTGGTGGTGGTGGTGGTGGTGGTGTAGGTGGTAACAGTAGTAGAAGCACTAGTGTTAGTTGTATATGTTGTGTTTGTAAGTTTAGTAGTAAAAATAGAGAAGGAAGTCGAAGTGGTATGAGTAGCCATTGTAGTAGGCTAATTAGAGTGCAAGCAGGTCTGATGGCACAACGGTTGAGAAATTGCATCCCTGTGGGAAGATGTTCTAAACCACTGAGGATGAAATTCCCCTTGCAGCGATAAATCGTTTACCCTGGCATCAAGTGGCGTTTATAGCCTGCGTAACGGACGCTTGTCATCCTCGACAACATAAACCATTCCACTGGTTACTTTGTTATTCTGGTGAGTTATACACGTCGTATACGTCACCCGTCGACGTCACATGGTCGTATACGTCACACATAAACCTGGCTTAAACGATCGAAGATTTACTTAGTTTCTTGACTCTCCTAGTCAACTCTTCAGGAGCGATTCAGATGTGCTGGACAGAACGCCAAAATAACAGTTAAGTACACAGTAGATCAACGGATCCAAGCTGACATCAAGGGATGAGAAAATGCGGCCTGTGTCTAAAAAATACCTTGTTAACGACAGTAGAAAAGTCGTGTTTTCCCAGAGGCCTCAACATCAAAACAGCGTGGAATGCACTTACTACTCGAGCCAATTCTATCCTATTAGCAGTTGTATAATTGGACTAGTCGGTTGTGTATGCGCCGCGTGGACCACGTGGAAACGTGTTTGTAGCTTAGCTAGACCCAGTTTAAGTCACAACATCCGGAAGCGCTTTGCTGAGCAGTAAACTCACCAAATGCCATGCAAACCAAAGCGGTGAAGAGACATTTTAGTGGCTGGGAAAGCCGCGAGTCTTTGAACTCCAGCACCAAAAAAGAGAAATCAGTCGGCAGCGGGGACGGCGTGAAGCGCCTCTGCATCATGAAGCTGTCATCAGGATGGCAAGTAGAACTGGAAGAATCCTTACACATGTGGGCATACAACAACGCCGTGGTGTCAATGAGCAAGGGTGTACAGTTCATCCAACAGGATGTATGAGTCTGAGTCTGTGTTCGATGACTTCTCCACATGATTTGTATAGAGCTTACAGACTACATCTGTCTTCACACGGATGTGTTACTCGACAATGAAAATTAGAGAAATTAAAATGACGCAACCGGATTTGAAAGACTGAGTCGGATGTGAAAATATTAGGCTGTTGAAATTGGCATCATGGGCTACGTGTAGGAATTAAATGCCTAAACATAGATGTGGAGGAGGTGGAGTTGCAGTTTAACGACACTGTTTGATAACAAACATCATTATCGTCGCCCTCCTCCTTTATCCTGGCTTGGGACTGGCACTATCAGAATAATAAAATGCTTGATATGGTACAGACACTAATCCATCTATCGTTTTGGCTGGAGCCTCTGCAAAGCAATTGAGGTAGACCTAAGGTAAAGAAGCAAGCTTGGCTCGTAGCCAGCTTATTGGTTAGAGCGCGCGCCTTGTACCCAGATGGTACGGTTCCATCTTTCCCTGTGATGGTTATAATTGGAAATTCCTCAACTCACAGTTGTTCAGTGCCGTCGATTGGTGGTTGGTCGGTGGTTAACGACGCCTTATAAATGCATAATAATAAATACTTGAGCATGTACTCGGTTAAACTTATCTACAATTTGCTTTCGTAAAGGTCAGGCGAGTGAAAATGCCGGTAGAGCCAATATGAGAGTAACGTTGGGTGAAAGGTCAATGCAAACTACATGCTATCAGACCAATTATGTATTTCTGTATAACACACTCGGTCATCCATTCTCAGTGTCACACTCAGAGGTGCAAGAAACTGCTTCCGAAACTAAATTTTAGAATGTCGTCTGGTAAGGTGTCAAGTTTTATTACTTTATTCAGACAACGCGAAGAGGCTCTGACGGTGCGTAGCATAATCAACTGTGAGTCCATTGCCACAGTGCACGCAATTTGCGCAAGATCTGCCGAGTCATATCAATCGCAGCGGGATTAATTATTTACAAAACTTTCTAAAACAACGAAGTCTACGAAGAAGATCCTGCCTTTTAGTACATTTCTACTAAACAAAGTCAAATGTAAAACTTCTGTAGGTTTAAAGTTTCCACATCATGGATTTTTAAACCTAGAAAGTAATAGCACCTAAAACATCCTTGCAGAAGAAAGATAATATTATTGTTTGCTTAGTAGGCAATGTCATCATGCCCTGCACAGATGGCTGTAAAAACCGATCTAAACGATTGTATTTTACGACAGTTTGAAAATGTCTGTTGAATTCAAAAAGCAATGGAGGAAATACTAACTACAGCAGAGGGAGCAAGTTCGCAAAATAAATCGAAGGTTGGCATCAATGCATAAATATCTTCACAACAAACACTGATTTTCAGAGAGGATATTAACAACATCTCTCAAATTTAAAGTAGTTGCTAAAACAAAAGAAATGATCCACATCTACCATAATATCACACGCGCCCAGTTTTTCATTATCATAAGCCTTTTGGACTATATGGAACGAACGAATGCCAAAGCTCTGGCAACTTGCCTTGAGCATCTTTGAACTCGCCATTTACTTTCCAGTTGACGCCATTAGCACTTGATCGACACAAATTTTGCAGACATTTTGGCTCAAGTTATCACACGAATTCCGTTCAACAATGACACGAAAAAAGAAGGTAAGAATACTTTACTTCGATACAACAAAACACGACCATGATAGTCATCGTCGTCGTCGTCGTATCATCATCATCATTGTCATCGTCACCGTTGTCGTCGTCATCATCATCATCATCATCACCACCACTATCAACATCATTTTCATCATCACCATAATCAGAAACGTGCCCCTTTCTACGACGAAACTTGGCTGTCATTCCACGAATCTTTTCCAATCGTCCCAGCACGTGAAGTTCTTTCTGTGTGACGAAAAGTGGTTCTCTGATATGATATACAAACCTTTCAACGAGCAAATCAAATAACAAATTCAAAAATGTCTGAGCACTGGAATACGGTCAGAGTGAATATTATAATACCATGCTCACACGGAGATTATAATGATGTATAAGACCATTATATAGCCATGTGGGTTCCCGTTCAGAGCCCATATGGGTGGCATCTAATGTCCATGGAAATGCTGGCAGAGCAAATGCTTGGATCGACACAGAAATCGTATATTTAACACGACGTTTTTTGGAAGAGATCAGATAACACAGTTCAGATAGATTGATCATGAGTGCGCGATGTTCAGACGAGAGCAGAGGTGAGTGCATTAGACCTTCGAACACCTGTTCTGCTCTGGAATGTCCCTCGATGAGGTGGTCGTCCTGCGATAGCATCCGACGCCCAGCTCCCTGAACGTCCGTCGGAACTCGTAGCTACACGCCGAGTAGAGAACGAAGTTGACGGAGCAGTTGATGATGACGAGCAGGTTAAAGTAATTGGCCTGAATCAGCAGCCGGATGAGCTTCTCCTCCGCGATAGGTCCGTACGACTCGAGGTAGATAGCGTACAGCTTCTGGATGGACTGTGGCAGCTGGCAGAGCAGGAAGACGACGACGACACTTATCAGCATCACGCTGATCGCCTGTTCTTTGCGACACTGGCGCTCCTGGCGATCGTAGTTCGTAGGATCCGTCAGTTTGAAGGTGAGTCGCCGACGGATCCTCGCTGCTCCGACAACGGTTCGAATGAGGAGCACGTTGAAGATGGTGAGTAGAACGAGCGGAAGGAAGGCGAACAGCGCCTGGTTCAGGTAATGGTAGACGTGGTAGAAGCTGGAATTACCGAAGTCACTCGGAATTCTCACCAGGTGTGTCACGTTGTCACGCACGTGGGTCACGACCTCGAACTCGAAGAACTCCGGGAAGGTCAACGCGGCCGCGCACAGACAGACCCCGAGGATGACCCGCTTGGCCTTGTGCGTCGTACACCAGGCCTTGCCCTTCATTGGGTAGCACACCCCGGCGTATCTCTCGACGGTGAAGGTGACTGTCAGCCAAACCCCCGTGTTGCTCCACGTGTCGGTTAGGACTCGGCCGCAGATGTTCTTGTACCGGAAGTAGAGTTCGTTGTCGCTCAACTCCTTGTAGTGCACGAACGTCATGGTCAGGGCTGAGACGAGGTAGAGGATGTCGAAGACCGCCAGGGCGCAGAGGTAGTAACTCGTAGACGACTTCATGGAGCGTTTCGACAGAATTAAAATATTAATGACGTTGCCAAAGACGCCGGCAATTATGACGATCAAGGCGACGACCTTGAGAACGACGAACCTCGTCGTCTCCAGCATTTGATGAAGGTCATCCAGACGGACGATGGATGACAAAGGAGGAGTGGACGCCAAGTGATCCTCCTCTGACGTCAGAAGACTCACATTCGTCAATTCATGTATGAAACTCATTGACTCTTCGTCGGCCATTGTGAGTCGTCTATAAGAGAAAAATGAGTCAGCTTTTCATAAGTGATTCATACTCATGTATGAGATGTAGAGAGACTTAATTAACATTAAGCTGAAATGTGTTACGTCAATTATCTTGATACACCCTTTCTTGCTCCTTATTTTAATTCTTTCTTTCCTTTCTTATTTATTATTTTCTTACCCTATTCTTCCCTTATTTCCTTATTTCCTTCCGTCTTTTCTTCCTTTGATCTTTCCTTCTTTTCGCTTTTCTATCCTTTCTTCTTTTCTTCCTTCCTGCATTTTCCCCCTTTTTACCTCTTTACTTTTTACCATTCCTTCTTTTCTTCCTTCCATCTGCCATTCCTTTTCTTTATCCATTCTTTCTTCGTTCTTTCCTTTTTTGTTATATATGAACGGATTGCGCATAATTATAAGTAATGATGTGATTGCATAATTAGGCTATATATACTGAACACAGCTTAGTTCGCTGTTGAGTCAAAGAAAGCTTTCAATTTCTCTTTAACTTTGTATATGATACTAATTGCAACAACTAATTACACTTGAAAACCATCGCTCAGTCTCTTTCTCTGTGTGTATTCTGCAGCCGTTTTGAAGTCTTCGCAGTCCAAATGCGTCTAAATGCCAAGCGTATAATTAGGATATAGAAAAGGAAGATAAATATAAGAAGCGATAATTGCAGCCCACAGATCACTCAACAACGTACCATTAGGTCCGGGAATCTGAAGCCAACAAAGATAAGTCGAAATACCATGTTTATGCAGTCTAACTTTATTACTTAGGGTCATATGCTTCACCAGTGTGGCCGAAATCTTAACGGATCTTAGAACCGGAAGGACACATTGCATAAATATAGACAGAAGCAATATAAATGCTTGATTTCATTGCATTACATTACGTCTCATTATCTCTTGCTGTGTATGCGTTTTATAAATATATATGAGAGTTGCTATCAAAGGAAAAGTCGTAGCATGTGGGCTGCAGACACAAAACTCCCGCTATGTGGCTGCTTCTGGTTTATGGACGTAAGCGGCAGAGCAGACGGATCCAAAGGGTCATCTGACACCCACTTAACAAAGGTGCAAGAAGCGGAGCTTACTGCTATACTACAGCGAATAAACTCAACATGTTGCACGTACCAGTCTTTTGATACATAGATCTATATACATAAATATATGGGAGATTTACTTGAGGTGATTTTACCGCGCAATTGTCATGTGCCGACATTGCAGGAACAGTAATTGTCAGCATTTTCACTAAAACTGTAAGTAGAGTGGGAAATAATTTACGATGACACATAATTATTGCTAGATTATAGCTGGAACAGATCCTGGCCGTTAATTGAATGACGACGCCGAAAGAAGTGGCTATTACCAAAGATAAGATGTCAGAATCGTGCAGTCGTGTTTGCTTACTGCGGCAGAAGCATTTATGTTCTCAATCGCTCGTGCACACGCAAACGCGGTCCCGAAATTTTGTTATCACTGATTTAAGTGCGTCTGATTAATTTTGTACATTTGTCTTATATTGTTGTCTAGCAGCAACTCTTCGTCTTTTGATCTCAACTTGTAATACGGTGTATCGTACGAAGTGTCTTCATACTCCGTGACGCCGAACTAAATAATTATTCTGATCAACCAAAGCAGTGCGCTAGAAATCGACTACGTGCAGAGGCGTAGGCCTAAACGAAAAGGGCAAAGGGGCAGCCGTCCCAGATTGCAGTAGCGAGGGTGCAAAAGTAGGGTTCAGTGGTACATGTACATGTAGGCCTACTAAGCTACGCGACAGCCGACAGGTATTGTATTATTTTATCATCAAATTCAATAATTCAATGCCTCTTAATTTAAAAATTAGCACAACTTGGTTTTCATTTTAAAATGTGACATGGATTGTGAATACAAAGAATTTGCTCTGTTGGCGCATCGGTTAAGAAAAATTAAGGAAAGCTCTTGGACGTTTCGTGGATAAATTACTGGTTTGGTGAAGTTAGGCCTGCTGGTGTATTGTCAAAAGCATTAACTTCTATGTGTAACGCACCGTAGTGGGCCTAATATTTCATCGCTGTAGATACACTGTATAACCCATACATTTATATTTTTTAAATCCAGCTGATATATAAACTCTCTGAAAGCAGAACTTTCGGAAATACTGCAGAAAATGTATGTACATGCAATTTGTGTAGATAAGCAGAGCTTTGAGGCATGCGGCCTGAAAATTGAAGGACGAATTTGACGCAGAAGCGAAAGGTCTTGAGAAAATGTCTAAGGAAGAGCTGAGTCCCATTATGAAATAGCATTGGCCTATATTACAACCCGTCTTTTGTTTGCGAGAATTCGACTCACGGTTTGGATTCCTTTTAAGTAAAGAAAATAGTGTGTATGGAGGTGCTACTCGATTTTCTGGAAACAAAACTACAGATCTAGCAAATCCATGTTAAGGCGACACTGATATTAACTGATCAGTTAACTGATCTGTTGCCAAGAAATGAATGACTGCAAGATAAAATTAAATAATGTTACAAAATAAAAACTTCGTATACTTGGTCCGAAAGTTTCACTGGATCTAAGCCCCCCTACTTAAAATTTTATTTACATAGGCCTATGGGGAAGATTGTTTTTCCTAATCTGCGACTGTTTTCCAACTGTTACTTACCGTTTCCGTTTCCAGTGCACTAGTATTGCTACGTGCTGGATATCTAGTCAGTAAGCTACATTTAGTTGAGCGCTTCTGAATAGCTAGTACTGTAAGAAGCGATATATAAATATAAAAAAACCCAGATACGATTAAGCTGAAGTTGATTCAGGTCAACTCACGAAGCACAGTGAGCCAAAAACGATTAAGTATTCTCGAGATTCGGATCATCGACGAAGAGGATATCCAGCAAATCGATATTGACAAACAGTTAGGTAAATTGATTTGCAGCCAGTAGCCAGAAACCTATGAAATGTCTTAGCCGTCATAATCTTAGGCTCTCAGCAAAAATTTGTGTAACTGTTAATGCCACAATTGTCAAATTTAAAACAGGTAAGAGTTACTGTTCACTATCTACCACTCTAGCTGCTCTTTGAATTTGTCTTTCATATGGTCTATAATTTTTTCACAAATTATGGTTTGTTACATCTAGCATAATTGCAATTGTATTAAATTAGTACACTGTTATTAGACAGTAGCTCTAGTAGTAAGATATGAAAGATTTTAAAGTCAACCAGATGATTTAAAATTGACGCTGTCTCTAAATAATTATTGAATATGCGGGTCTTTCAGTCTTTAGCCATAAATTACCTTGGTATATGTAGTTTTCAACCACAGAATGCTAGTTGAATCGAATTTAATGCGGTGAAACTCTTTGTTACGCTATTGAATATGCGGGGTATTTCGATCCACTTTTACCATAAATGACACTAGCATGTTTGAAGTATTGGAAGCTGACAAAGACCTTGGTAGTTTATTAACACAGAATGCCAGTTGATCGAATTTAATGCGCTACAAGGATGAGTAACTAGTCGATAAGAATCGAATCGATCAGTTGATCCATCATATGCTAAGCAGTCAATTCTAATTCTAGTCGAATAGTTGTCGCCTGATCCTGATTCTAATTTTTATCGACTAGCTATTGTTAGATTATTCAAATCGTGAAACTGTTAGCTGATCGATTAGATCGTCTGTTCTACTCACAACGATTGTGTAGCGACTGGTGATTCAATTATTATCATGAGTTATTTCACACGCGTATTTAGAGAAAAGTAGTATCGGAAGGAACACCTTAATTAATTGGAAAGTTTAAAAGATTTAACAGGCCTAAAATTATCAACTCTAGCATAAAGCAACAGAGAACTCTGTGGGGCGCGGAGTCGAAGATTCGAGTTCAATACCCGCATCCCCGTACGGTTAACTAGTCCTTCTTTCGCTAGGCGGTGGGGCTAGTTAAAATTATGTGCATAGCGTAATGGGCGCCCTGCGTGGCTTTCGACAGCTGAATTCAACTAGCACCTGTAATAACTTGCCAACATTCGTTCTTTCTTTGCTAGTAATCATACTGCGGTTTGTCAGTTTGTAAATAAACGAAAATCTTTCTCCTTATGTCGAGGTAAGTTCAAATTGACAGATAATAAACCGATTGCACGGCACTTCATCTAATTAATTAGCTGATGCGAATTTCAATCGATTCCCTCTAAGACTTTGTTAATTCCAGTGTTGGCACGAGACCAAAACCTAGAGACCCGAGACCAAGACCGAGAGATCCAAGACCAAGACTGGGTGGTCCGAGACCAAGACTGGGTGGTCCAAGACTAACACCAAGACCGAGACCGGGTGGTCCGAGACCAAGACCGAGGATCCAAGACCAAGACCAAGACCAAGACCAAACCGATCGATACTCTTTTTTCAATAAGCAATTCAATTTATTAAGACGTTAAAGCGGTATAAGGAAGCTTAAAACATACAATTTTATTGCTAAAGAATACTAATCCTAATAATGGTCCAGAAAAGTTTTACCGGCCAGTCTGAACTTTTGCGGGTGCAGCCCTAATTGTCTTCGGCCAGAGAATATTACGCTATAAATTACTTACAGTATACGATAGGTAAGTACTTTAACACATCTGAACAAGTACATCAACTTTCCATTTGAACGGTGTAGGCTTACTTGTACTCGGAATTGTAGGTTAACGGTGACTACACGTCGCCGATCACACAATTATTAGTTGTTCCAAAACCTTGAAATTTGTGAAAGCAAATTTTGAAATGGTTAGTTACGTAAAAATGCATTTTTTGTCCATAGTAACATGTATATATAGATGGTCAGCGCGTCATAACATCTGGTGTCTCTAATGATCGAAAATAACCGACAAATATCAAAGAAATTGCTCTGATATGGCAAATGACCAAGAACGCTAACCTAAGACGGTGACAAATCCCAAGACCGTTCCTTTAAGATCAAGACCGACGCATTCGAGACCAAGATCAAGACCGATGGTCCGAGACCAAGACCGATGCATTCGAGACCAAGACCGCAGTTTTCCGGACTCGAGACCGTCTCGAGACCAAGACCGCGGTCTCGAGACCACATCCCTGGTTTAATTCTAGTTTTGATCAACTAGCAAATCTTAGTAGGCTAGCCTTCTCTAACTCCAGCCCATCATTAGCAGTTTAACTTATCGTGCCTATTACTGATCAAGTTTACATAGAGGAGGATTTTAAGAAAAGCGAAAAAGGCTGACCAAGACTACGCTGGATATATATATATATATTATATATTATATATTATATATTATATATTATATATATGCCTAAGTAATATAAATGAGGTCCCAACATCACTTGGAAGGAACTGGCGATGCTGATGATGATCACGACGACGATGATGATTAGTCCCTAATGATATAATGGTCACAAATACAAATGTCTGAGTCACTGTGTATGTCACGTGAACCACTACGTCCAGTCTATTACTAGATAAATTACACTCCACTAGAGGAGTCAGCTTTCGGTCTGATGCTTAGAGATCTACAGCTATCAAAATCAGACTAAAGCCTACACTTTCATGTAAGTTACTAATCCACGTGCGAGCAACAACAACCTGTGAAAACTGGACTCACATACCTAAATCAATATAACAGACACAGAAGTTGAAAAATAGAGATATAAAAAGCGATCAAACTAACCTGAACGTTTCCAGGTCTTTCCACCAGACAACCTACCAGAAGACAATCTACAGTTACTAGAATCCTAGACGTCAATTAACGGAACGTGTAGCTCGAAGGGGCATTTATGTTCTCCCTACCGCCCGCCCTCGCTGCCTCTCTACCTTAATTCCTTCCTTGCTTTATCTGTTGAGACTAAAGTCTTATATGTGAGGAAACGACATGTTTGTAGCTTTTGCGTTCATTAACTACTCTTTATAGTCCATCTGTCTTGATAGTCCAACAGACGTCAGTAAGGGTTTTGCACACAAATTTAATGTTTATGCGAATGTTATCCTACAATAATAGTCGCAGCAGTTTTTATAATAGAGGCGCCTAAACCAACGCAGCCGGCCCTTCTTTCTTGAGACGCGGATGTATTCCTAAGAGCGCGGAGGAATCCTTAGTAGCCGGTTATGTCTTAAGCGCTCTGGGCGATTCTTAAAAGACTCGATATAAGCCCTCGTGATCTCGTTCGAGCGGATGTGTTCGGGCCTCATTGAGCACGACCGGGCGAAGGAAATTTTCACAGGGTCCGGTAATAAACTCAGACATGCACGGGGCCCCCGAAGGGCGACCAGTCATAATGGATGCTCAGCTTCGCCGAATACGATCTCACAGCGGCTTATTTGTTGAGATTTTATGTGCGCAAACCTACAGGGCACATCTATAAAACACGGCCAATTTAACAGTCAGAGCGTGTAACTAGTTCCCGTGTACATGAGCTATATCATAGTGTATCGTGTTGTTCCAGCAGAGGGATCTGCAGGATCAGTGATGAATAGTTATCACTATATAAATTGAATTGACTGAGACTTTTCGCTCAGTGGAGGCTCTACACTTTAACAACAGAAGGGGCCAGAGAGGGGCCGTAGAACCTGACAGAGGGGTCAGTTGCATGTCTAGTTTCCTCATAACTGAAAGTGGAAGAAACATGGAGGGGGCACCGACTCGACTGTTGGGGCACCGGTCCCTTCTGCCCCCATAGGCGGAGACTTGACTCTGAGTTGGGGGAGGGGGACAGATCGACAAAATTTGGGCTGTGGACAGGTCGTACAAAAGTTCAATTCCCAAACTGCAACAGCAGCGGTTCAGCCTAGTCTAGTCACATGTTATATAACGCATAAAATCCCAATTTTTGACCCACCCCTACCCCTAATAACGTTATATAACAGCAGCTGTGACACCCCCACCCCTATATTATATAACAGATATGCTACCCACCCCCTACCCCACCCCAGCCTATAAGCACATTAAAAGACATACAATCAGCATAATTGTATTGCACAATTTGACACTTTTAAAACAATACGATGTTAGTTCGCACTTTAATAGTAGTGATTCAGCTGATAATTGCCTTTATCCAATTCAAGAACTGCGGTAAAAATCGTCATATGCCCAATTAGCTATGTAACAAAAGCTACCTTAAAATTGTGTACTCTCTTGTGCCAATGATGATTAGACCGGATGTATGAGCTCCTCTGCATCTTAATAATCGGACTTTTAATGGCGCTAAATTCACTTGTATTAATTACGGTAACTAATTGGGTAGTCGACGATTGTCACCATGTATCTACATTTAATAATTGATAATCATTTGATAATACATGGTAGTGACGTACATCCTATTTAAAAGCACCATTTTAGTTTCCCTCCTGTTTTACACTAGAAATGAGCATTATAGTATCACACAGAATGGATTGGTTAATATTGCACTATCAGGTATTTATCGATAAGTTCGCGGTACAACTCTGCGTATTTAAAAACGTATGATGTATACAGAGTGCGTACTACAACTGCAATTGGGTATTTAAGCAAACATAAACTATTTACACATACTATAGAAAGTGAAATCAAGCATCATGATAATAGCTACCAAAATAATTATTTCAAGTGAATTAATTTTAATTTAAACCAGAATCAAAACAACGCACACAGAATTGAATTTTAGAGCGTTTAGAGCTATGCACATGAAATTGTTAAAATTGTAAACAGCAACTTGTTAAAAGTTGATTTATAAAATAATAACTAAGAACATCAAATCAATTCACCAGGTTTCAGCTTATGGTGCTAGTTTTGGTTCACAACGTATTGTGAACTTCGATTAAACAATGAAGGTCCGTGGTATATGGAATTTCCAATTGGCAGGCAAACAGGCAAAATAGCATAAGCTGAAAAAAGTTCGTTATATAACAAAACCTTCAACCTACCCACCACCCACCCTACACAATATGACGCTAACAAAACCGGAACCCACCCACCTACCCCTTGAGCGTCATATAATATGTGAACGGTCCCCTAAATATTTTGCTCCAATCGGTCCCTGTCTGTGAAATGTGCTTTCTCCATCTGTTCGTTCTAAAATTCTATCTCTTATCCTCTTTTGCATTTCTCAAAACATACTTCTTCCTGCCGGACCTTACGCACTCGCAGCGCTTCTGAATGGTTCACCCTACTGGAGGCACATTATAAATACTTAAATACAATACAATTGCTTGACGATTGTTGCCTCGCTTTGTTTACTAGTTTAAAGTGATGTTGTATCGATTAAAAATAATTTGTGGTTAAAAAGAAGTTTGATTGACGCAAATATATTTTGCTTAATTTAATAAAAGTTCAATAGAAGTTCAAACACTGCCAATAACATATCATCGCAAATTCATACTGTACTTGTAATCATGCCACAGTCTCTCAGTGTGAACTTAAACTAAATTATTATTGTTATCATTATTATTATTATTTTTAACTTAATATCATTATTAGTATTATAATTGTTAGTATTATTATTTTTGTGTTGGACTGATGATAAAAATAGTTTCCATTCAACATTTACAAGGGAGAAATCGTCCCATGGTCAGATGTTCGGTAGGGGGGCAAATGTCCTACACTCATTTTGCAAACATGTAGCTAACGATTTTTTTAGATGAGAAGTTAGCAAGCTTTGCAACAGCAGATGGCAACAGGAACCAAAAACTAAACAACGAAGATAAACAACCCAAAGTGGATATGTAACCAATGGCTGGTTCTTTGTAGTAGGCCTTTCATAATCTGAAGCTGTGAGTAACATTAATTTATAATTTATTTATTATAATAAATACGTTATAATTAGTTACATTGTTACAATAACTTAAAGGTTTGTTAAAGACTTGAAGATATCCCCTAAGACTCAAAAATATCCCCTACCTGAAATTGGAGCATTTGCCTCTGAACCCTCTGTCTTGATGCCCTTGATCATAGAAATGTAAGATAATATTTTTTGTTACCTGGTTTTTAAATTTAAAATCATTGAACTTTTGCTGAAATTCTGCACAGGCACTTTTTAGACAGTCATCGTGTTATTTTGGTGTCGCCCCTCTGATGGTTTCATCCGGCGCTGTCCGCCCCCGCCCCCTAGTGACGCCACCGACCAATTCTGCACAGAGAAGTCTGAGATATTATTCTTATTATTATTAAAAGAAAATGGCATCGTACAATATAACATTCAACAATAATTTCTTATTCTTAGACTTTGAGCCTAACTCGTAGCAGTAGTCAAAGAAACGTGCGATTTCTCTCCTCCCAATTATTTTTAATTTTGTTGAAGGGTTTTATCTTTCAAATTATTAAGCCTTCTATGAGTATCTCTACTGCCAGGGATTGCGCTTCCTCATATAATCACAGATTCATACCACCCATGTATATAGCGGCGATGTGCGGTAGGAGTCTCCGACAATTTTCGAACAGCATTCTTCTTAGAAAATCGGATGGACTGGCACTTGCAGCTTTTCTTTTTTCTGATAAGCTAACTGGCAGAGTTCCGTTTTGATGACTGGAGGTTACTGCACTCACTCAGTACTGTCCTTGCGGCCTGGCCAATATCGTGAACTCTGACCTTCTCATGATTGGCCCAAAGCGGCAACAGTTGGCTGCAGCATCAGCATCAGCCACTTCACCCAGGGTGCATACCAGCCGGGGTCTGTGTTTGCTGCATGTCTTTGTTCAGGGTATAAGGTGACCTGCTGTGAATCATATCGGTCAACCTTGGGACCTCAAATTCGATTATACATGTATTCCCCACTTGAGCGTACAATCACCAGTTACTAACTTAATTTTACTTTGCCCTATCTATAAAACTTATAGCTTCATGAAACCAGTCTCACACATAGGAAATATAACAGTAAGCACACGTTCAATCGTCTGAAATATTGGGGGGGGGGGGTATAAGCTACTCCATCCCCCGCACTCCAAATTGGGGGGGAGGGGTCGTCCCCCGCTGTCACCCCTAAGTCTCCGCCCGTGTCTGCCCTCCCCCCCGTAGAGCCGCCACTGATTGTGCTACTAATTTTTCACCAATTAATAATATCCGGATTAAAATGTTCTGGTAAAGGTACTCAGCCTTGGTTTATTTATTAGCCTCTATAATTATAGGCTAATAAAAAAGTTCTATTTACGAGTAAGTGTGTAGGCCTATTTTCTTTGTTTACCAATTGTTATCGCTCTTTGGTCTAAAAACATGTAATAAACAGTGTTAATAAAACCAACACATGTTAAGCCACTTATTGAGAGATCATAAGCTATTTTGGTGCAGTAAACATCGATAAACAACTTTCTAAAGTCCCTGCGGTAATATAGGCCTACTATAAGGGGCCGTCCAAAAGTGATGTCATGCAATTAAGGTAATTTTAGGACAAATTTTGACAACCCTCTTCTCGTCATATATAGGCTACGTCGTCACAAAAGTCATACTCCCTCACATAATTTGTATGACGTGACAAAGCTCTGCTCTCCCTGAAAAAACCTAAATGTTATATGCAAATTTTCTTATAATTATCGTATCCAGTAATTCCAACTAAATAATACTTGAAACTGTAATATAGTGTAATGACAAGAATTATGCAGGGAACAGAAAGAAGGAGGAGACATTGCAGAGAATGGCTGGATAACATTGAACTGTTGTTGGACCCGCGATCCCGATCTACACATCTTAGGCCTTCACAGCTAAACCAGGACATAGGAGCATGGAGAACAATGGTCAAATGTGCAGTGGACACCTACGGCTTTCAGCCCATGGATGATGATGACGATATGATGATGACGATGACGACAACGACGACGATGATGATATAGTAGAACAAAGATAAATGGAGAAAGTATTATTATTACATGCATTATGCATTCAACAAGATTAAAATCTCTGTTAGAATTATATATGTGTGTGTGTGTGTGTGTGTGTGTGTGTGTGTGTGTGTGTGTGTGTGTGTGTGTGTGTGTGTGTGTGTGTGTGTGTGTGTGTGTGTGTGTGTGTGTGTGTGTGTGTGTGTGTGTGTGTGTGTGTGTGTGTGTGTGTGTGATTGATGACAGTTATGACTAGAAACAATCCAAACTATATACCTCTCCGTTCTCCCACGGCCATGCATAATGCTCCTTCGCGGCATAAAATGGAAAGCTTGGATCTCGATCATCATCTTGTTCAATGGATATTCCATTCACATCCAGCTCTTCTTCGTCTATCCATTCCACACTCTTTTCATCTCTCCATTTCTTTCGCTTGCGATTGCAACAATTAGGCCTAGTTAATTCACGTTGCCGACGTGCAGAGAGAGTTCACGTTGCCGACGTGTAGAGATAGTTCACGTTGCCGACGTGCATCGTCTCTCTCTGCAGGCCTGATGCGTTTTGGCAGAATAATGTATTCCTGTTAGTGTGTAACACAACAGCTGCGTCATTTCTAAAATTCCTAAATTGACACCGGGTGTAAAAGTAACATTAAATAAAATTAAAGATGCAAAAATCATGATTAATGTGCTTAAATTGTTGCAACAATTACGGGCAATTAAGTGGAACTTGTTTACTTGAATGAAATTTTTAAAGAAAGTTACCCGTTTTGATGTAGGCCTATGATGTGATGATGTGTCATAGGCCTTCGTCGATAATTGTCACAGATGCGTGACCTCTGAGCTCCCTAGTTGCATGACATCATTTATGGACGGTTCCCAATATTGCATTTTAAGTCAGTAATTTTCAAATTATTAAAATAATTTACCACGAATTCATTGTTGAATTATTAATTAATTTTACAAAGTTGGCCTATTTTCCTGCTCTTAGTGTCATTTCTATAAATAAATAATTGTTTGATCATCTTTTCATTGCTAAAATGTTAAAAATAGACGGACTTTAAATTGTCTCTATTGTTGGCATTCGAGCTCTCTTGAAATTAGGTCTAATGACAAGGCCAAAATTGATTATTAAAAATAGAGGTGGCCGATCACCCCATCACAATGCAAGTTAAGTCTGTGATTATAACGCACTTCTTGTGCCGGAGTTCAAAAGACCTGGCGCTCAAACCGTCGGCACCTAAAAGTCACGCACCTAGCTGCTGAAACGCAATTCTTCTTTCCATTAAATGTTGCTTTCATCCGGGTTATCTAACACGCGTTGTTGCAGCGGGTGGTTAATTGTGGTAACGTGTACTAAGCGTGTGGGCCACAGACAATGCTTGGTACATTTCTTCTTTTATCTGCATGATACTCGTCTTATGCATTGTTGGGCGAACTTTTGTTCTGCTTCAACTTTCCTTCAAGCGCACAAGACTCTTTTTAAACGGATCTTACAGTCCGCTGCGGACTCATGAATCATGATTAACATGACCACCATTCTCGGACATTGGTTCCAGACTTTAGCAACAATACGATCATACGGAAGAATTTTGAAACATGAAATGGGATGGAAACGTTCCAGTAAGCCTAGGCGTACATCCCAGGCCTACACACTAATTTCGACGATCGCTCTGACGGTAGATAATCGCCTGTCAATCAAACAAAAAGCTGAGTCGAGGCACATAGGTATACATGTATACACAGCAGTGTTGGGCACGAGACCAAAACCTCCAGACCAAGACCGAGAGGTACAAGACCAAGACCGAGTGGTCCGAGACCAGGACCGAGGGTCCGAGACCATGACCGATGCACTTTTTATAGACAATTCAATTTATTAAGACGCCACATGTAAGACGGAATAACACGCTTAAAACATTAATTTTATTGCTGAAGAATACCAATATTAATAGTGGTCCAGAAACAATTTTACCTGCCTGACTGAACTTCTGCGGGTTCAGCCCATGGCTTCGGCCTGAAAATACCACACTATAAATTACTAACAGCATACGATAGGTAAATACTTTAAGACAAGTAGATTAACGCTCTGTTTGAATGATGTAGGCCTAATCGAAAATAACCGACAAATATCAAAGATATATCAAATATATTAGATATATCAAAAAGATAGGCCCATCTCTTACTTGGTAGTTCTTCTTTCAATCGAATTGCCCTAGACTACGCTTCATATATTATGTGGGCTTAACTCTTAACTAATGTACAATGTAGACGTATAGATAAAGAGGTACAGGCAGGCAGGCAGGCAGACAGATAGGTAAGCAGATATACAGCTAGAAAGAATAATAGTGGGTAGAAAAACACACAGAGAGAAAAACAACGACAAATATACAATAGCTGTATAGATAGATACTTGGAATCCTAGATGCATCTAGGTAAAGAGATTATGAACCTAAATTTACAATTGATAGTGAACATTCAAACCAGTTTTCAGAAACAACAATGCTTGTAGTTAATCGCGTTCAATGTAGCTACATGTATGCATAACCATTCCAGCCTAATGTTTACATTTATTAAGCAACATATTACTAAAATGTGTTTTGGGGCATCTGTCTTAAGGACTGGTCAAGACAAATGGTTCCCAAATAAAATTGGTGACAGACAAGGACATAAACTACATAAAATCATTCTCACAATGAATCATAAAAAAATGAGTAAGTCTAATCCAACTGTAACTAAGGTTGTCAAAAAATGTTGAAATCGCCAACCGGGTATCTGACCACGTGGATATTTTGTTATGAAATGTAGGGAATTGCGCATTTTTAGCGGAATGTCGTTACCCGAAAATCGATTTCATTGCCTGGGCAGTCAGCCAATATGACGACCAACGGAATATATCTCTGGCATATGTTCAGGTAAAATCGCGCATTTTTACGGAATTTCGGGTACACGAAACCAGATTTCATTACCCGGGTAGTCAGCCTCGGGCGGGTATCCGGGTATACCCGGTTACCCGTTGACAGCCTTAACTGTAATTGGACGTGAAAGTTTCTATATTGTCTTTAAGTGAAAAGCATCTCAGTGGAACTCAGATCTAAAAGAATATAGTCAACAACCATAAATTATATTTTCAAGCATGTACAGATAATAATGCACAGCTGAGAAAGGCCACAGAGTTTGACCAAGGCAACAGACAACATGCGTTCCTTACAGTAGCCATATGTGCACCATTGAATGTGCAATTTCTTTCCCTCTCTCTGCACATATCTTGTGGCACCTACTATGATCTTTCCACCTGTGGCATCGCTTTTGTGGTGTTGTCATAACGACGGATGACATCATCGAGATCTTTCAACAGCAGAAATTCCTTAACTCGAAACGGAAGTGGAGATGGACTCAACCAGTCCAGCTTCTCCGCAGGTCGAAACCCGAGTGCATGCCTTATCACAGAACGGCAAAAGGACTGCAGGCTAGGAGGGTTAATGGAGCACCATATCAGCAAGTCTAACAGACTGGGATGATCTGCCAGTGGGAAAGGCCCTGTCGTATTGGAAGCAAAGTCACGCGGCACTAGGCTTCCTGCCAACACGAGCATCTCAGTAATGAGCGGTACGTGTCGAAGCGAAGCCCGGAATGGCGTTGTTCCATTTGGGATTGCAAGGTTAGCATCGCACCCGGCAAGCAAGAGCAACTGAACGACGAGGGGCTTTCCCGTGAACACCGCAGTAACTAACGGAGTTGTTCCATAGTGGTCGGTCGTGTCCAGCCGTGCTCCAGCAGCGATCAATTTCTCAACAATAACATGATGACCGAGGTCAACTGCCTTCATGAGAGGGGTCTTCTGCTCATCATTTTCAACGCTTATAGGATCAAGCTCACAGCCATGTGCTATGAGAACGTCGACAACGCGGTGTGCATTGCGAATGGCAGCCAAGTGCAGCGTTGTGCGACCGTTCCACTCCGTTGCATTGACATTTGCCCCAAGGTTAAGGAGAAGGGCAGTGGCCTCTGCATGACCACCATTTGGACCAACAACTGTCACATGAAGTGGCTGGGTACCAGTGTATCGGCTACTTGCTGGACCGTGACGCTTAAGAGCGTTAACGGGCAATCCAGCATCGATGAACATCTAAAATTCAAAGGACACACAACATAATAGCTTTTGTCCACATTCTGACCAATCTTTAATTTTTTAATTGTCCTGTGATGAAATTCTGGTTATGCAGAAATAATCGCCAATTTCTACCATATCTGCCCGATTCTAAATTTTAGGAACTACAACAGCAGCATTATGATTTGCAAATCATCAACTGAATAATGAACAATGCGTGTAACCAAGTTTCATCTGTGTTAGTGTGTCCATATTGCATAAATAAATATTGCTCAATAAATGTTTGCTTATATTAAGTAACCCAGATCTACAAGGTGGCTCAATAAAAAAATACCCCACCAGAAGAAATGTAATTTCTCAATAACCGATTGCATTTCTTACTAGTGGGCATTTTTTATTGAGCCACCCTATATATTTGCTTCAACAGCTGATGCAGCCCGTCTACCAAGTCCACTTAAATGACCATTTGGTAGTTGTAATATTACCAAGTTTGAGAAACAGATGTGATTTACTTTTAATTTTTCTATGCCTAGCCATTGGGCCTTTTGAAATCTGCAACCCCAATCAAGACCCCAGCAATGCCAATGAAGGCTCCTTTATAGAAAAAAAAAAGTAAAATATTATACTAATTTTACATTTGGTAATTATGCAGTGGATATTTACATTAACTAATTAACTAACAAAAACCCCTATTATACAGCTCGTTACATCAGATTTATGATTTTACAAGACAAATTTGCATGTCTATTATCTGCAGGAATGGCCTACTTTCATGATCATCCTATTGCCTCTCATGGCACTGATGTGCAATCCGGTTTCTCCACCATTGTTTGAATCAAAGATATTGGCACCAGCTTTGATCAGCATTGCTGTTTTTGTTTCATCATTTGTTATAACGGCTTCTAAAAGGGGTGTTGAACCTAAACAGCAGATAAATGAATAATCAGAAAATTTGTTTGTCCAACCCTTAGAAACACATTTCTAGTCAATATCTTACTAATAAAATTACTGATGATAATTTACTGTCTTATCCCGGCATTATGATAAATTGTAGAGTACTGAACTGTAGGGCATAACCGAGAAGACAATTTCCACTGAGTACAGAATCCGAGCAATAGTATTTGGAGGCACTATTATCTGGGTATGAACCGAATAGTAGTCGCAACTCTGGACCGGTGAGTACCATCTGGAGGCAAAGGTTAAAATATTAGACTTTCATCACTTTCGCCGTTTTGCGTAATGAAGAATCATAAAAATTAATGTTTGTGCCTGTAATAACTACTAATACAACTTGAAATTTTTAATTATCATTTTTAGATTTTTAAATGTTTATTCAAAACATTATTGAATAAAAAAATTTATTTTTAACTATTTGTGTGTGTAATATTTGCCGAGGTGAACACGCGCGAATAGTCCCGAAAAACGGGATATTCTGCTGAGGCGATTTATGCCCTACTGAACTTGGTGATAAAATGTTTACAATTCTTCAAATCATTCTGGAAAACATGAAACAGAAACTACAATTCCGGTTTATTTTATATAATATTTTGTAGGTCTATATGTATGTGCATTATGCAATTATGCATACAGCGACAATGAGGAAGCACATTAAATGAGATTTACCTCAAGACTGCATAATGACAAAATGTAAATTACAATAACATCAACAGATCGCATATTGGCTCGTATTATGGCATGGTATACCAATAAAACACATCTGCATCAGTAATATAATATTGCACAACAAAATTCTATGTTCAAAGTGAAAAATGATGGAATGCCAACCATTTACGTGTTTGCAGTTGACATCGGCTCCTTTTGCAATTAACAGTTCGATGACCTCCAGATTTCCAGGTTTCTGGTTCTTTGCCGCTACATATAGTGGCAGTTTCCCACTCTTTCCTGCAAAGTTTGGGTTCGCTCCAGCTTCCAAGAGGATTTTCACCATCTCCAGTTGTCCAACATTACAGGCTTGTGCTATCAAGAACCACATGAACAATTAAGAATGGCATGTGTGAGACACAATGTAAACACATCAATAGACTGTATTTTTAAAGAGAATGGTGTTACACAGGTCAGTTTCCAAGCAGCAACAGGCTTTCTAAAGACAGTTACCATGCAAGCACAGTCAAATAAACCATAATAATTGGCTGACATGCATAGACATTGCATGACAATGACAGGTGAAAATACTGCACACAGCTATTCATAAAATGATCATTAAATGAAACAATAACAGCATTCATAATTGCTTCTATATAATTGCTTCTATATAATTGCTTCTATATCACTACAGTAAACCTAAAAGAATTCACCATAATATATCCATGGGGAATCATTGCAGTCAGTCATTCTACAGGTGACATGATGCTACACAAAATCAGCTGTATACATCCTAAAGCTAATAAATTTGAGAAAATGCCTACACTAACAAAGCAGTGACATTCCATAGTGTGCGTTTGGATCTCCACCATTTCTCAGATATTCTGCCAGTACATCTAGATCTCCACACTGTACAGCTGCTGTCAAATCCCTCAACACTTCCAGGTTTAAAAGATCCATCCTTCAAAAGGAAAATAAACAAAATCAATATCATATATGATACCAGTAGGAGAATCTTAAATTCATATTTTCATCATTAGAATTACTAATAAAAGTAATAAACAAACAGATATTTTAAGAAGTCATTCAACTTTCAGAGTAAAGCTTTTTTAAACTAACATGAAATAATAGTCAATAACCAAACACAACAAACATACAAAAGCCAGACATTTTCCAGGCTTTTAGCATTGCCTGGCAGAGAGAGGACATGAGACCAAAAAGGAGGTCATGTCCCTTTGCCCGACTTGTTACAACCCTACCCTTTAAAGCTTAGAGCTCATTATGGGCCTCGTCAAATGCACTTGGAAACGCCAAAAATTCAAAGACTTGCAACATAAACTCATTAATTTTGTTCTTCATGCGGTCTATGGGCTGCCCCTCTGACTTGTGAATAAGCTGCGTTCAGTTCTTAAGTGGCGCTATAGAAATTTTACAGTTGGCGATTACGACCAATGCTGAAACAACAGGCCCACAAGTAATGAAGATTGCCTGAGGATTCTCTAAGTCAAGGGTTCTTGAACTAGCAGTTAACCAGGACCTACAAGTTGCAGAAAATCCGCATGACGAACTCTGCAACCAATGCTCGTCAGCTTGAGATTCCTCAGCGCACAAAAAGTCAAATCGTAGGAACCCGTTTATTCACAGGCGTTCCGTAAAACCAAAATCAATACAGATAGCCTGAGATATGTAGGGCCAAAGTATATTCCAGCCCAAGAGCCAAAGGGGTCAGTTTAATATAGAAGTTCATTCTAGTGATTGTACTAACGAGCGTAACTATGTTTACAAATATGATCAAGGCTTTCACATTCCAGGAAGTCACGCGACACAGGTCTGCTTCTATTTATAGTAAATCTATTTGCAGGGATTCAACCATCGACGTGCATTCAACCAATGCATTCAACCATATATAATGGCTATATCGTCTGTTTCATTGCCTCTCTTGATAGTTGACTTTTTGATCTGTAATATATATACGATAAACTGCCGATCAACGTAAATTATCTATTATAATTTTCATAGTTAAGACCATCGAGTTATGTAATTTTTATATTTATATAATATTATATGATAATTATAATAACCTCAATGGCTGAGACTTTCTGAACGTCTTAATTATAGGATATGTTTAAATTAAGGTCAAGGTTCTGCCTAGGACCTCTAAACTCCTTAAAACGGTTCTGCAGATCTCGCCTTACAGCAGCAGAATGTATATTCTGCATCCTCTAGGATGAACCTGGAATGTATTCTGGCACCCATGATATATGGCAAGCAATTCTCCAATAAGAGGATGAAATCCATTCTTGATTAAGGAACAACAGATCACGAATTATTGTAGGCTTAAACTGTATTATATTCATTAATTCATTATCCGAAATTTGTTACCGCCCTTCTTCTAACATCTTTTTTACTCAGAAGTGCATGCACACGCCTGGACGGCAGTTGTACTGCAGAGCAATGGTGCGCGAAGGACTTGCTCACGGTCGCTACACAGTGACGCCCCGGACGAGGCTCGAACCCGCGCGCTCTGCACACACTGAACGTTACGGGCTGACCGCTCTAACCAATCGGCCACTGTGCCACACCACATATACGTTGCTATCCTTAGTGTTTTTCGTTGTATTAGACCCCTATACCTAGGCATATTGTTATTCCTCCATTGTCTTATTGATCTAACACGTATTAGCCTATCAATACGCATAAAATCAAACGGACTTACAATCATTGAGCTGTGAGTAGTTTAAATTTTGGAGGGGCGTGGGTCAGTCTTCATTTTCCACGGCCTTTAGGAATGTACCATTACCATTTAGGCCACATTTTCTTTTTTTCCTTTTTTATTCATATGAATGCGTTCAATATTCCAGTAGGCCTAATACATGCACAGTCCCGATAAATTAGAATGCATCCATTACAAGAGGTTTAGCTGCATTATATCTTACCAACATATAATATTTCACTGTTCAGCGTCGTTACTTACTCACTTAGTCTTGGCATCCAGAATGTCTGAAATTGTGAATCATCGGTATTTAAGTAATATTCCATTATCATTTGTGAAGTCAGAACTCTGCTACTTTGGAGTTGGTTATGTTTTTCAGGACCACAAAAATTCATTTTTGTACGGCACGTATTTGACATATCGGATGTTACTGCGTGGTAAGATTGTTACCGGTGTCAACTTTACTACATTATGGCGGCAATTTGCGCATGAACTGATAGACTGAAAGTTCTGAGGTCTTTTATTATGGCAATTTGGTTATCAACGATGGTTATCATTTGCGGTCAAGTAGTTGATAAACTGATGCCGAGTTGAGATTTTTGAGTTGAGAATTTGATAATCGAGTTAACCAAATGGAGTTTGGAGTTATTGATCAGTATTTGTTAACGCTCATACAAAGGCTTTAAGTGTTTTGGGCCATGGACAAAGTTGACAGGAATTATGTGAGAGCCTTGATGGTTATGTTACTATTTAATTAAATAATAATTTTGTTATTGTTAATACTTATATAATCAGCCTCTGCCACTCGTGTAGCTGCATAGAAAGTAATCTCCATGGGCAGGCATGTGTGTTTTTCCTAACAGTATAGTGGTTTGAATCATAGTTAACACTTATTGATTTTCTTGAAATTGGACTTCCCTGTTTCGTGGGGACTAAAATAGTATAAGGCTCATCAGGCACAGATTACATCAGATCAGACCACAATTGAAACTAAGAAACAGGGTCATAATGATAAATGTAAATGTTCATTTTCTAAAGTGCTACTAGAAGGTTAAATAAATTCTGCCAGCTTATCACAAGTGTAGGATGGAGGATAGATGTACTGTTTAACCAGCAACCCATGTTTGCTTTTTCATAGTCAACAACTGTCGATGTCGTTTGAGCTACTACCCTTACAAAATTACTCTATGCTTTCCCTGTTTGGTGGGGATTACCGAATGTAGGGGAGCACTATCACCTTAATTGTTTTCTAAGAAACTTGGTCCATTCTGGCTTCCTTCTTTTGACGAATTCTCCTCTAGAGCTGATGTTGAGCTCTTTAGAACTGCTCAATCGTAATAGACCCATGTCTTATCCTTCACGACCTTCTCCCTTCCTGTAAGGTCACTCCATACGACCGTACAATAAAGTTGATGCCTTTGCCCAAAGAATTTTTATTATGCCACTGTTATATGACTTGTAACCTGTTGCTATTATTTATACCTTTTGTAGGTTATTGTGCATTTGCTGGTTGTCTAATATAGAATATGAATGCCTACTTATATATACAAAGTGTGTGGGCATATAGTTATTAAACTTGTTGGCTAAATGACTTTGTTTTAACTATTCTATAGGTGCATCTGAAAAAGACTAGCTAAGGTATGGATTTTTGCACAAGAAATATTCCACAAATGTCATCCGCACAACATGCTAAATGCATAAAAATGGAAATGAAGTACGAATTCCCTGGGGAAGAAACTGCAATTTATGATGATGAAAGACCACTGGATTTGCGGATATGCACTAATCGTCTTCTAAGCAAATCAATGGCATGTGAAGATGGCGTGGTAAATAGGATTGAGAACACCAGTCTAACTGATGAAAAGTACGCCGAATCTGATGGCACGTCGGCTACTCTCTCAACATCGAATACTCTGCTTCCACCATCTTTTGATACCTCGGTAACACAGAGTCATCTTCAGGATCACAAGGTCACAGAGTTCGTGGTGAAGTCAGAGGCTCATCATACCAGTCGCAGAAATCTGAAATCACACACTTGCGAACGCTGTAACTATTCGACAGATGCCGAGGCCAAGTATAAAGAGCACATGAAGGCCCACAGAGGGCGCTTCATCTGCAAGAACTGTAACAAGGCATGCATCAAATCGTCTGACCTTTTCCGTCACTGGTTGTCGCATGGTGTGCGCACCATAGACGGGAGGTACCTCTGCGACTCGTGTGATTTTGCCACCCTTGAACGCAATGCATTGGAAGATCACATGAAATGTCACTACCACCTACGTCGTGCCAACCAGAACAAGCCCTCTGCCGTCTGGAGTCGGTGTGGCATGTGTGATGAGAGGGTACCTCGATCGAAAATCTTTGAACACAAACGGACCGTTCATGGGCGTTTTTTCATTAAGCCAAAAGCAGGCACTTGTTTGAGACGTCGGAGTGAAGTTGTCATATCGGGCAAAGAAAATTCCAGCTGTTTAGAGAAGTTGAAAGCCTGAGTAGTGGTTTTTTTTACTTGTGCTTATAAAATATACTAAATAATTATATAATTACATGTTATGACTAGGAACTTGCTGCTGGAATAGTTGTAATCTTCAATACTGGATGATGTAGCAGCACAATAAGTCTGACTTCCTCCCACTAGTGTGACTTTGACCTCAGAAACTTCCTGTGCATATAGTACCTGCATAATATTCAAGCCTAATTTAACTGCAGTATAGATGTTAGATTGACAGAACAAGTTTCACTTCTACAGATACTTTCACTTGCTTTTGGATAACTGTGAACTTGTGTGTGCCTATCAAATGGTCCAATGAAAGTGAATCTTAGAGCTGTACCGATTAATCTGCCGGCCGATTATAGAGATATCGGCAATATCGGATACCAATATTAAAAATTATTTTTTTAATTTTATAATATTATTTTCAGTCTATAAAAGCAAAATGATGACAGCAACATCACTGCAACATCATTAAGTCTGCGAAGGACGGCATTTCGTTCGGTTCCACATCGTGTCGTCAAGCCAATGGCTTCTTCAGACCAGTGGTGAGACCACCCAGTGTGCTAGTATAGACCGTGAGAACGTGTCAACATAGGTGTTGTGCAGAGTGAGTCATAGTGCCTGATAATGGGCCAAGGAATGGCTGGCCAATTCAAGCCAAGGAACGGCTGGCCAATTCAACAGAGAAACCGATGAATGTACATCGTGGAGGCATGCCTAATGAATACATGCTAGCTTTCAATCAGATCTTGCCGAAACATTTTTAGATGGGTGGCTGTGAATAGGCCAGCTGTTCCTTGCCTTTAATTACCCTGGGCACAGTTTGACGGTGGGCAGTGTGTCTAATCTGTATTGCCTGCCTAAGATTAGTCCCCAACTACATGCATACGTCTCCTACGTAGCAAGTGTTTGCTTGTATCACAACAATAGGCAGTAGCAGTAGGTCTATCTTTTGGAACCGGACATATTGGGAAACACAATGAAATAATCGGCTATATAATCGGGTATCGGCAAATGAATAATCGGCAATATTCGGTATTGGCATAATCGGCAAAAAGTGATATCGGTACAGCTTATGCGATATGCAGTATTAGAAAGTAATGCATTTTAAACCTCCATTGCCAATACATTTAAAGCAACTTTTCTGAACTATGATGTCTAAGATGGATGATTGTGCTAGAAGTTATTGTGTGTCAGTAATTGTTGCAAGTGACCTGCTTGAAATATGAATTTGTTGCTTCTAAATGTCCTGTGTAAACTTTTAGCCTTTGCAAAGGTCCATCTTTTCTATTTGGTGCTAATTTGCATTTATGTAGGATTCCTACACTGCTTTTGCATGTGCAACAAATGCTTTTGATGAATAAACAGTATATATCTAAGCTGCCATGAGGAAAATTTAATTTGGATTATGTAACAAAATTTGCAAACTGGAAAGGACATCTTGTTATCAGTATTCAGAACTGCAGGCAGCACATTTTGCATTTTAGTCAGAAAATGCAGATCAAAATTATCTGTAATGAGTATAACAAAATGTTCGATTGCAACTGGATTTCAATCTGGTTTCTCCAATGGATTATGATTTTTGATTGTGATTTCACTGAAACAATCAAACAAGTTATCAACTGATGTTCTGAACGTTATTGTAGCAGCGCTCTAGAAGTCATTAGATTATATTAAGTAATTACTGATAATGAGATTCCTTGCAGCTCATGGGTAACATAGGGCTTTTGCATAGGAAGTTTTGACTTCAACCTACAGATATACATGTACAATGTTATTAATATACCTTTATTGAATTTTCGAATTTGCCTTATAATTTTGGTATGTTTGGACTACTTCTATGTCCAGTATCCATGTTTGTATTATCAGTAAGTCTTGTTTGTATTGAATCTGCATTCAAAGGTCCTCTACAGTAGAAGCTTTGCAAACCATTATCTTTTGGAGATTCTGGCTTCCTTAATCTTTGGACCCATCTTCAAAAGTATTTCTTACTAGAAAATCAAAGATGTAGTCAAGGGTCTTCAACTTTATTATTCCCTTGTTCCATACATTCACTAATCGTTTTATCTTACTAACCGTTTATCTTCCCATATACGTTCTGCTCCTCTGGACATCGGTTTGTAATGATCTATACTCTGCTCTGCTCACAAGTGAAGCAGACAATAATCTGTTATATATATCCACTCAAGCCATTGTCGATATGAACAAGACCTGAATACAAAACCAACACAGTCTTGGAAAAGGCTACATGCATAACTGAATTAGCCATGGGTTTAATACAAAAAACCATACAATTATGACTTATGCAAAATCTTATGCATTATTACAAATGTTAACATGCAAATCAATCAAAAAGCACTTTAGATATGAGAATATGATTGTGCTAAAAATTATCTTGGTTAGAAATAAAGAAGATGAACTTCAATCAAAAACCACTAATTAACACAAGGCCATTGTGGACATGACTTGTGATAAAGCGTGCAACCAGATTGTGAAATATCTAGCACTACACTGCAGTGCTTGTATGGCACTTACACCAATACAGTATGCTAAGTTAAGGCAGCAGATTAGTGTTTAGAAATACAACACGTGTAGTGTAAATTGCAAAACTGGTTCACATTCAAAGACAAAGTACCTCACACAGTTTTGACTTAAAATTGTTATTACTCTTATTTAAAAATTCACACACTATTATTATAAATATTCATCCTATTCATAACAGAGGTCACACGGCAGGTTAAATCGGAAGTATGTCCATAAAAATAAAGTTGCACTTATTAAAGACGGCCATTTTGTGACAGCACATGGCCATGTCCAGTAATAATTCTAAAACAGCTCAACAGCAGAGTATTTCACAAACAGGAATCAATTCCTTAAAAGGTGAACTTTAGGTTGTCATTGCTATCATTACAAAATCAATGTAGAAAACAAACTATGCAAACTGGATTTCCCAATCTATATGAACAATCAACAACCTTTCTACCAATGCCCACAATGTGTTTAGACATAATAATCTATAATGGATCTCCTCCATAAATGCCCTGTAACAAAATGAAATATTTTTTAACCCTTGCTACCCCTTTCACATTTGGCATTACCTTCCACAATTTCCTTTGCAGATGCCTGCACTCCAGCAGATTACTAACGAGTTATTCCATGTTAAATCAAAACAACACCCAAACACAACCATCTCCTATTTTGAATAAAATTTGCAAAGTTATGCTAATCTTGAATTACTTAGGTCAGTCAGTGAGTAACGCTTTCTTGAGTTTTCTAGATAAAAGTATTAAGTAGAAGGGCCGAGATAAATAAACGCATACAGATTTGTGCAATCCACAACAGAGCCGTCATAAGCACCAGTTAAGCGTTCTAGATAAAAGTATTGGTAGATGTGTTGAGATATATAACTATCTTTACAATTATACAGATTTCTTTATTAAACAATAGTGTTGTCACAAGCACTCATGCAATGCACATATCTAGTAAGTTCATCTGATAATGATGATGAGCTCTTTGTCCAAAGGCAGGTCCATTGGCCTTTATACCACCCAAGGCTGAGGGGTGTGTGAGTTTGTTTCTCATTGTCTTTTTCACAGACAATTGTGGCTGAGCAACTTGTCTATGCAGTGGTTTGAGGTAGATTCGAACCTGCTACTCTCATGCTACACGGCACCGAACATATCGTTACACCCCCGCATCCCATGTTGGATGTGCTTTGGCGTAGGTTCAAGTACTTGAAGAGGACGACAAGGTAGGCTGTGCTTGCCTTCTGCAGTGTCATGATAGCACATTGGACACGGTGGTGTCGTGAGATATTCGTATAGTGCCTTCTAGAAACATCTCAGTCACTTTTAAGTTATTGTATACATAAGCAAAAATACATAACAAGTCATCATTGGTAACCATGACCACTGTTGCATGGTTCACTGTTTTTACATCCCTATCTTGCAAGACATTATACACCATGGAAACATTAACATAGAAACGGTCCTGTACGGTAGATACAAGTACTACGATCAAGGCTGCTTGCCTCGGAGTGCACTTCAGTTGAAACTGATTCTGCATACAGTAGATATCTTTAAATCGAGATCTTTGGTTTAGTACTGTATACACCATTATTTATATAAGACAAGTAACTAATCTACTGTTAACAGTGTTACAAACGTTTGGGCTTTTCACTCCTGTGGTCCAAGTTCAAATTCATGAATATCATGCTTATCCAACATAAATCCACAATAGCAAGCAGTGCAACAATTTGGTGGCTAAAATTAACCCTTTGAACCCGAAGTCCGTTTTGCACAAAAAAAATTCGAAAACATCTATCGCATTTCCCGATAAGATTTTAAAGCAGGTCAAAAGTTCTGATTCACACTATAAGCATAAAAGTGGCAAGATCTAGGAACATGTGAAAGTTATCAGAATATAAAATACATAAAGGAATTAATGAAAACTCAAACAATGATTAAGCCAACAATTGAGTAAAACTAGAAAGCAAAACGCAGTGCACAAGAGCAGCCAACAAAGAAGTGAAATTTGTAATTAAATTTTATAGTCTAGATATGATTAACAGAAAACACTTTAAATCATAACTTGTTAATAATTAATAAAACATAAACTAAGCAGAATTTTTGACGGAACATTCAAAAGAATATGAACAATAATTCACCAGCACAACAAAACTTTTGATAACCGATGCAAATAGTGCACGAAACAGAGTACATTTCCTGCCAGCATACCCATGAACATTTTATGGCGCAATATAAAAGTTCAATTATTGTCCTAATTATTACAAACAATACAATGTGCCTAAGTGAATCTGAGAAGTGTGGTTAGTCAATCAGAAGCCAAAGAGTCGTTTCATATCCAGATGTTTGAAAGCCACTTAGAAATAGTTTCTTGAGGCATTTCTTAAATGAAGAGAGAGTTTGAGTATTGGCAAAACCTTGGTATTTGACTTCAATGCTAAGGGGTAGCAACATGTCATGCACCAAACCCCATGAGAGCACCAAATCGAGGCTAAATCAAAAGACCGAGGCCTCGGAGATCTCAGACTGCATGAAAGAGATAGTAGTGGTGAAAGGTAGGTAAGGGTGTTTCATTGCTAGGGCTTTCTAGGTAAAATCTTATTCTGAAGTTTACAAGAAGCCAATGCAACTGATTGAGAGCAGAGTAAGGGATAGGCTACCATGGATTATACGAAAAATGTTCTTCAATTATGTGAAAAATCGCATAAACCACGAGTCATAGTCATCAACAATTACGTCATCTAATAATAGCCTAGACAAGCCAATTGCAGTTGACACTGACCGAAACTTTCAAACGTTATGCAATAATTTGTGAAAACCTTCCATTTAGCAATTTATGCGAAAACCACCAATTTATGCGAAAAATTGTGAAATCGCATAAACCACAGGGACCTAGTAAGGGAGTTTGAACAAGAAGATGCATGCATAGCACTTGAAACAGGATATCACCCAAGTGGGGTTTGTTGGCAGGGTTGATAGAACAATCAAAATATGATTGTAAGATTTGACCCAATTGCTTAGTAACCAATGAGGAAGATGTCTTGAGTAATGTGCTCTGTGGTATTTCTTGCCCCCTATAATACATAAGCCATAGAAACCACTTTGTTTCATAGTTGTTCTGTGTTGTCAAATCAGGAGAACATTTGAAATGCCTCTCTAGAACAGGTGCTTTATAAATCTGTGACTATAATCAAAATAATAAGATTGTCAATTCATACCTGCATTGCTGGCTTACTAACTAACAATGGCTTACTAAATAACAAGGGCTTACTAAATAACAATGGCTTACTAAATAACAATGGGACACACAGTTTGATCTCTTGCATAAATTCATTCTAAATAGCAAAAATAACAAGCAGATCTTGGCTCTCAGTACAAATTTCATAGCTAAAGCTTCTGTAAACATGATACATAAAAAACAACTGACACGAATTCTCTCCAAATCTCAAGTTTAAAAAAACAATAGATCGGACACACAATAACATTATCACAATTGATTATGGCAATGTTCAACAAGAGCATCATTATTCAACACTGTTAAGCAGTCATCAAAGCACTTCTATTGTGTGAAGCATAAAGTCTGTAATAATCGATCAACAACTCATTGATAAAATTAGAATTCATACAACACCTCTGCATAGTCAGTCATTCTGCAAGAGGCACCATATAAATCTATAGATACGATACATAGAAAAGAACAGCAGCAGAACAGATTATGTAGGCTAACACAATGCAGAGTATGTACCATTATTTTGCATATAAGTCTCACATTAGCAAACTAATGCATTATTCATCACTACATCACCGTCTCTCCCATTCCTGCTCATATCTGAGAATTTTTAAGTGATTTCCACGTTGTCTAATGCAATCGTGGCAAGTGTCGTGAAAGGCTTTCTAGCCAGTCAAGACTTATTATAACCAACTTTATCCAAATTAATATGACATTTCCAGGTTTGTTTCCTGGTCTCAAAATCTGGTAAGCTTTCAGCAAGGTCTGGCTTTGAGGTCACCAAAATAATCTCTTTGATTTAAAGTGATTTGCTGCAAAAAATTCCACAGAAAATTCCAAAATTATGGAAGTCACTTTCAGATTAAAATATATTTCTGTCCACAAGTAAAAGAAAAGTTTAAAATAAAAGCATACACTTGCAACCTATTGTTTAAAAATCTTGGCTCTTTTGCACACTATCATTCTGATAGGCTAAAACCCATCTTTCTTAAATTCCTCTACAACCCATACCAATCACGTAATTCTTCATAGAAGCAACCATGACCATGACAGCGATGTTAAGAATCGATCTAAAGTGGCACTTTCTCTCCAAACACCTTGTCTTCATCCTCCAGGGGTGGGGCTGATGCGGTATTTCTGGCTGACTCAGCATCATCACTTTCAGATTTAGCAGAGATTTTTCGCTGCAACAGACAAAACATAATTGCAAATTAGACGCATACAAACAAATAAACACCAATGTTGCAAATCCATCTGTGGCGTCTATGTGAAACTCTAAGCGACGTTGCTTTCTTCGATCCAGTGGTTCCTCTGGAAGCAATGGTCACAACTCAAGTAAGAAAATGCATGGACAGCCTCTCAGTGCATTGTAGTGGATCTGGCACTTCTGTCAACAATGCAGCTTTGTGACTCTGTGTCACAATATTTTCAGCAGTTTTGTGCAGCAACAAGAGTATCATAGGATTTCCAGGTCCTTCACCCTAGCACTTGTAACTGTAATTAATTAACATTTGTATAGTACCACTCCCATAATAATGACATCGAGCCAACCCCAAGAATGTGAGTAGGCTTAGCTATGTGCTCGATGAGGCCAAACTAGAAATAACAATCCTTGGTGCTCAAAAATACTGGAGAGTCTGAAGGAAGTCAATGATGCCGCCGAGCGGGAATTGCTTCTTAATTCAGTACATTCAACAGTATCGTCAATACTAGGAACAGAGGCAGTTTCGTTTAGCATCATAAATTTGCCTTATCATCAATCTTAATCATTTTTCAATCTTTAAAGCAAATTATCCAAGGTTTAACACTGGAGAGAAAACATTAAAAATTTATTCCTAAATATTTGTACTAAGATATAGAAGTACTCACTCTGACACTAGTGTAAGCCTCTCCAACTTTTTCACCAACTGACTTCATTGCAGTTGAGTTTCTACATAAAACATAATAGCAAATTCTAAAATTAAACATTCAACCATTTGAAAGCATATGAAACATTTTCAGTACACTAATCATACAAACTTCTAAGTCAACGACAACACAGAGTCGCTCTGTCTTGGTTACACTCACCTTCGTCCTAACCTCAAGCACAAACTTCTGAGCATCATCGTTCGATGTTCATCAACTGAGAAGTCCTTTATGAAAGTCTTTAACTTTAACTTACAGTAACTAACGTTTCAGCACCACCAATGAGGAGTTTTCCTCAAATTCACCTTTGTAAATAAAGTTAACAACTTGAATCAACAATGAATCAACAATGAATCAACAATGCTCATCACCTCTAATCTTACGACTTCCAATGCACAAGAAAACAGTGACATAAAAGTTAGCAATTTTGAACAGCTATGGTGGCATTCTGCAGGTTACTAGGAGAATGGAGGAAGAATTTGCAAAAGCACAAAAAGACTCTTGGCTATAGGGTAGTCATCAATGAGCTGCACATCTTTGGAACAGATAACACAGAAGTGAATTATATCATGGACCAACTAATCCTTTAAAATGAATAGACGGTAGGACAACCTAATGTCTGATAGTTTCCGTGAAGCAAAATCTCCAACCGTCTTGAGAGCGGCATTTGTCCTGATGACTCTGAAAAATGCAAGCAAAAGAAGCCATCAGTGAACATGTGCATTGCCTGAGTATATAAATATTCAGTCTAATTCAAATTTGTGAATTCCGTCTAAGTCTAAGAAGCATCATTGGCATTTACAAAGTTCTTATCATAGATCTACAATCACTCACACACTGTACTTCATTAGATCTATTAAGCACAGAATGACCTAATGAGAGAGCTTACATAGTCCTCACTTCTGCACTCGAGTAGCAGACAATCAGAATAGATGTCGGCTATGCCATGATCCTCCTAATCAACTACAGGTCTCATGGTCTTCTAAGAGATTTGAAAAAGTGCTTTCTGTGCAGCTGGACCCAACAGCAATCAATCAATCAATGAAATTTGATGTAGCAACTCTTCAAGAAATCTACTAAAACCTTGGCCTAAGAAGACAGCTTTCAGAGCAAAACAGAAAGAGGAAAGAGAGTTCCCATGCAGGAGCCAACGATTCAATGTGAGATGATCCCAACAACCTAAAAAGCATGATGCCACATACTAGAGGTCCTAGATAAAAGAACAAGAAGACCCTGCGAGACAGAGCACAGCATCCTGCCAGCACTTCTACTAAAGGTAACAGGACAGCATAGCTTCTGAAGGTAAGTAGTGCAGCACCACAAAGGCAGTGCCAGACCAGGGAAGAAATCAGAAATGCAATGCACTGGGGAGGAAAGAAAAGATAGCGAAAGAACTGAACTAGCACAATAACATGCCTAAGCATAACCTAAGTGGAACAATCTTCCTAAGTGGAACAATCTTCCTACGTGGAACAATCTTCCTACGTGGAACAATCTTCCTAAGTGGAGCAATCTTCCTAAGTGGAACAATCTTCCTAAGTGGAGCAATCTTCCTAAGTGGAACAATCTTCCTAAGTGGAGCAATCTTCCTAAGTGGAACAATTTTCCTAAGTGGAGCAATCTTCCAAAGTGGAACAATCTTCCTAAGTGGAACAATCTTCCTAAGTGGAGCAATCTTCCTAAGTGGAACAATCTTCCTAAGTGGAGCAATCTTCCTAAGTGGAACAATCTTCCTAAGTGGAGCAATCTTCCTAAGTGGAACAATTTTCCTAAGTGGAGCAATCTTCCAAAGTGGAACAATCTTCCTAAGTGGAACAATCTTCCTAAGTGGAGCAATCTTCCTAAGTGGAACAATCTTCCTAAGTGGAGCAATCTTCCTAAGTGGAACAATCTTCCTAGCCACAGAGCAAGAACACATAATCTCAGGAGACATGTTAGCTTAAGTCTAAAACACAGCTCACGACCTATCTTTATAAACTATAGTATGGCTTTCACTAATATTTTTAACTCAAGTGCATAACCAGTTTCTTTGACCTCAGTTGTACTATACTACCTTATCGTTATAATGATTATACACATGGATTGGACATTAGACTTGGCTAACATGCAAAGACAACAACAATCCACCAAACGTTTTCTATATACAGCAACTGGATTAACTTGTTGACAAGAAGTATGTCTCAACAGAGCCATGGATATAACCTGAACACCATGAGTCCTACACTCAGCAATATTTGTGTATCTCAATAAGCATACATTACACAATGTCTGATAAGAACCTTGCAAACAATTAGGAATGCGACTATCAAGCAGATCTAAAAGAGTGCATCTTAAAGTAAGGTGAACATCATGTGCGGCCGAGGTCATAACCCATCACTTGTCATTTTTGACTTTTTTTTGTTAAATCATATTCTACAATGCATGTGCTTCCAAATACTTTTTACAGAATCAAAATAGCTCTTTTCTAACTTAAGTTGTACTCATTTAACTCTTTCAAGAGTAAAATCATGACAACTGAGAAAATCGAAGTCAAATTGCCAGAATATTCGTTTCATCAAAGTTCTTAGCAACCATTACTCGAACGCTCCAGAATTTTGCTGGGCAATAAAGGGCTATATTCTGTATGTAATAAGGCACACAGCATCTGAATCTGGGTACTACTTTGCAAATTATGGCAGGCAGGTAGTAGGAAGAAATCTAGGTTGATCACATCTGAAAACATGCATATTTAGCAATGCAAATACCACATGCATCAAAAGTCATTTTTCCCCAACTAAATATTTGATTGCAACATTTTTAATTTCAGATATTGAAAGAGGACCTATTTATTTCTAACAATATACCCTAAAACGATTTTCTGTGTTTTTGACCCAGCTCACCTATTTCCGCCTTTGTCTCAATAACTAGGAGCCTACAAATGGTGGGTTTTGACCTCTGGACTCACATTTGTGTTAGGCAGAACATCATTTTCAGACCTTAAGTCAAAGAAAGACTATCTGATACAAATGCAAACACGTTGCCCAATCTGCCACAACACGCTCACACATCAATAAATCAATTCCTTATACAACCCCTACATCTCCCCTAAATTTATCAAGCATTACTGGCATACGGTTAAGACAAACTACTACACTAGGTCATTAGAAAGTGCTGCACTTACGGTTCAGACTCTTTGAGTGACTGATACCCGTGACGCACACCTTCCTTCAGTTCGTCGATTTTCGTTATTCCAAGTTTCCGTTTCAGCTCAGCAACTTGTCTTGACTTTGTCTCAAGTGTGCCCTGCAGGGACTCAATTTCCTTCTCCACCTACAGAACAAATACTGCCTGTCCAATTCATAGATCCCACAACACATATGCAGTTCAAATCTGCATTCACTTATGCCACCTAGTGAAAACAATTAAATTATCTCAGACAAATCATGCAATGAAAAGGTTATAGACAATACTTACAATGCTTATGAACTATAATATTTCTTTACTATTACCGTATCACTAGGAGCGTCATCACCAAAACCATCATCATCATCGTGTAATCAAGATAAGAGCAATTTGGCAGACCCAACAATAAGCCCAGAGGCTCCACTGGCAGTGGTTATTGAATTTACCTATGCATACCATATTCCATTAGCATACATTTCTCTATCTACTTTCTACTATCAAAACTTCATAATTCAATCTCAGAGTTGTACAAATTATTAAGATTAACAACGGAAAGCAATTTACACTCCTTGGATTATTATATGGTATATGATGGAAGGTGAATGTGCCTTTTAGGCCACCACAATTTCTCAAGGTGTATCCCAACACCATACACTATTGGGTGGGGTCAAAACTTAACACCATTATCAGAAGTGAAGATCAATGCTAACTACAGACTCTTGCATCAACAGAGCACTGTAATCACTTGAGAAGAGTGCAGAAGCACAAGTTAGATGAAAACCTGAGCAAATCGATAGTTTGATACACCGAAATGACATTATTTTGTGATTGATATTCAAGCACTCACTAAGTAATTAAAGATGCATTCCCATCTCTCAATGTTGTTTGAATCTATCAGCTTAAGTGACCTGCACTCAAATATTACATAAACCATTCCTATCCCTATGACTTACAACGCTACAGTGAAACCATTCTTCAGTGTTGAAAAGTATGTCACGAAACAACCCAACTGTACCTTGGTTAGTGCTTTCCGCCATTCCCTCTGCTGCCTAGATGTATCGAAAGAGAAGAAGGACGGCGAAGTAGGAGAAGAAACTGGACTTGACGGACTAACGTAGACTGGAGACGAACTTGCAAAAAGTTCCTCGTCTAAACATAACTCAAGTATTTCTACATCTCAAAAAAATTGTAGATTACATTTTAAATGTAAACTTACAAAATTAGTACTTTAAAACCAAATAAATATAAATATTGGACAATGACACGTTTAAAGTGTTTCAACATTCAATCATTCATTTATAAGAACTTAGCCTATTCTATCTCATTAAGGGAGTGTAGACATTAAATTTTATTAAAGACTGATGAAGTCACTCAACAGAAAGTTATACAAAGTTTGAAGAAAAATATTATAAATTAAAACCTTTCCACAACATGTTCAGCTGCTGTGTGTGTGCATTGCACCACGAGATGTGGCTCAGTATGTACATGTATGAGCGCTCTATTTGCGCGCATTCGGATGGCCTATATTGTTTACTATATAGCTGAATGCATTCTTCACAATAACCCCCATTAAGACACATCAAAAGTCTTCCACTCTTCAACTGGAAAACTGTTGCATTAAGGATGTTTGTTCATGAAATACTTAGCAATAGTATCTGAGCACGACTTATCTCTAGAAGTATTACGTAAATGTATGGAATCATGAAGTTTTACCTTTATTTAAATGAGTAAGACTTAGTAACCAAATATGGAAAGAAGGGAAGATTCCAGCGGCATGGACAAAATCCATACCAGTAATAATACCAAACAAGGGATATGATGGAATGCAAGAACTATAAGACGACTGCTTTGATGAACCATATGGGGAAAGTGCTGATGAAAATATTAAGAAACAGACTAAAGGAACAGATAGAAGAACATATGGCAGACAAACAGGCTGGATTTAGAAAAGTTAGAAGCACTGTCCAACAGATATTGATGTTAAGACTAATTGCAGAGAAGGCAAATAGAAATAACAGGTACATCTACAAGTGTTTTGTAGATTTCCAAAGAGCATTCAATTCAGTCAAAAAGAACATCATATGGGCAACACTATGATCATATAGAATTGGACAGCAACTGGTACAGATCCTACAGAATGCTGGTGACCAGTCAAGAGCAGCAGTAAGGAGAGAGGTCATAAATTAGGTGAATGGTTCAAAATCAGTATAGGCACAAAACAGGGAGATCCAATATCACCTTCAGAATTTATAGGATACCTGGAAAGAGTGATGAATAGCATGCCGGACAATGTCACAGGAATATCAGTAAAGGGAGAGATGATTAATAACTCGAGATTTGCTGATGACATAGACCTAGTAGAAGAGAGAAGCTGTGAAACATTACAAAGAAGTGTTTGCTTATTGGATAACACTGGAAGAGATGCCAGTCTGAATATAAACATAGGAAAGACAAAAACACTGGTGTCTGAGAAGAATTACATAGAAAATGAAATTACAACTGGAAAAGAAGTATTTGAAAATGTTACAGTTCATATACCTGGGGAGCCTAATAACTTCGGACATCAACTACACGGTGGAAATAAAGAGAAGAATTAATAAAGCGAAAGGAGCGAAGGCAGGCTTTAACACCACATACGGGTAAGCAAGACAATACGATACCATACCAAACTGAAGATACCGAAAACATGGGTTTTAGTACAGGACTATATGCCTGTGAGACCTGGGTTATAAAGAAAGCGGATTTAAGAATAATACTAGCATTTGAAATATACTGTTACAGAAGAATATTGCAATTGAACTAGACACAAAAAATAACAAATATTGAAGTAAGAAGAAGACTAAACATCAAAGAGATTATCATGCAAGTCATAATCAAATGAAAACTGGGACTATTTGGACACATTTGTAGAATGGATAATGAGAGAAAAATAAAGAGTGTAATGACAGGAATTATGGATTGAATGGGAAGAAGAGGAAGACCTTGTAGAGAATGGCTAGATGACATTGAAGACTGGTGTGGAACCGATATACACAACTTATTACAGCTAACCCAAGACAGAGGAAATTGGAGAACAATGGTCAAATGTGCAGTGGACTATTATTATTATTATTTATTATTCAACAGTTTAACGACATCTTATAGCAACACAGGCTATTGAGTCGACGTCTTCAGAATTTGTTACATTTCAGTTCAATTTCGTATATAGTTTTAATCTTTTATCTTTATGTTGTCTTTCTTTCTTTAGTCTTTCTGTTTTCTTACTTCCTTTTGTGTTGTTAATGATTCCATTTCTGCATGACTGGTTGCTGAGACAGCAATATTCGACATATGGTTGTTGTAGACATTTCATAACATATAAATGATTATTACATTTTATCCCTACATATATAAACATACATATTGTATAAATGTATATATACATTTATATACATACAATGTACACACATATATATATAAAATTTATTCATGTGGCCATATAGCTTCTTTTTTTTGTTCATGAAGGTTCTTTTTTGACTGTATTGGTTCTTTTCTTATTTCAGTTTTTTTCACATGAAGGTTTTTTCCATCTTATTTACAGAGCATCAAAACAATTTCATAACAAATGTCAAACTATCTATACAATGTTAACAAGTAATATTCAATATTAACAGTACATATGAGTATTTATAGTATTTATAGTATATGACCATAGACAATATTCAATAATCCAAATCAACATGAAATAAACATGTTTATGAAATGGTTTTTCCAATATCCAGTAAGCAACTGCAATAAACATATTTAGTTCCCTTAACAAAGTTACAAGTTTGGACATTGAACTTACATAATGTATTATTGAATATTATTTCACTATTTACTTGTACTCAATAATTTTAAATAATCTTTCCATTATTTATTATCATTAGTATGCTATATGCCTCAATATAGATATCTCAAATAGATAGTATATTTATAACAGTATAATCCACCTTTTTTTCTGCACAACGTATTAGTAAATTTGTTACGTCATTTTCCTTGCAAGCAAGTAATACCGATCAATTGTTTCAGTCATCTGACATTGAGAGCATAAATCAGTTGGGCTCTTACCTATAGTTTTTAACCATTTATTAGTTAGTACATTGCCAAATCGAAGTGCAGTGGACACCTACGGGCTTTCAACCCATGGATCCTGATGAGGATGAGAGTGACGAGATCGCGCACTAGCTGGTTCTGCTCTGTCAAGCGTATCTTTCTATATGAACTTCTCAAATGGCAGTCAGAATTCGTGAATAAGATGACGTCCAGCCCTTAGCATCTTAGAAGCTGTTTACAAGTTGGTATGAGCGATCTTTGAAGTTAAAAAAAATGGGCATGGTGCCCCAAATCATACATTCCTTTTGTAAAAGCTTTTACCTGTTTCCGATTTATTTAGCTGTACAGCAGCTTGATTCATTGTTGAAGGCACAGCTCAGAGATTAGCCTGCTTTGACCAGTTATGAATGTTAACAAATAAAATATGAAACAGTAATAAACTCAACTTTTCTCCAAAGTTCGGCAACTTTAATAACACATTTTTATGCAAATCAGCCTTTTACCCATATATATATATATGAATCAACAGATTCTTCTAAATTACGTCATCCAAGGCCCATCTATGAGTTGATAGAATACAATAGGTGGATTTTGCGTGGAAAGGGAATAAGCCAGAAAACGGGCAATATTTATTCGATAAATCTTTGGATTAATTCGTTTGAATCATACTTAAAGGTGCATGACATTTACTTCGATTTTGTAATAACACGCGGCTTTCTGAAAGAAATTTATCATACAGTCCCGTGGCAAAGATGGAAGCAGAATTTGTCATCTATTAGCGAATCGATGATCACGCTTCTCCTTTTATAGAATATAGATAGGCCAGAGATCGGCATTATAGGCCATATTAAAGTATAATATGTGAGAATGTGGCAGGGGCGGCGATCCCGGGAGGGGTCGAAGGGATCAAGTCCCCACGTACCTTTTACAGAGAGGGACAGTTACACGTGTGCCCCACATTTCCTACTCATCTCATTGGGTGTCCCCCATCTGTCAAACGAGATCGCCGCCTCTGGATTGTGGAATGTGGAGTGTTTATTAATTTCACAAAATTAATTGAAGTATGGTTTTAAAAACAATGGATTACGAATGCTTTTAACACGAACAAATTTCCATAAAAAGATGCAGATTATGGACGAGAAAACGTTGAATCAACAGAAAAGAATGAAAAACGTGTATCTTATTGGAAAAACATAGGACTTTAGTATTATTTAGGCTGAATTAACTTGTATATTGAACTTGAAGGCACGTACGCACTGCATTCTTTGATATTTGCATAATCTATGATATTAAGGAATTGCATGCTTTTTATCAGCTCTAAATGGATAACCCTTTAGAGCTGATAAAAAGCAATTCCTTAATATAATTTATTTCCTGTTTTAAATAACGTGCGTAATTCATAGTGTGCTTATGAATCATAACTTTTGAAAAATCTAGCGCCACTTCTATTTTGAGCCACAAAGTCAACATGAGTCACCAAAAGGATAGCGCTACCAAATGTGTTTACTCTTCTCTATTTCCGACTGTCGCTATCTAAGAACGGTCACCGTATCTATGAGGATTACTGAAGTTTACTTTCATTTAATAAATTAGCTAAAGTTTTTGTATATTAAGAGGATCCTGTTTAATTTTAGTGTATTTGGTAAATTTCTCTTATATAGGTTATCGGCAAACAATTACAGGATTAACGCAGAAAGCCACTGACAATGAGCATTATTAGTAAAATGTTTGGTAAGAAGGGCAATAAGGACCCTACAACACAAGAAGCTGTTCAGCGGCTTCGAGAAACGGAGGAAATGCTGCAGAAAAAGTCGGATTTCCTAGAGAAAAAGATAGAGCAAGAAATTGCAATTGCAAAGAAGAACGGAACAAGAAATAAAAGAAGTTGGTATTGTTTGTGAGTCAGCGCGGATGACAACGTCATTTATCATATGAGATAATATTAGTAAAATTTCATTCGTTGCGCACAAATTATACGTATAAGGTCTTTACATTTACAACAATAACGAAGTTTATCAGATTAACCATGCCTGCCAAACTACAGACTAAAAGTACATTACATTCTGGCTTACTTTCAGGCATGGACGTCGGCCTAGCTAGTTAGGGTGATAATGACAAGTCTTCTTAAACATCGTTATCCACAGTAAATTCATGAATTTTGTTGCTTCAAAACTTCATTATTGTTGTAAATTTAAAGACGTTAGACATATAATTTGTGCACATCAAATGAAACTTTACTGTTGCTAAAAAAATAAGTCATAGGTCATAACTAATATTGTAATATTAATCTTCAGGGTTTTAATGCATGCATGTTTTTGGTTGCTGTTTTAAGTAAGTAAAGATATTCTTTAGTAGACTGCTAGCAAGCTCAAAATTGCTTCCAAGAGGTATAAATATAACATCCTTTGAAACAAAGTCTTATAACATTCACATAATAAAAGTTCTCCTGGCAAGGCATCAACTCTAGGGAGGGTAGGGTCATGTTAGATTTCTGTTAATTGATTATTGTTTTTGCTATTTATTTAGGTTGTAGCACCATAAATAGTGCCTCATGAAGGCATTATTAAAAAAATTTGATCAATTTGTTGCATCCGTCTTGAAATAACAATATGAGGATATGTTTGATATACATGTGTATGATGTAGGCTGTATGATAGATTATAGCTCCTAATAAATAATTAGTTACAATGTTTTGTTGATGGCTAATTTTAATTTAAAAAGTATCTTGTGAGCTCAAGTCAACTACTTAAGACAAAACATAACATATCTTGAAGTTATTATAGATGAAGAATTGAAATGACACACCCACTTTTAATTAAGATGGATAACACTCCAGATCAAATGGGTTCTCCTAAAGCTTGTCCTGAAAACGGTGTTTCTTAGTTTAGCTCACAGCCACTTCTGTTGCGTTGTTTGGACTCGAAGATGTTCATCACACGTGTTAAGGATCAGTTGGTGTGCTTTGACAGAAAATAGCAGAGCCACTCTAGTGTTAACTCCACTCTAGTGTTTCAATCAACTAATATAGGGACACAATAAAGCCCTGAGCTACAATGAATGATTTTGATTTCAACTATAGTTGATTCGTGGTTGTTCCAGCTGCCATTCAGGCTCTGAAAAGGAAGAAGCGATATGAAAAGCAGTTGCAGCAGATTGATGGCACACTTTCCACAATTGAATTCCAGAGAGAAGCACTGGAAAATGCGTCAACAAACACAGAGGTCTTGCGAGTGATGGGAGATGCAGCAAAGGCACTCAAGTCTGCTCACAAAAACATGTAAGTCTGTCTGAGGATTGGTTAATTTGAAACAGCACAAAGGATCTGCAAAATCTGAAATTCAAACTAGAATCTCTATCTGAACTTGTTAAATGTGACCAATGCACATCGTAAGCCTAGACCAACGCATGACCAATTTTTTGGCAGATATTCACAAATAATATTTATAAAATCAGTAATCAAATTATGCTTTAGCTTTAAGAGTCTCACTTTATCTATTCAGAAAATGTGAATTGTCTCCTTTTATTGTGTCATTGGTTCATTTTACACTTGTATCAACTGCTTATACCAGTAGTTCAAAGGATATTAGGAACAATAACTTGCATTGTGTTTGCGACTTTCCAGGTTATTTTTTCTTATCCTTTGTGTTTGAGGGCTTTGGCTTGATCTTTCTACTGACTGTGTGCTCTTGTCGTGCTCATTATATATATAGTTGAGTTTGCTGGTTGGGCATATCTTTATAAAAATCTCTCCAGCCTTTCAACAATTTGATACTGAAGCACAGTAACATCTAGGCTATCATGTACTTCACATTATTTACGAGTGAATTTTGTTGTTAGGAATGTTGACGACGTTCATAATTTGATGGACGAAGTTGCAGAACAGCAGGAACTTGCCAATGAAATTTCTGATGCCATCTCCAATCCAATTGGCTTTGGCCAAGATGTTGATGAGGTAAGGCTTCCTGATTTTCGGAGTTGTTTAGCAACCGAGTCTTCCATTGTCTGACATACAGCTTTGCAATGATTGTTCTATCATTGCAGAAACATCCATTTTTTATTGCATTTCTTTGCCATTTCCCTGATAAAGACAGGAATGTTATGTTTCTTCCCTTTATAACTTTCCAATTTCCTCCTAGCTGCCACTGTCACTAAATAAATCTGAATAGTATGGTGCAAAGAAACTTGACAGTGTAGTGGTCACAAAATAGAATATTAATACTAATAGATTAGCTTTTTAACTGCTTAAATTTGTATGTCTGTTTTCTGGATAATTTTCAATTGTGGCTCATATTTAGGATGACCTCTTGGCAGAACTTGAGGAACTCGAACAGGAAGAATTAGAAGACAAACTCTTGGATGTTGGTCCGGCAGTTGAAAATCTTCCATCTGTGCCTACCATTCAGCCTTCTGTGCCAGCAAAAGGTCAGACAGTGCATCATAATAAATTCACAGCAATAGTAGCACTAATAAGACTTACAGGATTTTCAAACTGTAGCCTTTGCCATTACATGAAGATAATGAAGATGCAGTGTGTATACATTCAGCAATTACAGATTGTTAAATGATGTTGAGGTACTTTAAGATGCTTTTGATCAACTTATTGGTCTGCTGTATATAAAGCGTGGTGGCTGTTCGGTTAGAGAGGTCGGCCCGTAACACTCAGTGTGTGCTGAGTGAGCGGGTTCGACCCTAGTCCGAGGCATCAGTCACTGTAAGGACCTTGAGCAAGTCCTTCGCGCACATTTGCTCTACAGTACAACTGCAATTGCACCGTCGAGGCATGTGCACTTCTGAGCAAAAGATGTTGAAAGAAGGGCGATATAAAATTTCAAGAATTTAAATTTCAGTAACTACCTGTTGGTCTTGACACTTTATCCAGTTTCATGGCTGGACAACTTCAACTATAGATTGGCTTTCTTATAAATCTCAACATGGCACAACCGCACCAGCAACATAGAGTATTTTTAGGTGCAGTTATATGATTTCAAAATATATTGTGATGTTTTACTAATCTTTAACTCCAGAATGATTAGGTGATGGTTACCAAATGCAAATTCGTATGCTGTAGTGGTTACGTGTTTGGTGTAGCTAACAAATAGATTTGTAGTTTACTAATGCCTGCTTCCTTTTTAGGGAAAGCCGTACCTGCAGCGACAGCCGATGATGAGGACATGAAAGAGCTAGAGATGTGGGGGGCTTCTTAATTCCCACCCAGACTTTTTGCTACCTACTTCAATTTCTACCACCGAAGAAGTCATGAAACTAACGAATATGTTTTTGTAATCTTCGAATTATCTGCTTGTGCATCCGGCTGTTTCTGCTGGATGAAAATGACTATCTGTCAAATGATGGAGCAACCTACATCAGTTGCATTTTATACAAATTTAGGATATGATTTTGTGATACCTTAGGACGCTTTGCTGGGATACTGTTGACATCAATCACCTTTGATGACTCAAGATGCTAATTAACCATTAAGAAGGATATAAATAACAACAGAAAATGGTACGAATTCAGGTTTATTTGAATATTTAATTTTTCTGAAGACTTTATGCATGACCACACGCTCTGCCGAGTTGTAAGCACAGTATATAATCGGTATATAATGTGCTTGAATCTCTGTCCTTTCCTTTTCTCCTAGACCTGCTTCTTCAAATATGATTAACATTCTTTAGCGGGGTTTTGGGTGCCGTTTTTGCAACAGCAATTAATTGCTCAAGTTAGATTTAATTTTGTTACACAGAACTTGATTGAAAGTTAAGCTATGTGTATTCAAAAATAATTGTACTGCTTGCTTGAATTGAAAGCTTCCATAACAACTGGTAAGAGATCACTGGCTAATTTTTAGCCAAAGTTTAAGCCATGCTGCATCATTGAAAAGTGCTAAACATATGTGTAAAAATAGTTGTAGCATGGAGGTCTTGTTAACCAACAGCTTATTATGATCCATTTGCATTAAATTGTGCAGCGTAAGTGACTCGCATAATTTGACCTTGCAGTGCACTACATGTAATGAGCTTATAATTTAAAGAAATTTATAGTGCATTACTTTTGAGATCCAAGTTATATCAGATATTGTGTCACAATGAGGCATGTTTCAGGAAGGTTTCAGTGCAAATGGTTTTAGTGACAACATGAAGCTCCAGATATATTTACTTCCATTTAATGTAAATCTACACAAATGCAAAAACTATAAACAGCCTAGAAATCACAGATAAAGTACAAGTAAATCGCATGAAGTTGAATTCTGGTTCAGTATTATTCAAATCTGTAAAGTTTAACACTTTAAATCTGTGTTTTGTTGCAACCTCCAAAAATGTGTGGCTTTCAGTTTTCTACATAAAGACGGAAATTTAAAAATAATGATTTCCATACTGAAGATAGATATCGACAGATAGACAGATATCGATTGCACCATGGATATCTATCTAATCCTTTCCAGTTGAAACTGACAACTTTCAACACAATTTTCAAATACCAATGGTCACCATGAATCACATACCTCTTGAAGTGGCTCTATATAAATTTACAATTATCATTAACTAATGCAGCAACCTAAACAAAAAGGCAGTGCTACATTGGCACAAACTTCATAGTATGCAAATGTACACAAAGACAAACAGTAGGAATGTTATTTACGAAAGTTTTGCATAGCAGCAGTTGTGCACAACTAATTTACATCAGTGCACTTGACTTTGCTTCAAAACGGTAGATGCTACTTCTGTACAAACGAACTGAGAATGTTTTCCAATGTTTCTGGTTGTCTTATGACTCGCCATGACTTCCCATCAACCATCACTTCAACTGGACGGGGCTGAACAAACGAAAAACAAATACTCCGCTTGTAAAAATTGTCTGTATACAAACGACATTGAATGGTTTACACGATCGATTAATTAATTAATTGATTGTAATTGCTAGTACTTGCATCATAACTTTAATACTTGTTGCAGCAGTTCTGTATTACATGATGCATGTTCACTATCAATGCAAATTAAGGTTGGCTATTTATTTGTATCTGATAGTGTCAAGTTTGGGTTCAGAATGGGGTTTGTTATAAATACACGAGGATTAAAAATACATGAGGAAAGGAGCAATCCATTAAGTATGCACACATAGAGGGGGATGGTTTAAAAGTGGAGAACTTGGTTGGAAGTTCTACTGAAGGCTGTTATTTAATTAAATTAGCACTAATCAAAGTAGCACTACATAAATATCTACTCACATGGTTTCACAGCTTAAAATAGTGCTCTGATACTTTTGCATTGCCAGATTTGCTTTTCAAACACAAATAGCTCTTTTCCCGAATGAAGACTTTTGGTGCAGGGAGAAAATAATTAGAATTGTACACAGGCTTACTCTCATGTTGTAATTGGAGGCCATTGAGCTGCAATAAGCGCCTGTGTCAAAAACGGCCAAACCACATTCCTCATGTGGAACAGGAAGCACACGATCCTAAGAAAATAAAAAAACATCCATCAGTTGTGACCAGTTCAGTATCAACATCTTATCTAATAAATTGCATATATTTTTCTACATTTATTCAAAACCCACATCGGTAAAGAAACAATTATACATGCTCGATCAAGTATGAAAGAATGATCAAGCAAAATGTAGCTGGATTTTGCTGTCTGTCAAGCTTTGAAAAGCACAACATGCACAAAGTCATAAATGATGTTAAGAATTATGGCTGCAAGTGAGGCAAAGAGGGTCATGATAAGACGTAACACAATGCAGTACTTAAAGTATTGTCTAGTACCTTGAACAGAACTATAACCTTCTGTGCTTGGTGCTACCCATAAATTAAACAGCTGCCTGTCAAAATTTGGAAGGCCAGGGACACAGTCTATATTCCATTATGGTACTTATATTAGAGGATTCATATGCAAAAGTAGTCTAGTTTGTTAAACAGACAACAGTGTCATCATATAAGATACAGGAGACAATTGCAATGGAGCATTTTCTTAGTGTATCAATGCTTCAATCCTAGATGAAGTATGATAATGAACATTCCAGTTACGTTGTACGTTTTGACCGATATAGGACTGTTAGTCTTTACTTACAAGTCATCACCAGTCTACTGTAGAAATGCAATTTCAATTAACTAAACCTTTCCTAGAAAGTCGCCACATTCACAGACTGGTCCAACAACAGTGAAGCTGTCTTTCAACTGTTTTTGTTTCTCATCAGCAACAGACGGCGATGGTTCTGTCAGCTCAATGTGATGGTAGGCACCATATAGGGCAGGTCGAATCACCTCCGTCATTGAACCATCTACGACAATGTATCTAGGAAAGAACGGAGTTAGGGTCATGAAAAACATGATAACAATGATTCCTGGTTTCAATCCTAAATTCTGATAAGTAGCTTTTGCTGTAGCATTTCAACAAAGAAGTAAGCAAAGCAGTAATGCAGTGTAGAACAAGTACTCATAAATTACAAAGCCTTAAGGTTATGCAAGTGTGATTAGTGTTATGGTCAAGTGATAGGCCAGCAATAACAATACCTCTGCAGATGCCTTTCACACCATATTTATCACATTTGGATCAATATGGATGTCATTTACAATCTCAGGACATATAAAGATTTAAAGGGTAATCACTTTAATCTAACTATACAAAATGAGATGTATAAAATAATATAAACTAAAGGTATTTGTTGCAAAGATAGAATTCCACAGGAATGAACATAGTGAATTACAAGAAATTCACGAGTGTTATCAATCTAAATAATCTAAAATGCAATAATAAGCTTTCAAGATAATAAAACTAAGATTTAATTAAGATTCGTTAATGGCAAAAGAATAACAGCTAAAAAAAATTAAAGTTTCTTGCAAACAATGCAAAAAAAATTCTGAGTTATTTCAATACCTCTGACTTCCATTTCTTTTTACTCCTATGACCTTTGTGATCAATGTTCCTGCATTTCCAACTAGTGATCGACCGGGTTCCAGGATAAGATGATAACCAGTTTTGTTCAGTCTGGCTTGGACAGAAGCAATTAGTTCATAAGGTGATGGAATATTAACCTAATAGTTGTACAAAATGTAAAACTCCAGTAGAGTTGAGTTATGCAATGTAGAGTTAACATATATTATATATATTATAATATATATATATCAAAAGTCTGCTAAAAAGTGAACCAGAAGTAGAATGTTGAGGTAATGTGTAATGTAACATAATGTGCATGCAGCTAAGGCTTTGTAAGCACCATTTTTAGAGAGCCTCAAAACTGCTAATAATTAACTGAAAAGCAAGGAATACAATCTAAATTCAGCCACTGACCAATATTTGAAAAGTCTGATTAAGAATCAAAGAAACGACCCTTACTTTGGTGTTAAGAGAGGGAATGATCGACTTTGCATCACGAAGAATGTCTTCATGTTCAGCCAGAAGGTCTCGCAGTTGTCGAAGGTTGTCTTTGTGAAAATCATCAGGCGACCTAATAAAGAAAAGGGAGCAAACGAGTCAATTAAAGCAGAACATGAAGACCAACATAAGATTTGTGATATGGATCCAAGAGGCTGAAGTAATGGTACAGCACCATAGGCAACTGATACAATATGTAACCTGTGCTCTCAATTACAGATATTAGTATGTAATCATAAAACACTAGGTCAGGTAAGACTTTAGCAGTTTGAGCCAGCTAAGCTTGTCAATCCTCTCAATAACCGTAGCCATAGATTTACAATGTCAGTATATAAGTAAATTTCACATAAAATTCAAGTAGATTCATTTTTAATATCACGAACTGAAGGCAACACGGATTAAGTTAAGTAAACTGGGCTTTTTGCAAATGCCATCTTATTCAAACTGCGGTCACACATACCGTAATGGCATGCTAGATAAATTTGCAGTGACTGTATGTGGCATCTATGGACACAGTATGCCTAGTTGCCTACACAATACATAGCATAAACACAATCAACCTGCTTTATTAGCAGTCTCAACTATTTCTGAGCCAATAGATTCAGAAGTTAGGAATAAATTATGATCCACATAATATAATGAAAAATTTAATAACACACTCAGAGCGTGGGTGAACTCAAGCAATAAAACCACAAAGAAGCAATGGAAAAGCATACCCTGAAGCAATGGATAAAAGCTGACAGATCTCATCACTCTTCTCTTTACATAACACCTGAACCTTGTCAAACAGGTCCTTGAGTCCATCTTTTGTTACACTTTTTCCTGATTTCACATGCTCAGTAGACTTCATTGTGCGCTGTTCCTAATTAAATAATTTCATCATATTATCACAAGCAGTATTACACACCATCATCAACCAATGTATCATCAAAGCGTTTGTGAAAAATTGCATGGGAGGTCCTTAAATCTGACCCTGTAACCTGTTTTAAGATGTTGCAAACAAAACAGACTTTACACATAAGACACACTAAAACGGCACGGCAGACAAGATCAGTGATGCACTGCACCAGTTGTTGGCTAAGGACAGAATTAACCTTCTAGATGTACGTTTGCATGTATGCGTGCATTGCATATGTTATGCATATACATACTTACTATCATACATGCATACATACATAGTGGCTGATTGGTTAGAGCGGTCTACGTGTAACGCTCAGTGTGCGCGGGTTCAACCCTCGTCCGGGGAGTCACTGTGTAGGGACCTTGAGCAAGTCCTTAGTGCACAGTTGCTCTGCAGTACAACTGCAATTGCGCCGTCGACGTGTGTGCACTTCTGAGCAAAAAATGTTGGAAGAAGGGCAATATCAAATTTCAGAATAAATAAATAAATACTTATCAGCCAGAAATATACAAAGTGGAAGTATCGTGTAGACTTCATTTTTTTTATTGAAAGACAGTGAGTAAACGATTTGCTAAAATTAAGAGATTAAGTACAATATTATATGGTGAGACCAGAAACAGCAAAGATAATACCAACCTAAGACAATAAAATGTTCAGTATCACATTTAGCAGATGAAATTCTAGGGAAATCAAATTAATTTGAAAGATAGCTGAATACAGACTATTTGGATTTTTTGTACGCATAACCTTAAAAGCAAAGTTGCTGGAACCAGTTATTCACAGGCACTCAGTAAGAAATTCATGGGTAGGTAAAATAAAAAAATCAGTTTCAAGTAAAGATCTCAAAGGTGAAGCAGGCAGAAGACGGTCAGACGGTTACAGTGGATGATGATGCTTAGAATATAGTTTAGACAGAAATGAGCAAAAGATAATGTTTTACATGTCTTCGATAGTCAATACCCAGACCACCACCAAGGTTCAGAATGGATATGTTCGTAAAACCTTTCCGTTTAACTTTATCAGCCAGGTTGATCATCACATCTAGACATTCACTAAAAAAGTAACAAAAGAAAACTCATTAGCCCTGCCAATTGTCTGAACTGTCAACTTTCTTCTCATAACCTCTTTTGTATGGTAATAGACTTGACCTCTTGCTTCCCCTACTAGAACTGATATGGCTCAGTCCGTTGCTTCAATTGGTCCCTGTCTTTGAAATGCACTTAATCTACTATACAATCCTATTTCACTTTTCTCAAAACCTGTTATTTCTCGATGAGCCATGCGAATTGGGAGTGCTTTTGAACAGTTCATCCTACCAGAGGAGCTTTACAAATGCTTAAATAAAATACAAAGCAACAATAGAACGGAGCAGTTACAAACTGTTTTAATACAACACTGAAGACACAAAATTTTCATGTCTTTACACTGCCATATAGTGCATAAAAACCATGGTAGATAAAGAAAAGCCAAAGAAGGTATGGACCCTCAAACCATCTCATAGTCCCACTCATGATAAAACTAACTTCTGCTCCCTTTGACTCATTGTTGATGGTCACTGCCATCAGATATATTTGCCTGATAACTTCATCCCAACTCTGCTACTGTTCAAACTCTTGACAGTACCAGTCCAAACTCCACCAATGGATGAAGCAGGAGGGTGACGCCAATGATCTTTGTTATCACAGTGTTGTTACACCGAAACTACTACTACTACCCAACACCAACTAGATGACTATATGACTTGTGTGCAATTATTTAACAATTCTACTCATACATTGACTCATTGAAATTTTGAAAATTACACAAGCATAATTAAAACACAAAAATAAGATAGGAGGGAGTAAAACTCATGCATTGCATAGCAGAGTTAGACTCTAACATAACGTGCGGTGCACGGTAATGGAGGCATCAATTCAACACAAATGGTAACGTAAGTTTACTTGACACCTGAAGACACGAATGTTGTCAATAGTTGACCCCAGGTGGCAGTGCAGACCAATGAGTTCAATGTTGCTGTTGTCTTTAATCATGTCCAAAAGATCAAAGAGCTGACTGTCTTCAATTCCAAATTTACTCTTTGCCATGCCAGTGGCAAGAAATGGGTGAACATTCTGTACAAGCAACAGTTAAAGAGTAACCAATTCAAGGAGTATAGTAGCAGTAGCAATAACAGTCAGTAAAAGTAGAAGTAGCCATAGTTGCAGCACAGTAGTAGCTGTAGTTGAATTTTCATAAATATTACAATTAATTCTGTACTTTTGCAGCAGCACTGTATTATGACAAAGCCTCTATAGTAACCAACAGGGAATCAAAGTTATTTTTACGTTGATCGCATATCCAATACACAAAATCTCACGTGCAACATAGAGAGAAATGTTCATCTTTGTTTGTGTATAATTATGTATACATACATGCAGGCAAATATATACTATGCATGCAGATAAATAATATATATATTATATAATACACATAACTCACTCATTCACTCATTCATTCACTCATTGATTACAAGAATTTATGCATAGCGAATCTTCAAGGTGACTACTCAGAAGCGCTCCCAACTCCAGTGCAGCCAAATAAAATAGTCTTACGATGAGAGGGAGGAATGCCTGAGAAGAGGTTCTAGGAAGGGAGCAGAGCGCCAATGGGAAGCCATTCCGAATCAAGGGGTCTACCACTACAGTCAACCTACTTAAGCATACCACACAACCATTTTGTTAAACCCTGTAGGCTGGCCGCAATGCTCGCGCGTCAAGATTATTTAAATATCCAGCTAGTGGATTATCGTTTGAAAATGACCTGTCAAATAGCCAATGACCAAAACAGCCCCAACAAAATCACCACCAACCCAAATAACCTCCAACTTCAACATTGAAACATTGAAATTGCTTGTTAAATTGCCAATAACCTTTCAGAAGTTTGAAGAAGGCACACCTCTTCCCAATGTCCTTAGAATGGACAGAGACTACACTTTTGAATACCAGTTTATCACAGAACTTGTGACTTAAGTAATTCCCAACTCAGAGAAAGCTGAACTCTTATTCGAGATTAGTCTACAAACTAAAAACAGTGAGCCTACAATGATACTAAAGTCATACCATCATGATATGAAAGTCCTACAATAAATATTTCAACTGGCACCAGAACCACCCGTTAACCAAATATGAATTGGCAGGCTACTCACCGCATCAATGTCTGGGTTGAGTCTCACGAGCACTCGCACTTTCATTGCAAGCTTATCCGAGACTTTGATAATATTCTGGAGGTCAAAGGTTGAGTCGACATTGATGAGGCAATCATGTTTCACGGCCGTTTCAATCTCCCAGTTCTGCTTTCCATTGCCATTAAGAATGATATTCTGCGCTTGAATGCCCTGCTGTATTGCAAGCTTTACCTCAAATCCACTGACCGCCACAGCCCAACAACCAGCCTGACCCGCTAAACGAACAATCTCTGGGTTATAGTTTGCCTGTATATCAGAACAACATTACAGGTTTACAAGTTTCCATAAGACAAAATTATGAAACAGTAAATGCAGACTGCAGTGTGGCCTTATTACAATGATTCTCCAGATCATTAATAACCCATACCACCTGTTGTGCTGTTTTGCAAAAGTCAAGAACTATACCTAGACTTTTACATTTTCCCTGAAAATTGGTTCCTGTGGTCACTTTACTTTGCAGCTTTTTAAACATAAATAATCGATCGACTTCATTATCAACAGATTAGTTGGTTCTAAATTTCAAAATCATTATGGCCCTCTTTGACTGGGCCTGGGTCGAGAGCACCTCTGAATAGTTATCGTGAAGAGGCGCTATATAAATTGCGTTGATTGATTGATACCTGAATGACCAGAGGACACCAAGATCCTGTCAATGTTTTGATGCAGCACTACTAACATAGATCCTACTCTTACAGGCATCACTCAATTGTCACATACACAAATCATTGCATATGCTGTTAAATATTAAAGAATGGTACCCAAGCTATCAATTCTGCAGTCTGCATTTAGGAGGAATAGCTTGACGGAGACTAACCTTCATGGAATACCCAAGGTTACATCGTAAGCCAGAGTTCTTCAATGCACCCAAATATGCTCCAATGTTCTCCAAGATTTGATTTTGACTGTATACAAAGCATGGACTTGAATGGGAGGGGAAAAGACTAGACAAGGAATCCTGAAATGGAAACAAAGCAATATTAAATTCCACTAAGCCAACTTTATACAGTGATAAATTCCTTAGGCATCATTCAGTGTGAGGATTAGCCACGAGGTCAGTCATATTACATTGTCTCATTGTGTAATGTATTCGCACTACATTATTTTTTATTCTATGGTATTCATGGTTGCCTTGATGTCTTTTTTGTCTCCATTCAACAATTAATTTTATATCCCTTAAATATTCTCAGTGAAACAATCAGGAATTTCGCCAAGATGGGCGATTGTCGTGTTATGTGTCATCTCCTATTAGATCAAATCGGTTTAAGTAATTCAAAGAAATTGTAGCAAATGCAATGCAACAGTAAAAATAATTATTATTCCAGAGGCTTTAAATTAATTACCCCAATTTTGGAGCAATCTAAGTCAGTATTTAGTGCAATCTATCATGTGAAGAATTTTTGCAGCACTAACTGTATTGTTCTGTATTTTACCTGAAGAGCTTTAATCTGAACACTTTCACAGAAAAGAAATCCATCATGAATACAAAGGGAAGAGGAAAGTTGGAAGAACTTCTCATTCATGGTACTTAAAAGGCTCCGAGTCACACCTCCGAAAGAAATCCTCTGAAAATGTAACATAGCTAAGCAGTGATCAGTCATTCAGGGCCCTCGATTTCACACTCCCATTTCAATGGTACCACACTAGTTAAGGTCCCAATAAAATGCAAATGTGTTGGGTTTTCCATATATGTAATGCAATGTAAGGTAAGCAAACACATGTGCAGTGCTGCTCAAAACCAGCAGCACTCTCAACAGGCTTAATATTGCAACTGTGTAGACTCAATCCTACTCATTTTTGAAGGAATTCTGTTAGCTCCATAATAATCATGTTCCCTTTACATTTCAAGGTCAGCTCATAATATTTGTCAAAGAACAAATGCCCAAAGAAACAACTGCTTTGTATAACTGACTAATTGCACCTCAATGAACAGCTGCAACAGTTAATTACATTAACAGCTTCAATTGATACTTCAATGCAACAGCTTAAATGACATTACCTTGCCCACTTAGACCCCATTTGAGAACTTACTACAAAGTTATTAGATGTAATGTAATGGAACATTTGCATAGCATCGCTCAATCAGCAACGCTCTAAATGGGCGTCTGTGCTTGAGTCAGAGAACAGGAAAGTCTTAATGCACCGGCAGCACCGCCTGAACTAGGAAGGTGAGAGGACTAGAAATTCCAGGCACAGAGGCTGTGGAAGACAGTTCCGAGCTAAGCCTCGGCATTGAGTGCATATGCTCCACCAATTGATCATGTAAGCTTATCTTATATCAATTATCCTCAAAAAAATCAACCAATAAGCAGCCAGGCCGACAGTGTTTCTATACCCGTTAAGTAAACCAGAGCCCAATAAAAAAAAGATTTCTGAATAATATATGTACTACACACAAACTGCAGTCGACCTACTTACATTGCAGGGCTCTGTAGTTGTCATAGGCTAGCATTCTTAGTAGGCTAGTGGCACAACTCACGTGTCAACGCCATTACACATCGAGCTGTCCAAAGGCTAATTACTACAACTTTGGTCGCAATAATAATAATTGATTATAATTGATAATAATTGATTGACTTTGGTCGCAATAATTGATCATAAACTCGTAGACGATAAGATTGCCCACGCCAAATCCATCACAGCCGACGTCAACGACTGGTCGACGCTAAATCAAGACGAAATCGATAAGGAAAGTTACAGCTAATTCAGTTCCAAAGTTCTGGTGGGCAGATGACGTATGTAAGTAAGCCCTCCAATATCTTCCTAAGCGGCTATGAATCAATAGGTCAGTCTATTGTTCCAAACTTTTGAAGCGCCACTCATGACCAGGCCCAGGGCACCAACTTTCTCTCGAGCGCTGCGTCAAGTCATAGTGGTTGTTCAAAGGTTAGTTCGAAGTCACTTCGAAGTTCGAAGGCGGTGATGGGTAAAATGCATTTTAAAGTATTTTAAATAAAAAATATAGTAGACCTGTAGGCCTACTCAATTATGAGAAATAAATATTTTGTAGACTACTTTTACCGCTACTCACAACTGTGCACATCTAAATGGATTTGTGTAGGCTACGTGCAGTGCGATAGTATCGTATCAACTGAAACTTGTATTAATAAAATCGCATATTAGGCCTACTGCAATTAGCTTCTATTGCACACGAGTCCAATGCACAAGGAATCAACCGATGGCACCTCAAAACCAAGGCTTTAGCAAGACAACAGAGGCATTGGGGCCTACCCTGAAGATTTGCCAGCAAGAAGGAGAGACAGCCTAGCTATAGTGCATGGGTAAGCAATCTAAAAGAGGTTGGCCAAAGTTTTGAGTTAAGAACGAAATAACAAAACGACTGATCTAGCAGAGACTTAATATAGACATTGGGAGATTTGAGACAATTCTCCCATTTTCGCTCTTAATAGGGCCTACCCATTCCCACCTTTTCACTCTCAACCTCGACCCTCTATCTCGTCTCTTCTCTCTCAGCCTCCCTTTAATACTTCCTCTTCGCCCTAGAACTCCACTATGTACCTCCCACATATAGTATATTATAGACATATGCGAAGCTCCTCCCACTTCCCCATGCAAAACACTGTAATCAATGGTAACCCGTGCTGCACCTAGCGGCCGTGGGGTTAGAAAAACAACAATGGCGTCTAATCATAAGGGCTGCGCTGTTTTTTCCTGTAGTAATACTTACTATAATGTGAAAGAAAAGAAGAATTTGAGCTTTTTCGGATTTCCTAAGGATCCAGAGAGGTACGAACTGTTGTATTTTTCAAATCAAAGTGAGGTGTTTACGATATTTCGAGATACAAACTCAGGTTAGCACGGTCCGTCCATTCAAAGGAAACGCGATGTTGAAGGAACTTGCTCGATCCAACCAGAATTGGAAATGGAAGCATGAGGGGATTAAAGTCAAGGTGGTAAAATATTTGAAAAACGACACATTTTTCTAGGAGCCGGGAAATGAAAGAATGGCCATGTTTATGGGTATTTTGGTAGAAACTGTCACATTGCGTGAAATTTAATTGGACTGAATGATGAGGGCCATTCTATTGAATATGCATTTGCTTATACAGTAAGAAGAGCGTAACACTTAGGTTACCTAGAATAATCCTTTCTAATAGGCTCCGAACTTGTGAATATAGCATGCAGATGCCAAAAACTCCTTTTCTCCACATTACACAACTCCATGCATGTTCTTCATCAACTCCCACCTCCACTCCCTTCCACCTCCATGCTCCAATTCAAACCAAGAACACACAGCCATACTCTCCCACCCAAAGACAACTCTCAATTAATCCACAGATAATTATATAAAAACTAGCTGTTAACCCGTGAAGAATCACGGGTTGGAGAATATAACAGCTCACGATTCAACTCGCTTCCTCCCATTGCACAGAATGGCTACAACTTGCCTCCGAAGGCAACTAAATTCATCGTCGAACTGTTGACCAGTGAAACGCCCTCTGAACAATTTTGGTTAAACCCGTACAATTATTTGTAACGGCAATTCAACCAATTCAAATCGGGTTTCATCCAATAAGTGTGCATTTCATGTTAATAACTGCAAATATACTTACATCGGACAGACACATGTAGGTCATGATTTAGGTAATTATTAGTTTAGGATGTATTGTAGCTCGTTAATAACTTCTAGCTGCTTTAATTGTCTACTGTGGACCGTGTGAATTTGTGAGGCCATTTTGCCTAAATCTGGCACTGATTCTTGCTGTAAATATTGATTATTTTTAGATCAAAACAGTGGGTTGTAAAATGCAGGACAGTAAACCTATAAAAAAAACAGCAATTGAACTGAATGCAACTACTTGGTGTGTGGTGACCACTTTGAGCAGTGCATGTTTATGAACAGTGCAAATAGAAGGTCACTGCTCCATAATGCTGTGCCGACAATTTTTGAATTCATGCAGTCGTCTTCAGCAGAACTTCCAAAGAAAAGGAAGCCACCAGCAGAGCGAAATCACATTTCGAAAAGGATAAAGGCTGAATGCATTCAAGCCAACACATCATCAGAATTCACTGAACTACCTGCTTCAAAGCTAACACCACAAAAAGCAGCATTAAAGAGTAGGTTGGAATGTAAACAGGCTAGTTTAAATCGTGCTTGTGTGGCTTTACACCGGGTTCGGAAAGAGAAAGAAAGTTCATGCTGTAAAAAACAATATCCTCTTCTGAACAGCTTGAAAGCAAACAGCCAACCTGCACCTGTTCATTGTGTGACGATCTGAGTTGCCTACCTGAAAGTCGGAGACAGTTTTTTCAAACTCAAATTTGTGCATATAAATACTCAAACTTGGAATGAGATATACTGTGCAGGACAAACTTCTAGCACCTAGTCTGTACTACAAGAGCCCATCAGCCTATCGTTTTATGAGCTCCAGTTTTCACTTATCATCAGAACGCACCTTGCAGGCTTTTATTGGTAGGTTTAACATTGGCTGTGGTTTTAAAACTGAATACCTGGAAGCCTTAAAAAGGGGTATTGAGTCAATGGCCCCTTATGAGAAATACTGCGTCCTTACTTTTGATGGCATGGCCTTAAGAAGCAAATTACAATATTTTGAGTCCAGTGATGTGGTATCAGGGTTTGTAGATTTAGGCGATTTTCAGGAAAAGAGTTCAGACATTGCAAGACAGGCGGTTCAATTTATGGTTCTTGGTATCTCAGGCAGATGGAAGCAGCCAGTCGGACATTTCTTTGGATCACATGCTTTACAGGTAGCGACTCTGATAGAAATGATCCTTCAGATTGTAGCACTATTGGAAGAGATTGGTTTACAAGTAGTGGCTTTGGTTTGTGACCAAGAACCATCACATCATGTCCTGTATAAGTTGCTTGGTGTTTCTGTGACTCAACCATGGTTCTTGGCAAAGAGTGGCACCAAAGTTTATGTGCTGTACGATGTCCCTCATCTGAAAAAGAACCTCAGAAATAATCTTTTGAACTGTGACTTCGTGACCGAGTCCGGTGGCATCATGGCATCATTTGATGTGATTCATCATATGTATGAACTGGAGAAAGGCAGTTGCTCACACTGTGTCAGAAATTAACAGATGGTCATCTTCAGCTGAAGCCATTCAAGAAGATGAAGGTCAGTCTGGCCACGCAGGTGCTAAGTCATAGTGTTGCTGCAGGTATATGAACATATGTCCGCTTCAAGAAACTGAATGATTCTTCTTTATCAACGGCTAGTTTTGTTGAGAAAATTGACCAGATTTTTGATGTTCTCAACTCGAGGTTACTGAAAATAATTCACAAGTGGAAGAAGCCATTGACTACAAAATCCATTGAGCAATTTCAGTTGTTGGATACAGCTTGTGAATGGATATCATCATGGCGGTTTAGGCACGTGTCAAAGAACACTGTTAAGTCAACATTGCCTTTTCAACAGGGTCTGCTGCTTACAATAACAGCAATTCGACAGATTGCTGATGAATCTGTTTGGATGAGCATGGATTTCTGTTTATTTTAACTTCATGATTTAACCAAGACATTGTAGAGTACTGGTTTTCCTGCATTCGAAAGAAAGGTCTCAATAATGATTCTCGTACTACATGGGAATACGAGTCAGCTGGAAGAGTAGTGTCAGTGAATTGGATGCTGGGAGCTACCAGTAAATCATCAAATTGTGAGGTTGACTTTGATTATTTTGTTGGTGTTAGGTCAGACTTCAAGAAGCAGCAAATGAGCACAGGTAACTACAATGTGACAGAGAGGCTTGGAACATTTTCTGACGTGAGTGTGATGCCATCTGCCAGTGAGAATTTCCAATCTTCTTCATCTCATGCTACAATTTCTTCAGTCGTAACGGAAGAGTCAACAGAGCTGATGGGCGAAGGTTTCACTGCACTAACTGACTGGTCACTAACATTCCAGCTGAACCCAACAGACAACAGTTTAGTTTCATACCTGGCTGGATATGCCATGATGAAAGGCTACAAACAACTTGACTGTCAAAATTGTTCCACAGCCTATAAATTGTCAGTCGCAGGATCACGGGATGAACTATCTACATCAAGAGAACCACTTCATACATTCATTCAGAATAAAACCATTTGACTGGGCTAAGCACGGACTGCTGGCACCTTCATGTGAACTTTATGAACTTACAACAAACGTTGAGAAGGGTGGTACACATGAACATGATTTCCGGACAAAATGTTATGCACAACTTGAGACAATGTGTTTTGGCTTGCGTTGATGTTGGATGTTATCACATCGAATCGGTTTGTGAAGAGCATCAGACAGAGCAGCGAGAATCGCGAACTGCAACAGATTGACCAGACCCGTAAGCTGAAGTGCAATCGTAAGGCTAAGTCATGAACCGCTGACTTTTGTAGAATTTCAAGTTGATGACCGTATTGCAGAATTAGGCAAGCAGTATTGTTTATCAGATCCTCTGCAACATAAGGATGTGCTTATAAATGCTATGCAAACTTTGAGAAGCTGGTTGATATGAACTTTGAAGCACTGCTAAACTTGAACTAATATTTAATGCCAACAAATCTGAGTTATCCTGTGTCTTGTACTGAAAAAGTTGTTAAGTAAAAATCAATAATATTGTCTGGATCTAGGATCATAATCTATTCAATAGATGAACTAATTGAATTACATGTAACTTGGATTGTACTTTATATTTGTTAAACAGTTTAAAATTGACATGTTTGTTGCAATTAAGCAACTTTATACTTCTGCAAATGCCAAATCTAATCTGTGCCTTTTAATAAAGAAGTTATTCTGTAAGAACCAATTATATTGTGTCTGGTCCTTGGATCAGAATCTATTCAATAGATGAAGAAACTGAAATACATGTAGCTTGAATCATACTTTATATTCTGCAAAGATGTTTAATTGATGTATCTTTTGTAATTAAATTGTTTAATGCTTCTCCAAATGCCAAATTTAATCATTGTAAACATGTTAGTTACTGATCAACTGAAGTTGAGGCTGCTGGAAACTTTTTCCTTACCTTGAAGTGAGCATCTGTTATATGCCAGTTTTGCATCTGTCTGTAATAAATTTTGAGGATTTCGGAACTACAAAGAATTCAGGTTGATTTTGATTATTTTGTTGGTGTTATATCAGACTTCAGGTGATGAGAGAATGACTTAGAGCAGGGGTGTCAAACCTTTTGGAATGGTTGACCATTGACAACGTTTACTGGAAAATGGCATGCCAGCGTGCTGGATGCACTTGAGCAAAATAGGGGTAGGGATCTGGGAGAGGACTCGCAGAACATGTGCCGAGAAGATATATGCACAGCTAAGTCTGAAATAGTACATTTTAAAGCATTTTCCCTACAAACATTTAAATTAGGCTAAAAATCTTAATTTCGATCTCCATAAATATACAGTAAATCTCATTAAGCTGTGAAAATTATTAGGAGGCCAACTAGGGAGTACAACAAGCGGAATTTGATGAAGAGAGTACAGTACGTGAGGGATAAAGAAGAGTTAAAATAAGGAGAAGAGGATGAAGGATAAGGATGACAAAAAGTTTAAGAGGATAGAACCAGGAGACGAGGAAAGAGGGAGAAGAGCAAGGTGGAGAAGGAAGTGAAGGACTGAAGAGGATGGAGGCAACAGATCAGAGTGTAACAGGAATGATTCAGAAAAGGAATAGGAGGAGAAGAGTAAGTAGGCAATGGTGTGTTAAGAGGACAGACGAGGGAGAAGAGGAAAGATCCCAAGGATTGTATGAGGACAGAAGAGGATGGATTACAAGGAGTGTGAGAGGACAGAAAAGGAAGGATTCCAAGGAGTGTACGAGGACATAAGAAGGCAGAAGAGGAAGAGGCCAAGGAATCCTCGAGGATTGAATTGGAAGAAGACAATAAAAGGGAGAGACCAAAGGGTACACGTGAAGGAGGATGAACAAGAAAAAATTTGTTTAAGTAGCTGTACCAGCAGTAGCCTGCCTACCTCATAAACAGTCTTTGCTTGCAGCTGTCAAAGCTCAATACTCACCTCTTCTGAGTCTTCCGTAAGGCTTAGCTAGTAAGTTGTTTGTGTGGCGCCTTTGTGGCGTATCCTCCGCATAACGATGATGATGATCGATATTCGTTTATTGGTATATGTTGGCCTATATCAGGTCAGATGTCATACATAGGCCTATACTCATACCGCATCGCGCAGAGGCGGCGATCTCGTTTGACAGGTGCGGAGGACACCCACTGATCAGAGAGAGGTGGGAAATGTGGGGGGACAAACTATAACGTGTCTCCTCTCTGTTACAGGTGGGGGACTTGTCCCCCTTGACTCCCCGGGATCGCCGCCGCTGGTGCCATCGCGGCTTACAAGAAAATAAACTACTTAAGACATTATTAGGATGTTGTCTTTGGAGGACATTTTCGTGATAGTTTTATTGTCTTTAATGGGCAGTTTATGGCCGTGGTTTTCCCTCTCCCTTTCCTCAGTTTCGCTCTCAACTTTCCTCTAATTCCTTTTCGATCTCCGCCTCCATTTTCTTTCCTTTCCCTCTCAACCTCCTTTACCTCCATTTAATTTCCTCATATCGCACTCAATCTCTGTTTCATCCTTTTCGCTCTCTAGTAGGCTAGCTATGTGTACCGCCCCTTCCTTCATTATGCTCTCAAAACTCTCTTTTCTTTTTCCCGTTTAACCTTCCCTTCTCCTTCATCCTTCACTTTTCTCTCCTTCTCCCTTTCCTCCTTTTCGCTCTCAACCTCTCTTTCCTCTTTCCCCCTCTCCATCTTCCTTTACTTCATTTCGGCCTCAGCAATGTGGTTAGACCAACTAACGTGGATTTCTATAGGGCCTATAGTATTTTCTGCAAATTGTAGGCCGGTTGGTTCCGTGAAATGTCCAAAACGCGTGATCGCCGTCATAGGCACAATTCTAGGTGATGTTCGTAAGTAGGCCTGCGCCCACTTTTTCTCTAACGAACGTCCTTCTTTCGTTAGGTTGCGCATTCTCCAAAGAATTGTGTTCCAGATGGAAGGGCCAACAACTGAGAAGGCACGGGCGCTGCTTGATCGAGGTCTATGCACGAAGCACCTGATAGAAGCTCGCCACATCCAGAAGAAGAACGAAGAGCTCGACGACCTGCTAAGATTATAGCCTATTAAATCTTTAGTCCCCGCGTTATGTGTAGGCCTAGGCCTACAGCATTATCTCGTTCTTTTTTATTCCAAAATGCCTAGGTTGTCACATATCACTTGTGAAGCAGCTTTATCAAAATTCAACCATACAAATATACACATATTGTTTTAGTAATGATAATAAGTAATTGTTATTATAATAATTATTCAGTGCATTTGATTCATATGAACTGGTATAGGCCTACGAATAGAACGTAGACTTTTAATGACGTCATGATGAATAAATTAATTGTTACAAAGGACGCAACGTCTATCGACTGAATAGTAGAACTAATTACTACTGTTATGTTAATCCAATATCGGAAATTTAAACCTCGTATTTACTGCGGAATTATGTGTTGAACATCTTTTATAACCGACACAGCTTATCGAGAATATCGCAAATTTAATATAGAAATCATGATAAACAAAGCGAGGTTCTTCCGAACACTTAGAAGTTGAAGTTCGAATAGGTTTCTGTAAAAATTCGGCCGCTCGTGAGTAGCGAGAATATTATTTTATCTACTTAGTCCACGTGCTTGCATCGTCTTGAACTGGCAGGGAATATGCATAAAATCGTCGATAAAATCGATCCATTTAATAAAGGTGTTAAGAAATCGAGAAAGTCGGATGGTTCGTCGCGCTATAGATTGCGTGGAGGAAGCGAGCTGCTACCATTGCCACTGATTAAAGGTAGGTAGGCCTATTAAAGGTTTTCCCTAAGGATAGACCTGCTTAAAAGAAATGACGGTCCTTTATTAACCGCATTTAAAACAAATCCTACCTCTCAGAAAGTTGTGAACAGTCAGGGTGAGGCTAGGACTGTGATGGGCGAGTTATGCCTATCTCTGGCCAGACGCCATAAACTGGTTAGCCGCAGTCTAGATATCTAGAGGCACACGAATAAGAGGTTAACCAATGATTTCTTTCATCAATCCAGCTTCTACTTATTGTATAATTGTTTCATTAGTGGCCTAATCTAGCTGCTAACAACACTAAGATTGATGATAAAGCAGAGCAGATGTTCGAACATATCTCCATGCATTTGCCCATCTTTCTCATAAATAGGACAATTTGCACTAAAGTGTTGAACCTCAGTGACACTTTTCATTTGAAACATTTTAAGGAATAATCATACATACCAAGCTGTGTTACTTTTTGAATGAAACTTTGTGACAGTTGACGAAACCCTTGACGAACAGTCTATTCACAAATTGTCAGTTGACAAATCGTTTCGTGATTTCTATAGATTATGACAAATGAAGTGTATGTGCAAGTTGGTTTCATGAAAATTTGATATAGTGAAGTGGAAACTGGATTGATTGAAAAATGAGTGTGACTAGAAGTTGGGTTGATGATCAACTTGTATGCTATTGGGCAAGTAATAATTTCAGATTTTAGAACCTTCAGAATCTCCAAACTTCAGACAGTCGAACCTAATTTGGACCATAGACATTCATTCTGTACACCTCCCCACTCAGCAAAATCATTTCATAATCTTCTGTGGATCATCACCTCTATGCTGACGACAATGCACAACTGTTCTCATCTTTCACTTACAGAGGCAATAAATTACATTAAAAAACTATCGCCCTCATATCAACTTGGATGACCTGTCTAAACCCTTCAAAAACAGAATTTCTCATCATTGGCCTCCGTGAGCAAGTAAACAAACTTACCTACCCCTCTGACCTTCAAACAAGCGCCATTTCTCCTGTGCTTTACTTTTCTCCTGTCTGCAATCTTGGAATCATCCAAGAACCTTACTTTTTCCAACCACAACACTGTGCCCAATACTCAACTACAAGACTGCATGCACAATAACCATATCAATCATTCATTCAAAACTAGACTACTGTAATTTTCAATTTTTCACAACATCAACTCTTCGCAAATAAAACGCCTGCGCACAATTCAGAATGCTCTTGCCCACGCAGTCACCAAAACTACATCACCATATAACCTCTGTTCTCAAATCACTTCATTGGCTTAAAGTCCAGCAGTGCATCCACTACAAAATTGTATATATCACCTACACCGCACTTTAAACCTCTCAGCCCTCTTACATTCGTCAACTACTTACAATTCAACCACACAGATCAACTCACTCATCGTCGTATCTTTCTCTATCTCGACCTCCAGTCTCATCATCTCTGAAATTCTGCAATCCCCTTTGACATGGACTCCACTCCCGACTGAAAACCTGACTCTTCAATGTGTCTTATCCAGATTCTACTCCTGCACCACCACATGATCACCCTCATCATCGACTACCTCCGTAGCACCATGCTGTCTCCTCGGCTTGACCTCCCGGATTTCGACCTGGCACCGGAAAGAAACGAGAGCCTTGGCTATTGGGGACTTGATTAGGTATAGCGCCGGTGAATAAGCTGGTCTCTCTGACGTGCTTTTGTGGGCGCTGAGAAATTTTCGAAGATTTACATTACATTACATTACGACCAAGTTTGCCATGGTTTAAGCCACTGCAGAGTCATGCATATCAGTCAATAAATCGACCAATCAATCAATCAATTAATCAATCAAAGAAACTCGATATAGCTCCTCTTAAGAAATCTACTTAGAGGTCTCCCAGTCCAACCTCAGCCAAAGAAGACAGATTTCAGAGTAGAATGGAAATGGGATAGAAAGTTCCTAGGCAAGAGCCAATGGGAGGCCATTCCAAGCATTCGGGTCCATCATAGAGGTTCTTGTGTTGATGAAAATACATGTTAGAGTTAATATGTTTGATATGATGATGAATATATTTGTGGATGATAGGGATGAAAATGTTGATCTGGACCTGAATGTTTATAGTTTTTAAATAGATTGCGTACTTATTAAACTTACTGATGAGTAATTTTTAAAAGAAGCTAAACTACAAGTGATAAGTAGTTAGAATTGTAATTTTGGTCAAATGAAACCTGCTTTTTCGTAGATGCCTCCGGTGCGGAACAGCAATCATTGATCGTTAAAAAGCTGAACCAATGCAGCTTACTCTTCAACTTCGATGATCCAGTGATCGACATAAAGAGCAAAGAGGTCAAGAGGTCCGCTCTAAATGAAGTCATAGAGTTCGTTGGCAATCCAAGGACCCAGATCCCAGAGGCTTTATACCCTGACATCATCAAAATGGTTAGACTTTCACAAGAAATGCAATTTCACGTGACGTACTTTGAGACGAACACATTCATTCGTTAACATTTCAAGGTAGAATACGGCTGAGGAATGTTGTGTCATCTTTGTGACTTGTGGAATGCTTAGTAATTTCAAGATTGATACTTAGACAGTAATAATTCATGGTACTCATACTATAGGTTGTCAGTAAAAATGGAAACTGTCACATTCTGGGTGATACTTGTAATATCTTGTTGAAGAATATTTAAATGTCTTGGGCCTAGAACTGAGGTGGGGCAAAAATTGATCTTTGTCATGGAGTTAGAATATATTTAGGATTTCCTGTGTATCATGCTTATGTGTTATACAGAACAATACAATACAACACAACTGTGTATTGATATTGACCTCTTTCCAAAGCTCAGAAGTGCACTTGCAACCATATAGGAAAACATCAATGTGACACCGAGCAATTGTGAGTTTAGGACTTGCTCAAGGTCTCTACACAGTAATTGTCTTGGGCTCTCCACGTTATAGACCGAGCGCTCCAACCAATCGGTCACCATTCTCCACATTGTATTGTCTTATAGCATACTTTGTTTTGTTTAATATTTCGTCGCTTGATGCCTTTTATGCCTTGTTTTAGTACTGTAGGCATTTTAATATTTTTGGATTATATTTAACAGTGAGGTACAGCTATAACTTGTCCATCTCTCTTCACCTATTCTGACTGCCATGTTTTTTAAACTCATTCACAATCTCTTGATTGTTAGAACTTAACTTAAAACCTCACCTGTCTCAGCATTCTAACCTTACATAGATTGACCTCTTGTTTCTTTGACTTATCATATTTCCATCTGATTTCTCTGATAGATTATGACTGAGTGTGATGTCAATTGAAACAACCATTGATTGGTGTTGTATATTATTATTATTATTTATTTATTTTATGCCCTGAGGTATACATGATCCCTCAGGGACTAGAATATTAAGAATTAGAAAATGTAATCTGGAATGGCCTTACTCGTCGGTCTCATAAATAGCAAAAGAGCCTTTGAACGCTATTGCGTTAAAGCGCTGTATGGGGAGCAAGAGGCGTTATTATTATTATTATTGTTGTTATTCATATTATTACTATTATTATTAGTATTATTAGTACCTATTCTATCAAATGATTTGAGTAGATTGGGTGGCAGTGATGTCTATTTCTTCAAATTCTTTTGTCAAGGTGTCCACTAATATTTTTCGGACGCTGCCTCCATCTGAAAACCAGTTGTTTGATCCTGAAGAAGATGAACCAAATCTGGAGTCATCCTGGCCTCATTTACAGGTGAATGCATGTTTATTAGCAATGCGATTAAGATGGTAATCATCATTATCTGAGGTGAAGTATTAGGTGACATAAGATTAGGTGAAGCTTGTAAACTGTTTGTTATGTTTTGTTTTTTAGGAATGGATCCTTAATATGTACAGACCAGCTTAATACTTACAATTTTATTTATGCATTTTTATTTAATTATTAGGTCATGTGCATTCATTGAAATCTTTCTATCAGTTGCACTAGGTTTAGTGTATTGGGCATAACTTTATGTCTTGGTATATTTCTATTAGTTTGGGATCAGATAAATTATGATGAGATTTATTTAAACAATTATGATTTGTAATGTTGTGAGATGCAGATGGTTAAGTATTTAAGCCAATAATAAATCTTGACTGTGTATTGTTTTTCTTAAGTAGAGAGGAAGTACTACACAGTAGCCTTTTTGCATCTAACAAGCCAACACAGTTACTTGACCTGTGTTGATCAAAATTGGCATTCATTGCTAAACTGGGTTAATTACTTACATTTATGTCACAATGGCAGATACTAACAAGAACAAGATGCAGCGCTGCTGTTCGATAGTTCATGAATATTATAGTAACAATTCTGATATAAGTGTTTTAACTCATATAATGACCAGATAAAAAACAATCTTTAGCTGCCTATGAATTCATATTGCTAATGAACTAATTATTTAGTAACCTTCTGTAATTGAAAATATTTCTTATTGTTGTAGCTTGTATATGAAGTGTTCCTGAGGCTTCTTGAATCGCCTGATTTCCAACCAAACACTGCCAAGAAAAACATAGACCAGAACTTTGTTATTCAGGTACTCACTGTGCTATATAGACCAGTTCATCTCAAACTTTCTGATGCATTGAACGGGTTGTTTTATTGTTTCCCAGCTTATCACCGACTGGCATTATCTTACATACATCCTTACTTTTTACTGTTGCATATTTAGAACTGTTTAGAATGTTTACAATTTCATTTTTAGTCTGAGTACAATTAAAATTTTTAGTCTGAGTACAATTATAATTGCTCTCACTCTTCTACTGAGCGATGCCTACTCATTGTTCCATTTTCCTGCACAATTACTAGACAAAATCGTGCTTTCTTAGTGGTTGACCCCTCGCTCTGGAACTCACTTCTGTTGCTCTTGTTGCCAAGGACCACTCAGAAGCTATTTATATTCGCCTTCAAACTTTTCGTTTTAGCTGTGCCGTGGTCGGGAGCGCTCCTGGGTAGTAGCCGTGAAGGGGTGCTACATAAATCTTCATAATATGTTGAATGAAGGAAAATTAAGTTTGTAAGTCATAGCTACTTAGACTTATCAGCTGTAGTCCATGTTGCTGAAATATGTTGAAACAGAGATGTTTATGTTGCAAAGTAAATGAAACAGATGAGTCTGAAGTTTATCCCAGAACAGAATAGCATAGAAGAATTGACAAATTGAACTACACTGTCAGTGAAGTTCAAAGCTTGTGGCAAGCAACTGATTAACCCAAGAAGGCTCTATGGATGCTTCACACAGCATGGTTGACAGTATCACTGTGATGTTGTAGATCTTATCCCTGCCGGCATGCACATGAACATTATTTGGATAGAACTCATGTGGGGCTTAAGATTCAGTTATGGGAAAATGGACCTTGCATGGACTGGCAGTGAGTAAGCTGCCTGGTTGGGATTAGACGAAAATACAAGATGGCTTCTGGTCTGTGCAAGGGCATCATTGTTTATTCTCAGAGAATCAAATTTTTTTAGTTGCTGTTCTGTTGGTTGAAACTAGATTTTGGAGCTCTTTAACAGTGAAGACCCAAGGGAAAGAGATTCTCTGAAGACTGTTCTGCATCGAATCTATGGAAAGTTCCTGCCACTGAGGGCTTTCATTCGAAAATACGTCAACAACATCTTTTTACGGTTAGAAAGATCAGTGTTATTGTCTTTTGGGAGTGCCAACACTGCCAAGCTACTTGTGCAGTAGTTTGAATGTTGTCATTCAATTGCAATATTAATGGATCATTTACTCATAGTCACTAGTCACTACACTGGAGTGATGTATTACTTGCGTCAAGTCAAGGACTCGAGTCTGACTCAACGCCGATTTTTTTTATGGACGCACTGTCACGATTCGAGCTTGAATTCGAAACATTACGACTCGGTTCCCGAGTGACAATTTCTGGTCCGAACAGTCATGTCACGGCATCAATAATAAAGGCAATTTATATGACACCGTAACACGACCATACCACTACAAGGGCGCCTCACAAACAACTAACAATCGGAATACGCCTTCGAACAGAAATTAGTCTTGAGCTTTGATTTGAAAGAGTCCACTGAGGCATTGTCTTCAGACTGCATCGATGACAGTCACTCAAGAACCCATCAACAAATCTGATTGAGGGAAGAGCGGCAGAAGAGTCGCCTCCAAGGCTATTGTGGGAGGTTACTTGACATGAAGCCATCCACAACAGACCCAGGGCTGATACTCGTGAGTGAGCCAAGAGACAATGATGGCACCCATCCAATGGCCAGCAGCCCTGTGGCTCCAAGATGTAACTGGTTCAGTCCAGTTAACCTGGTGACACTTTTTGAGCCTGAAGGGGATCTTTAGTGACTTGACTTGGCTTAGATGAACTCATACTCATACTCAGCTAAGTGGACTCAACTCTGCTGTTAAACTATTTGATAAATTCAGCTATGGGTCAGTATTGATTGTTGATTATATTTTCTTTTACTGCAGGTATGTGTTTGAGACGGAACAGTTTAATGGAATTGCAGAGCTGCTGGAAATACTTGGTAGGTAAGTTGTCGCTTTATATTTCTACTTGTCGAACAGTATCCTAAATTCTTTTGCAATCTTACTTTTAGCTCATCCATTCGGAGAATTTATATAGCACCTCTTCAAGATACCTACTAAGAGGTTACTCACAACCCAGCCTCTGCAGAGGTGAACAGTTTTGATGGGTAAATGGTGAAGGTATTGCCCATACTCGCTTTGTGAGTGATGGGCCGTGTGCTAATCTCCTGTGTTAAGCCTTCAGCTCTTAAGTAACATTGCCATACATCTGTGTAATCGGTGAAAGCTTCTTATAATTGAAGACAATTTCTTATTTCAACATTGTTGTTGTCATCATCATTATTGGGGCTGCACTCTTCAAATTGATATTATTATTTCTATTGTTACTATTTTAATATTAATTACTATAGGTGTCGCAATTTATTAATATTAATAAGTAATTATTGCTGTTATTATTATACATGAATTATTTACCATTATTATTTTCATTATATTTTGTATGTGTTAAATATTTATATTATATGTTATATGATAATGTTTTATATCATGTAGTTTATATTAGTTAAATAATTTCTGCATCTTCTGCTAGTGAAGTTTATTACTTTTACAGTATCGTCAATGGCTTTGCACTTCCTCTGAAACCGGAGCATAAACAGTTCCTACTCAAGGTTCTCATACCACTTCATAAGCCTCGCCTACTCAGCTTATACCATGCACAGGTTAGTCAGAGCATTGCCAATGTGAATAGTAGTACTCTGTAGTTGAGAACCTTTTTGGACTTCCTCAGATATCAAGTGTCTGTTATTTTACAGATGTGCAATTCTAAAAATATTATATTCTTATAGTTTTTCAATAATGAAATATCTAGATCTACTATCTACTGTATCTTACCGAGATATGAAATTTTTATATGAAACTTGTGTTGCACTAATAAGAGTTCTTACTTATAAAGATTAATCTGGTCCAGATTCAGTACACCATACTGTAATTCAAATGCAAGAAAGAGTAAGCTTACTGCAGTGGTTATACTGTTTCATGAGGTTAATGCTGCCAGGGCCCAGTTTATCTAGTTGTAATGCAGGCTTGCTTATGACAAGCAGGGTGGAGGTTACAACATGAATGTTTTAAAACTCATTATTATGTTATTAAGAAAAAGTAGTAAGCCAGATAAACAGCGTAATACAAATTTGTTTATGCTTCTTGGTAGTTTATTTGTATATACAATACATATACATATATGTGTTGGTTTTAATTAAAATGTATCAATTAGTTTTCAATCATTCATTAATTTTTAATTTGTTGGTTTTTCATGATTCAGTGAATAGTGGCTATCAATCAGTGAAATTTATTTCCTTTCCAGCTGTCCTACTGTGTTGTTCAGTTTTTGGAGAAAGACAAAGCACTAGCTGAACCGGTATGACAATTTTGGTTATGAAATTAGTATTTATTAGTACGACTGTTGCTAATTTGTGAATTTAAACCATCAAAGCAGACTTTTTAATCAATATTGGATCATTATCAACTGTTTAATTTTTGTTTAATGTTATTATCTTGTTTTATTTTGTTTTGTTCATCTCTTGCTGCTGTTTATTGTTTAAGTATTGTCATTGCAGTTATTGTTATTGTTGGTTTTGATGCTTTTTACATACTTTTGGTAGCACTTGTGGTTGCTATCAAAACTGTGATCATTGTTATTAGTGTTTTTATTACTGCTGAATATACTGTTATTTTATTCATTGTGTGATTACTAAGGTTATTCTGTGTTCATTTTGATTCTATTTGACTTTTGTATATCAGTGTTGACATTTCCCGCATATTTGAGTCTGTGCCAACAACGCGCGATTCCAAAGTAGTGAAAAGTTTTAATGGGAGGTGCATGAATTGTTTTTGTCAGTCATTCAGTAATTTTTTCAGTTGACTGTTATTTAGTCAGTCATTTATGCAGAACGTTTTTAATTTATCAATCATTTGTTCATACCATTAAACATTAATTATTTAGATATGCATGCTAGTGCCTCATCCGCTTTAACTGTCTGAATGACAATTCATATTTTTCCATCATTCAGCGTGTGTCTCAATTGCTGATAATTTTGATTGGTTTAGCTTGGTCTTACTAATAATTACTTTAAAATAAATTCTTCCAGATAATCAAAGGTCTTTTAAAATTCTGGCCAAAGACATGTAGCCAGAAACAGGTTAGATTTTATTTCATGGTTCATGAATGTACACACTTCTTACAGAGTTTGTTGTATCTGATAGAAATATTTGCAATTTGAACTTCTACGTTTGTGTTAATGGACAAACGGGTTAACTGGCTGTTATGTGATTGAGGGGTGTGTATATACAGGAGGCCCTTTGCCAGTCAAAAGGAGCAAGAAAGCTCTACTGTCATGTGTCACTGGATAATAAGACAGCAGATTTTGTCACAGAGATGGAAATTTAACGGATGAACACATGGATGAGCTTGTAATGGTCTGAGTTACTTAAGAGGTGCTTATAATATATTTCTTCATACATTCGTACATATAGTTGTTGGCCAGGGCGTCCAGATAGGGGGGTCCAGAGGCAAATGCCTCCAATTTCACATAGGGGGGGATATTTGTTTAGTCTTAGCAGGGGAACAGTTTGCATTCCATAACCTTGTGACTGGGGGGTTTGCCTCCATCACTCGGGGAGGATTGACGTCCCTGATTGTTGGCACTAGTCTTCATAAATTTAATGTTTGTCATCCAGACTTGTCAAAATAGTTATTTGCTTTCGATGGATTAAATAGGTGGTATTTCTGACGGAGGTCGAAGAGCTGCTGGAAGTGATGGATGGAGCAGAGTTCAAGAAGATTGCTGACCCACTCTTCCGGCAGATCGCCAGATGTGTCTCAAGCACACATTTCCAGGTTTCTATTTTGTTAACTATAAAACAATAAATTTGTTTTTCCATCTCAACAAAAGCTTGCAAACGGAACGCTCTGGCAAAAAAATTTTTCCGCCAAACGTTCTTTTGCGAATTTCTAATTTCAACATGACTATTTTAAGAACACAATTTACTTTAAAAAGATTATATTTGGATGTGTTAACTTTTGAATAGCCCAAACTTCCAACATTTCATTAAATAATTGAGACCAGTTGCATTCACGTCATATGAGGCAGGGCTTATTTAACATGAAAATCAGGCGTGTTAGTTAAAAAATAACAGCGTGACTCAGTGTGCTCACCAAATGGAACACTGAAGATCGGGATGTCATCAGTTAGAGCTACATGTGCACAATTTCAGGAGCAAAGCAGTGCACTGACTGAGTTAAAAATTCAATCCTTGGCAAAGCTGGGTTGTAAGGTTATATTTCTATAAAGCGATAATTTTTGACGTTTTCAAGCATCTGTGTTTTAATTAAGACTATCACCTTCACCATCGTTGTTATTTTTGCTGTTGTTGACTTGTTTTGTTTTGCTCAAGGTGGAAATGATACTTTAGGATTTGAAGTGAACCTCCAGAGAATAATTATTATGATTTTTGGTACTTAGACAATTAGAGATTTGGTAAATTAGATTTTGTAACAAAAGATTGTAATATATTTACGAATGATGCTGTTGTAATGTTCATCTGTCAGTAACTGCTTCTTCGTTCGTGTAGGTTGCCGAACGTGCTCTCTACTACTGGAACAACGAGTACATTGTTGGGTTGATTCAGGAGAACATCAATGCGATCATGCCCATTGTCTTTCCACCGCTGTATCGCATATCGAAGGAACACTGGAACCCTGCTATTCTGACCCTAGTCTACAATGTCCTCAAGACCTTCATGGATATGAACCCGAAGCTATTCGATGAACTGTCAGCACGCTACAAAATTGAACAAACAAAGTTAGTGCAACCAGCTCTCTGGTCATTAGGTTCTTCTTTCTCCATGGCTGTTTAGTTTATATTTTTAGTTAACATTGATGTCCTTCGGATTATTTCTTATGTAACAGATTACTAGTTTATTTACAAGCGCAGCTGATATTTTCATTATTCTCATCACAATTATTTGCTCACTAGCTGGGGCACCCGGTGCCCAGGTAAAGACTGGTTTTTGGCCGTGGCAAGGAGGAGGATGGCGGCTGCCCCTCTACTAGGTGTTCCCTGAGCGAACTTCAAAGGTTTCGAGTGAATAGCTGTAAAAGTGTGCAATTGCATAAACGGAGAGATAGATGCATACACAGAATCTAGATATGTAAATAATTAGTGTTTATGGCACATACCCACGTGATACTGTATAACTGGTACGTGTACGATGTGTCTCAGGTGACACAATCCTGGCGGATAAGAAGGAAACTTTGCTTTTATGGGTGTGTGAGAGGTGCACCGTAGGTTTTTGGCCCTGGAGACCAGAAAGAGGGCGGCTGCGGGGTTCAGGAATTCCTTTAATGCGTGTCCCAGGTGTTCTCCGAGCCAAAGACGAAGGTTTTGAGTCAATAACTGTAAAACTGGAAGTGCATCGCCGGACAGAGTGACACACAGAAAGTCTTCTTTATTTATAAGATGAACTTACTGAAACATGATTCTGTCATCACTGCTGAATAATTGTTTATATTTGTCCAGTTTAAAGAAGAAAGAAAAAGATCGTGAGGATATGTGGAAGAAACTTGACAAATTGCAAAGCTCAAAAAGAATGTTGAAATAATTGGAAAGACTCGTTAATTGACTGTCTAGGTTTCTGGCTGTTTTGCTTCGTGCAGCAGTGAAAATCAATGAGTTTTCACTGATAACTGGTATGCTGATGCTTTGATTTTGCAAGCATCTGTAACTGGGCTGCATTGTAAAACGCAAGCTGTATATATGACTTCAATTTAATCCTCATCTTGTTTTTACTGACTGAGGTTTTCTAGGAATCGACAGAAAGTTACATGCTCATTTAAAAATCTTTAATTGTTAGACTTTTCCTTGACTAAGTTCCCTGTCCAACTTTTATAATTAGCCCACTAGTGTTCTGGACACAGGGCTTGTAGCAACATCGATTTTTCCACAGTTTTAATATGTCTGGTAGATTTCTCATTTTATAAAAACATGCAAAAGTTGTTAATCTTGTTTGACCTGGGCTTAATATGCTGATTTGTATATCAATATCCCACCGTAATGTAATTATGCTCCATAGTACATATATCGTAGAATACCAACCACATTGCACAAAGTCATTCCTCTTTTGTGCAGATCAAACAGTTTGAGGTTTCCGTATCCATCTGTCACTATATGTCTTAGTCTTCCTCTGTTTCACCCTCTCCATCTGTCCCTCGATATCAGACCATTCTTAGCAGCAAGTCTCCGCTTAGCGTGTGATTGGTCCATTTGATTTGCCTCTTATTGTGCATCTCTGAGCTCTTCTTCAATTGTTTCACAATTTCATTGTTTCATGTTCCGTCCAGCTCATTTCTTTGTTCTTCTTCTCCATGTCAACATTTTGAAGGCCTCCGGTTTTTGTTGATCCGCTTTTCTCACTGTCCATGTCTGGTCCATACAGCAACACGCTGTTGGGTTTTAATCAGTTTCTTTATCATCCGTTTCTTCAGAATTTTGCTTATTTTTCCTCAGTATTTCTTTCCTCTTTGAGAATGCTGTTTCTCCTAGTGCTAGTTCCTAGTTACCTCTCTTTCATTTATCTTCAATATAGAGAGTGTCATTATGTTGTCTTTGGGTTATTTGTTAGTCGACATTTCATATAGATCGATAGCTGAGCTGCATGGTATTTAACATTCAGGATTCTCAAGATTAGGCTACATTATTGGAACCTAATTAACTATGATGATGATGATGATTATCCTGCTGTTGATTATGATGAAATTGTTAGAGATGCAGCCGATAACTGCGGACAGTTTATAGGCTGAGCCTATTATGGTTTACATGCAGTCTTATCCTTTAAACCAAGGTCCTCTTTAAAAGACTTCTTCTCAGGGGTGTCCAGATAGGGGGGTCTGGTGGCAAATGTTTCCAATATCAGATAAGGGGGATATTTTTTTGGTCTTAGGGAGAATATCTTGACTTCCTGACACTTGGAACAGGAGGGTTTGCCTACATCACTCAGAGGGGATTTACACCCCTACTTGTTCTTCATATCAGAGGTCTTGAGGTTGAGAGTTTAGGTTTCGAGGTTCAAAGCCTTGTTAGATTCCAAGATTCGACTCAGACTGTCATGATGAGCAAATATCTAGTGACATGAAAATGTTGTTTGTTAGCAAAATCGATTGGCGGCAATAGTTGTGCTGTTACTGGAAGTTCTGCCAAGACGTGTTTCAGATTAACTGTTGGAGGAATTCGAAAAACCTGATTTGTTCTTTTACACACAGTTAAATGCTTGAAAGCTGCTGTTTGTGCCGGCGACTTCAACATCTGTAGGCCGTATTGTTCATATGGCTAAGTTTTTATGAGGCACCACAGTAGCTGACATAGCAAGCAAAGTACTTTTAGTACTGGAGCAGCCAAAAGCGTCAATTGATCACCGTTGATCCTCTGTCCGGTTGTTATTTGAAGGACTGTTGAAAGACTAGCTTTGCGTGCTTTATGAATGTTTCAGTGGGCTGCTTACCTATAAGTTGTTTTGTAAACGCTATTAGTTAGTCAGTAATATTAATTAATATATCCTCTTTTCTTGTCAGCTGACAAGCCAGCCATTATGGAATTAATATAACTAGGGTGACCCTAAATGAGCGCGGCTTGTGCCCATTTTTGGTTTTCCCTTCTTACACAATTCACGGAAATACACCGTGTGATGTTATGATTTTTATATGCATTGTGCATTTGGGATCAATAAATGTTGTCAGTAGTTTAAACTATTAAAGTTATGTGAGACAAATTAGCCTCATTCATACCTAATCTCATTCCCAAGAGAATTTTAAAGACATGATCGGAACACAATAGGCAACTCGACGACAAAGGTATTAATTAAGGAACGTTATGGCAGTCTTTCTTCAGTGCAAGAGTTGTAGACCTATGGAAGGTGAGGCAAAATGGAGGAAAGGAAGGTTCAGGGTAAAATGGACGTAAAGGAGGTTGAGGGCAGAATGGAGGAAAGGAAGGTTAAGGGTAAAATGGACGTAAAGGAGGTTGAGGGCAGAATGGAGGAAAGGAAGGTTAAGGGTAAAATGGACGTAAAGGAGGTTGAGGGCAGAATGGAGGAAAGGAAGGTTAAGGGTAAAATGGACGTAAAGGAGGTTGAGGGCAGAATGGAGGAAAGGAAGGTTAAGGGTAAAATGGACGTAAAGGAGGTTGAGGGCAGAATGGAGGAAAGGAAGGTTAAGGGCAGAATGAGGGAAAGTGAGGTTGAGAACAAAAATGAAGAAAGGGAGGTTGAAGGCAAAAATGGAGAAAAGGAATGGTTGAGGACATAGTGGAGGCTGAGGGTATAATGGAGGAAAGGGAGGTTGGGGCAAAAGGGAGGAAGAGAGCAAATGGAGGAAATGGAGGGTGAGGCTTTACCCTCAACTTCTCTTAACATCATTTTTGCTCTCAACCTCCCTTTTTACCATTTGACCTCAACCTCTTTTTCCTTCCTTTTGCTTTCAACCTCCCTTTCCTAAAAATTGGCCTCGACCACACTTTCCTCGTTTCAAATCTCATCCTTTTCTTCATTTTACCCTCAACCTCCCTTACCTCCATTTCACCCTCAACCTCTTTTCCCTCTATTTTGGCCTCAACCTCCCTAACCTCCATTTAACCCTCACCCTCCTTTTCCTCGATTGAGCCCGTCTATAACTCGCGACCTAATAGTAATTTAGAAGGCGTGTTAGACACAATGTAGGCCCTATGCCCCAGTCAATCATTCTGGTCATATTCATGTCGGCTGGGACATGAATAGGCTTATGACTGCCCACTTCGATGAGGTTTTGTCCACTAGCGTTTCATCGCTGTCGATGCATCGATGTCCTAAGGTTCGTAGGCCTATACTTCGCACACATGGCATACCGACGCACTCATAATCGTTATCTTCAAACTTCTAAGGCGCCATTCGAGAGCCACGCGCTAGCTGCATGAAGTAGCCGTTATGACAACTACGAGGCATTTTCAATGTATGCCTCTCCTTAATTATTATTTTAATGATTAAGATATACGCAAGCCTGTGATAGAGCAGTTCGTGTAAAGGATGAAGATGTTGGATAACGGATATTCTGCCCCGCTGCAGTCCCCTCGGCGGAGACCATGACGGATGAAACGGAGGCTCGGTTGTTCAGTCATGTCTTAAGATTAAGAAAACACCAAAGGTCTTGAGACCCAGAGGAGGCAAGTTAGGGGGACTTGTAGTCAAATTGATCGTCGCTTAATGTTGATGCCTCTTAAATTATTGGACTATAATTATATATGTCAAAACGGTGACGCACGCTATTTTTCTTCCTCGTTTTCGCAAATCCTTTCTTGTCGATGACGTCAAATATGACCAAGTCAATTGTGACGTTCGATTATTACGAAACGTTTCCATGGATGATTGTTTACAAAGTATTTTTTATTGTTTATCATCCATTTTACACTCGAGCGCCGCGTTTTAAGATTTCGGCTACGTTTATACAATTCGTCCATCGGCAGACTGCCTTAAAAGTTCAAACGTAGAACGGCATCTGAACGAAGCTTTATTAACCGTTAACTCACAGCGAACTTTCAGACTTAAAACCGGTTGCGAACTATGGAATAACCTTTTGACTAAACTCGCGTACGATGCCTGAGCTTACTTTCAGTACCCGAAAAACGCGTTATTTTGACATCGCTATCTGAATTACAGTTATATTAGGGGCCTATGCTGAGCTGTAGCGTGTGATTATAGATTGAGTTTGTGGTTGACTTACGGGGGTTGAAGTAGGGAATGCGCAACGCATTTGGCTGAATCGGGGACGATGCTTCGAAGAGGACTGAAAGAGAACACCTCCGATGGAATTGTGAACCTCGGGCTAGGATACGAAAAGCCATGGTATAGCGCTGCTTGTAATCTTGGTCCTCCAAAAGGCAAAGCTTTTCAGGACAATGTCTTCCCAGATAACGTCGCCTACAGACGTAGCAGTTACCTTGCAGCATCGTTTTGCAACGAGGTAGCAAGGATGTCCGGCGCAAACGGAACACTGAAGACTCGAAGAAGCGGAAAGCCTTCCTCGCGTGGAGATAGGGAAAGACGCGTTGTTAATGGAAACGGACGTAGTTCTAAGGTACAAGAAGAGCTCGCCTTTCCTGGATGTTTTCCGCCGTCGGGGCCAAGTGACTACCGCGAAACGACCCAGAGAGAAACCCCACGATCAGCTGGAAAATCTCTTCGATCCATCATCAAGCCAAAGCCTAGTCAAGATTTATCTTATCGGAAACCGCCCGAAGATGGCAGTCATATGTGTGCATCAGCGGTGCCTACAAAACCACACGATTGGCCGCACATGCCCAGCGAACAGCAAAGCAGTCAAACGCCGCTCCCAGATTCTTTGCCATCACATGCAGTCAAACATTCTCGAATTCCTCGCTACGCGTTCTTCAATGGGAACGACTTCTTCCGTCAAGCAACGATCCTCCCAGCCCGAAACCGGTCACAGTCTTCGACCGAATGCCGCTATCGTCGGCCGACCAACTCCATGCAAAGGGAGAAGACGGAAAGGCGAGGAGATGCGACAGCGAAGAAGCAGAGATCAGACGCGCTGTTCCAGACAGAAACAGAATTAAAAGAGCGGGGATCATCTCAGGGTGACCAATGTCATGGAGGGGCGGGTGGTTGGAGTATAGCAGAAGGCAGCAGCATACCTGGTTATGGCGCTGCCAGTGACAGTAGACGGGTCGAAACTTCAGACCCGAATTGCGATCGTACGTCGACAAGACGGGCGCACAGCGAAAACGACGTGAGGAGGAATATCCGACGGAGCCAACAGTTGGAAGAGGAGCGCAGTTCAAACGGATTCAAAAATGTCAATAGGTAATATTATTATTTTCGTCGAGGTACGTTACATATGATCCCTCGGTGAGCCAAGATGGTGTCTGGAGGTTTCGCTTCAAAACATAAAGCTAATTTAATAAACATTTAATGTACAAACATTCAATATACCTGCCCGAACATTGCTTGCAAAAGTAACCAAGATTGTCTTTAGAAATGCTGATAATAACTTATAATTTGAGAATTTCGCAATAGTCGAGAACTACATGGTGAATATAAGCAGAGTGCGCCTTATATATAGGCCTATAGCTATGTCCTACCAATGTTGCACATTCAATACGTAGAACAAAACAAGCACTTAATTCCCATAGCAGCTTTTGTTTTTAGCTTAATTAAAGAAACTGTGGGAAAGAATCATTGAAGCCAAATTCAGAATAATTCCTCCTTAAAAATGCCGGATATTGATTACAATAATTTAACCAACGTTATAAACGTACTACGGTTTTTACACATGTATGTAGTTGGAGCAACTGTTTCGATATCGTGACTGATCCACATTCTCCGCGACAGAAGCGGGCAGTTGCACATGATATTGCGCCACCTTCAATTTCTTTGGAGACTCCAGTTTCAGAACGAGCGTACTACCGCCGGATATTCGACTGGTTGTCAAGCTTAGCCGACAGTCAGTTCACTAGGCTTACGCTTAAGGTAGGAACGTCTTCAGCTGAATTACTTTCAAGCGTCGATTGCAGTGGAAAATTTCTGACAAATATAGTTCACATAATTTCATAACCTTCCTCACACCAAAATGCTGATGCGCACCAATATCAACTCCGACTTCACCTAGAAATCTCTTCTATGCGGATGGCTATAATTTCTATCGGGTCTAGATAGACCGGATATAAATAAATCCGGTCTAGACTGGCGCTATAGGTCTACTTATTGACTGCTGGGAAGAGGCTTAGATGAATGATTACACTCCGGCACGAAGATCAGCATATTTATTTATATTTTATTTTTAATTAATTTGATATGGCACCTCTTCAAGAAATCTACTCAGAGTCGCAGAGTCGCGCTCTCTGCGCTAGACATGTATATTAATTATCATTTCAACGTCTGTTAGAATAATAATTAGCAAAACAACGCATAGTAAGCTACATGTAGCCTATGTATAGGCCTACGAGTGGCCAAGCGTGGAGCCAAACCAACGCATTCCGGTCAACAGCTGACAGATGGCATATGAACGTTCAAAGTCTCTAGGCCAAGCTGCGCCGAAAAAGTAGAGCGATCGATGACTGCCGAAAACTAATCGCAAAACACGGGGTCGTGTCGACGAGTATAGTACCTCACTGGTGGAAGATGATCGACGCAAGTCCAGATAATCGTCGAGGTTCAAGGAAGATGTAGAAGAGTAGTTCATCGCGTGTTGGTTGGCAGATTGAATAGCCACCCGTGTGTAACGGTCAAGGTCACTCCAATATAGTTACATGGCCTAGGCAACTTGTGATAATAAAGTGAATGGCTCTCAAACATACAAAATTCTTGCAAAATCGACGAATTAATCCAGAACGATCAACATGAACGATAGATCGATTCCCTTTACCATCACTAAGGTACACAGTACACTCGGCCTTTATTTTTTAATTTAGATTATGTTAGATTATTAAATTAATGAAAAATTAATTAATGTTAAATTAGTGTCAAAGAAGTGTAAAAAATAATTTGTTTACCAAACATTTTGGCGGACCACTGACCAGAGCTTCGCAGACCAGCGGACCACGACTTTAAGAACCACTGTACCAAACGATAGGCCTACCTTAATCTCAGATTAGCTTTGAATGTCCACTTTCACATAATTCCGCTAGATATAGCCTAACTACTCGCTTCCACTTATTAACTGCATCATTGTTATTGATGTACGCCTATCTTTGCTTGACGTGGCCGTCATGTCCAAATCAGTTTTAGGCATATGTAATGTTTGTTCTGTAAGGTAACTAAAATTTCTCAGTACCCACAAAGTCACGTCAGGGGACCAGCTTATTCACCGGCACTATATCAAATCACATCTACAATAGCCAAGCCTCTCGTTTCGTTCCGGGGCCATGTCTATCCTATAGACTAGCGCGCAGTCGCCGCGCACACTGCCGCGTGGACGAATCTTAATGGAACTGTAGTCATAGCCTACACGGACTGCAGAAAGGGCTAAAAAAAACTGACGACATACTAAGATAGCTGGAATGTGTAGGAAGACAAATCTGTACAGGGCAGGTTGTTTACATTTCAGCTGATTAAACAGATGGTGGCGAGATACGGCATACTAGATACGAAAGTTACGCGAACTACAAAGTCTCAGCCAAAACCACAGAGCCCCAAGTCTAGCAAGTCTTGCCCATTGACCACTTACTCTAAGGCCAACGGCGGCAAGGTTCCACTGAATCAGGCTGAGCAGCCACCTTGCTTGTGTTCCACCTGCTCCAGAAGTTGTGCCAGTTCCTCTCAACAGCAACAGCTGTATCCTCCCAAGCATAGAGTACAGTCGCAGGAGGAGGAGGAGGAGGAGGCGTGGGGTACTGTCAGACGACACAAGAATCCTGGAGATTTGAAGTTGAGCAGCTCAAGACCGGAGCCGGTGTCGTCGTCGGAAGGACAGCCCTGCCGTTCCAGGACTCATACGATGCGCATGGCTGACCCGTCGACCACCAGTTTATCGATGGATATTGCCGGAAGCAGGCTGGATCGGATGCAAGAGAGCGCAGCCGTTGCGCTCAACCAGATGCGAGGGCCGGACTTGCTGTCGCCAAGGAGACTACTGAATCCGGAAACACTTCTTACGAAGTCACTCACTAAGGACTTCGAGGAAGTGGCCTGTAAATACTCGAAACTATATCATCAGCATTACGAAGTTCAAATTATAGGCCTACCTGTGTGTTTTCTCTGCTCCCCTATGTAGGTCTGTTTAGTTGCGCCTCAATATTTATATATGAAATTTAGGTTAGGCATAGGTCTACATTCATCTTATAAATTTTTCGATCTATTTCTCATCTCATCTAACCATTCCGTTTGCTAATGGGCATATAGTTTGATACACGTTGTCGAAGGAATATTTAGACACCCAGGTTGGGTAGGCCTATAACTAACGCCTTGCTTGCACTAAAATCGAAGACCGACCCATTAAGTAACTAGACTTAACTAACCGTATTCTTTAGAAGGCCTTACTAATTGCTAATCGTACTTTAATGTACTGGCATCTTATAAATTTTTCGATCTATTTCTCATCCATATAATTGTCATTGACATAACGTAGCCTAGTTATTGTTAGCTTTCAGTGAGTGTTTTTTAATGCAGTTGCGCCCTCGTCAACCCGTAGAAATACACAACTTCGGCACCTACTGTCACTACTTCCTGACGAGAACTCCTACGTAGTTGAATGGCTCGTAACCAACAACATTGTCAATGAGGTTCGTCTCCATCGTGCATAATTAAAACTCAATGCACTTCCTGTGTGACTAGAATGTTGATATGGATGTGAACTATAATATCTTACATACGTCGTCGTTGGCAGATGGCAACATGTTTTTCGTACTTGGTCATTTTTAATTTAGGTAGATATAAACGTGATGATCACTGCATTGCATTATCTCATATTCGTAGATTTATATAGTGCCTCTCACATTATGCCTAATAAGAGGGTATATGCCACTTCAAAAAGTCCCGCGAGCAAAGAAAAGTCTTACGAATACGCGGGTAGAAATAGAGGCACCTTGCGTAACAATCATAGAGCGAGTGGGAAAGGGAATATCTAGGGCCCATGGTTTATGCGAATTTGCGACTTCGCATATTTTCGCATAAACTAGCGGTTTTCACATAAATTCCTAAATGGAAAGTTTTGGCAAATTAGTGCATAAAGTTCGAAAATTTCGGTCAGTTTCAACTGTAATTGGCTTGTCCATGCTATTATTAGCCTATAGGGCTATAGATTACTGACGTAGATGACGTAATTGATGATGACTAGGACCCGTGGTTAATGCGATTATGCGAGTTCGCATATTTTCGCATAATTTACGAAAATTTTTCGCATGATCCACGGAAACCTAGGAATATCGTTCCAAAGCAAAGGACGCCATAAGCGCGGGATTAATTCGAAGTAGTCATTGTCCGAGATATCAATTGAGGTCATGTCGGTTTTAATAAGGGAGAGGACGATGAGAGACAGGCTCAGACCGCCGATAGAGTACGACGCATAAGGTGACAAAGATTGAGTATACCAGGATTTTAAAACGCTCTGGAAGTGAGGAAAACAAGTTTAAACCGAATGCCGGCTATGAACGGAAGCCAGTGTAAATGCTCGGTAATGAAGATCGTCAGGTCGAGATACGTGTAAGTTATGTGAGAAGCGAGGAAGGCGGGAAATCAGAATTTAGCATAGTTCAAGTCCTACCTGTCTTCCATAATTATTACTCTTTTCTGTTGTAAACAGCCTTCATCCACTGTTGGCAACAGAGGTGTAACAAGGTTTCGAAAAGTGGAGGGGGCATAATTTTTTTAATAATGCGCAAAAATTTTTTGCCCCCCCTCCCAAATTTTTGAATTTTGCACCCCAGAAATGTGAAAAATAGGGGCACAAATTACTGTAAGAAAATTCATCATAAAAAACATAAAAAGAACCGATTTGGGGCTCATGGGCGGGCACTGAGCACTAAAACTGGGGGGCCGATGCCCCCGCTTGTTACACCCCTGATTGGCAACCCTCCTAATGTGCTCTGTCCCTCAGCTCCATTGCAAGGATACGGATAATTTACTAACCCGAGTTATTGCGTGTTACATTATTCAATCATTTATTTTATTAGGCGTGCATTTTCCTTGATCTGCTGGTTCGCTGCTAGTAGCATTATTACTCTAAAGGATCGATATACTTACTTACGTAAGCCCTACACACGTAGGCCTACATACTTACTTACTTGTATTTCAGTCGAACGCCAGCAGATTTGGTCGCCTCTTCAAGGTCAAACCTCACGTCCTGGAAGTGCTAACCAAAGACCGGGATGTCCTCTTCCCATACGCAATCCAACATAGATAACAGGTGAAACGTCTATCCTTCAGTCTAGAACAAGGGGTCCCCAAAGTTCGGCCATTTTTCCAGAATCCGTTTTCTTGCAAGCCAAGGATTGCACCAATAAATTTGCAATTAAAACTGATCGATTTGCAGGAAAGTTCAGAGATGCACGGACCTACTTCATTTCATGCGCTTAGCTTGATGGAATTTTATCAAAGCCTATCAAAAATTCTAAACTAAATTATAGAAACATCCACTTTTAAATTTATTAAAAATGGATTGGCAAATACATTTCTAGTTTTAAATTCAAGCACTTCATTACTGTTTATTGAACTTCATTACAGGGGCGGCGATCCCGGGGGAGGTCGAGGGGACAGAGAGGGGGCAATTTATACGTGTGCCCCCACCGCATTTCCTACTCCTCTCATTGGGTGTCCCCCTCTGTCAAGCGAGATCTACTTCATTATATGCATATATAAGTAAATCTTAATCTTATGCTTACAAGCCCAATATTTAAAGGCTAAGCCTGATAAGGCATCGTGACTTTGGCGCTCCCATGGTATCCCTGTGGCCAGGAAGTTCTCACTGCGTCACTAAAGTGGCCTTCGGTATCCAAAACTTTGGGGACCCCTGCTCTAGAATTATCTGACATAGAGCCACATTTAGTCTATTGACTCTATTGTTGAATATAACCCGCACATAGATTGGTCTCCTCCCTCTTACGAATCATTACTAAAGGAGGAATGGAGGAGATGAAGAAAAGACGACAGCTACCGGTAATAAATGGAAGAAGTACGAGACTGCCGAAGGGCAGGAAACTTAACTTAAAATGTAAAGAGAACCAGATGTAACGTATCCATGCAGATGTAACGTATCCATGCAGATGTAACGTATCCATGCAGATGTAACGTATCCATGCAGATGTAACGTATCCATGCAGATGTAACGTATCCATGCAGATGTAACGTATCCATGCAGATGTAACGTATCCATGCAGATGTAACGTATCCATGCAGATGTAACGTATCCATGCAGATGTAACGTATCCATGCCGTAGGTGTCCATGGACGGTGAACCTAGAAAAATTTGCTAACGATATTTATGCTGGCTATTGAGTATTGGTGCGCATGAAGCAAGATCGATCACTTAGTGTAACTGTGCAGCGCTTGAAACCATGACCATCTGACTCAATCGGCGTATACCTTCTGTTGCGATGTTCAGTTCTTGTCAAGATGGTCGGCTAGCTATAGGAGACAACTCGCTCCTGAGACAACACGACATGAACACCTCCTCCTCCTTCTTCTTTTTACTCTTCTTCTTCTCTTTTTCTTCTTCTTCCTCTCATTTTTCTCCTCTTCTTCTTCTTCGTCTCCGTCTTCCTCTAATTTCTTCTTCCTACTCCTCCTCCTACTCCTCCTCCTCCTCCTCCTCCTCATATTCTCGTCCTTGATTCTTCTTCTTTTTCGTTCTCTTCCCCTATTCTTTTTTATCCTCCTCCTCCTGCTCTTCGTCTTCTCATCGCTCTTCTTTTTCTTCTAGGGCTCGCACCATGCTTAATTTAGGTCTACTTGCCTTGCCTTCATAGCTCAAAACTATGCTGCAGTGAATCGACAGCTGAGACCATAGACATAGGCTATATGGACCTATACAACAATAGGATGCACACGTGTTGTTTCTTAGGCTACCTGTGTTGTTAACCGCACTCAAATTTACCTGCACGTCTTGTTATTTTGCAGATTGCCCATCCGTTATCAACTTAAAACCATCGGAGAACTAAGGAAACGGGTAACTAAGGAAACAGATAACTAAGGAAACAGATAACTAAGGAAACGGACAGGCGGACATAAGTGCTGTGTCAAAGCTTAGAAAATTATCGCATTGTAGGACTTGGTTGCATAGTGCAATATTGGTTAGTATAATTTCACTCATCGCTTCTATTTTTCACTGTGTAGGTCCTATGCATAAAATATTCTGTTTAGTGTAGCTCTATTGTATATATGCATGCACATTTAGGGCATTAAGGATTCGATTTGTGTTGAAAACTTAGTCTATGCAAATAACTTTGTTGTAAAATTCTGATGCGGTGGAACTGACGGATTTGTCGCAAGTAGGCCTAAATGAAGCAGGCTTTAGTCATAGGGAGCCGTTCACATATTATATAACGCATATAATCCCAATTTTTGACGCACCCCCTACCCCTAATAACGTTATATAACAGCAGCTGTGACCCCCACCCCTATATTATATAACAGATATGCTACCCACCCCCCTACCCCACCCCAGCCTATAAGCACATTAAAAGACATACAATCGACATAATTGTATTGCACAATTTGACACTTTTAAAACAATACGATGTTAGTTCGCACTTTAATAGTATTGATTCAACTGATAATTGCCTTTATCCAATTCAAGAACTGCGGTAAAAATCGTCATATGCCCAATTAGTAATGTAACAAAAGCTACCTTAAAATTGTGTACTCTCTTGTGCCAATGATTAGACCGGATGTATGAGCTCCTCTGCATCTTAATAATCGGACTTTTAATGGCGCTAAATTCACTTGTATTAATTACGGTAACTAATTGGGAAGTCGACGATTGTCACCATGTATCAAAATTTAGGCCTACTAATACAGCATGATGACACATGGTAGTGACGTACATCCTATTTAAAAGCACTATTTTAGTTTTCTGAGCTCCTGTTTTGCACTAGAAACGAGCATTACGGTATCACACAGAATGGATTGGTTTAATATTGCACTATCAGGTATTTATCGATAACTTCGTAGTACAACTCTACCTATTCAATAGCGTATGATGTATACAGAGTGCGTACTACAACTGCAATTGTGTACTTAAGCAAACATAAACTATTTACACATACTATAGAAAATGAAATCAAACATCATGATAATACCTACCAAAATAATTATTTCAAGTGAATTAATTTTAATTTAAACCAGAATCAAAACAAAGCACACAGAATTGAATTTTAGAGCGTTTAGAGCTTTGCACATGAAATTGTTAAAATTGTAAACAGCAAATTGTTAAAAGTGGATTTATAAAATAATAACTAAGAACATCAAATCAATTCGCCAGGTGGCAGCTAATGGTGCTAGTTTTGGTTCACAACGTATTGTGAACTTCGATTAAACAATGAAGGTATGTGGTAGAGCTCTGCGCCGACCTAGAAGTTTCGGCGGCGGCGCGTCGGTCATTTTTGGTCGGCGGCGGCGCGGGGTGATCGGCGCAGTGTTCTATAAGTTTTAGCAAACCTGCTTCAAAAGTTGTTCGGCAAGGTAACTTGCATTATAATGGTATGCATATTCTACAGTATTTTTTGCTGTTGTCTGATCTCAAATTTTTACTCAAGAGAAACAATTATTCTCAGAGACTCAGAACAGACGTTTAGGAATAAAAAGCAAGAAGTAATAATTTTATTGTCCTTTATCAAAGCACACCGAGCAGTAAAATTCAGAATTCACCACCTTTCCAGATTTATTGGTCAATAACCCGAATGACTTCCACGTGAAACCTTTTACATCATAATTATTATGTACTAGTCGTTCAACCTAAGCAGCCCAATCACAATAGTAGTAGTCGTTGTAGCAATGGAAGTATTAGCAGCAGTAGTTGTAGTAGCTGAAGTAGTAGTCGGATAATATAACAATTTACGGTACGAGCAGCGGCAACAACAGCAGGACAATGGATAACATTTATTCGTATCCATCGCCACCAAATGGCTTGAGTCTCCCAGGGTCTCATCGTGATGATGAAGATGGAATGTCTTTTCATTATGCTTGTTGCGGTATGTCAATTTGTGTTTCAATGAAGCGCATTTTATAGTAAATGTATCTCACAAGGTCCTTTTTTTCTTAGCAAGCCATACTATATACCAGAAGAAGAGGAGCAGTCCCTCAGACGAGATTGAAATATGAAGTGTTACCGACTTCATTATCTGAGCCTCATCATACGAGGGTGGATGGCCCCCGCTGATTTGAATCCCAAAACACTCGATTGACAGTATAGTTATTAGGCTTACACTATCGAGCGTACGGTGCATGTTAAATGTTATTTGAATCTAGACTTATTAATACATTAGGCTTAGTAATGCACAATGAGCAAGAGAAAATGTCTCAATTATTAGGGCCCTACTACAAACAATTACTAACGTAATGTAAATATATTGGTACTTACACATTTCCATACACTTGTTTGTCATCCGCCAAAATGATGCGTGAATAGGCCTACTTGAAATAATCCAGGCAGTCGATTACACGGCGAAGACGGTGCTACAGTAGCACGCAAGCGAAATTAGTGTTGTCGTAGGATAATCAGGAAAACTTTTAGTGATCGCCCTAACACTGGTGGCTATGGCAGATTTCCTATGTAGGACTAATGAGGATTGGATGTCGATGGTTGGACAGCAGTGCAATTGCAATTTCCCACTGCCACCCAAGGCAGAACGGATCATTATTTGTCCATGTGCAGCAGCAGCCGCTAATTGAATAAATAACAGTCAGTCCTCTGCAGAATCCTATGAAATGTATCTGTTTAAACTGCGTATGAAGAAAACCAGACTCTTGTGGGCCTAGGCGTAAGTGACCTGTGACCTGTGACCATAGTCTTTCCGGACAGCAGGAACATCGACTTGTGTGAAAACGCCTTGCGGCTGTGCACAGACCACGGCATAAATTATCTAGGGGTCAGTGACTAGACTTTACTAATGGAACTGTGAGTTGATATCTATAATGGAATAATGAATGGAACATATGAAAGAGGAAGACCACATAGGGAATGGCAAATGACTTTGATGAATGGGGTGGAACAAGTCTCCACAATTTTAATGACGGTGTGGAGAGAAGTGGCTAGAAAGGTATCCGACACGGGCCTACGGGCGATGAGTCCATGGTTGTTGATTGATTGAACATATGCCCAGTTCACGAAGGCGACGGACAGACGGTTTATGTGGCCAAATATATAAATACACGAATGTATATATGTATGTATAATGTATATATAATTATGTACATATATGTGTGTATATCAAGGTAGATGTGCATATCGTGCATAATGTGTGTGTGTGTGTGCTTGCGTGTGTGTGTTTGTGAGTGTGAACACATCAGCGTGGGTTCGGCGGCGCGCCGACAAATTGTCGGCGGCGGCGGCGCGCCGAGTCCAAGAAATCGGGGGCGGCGGCGCCAACGAAATGTCGGCGTCGACGGCGCGGCGTGAAGCTCTAGTCCATGGTACATGGAATTTCCAATTGGCAGGCAAACAGGCAAAATAGCAAAAGCTGAAAAAAGTTTGTTATATAACAAAACCTTCAACCTACCCACCCCCCACCCTACACAATATGACGCTAACAAAACCTGAACCCACCCACCTACCCCTTGAGCGTTATATAATATGTGAACGGCCCCCTAAATATTTTGCTCCAATCGGTCCCTGTCTGTGAAATGTGCTTTCTCCATCTGTTCGTTCTAAAATTCTATCTCTTATCCTCTTTTGCATTTCTCAAAACATACTTCTTCCTGCCGGACCTTACGCACTCGCAGCGCTTCTGAATGGTTCACCCTACTGGAGGCACATGAAATGAAAACTTCCGGCAGAGTTTCGATCCATGTTTAAATTGGTTAGTCTACACTTTCTGGAACGCGCTTTCTCCTTCTTTTCGCGATATACTCGCTGAGATATTCAACGTGCCGGCGATACCAAGCATTGCGATAGGCCCTAGTTTTATTTTGCTGGGATCGCGTGTGTATCGCGATACTTTTATTTAGCCTGTCACCGATACTCGATACCACTCTACTTGGAGCCTTGGAGGTATGGGAGGGTGACAGTATTGGAGATAATGGAGGATGAGAGTATTGGAGGTTAGGAAGCGTGAGAGCATTGGAGATAAGGAAGGGTGAGGGTATTAGAGGTAAGGGATTGTGACAGTGAGGATTAAAGTATTGGAGGTGATTCATTGGTTCTATATATTACCTGCGCGATGGTCTGTAGTAACAAGGCCTGTTATAATCGCGATAAAGTATGCATCGCAATACTTGGTATCGCCGATCGATAGTCTTTTAATAGGGCCTATCGATGCAGCGAGCATCGCGGTGTTTTTTTTAGCCTGTCAGCTACTCGATACTCGATACCAATACTTTTTCCGCTGTATGCCCAGGGTACGATTTGTCAAAAAAGAAGCAGAGGGGTCGAAAATCTATACGCAGATACTGCTTTTTTTAAAGTGGCAATGAATTTTCAAATTTAAAAGTAGGCCTATGCAGTAAGTAGCCTATGTAGTAGTGTGGCGGACAGGCCACAAGGCTTGGATTAAAGAATTTGTTCGTAATTAATCGGCTCGCCATAGCGCTTAATTTACGTACATTTTCTTACAGTGTTGGTATTGGAGGGAAGACCGATCGGCGGTTTGTAGTTCTGTGCATAGCGTGCAGACGCATGAATCGGGTTGAGTATAGCCTGACATGCGGTGCGTCGCTTATATTGTAGAGTGGTGACGACTGCTCTGCATATACGGTGCATTGAATTCCTTGGTTAGCGATTAATACCGCACACCCGTGTGGTCGGTGAGCGTTCGTTCAAAGCTTGGTTCACGGCAAGTTGCGAGAAAATATAGTTGCGGACGAGAGGGCGTCCAAAAACTAGTCCGAGCTACAGCCGAGCGTCTGGTGTTGAGACCGACTCTGCCGATCTGATAGGGCTGGGGCCCCACCCTGTTATCGATCGCGAGAAAGTCTGCAGCCGATCGTGAGGTTGCTTCCTCGGGAAGGTCCGACAGTGAAATAAATAAATCACAGGTCTGTGTAAAGACCGGGTAAAGCCCGGGTTAGCCGTTCGCATATACCAAGAGAGGCCTCGGCGGCCGACAGTGAGACAGACTGGGTGAGTCCCAGAAGGGACCGACCGCATATACCGAGAGAGGCCTCGGCGGCCGACAGTGAGACAGACTGGGTGAGTCCCAGAAGGGACCGACCGCATATACCGAGAGAGGCCTCGGCGGCCGACAGTGAGACAGACTGGGTGAGTCCCGGAAGGGACCGACCGCATATACCGAGAGAGGCATCGGCGGCCGACAGATATATAGACTGGGAAAAATCCCCGACCGCGCAGACCGTGAGAAAGTTTTGGTAACCAAGAAATATAAATGTTGGTTACCTAGATCGGTCATAGTTAATCCTCGCGTTTTCCAGCAGGTTGTCGGATACGCAAAAGTTTCGGGTGGCCGAGTCTGAGAAAGTTTTGGTAACCAAGAAATATAAATGTTGGCTACCTAGAACGGTCATAGTTAATCCTCGCGTTTTCCAGCAGGTTGTCGGATACGCAAAAGTTCCGGGTGGCCGAGACCGAGAAAATTAGGGTGGCCGCTAGAAATACAAGCCGGCTAGATTCCCGTAGTAGCAACCGTACAGACCGAAAGAGAGGCCGGTTATACGTTCGATAAATACAGGGAAAGTTTCCCATTGAATACGTTCGATAAATACAGGGAAAGTTTCCCATTGAATACGTTCGATAAATACGGGGAAAGTTTCCCATTGAATACGTTCGATAAATACGGGGAAAGTTTCCCATTGAATACGTTCGATAAATACGGGGAGGGTGACCCCCTTGGTGCTTACGACGATTACAAGAAACGGTCGTGACTGGTGCCGAAGACCTCAATAATTGCGGCTGTTGCCTCATCTTCTTTTCCCCCTGTAATATATATACTTGGCTACCTAACGTGGTCATACTTACTCCCGCGGTCTTCCGTGGTTTCTTTATTTACGTGTCTAATCGCAATATCTTTACTCGCGCGTCTGATTCGAAATATCTTTATTCGCGGTCTTACGGTCTTTCGACAAATATTCTTGTTGGCTACCTAACGTGGTCATACTTACTCCCGCGGTCTTCCGTGGTTTCTTGACTTGCGTGTCTGATCGCAACAATATCTTTACTCGCGGTTTCCCCGCGATATCTTTACTTGTGTGTCTGAACGCAGTATCTTTAATTGCGGTTTTCCCGCGATATCTCTTCTTGATTGTATTACGGTTTTTCGATAAATATTCTTCTTGGCTACCTAACGTGGTCATAGATACTCCCCGGGTTTTCCCGACGTCTCAGTATATGTTACGGTGTTGGTGGACAACTGCAAAACGCAGAGGACGGTAAATCGTGGTGCATGATAATTTACACGTGTGAGGCCGGTATGCCACGCGCGGACATGGAGCGAGAGGTACATGAAGAGTGGAAGGTGCGATTTCCGGTGGATAAGTGTCTGGGAAAAGGCGACGTTAAGATCAGTGGCCAGCATTGCCTACGGCAAAGTGACGAAGGGACTTGTTACAAATATTTCTGCTCTCCGGAACAGGGAGAACGTTTGATGCCCCCTGTTGGCGATTGTTCAAGAGTCACGAGATGTAGAATGATACGACGAAGCTCAGGTTAGGTAGAGAGAAAGAGGAAAACCGTCTCTAAGCGAGTAAACAAGAAAGGGAAGACTCCGGTCGGTAAAAGAGCGAACCCTGTTCTGAATAAAGGCCATCCTCAGGACGTTGCCCATCCGGCGACCGCGGAAGTGATAGAGTCTGATCCCGAGACAGAGTCATATACTGTTGCCTCTTTTAGAGAAACGGTCAACCCCGATTCTCCTCTGACAGTCACTGCTACGATAGGCAGAGATGGAGAACGGTCAGGCTATGCTAAAAATCGACTTAGAAGTGACTCGAGTGGCTCCAGACACAGAAGAGGGCTGGAGCCGACACCGTTGCGCGACCTGGTAGCGTCCGAACGGTGTACGCCACAGTAGGCCTACTGCAATGATACTGTATTAAGTTGACCTATTAAGCAGATGTCATAGGTCTACGGTTAAACACAGAAGTCATAGGTAGGCCTACTGTATGGCGCAGCCTGCAACGAGTCCATAATTATGTCCCAATGGTATCTACACTGGCCCCTGAGAAAGTTGAAGGTTGAGTCAACCTTATGGGGCTAATGGGTATCGAACCCACGTCCTTCTTCTCTTCGTGCCAGCGTTATCATTCAACCCAGGGAACCGCCCCACCCACCCCTTTCGTAGATTGTTAACCCAAGGACCAAGATATTGAATCCTTGAGGTTAATTCCTAGAAGGAATTTAAGGAAAGACACGCACATCCATAGAAGCCGCTTCCATTGTTGTTCTCTAGATCAGACAAAGCCTAGGCATGCCTTTTCTGACCCGATTTCGACTTGTAGCTCAAAACTACGGAACCCGTAAAGGGACATGGAAGAAGAATATTTTAACTCGTGCGCACGAGATACAAACTCGTTCCCACGACTTACTAACTCGTGCGCACGAGTTAACTCGTTCCCTCGACTTAATAAGTCGTGCGCACGACTTATTTGACCAATAGCAGGCCGACTTTCTGTGACGTAACCAACTTCTATTTCGGGGATATAATGGCGTCGCTGCAACAATTGGCAACAAAGTAGTTTGAAATGGGACAACGGCGATTTTTCGTTTTAGCGTCCCAAATTCCACAACACAACTCATACGATAATTTGCGGGGATAACTCTATCTGATATTGTCAGTATTTTAGCTCTGTCAATCTGAACATCATTTTCATTTTCGCTTTCATATTCGCCTGCAGAGTTATATCCCCAGTCTGGCACAGGCTCGGCGTACAAACGGCATCACAAATAACATTGTAGCTATAAATGCCTTCCTTATAGGCCAAAGCCTTTCACACCACATATTAAACACTCCTATAGTAGTAGTAATCGTATTCTCAAAACTTCTAAAGCGTCACCTGAAAGCTATGCGTAGGGCACCAGCTTATTCAGGAACGCTGCGTCAAATCGAAAGGGTTGTCAAAATGATAGTCCGTGGGAGGTCAGAGTTCGGTTTCCAGAAGGTCAGCAGAGAGGCAAAGTAGCTGTTAAGGAGGATGTCGCTTTCGTCCAGAATAAACAGGTGGAATGTCAAGTAATGAGTCTAGGTCAGAGTTCTTGAAAAGGTGGGATTTAAGTTTAGAATGGAATGCCCGAATCACTCTATCTTAAACATTGTTTCGTTTATAGAACTATGTGTTTCCCCATAAATACCAAAACAGAAATGTGTGTGCGTCACAGAAATGTCGGCCTGCTATTGGTCAAATGGGTCGTGCGCACGACTTATTAACTCGTTCCCTCGACTTAGTAAGTCGTGGGAACGAGTTGTTATCTAGTGCGTACGAGTTTGTATCCGACTGACTGATATAAGTTTATTTAACGACGCATCCATAACAACGATGATATGTATCTCGTGCGCACGAGATCAAATATTCTTCTTTCATGTCCCTTTAGGGGCTCCGTACAAAACTGAGTCACCAAGTCAAATTTAAGTCCGGGATGATAAGTAAGTATGTTTGTATGTAAGCAAGTTAGTAGGCTAGTGAGTAAGTAAGCAAACAAGAAAGTAAGTAAGTAAGTATTATCTCTAATATGAATGCATGCAATCAAGGCCGTACCAACCTATAATTGCGCCCTGTGCCTAGCTAATTGCGCCCTATGCGTTGCATCAGTTTGAGTAAGTAAGTAAGTAAGAATATTCTTTATTAGACTACCAGCAAACGCACAATAGCTTACAAAATGTTTAAACAATATTGTCACATTTAAACAAGGTCAAAGAACATTCTCGTATTGAAAGTATTCTTGACAAATATACCAACGCTATCAGAAATAGTTTGACGCCCCACATTTTGAAAATATTGCATTTTATGGAATAACTTGTTATTCCATCCTGATATTTGCGCCCTTTCCACATTTGCGCCCGAGGCCTAGGCCCTGCTGGCCCATCCTTCGGTATGGCCCTGCATGCAATCGCACGGCGTGAACAACCAAACATTTAACACGCATGTACACATAATGTTAAAAAATGACAGAAGATGAATAGCTTAGTAAAAGTGGAGAAATAACATATTAGATTGTAAGTGTTAATATAATTTACTATCATCTACCCTAATTTTCGAATTCGTGTATGTGAGAAATAGGCGCATTTTAGAATTATTATGACGACGAGTCGACGACTGACGTTGGCAGCGGACCGACTATCCGCTAAACGTTTGGTTGAACTGCATAGCAGAGAACCAGATTGCATCGCTGAGACGAATATCGCAGCAGAAAATCGAAGGTACAAATTTATGTACAAAAGTAAGTTTCCAATGCATCGTGAAGTTGTGAAATTTCCACCAACAGGCGTATTAAAAAGGAGACGTGAATTTAAAAAAATTTGCCGCTAGCGAGAGGTTAAATCTCAGTCGGTCACGCTGAAATCCGAAAGGATGAATCTTCTGCGGCCGTATGTTCGACCGCAATACAAACAAAAATGTTACTTCTACAGTTGAACGCATACAAAAGTTTAGCGAGTGAATTCTTTTGCGCATGCGCGCTGTTAAAAAGCCAAAAAATATAAATATGCGTCATGAGTTTCGGTAGGGGTCAGGTTAGGCGTCGTGAGGGTCGTTTAGGGTTAGAGTTAGTGTCGTTTTCAGACGTATGCGAAAAACTTTCGGCTACAGAAGTTATTTTTCCGTGCGTTGATAGGCCGTAGTTTCGGCCGCAGAAGCGCCACGCTATCCGAAATTCCTATAAAGATTTGGTACAGTGGCTGTAATCTCTGCTGAAACATTTTGATCTGTTTCGAATTGTGAGGATGTACTGACGCATTGAGTGTAGACTGTTTTCTGAGCTTCTGTCACATGTCAGAAGTAGCATAAAACACCCAAATATTTGTTCCAATTGTGAATCTGCCTTTGGTAACTGTACACAGTTACAAATGACAGACTCCATCCAATTTACAATTTGTGTCAGAGAAGTTAATTAACCGATCTTTGTGTGTGTTTTAGACTATTATGTGACAGGCAATATGACAACTGAGGTGCACTTGAAAGAACTTACAGACAAGCTCTACAAATTCCAACAGGAGAATGTCTTATGTGATACTGTCCTAATAGCAGATGATTGTCAGATTTGGGCTCACAGCATTGTTCTTGCTGCAGTCAGTCCGTATGTCTGCACACACTTTCTCATGATAACAGGACACAAGGCCAAGTACAGATTCAGCCTGAAGTTAGCTGGTTGTGAAGCAGTCTGTGTCAAGGCTGTTTTGCATTTCCTTTATACTGGTTCCTTAGTTTTGCCTACAAGTTTCCAACAGCCAGAAACATTTGCAGGGATCCTGCAGGTCTGTGAGAAGCTTGGAGTTAATGTGACCAAACTCAATGGAGCAGCTGTTAAATTTGTGGATACTAATCCTTACATTAATTCGTAAGTACTGCTATTCAGTATAATTATTCTGCACTCTAGAAGAGTCCTGTCATCTGTGTGTTGACTGTTGAGCCAAAAATGAAATCTTGTACTGAAAATGTTGTTATGTAGGAAACTGGGTTATGTTCATAAAATGGCACAGCTTGGAGTTTGAGTTTATGTTATGATTCAACCTAGGCAGGCAGTTTTTGAGTGTCAAATCTTTTGAATAATGTGATCCTGTTGCCCAACCCATGGCCTGTGATTATTCGTTTTGATTATTCTATAATTAAGTTTAATATAGAGTCAATAATTTTTAAGTTGTTTTGAGTTTACTGGTTTGACCCTTGGCTTCAAGATTAATTGCTTCTGTGGTCCGTGGGCACTGGTGTAAGCTGTCTTGTAGGCATATATCATCTCATACTTATGCATGTAGCAATACACTTAACCTTGCCTAGTGAGAACTTGTATGGTATAAAATAGATAATTATGTTTATGAAACGCAATATTTAACATGTGAATTTTTTATGAAACAGAGTGGAATCCAATGACAACGATGATGAATTAATTCTTAACGACAGCTCTATTCAAGAAGCCCCTTCTGGTAAGCTGTATTTATATTTCTTGATGGCTTTAATAGTTTTTGTACAAGCATAACTTTATTCTAGATTCAGATTCAGGTAACAGTTTGTTGGTCAAAATAAGTTATTAAAATAAAACAAATTCACTGCAATGAGTTCACTGCATTGAGTTCTATATAAATAATTGGATAAAGAGGTGGTTTATAATGAAGTACTTTTTAGGTTGAAGTAACTAAGGGATTCATTAACCCAACAGTTTTGTAGCAGAATGTTTGTCAATGTGCTTTGTGAAAATTAGGTCTGGTTTGTTTTTTAATATGAATTCTATATTTTAAATTATTCTGTTCTGTTTACTTCAAGCAAGTCAATCTAAGTGTGAATAGTGTCTGAATAGTAACTTTACTGAGCCAAAAAAGCAGAATTTTTTCATGCTTATTTACTGTTTGTGAATTTGTCTTATAAGTACTGAATTACTGGAACTGTCGTATAAATAAGAAGGCTGAACATTATTTCATTTGCTATGAAAAATTGAATGCATATTTAGCTACAAACATTATTAAACATAAAATTTAATTTTTTAACTTTCAAAATCTTTTGACCCATTACCCGTTTACCCCGAGTATACTTGCCGGTGGCTATCAAGCCTACAGCTTTTCCCCGAGATAACTCGTTGATCATATTCCTAGCCTAAACTTGGGTGATGACAAGGAACTATCTTGCAAAATTATTAGTCTATGGTATTGATCTATTTGATCTAACAACTAGATCAAATATTGATCTATTTGTTAGATTATATATGAATTTAAATGGCATTAATATAGCAGTTTTTCAATTGAAAACAGCTATATTAATGCCACTTTGGTCTAAAGGCACATGTCCAGTGAACTGAAGAAGAAGCTCTCTAAGTTAGCCATGCTGGCCAGTTTCAGTTGTGACTTTGTGGCTCTTTGAAACAGTTTAACAAAGAAGAAGTCACAATGTTGTCAACTTTTCATGGTGAAACTGTCACAGAGATTGAAAACAAGAATTGGATTAAAATGATGAATCTTTGTATGGTTGTTGGTTATAAAAACGATTTGGTAGCCGTTGACACAGCCAGCCAAATGGTAATAGTTGAACGGAAAGGGCTCAACGTTTTGTATAAGAAGTTCTTTCTACATCTTGTGAATGTTGCCCTGCTGAGCTGAACTCTTACATTCTGTACACAAAGGACCATCCTCAAAACAAAGAGACCCATTTGAGCTTCAGACTCAAATTGATCGAGAGATTATTTCATGAACACCGCACGCCAGAGCAATGGCAGCGTCAAGGTCATCCATGGCCTGACATGTTCTCACACCTCTTCGGCTGACAGGGTGACATTTTCCAAAGGATATACCAGCAGCATTGGTCAAGCAGTATCCAACTGGTTGTGGCAAAGTTTGCTGTTCACACATCGCAGGATGCCAAGAAAACATGGAATTAATATGCATTATTTTTTGTCCTGATTGTTATTGCTCTGCTCTACGTAGTTCCTTGCTTTCAGATTTATCGCGCAAAGAAGCAATGCTAATTGCTTTTCAGGGATATATCTATTCGTTATGGTCACATACAAGTTCCATATTCTAATAACAACACGAGTATTTGTACATTTTAGTTTTCTGTGTTAAAACAAGAGCACTGTTCATACACGAAAACAGCATGTAATTGGAAAATAATGGAATGGCAAGGGCAAGACTTGAACATTTTTATTGAATGGGTAGCTTTTTAAGGTTACATTTGGTTCTGTATATATGAGAAAGGGATTGGCTGTTTTTGTATTTAAGTGGTGTGTTCCATTACAAGCCATGAATTTTTAGGGTCAATATTATTATCTACTTATTGACTACTATTGTTAACATTTTGTGGATATTTTCTTATACTTCTTATTGATTTGTTGGATTTGCAATTTATATTTTCATAAAATAGCCAATTTCTGGACTTTGTGCCCAAAAATGTATAGAGAACCATTCATAGTATTAGAATATTCAGAAGCGCTTTCAGCGTGGAAGATCCAGGGAAAAGAAATGCCTTGAGAGAACAGGAGTATGTATAGGAAATCCTAGACATGAGCTTAGCGAAGGGGAGGCCATTCCATGTGGAGAGACTTGTCACAGCAAATGCCCAGCATTGAGCCAAGGCAGACCTAACACCAGGGACAAAGATATCCAAACGGTCAGTAGAATGCAAAAGGCGGTACGATGTTGCAGAGAGAGGCTTATGCATGAAGCCAGAGAGATATTTAGGGCAAGGCCTCGTTGAGATATGGAGACCAGAAGATCTTATATTGGATACATGAGGTGTTCGGGAGCCAGTACAGGACTTTCCTCATATGAGTGGAAATGTAATTAAACCGAGGAAGGCATGCTGCATCTCAATGACTGAAGGGGGAGAGGTGTGGCTTGGGGAGACCCATGAGAGTGAGTTACAGTAGTCTATGCGAGAGCAGATGAATGCGGGCATAATGGTTACTACGATGGGGCAATGGATCATCTGATGGCTCTCAGTTGCCTCAAATTAAAAAAGTAGAGTGAGTGAAATTCTAAATGTGCTCGGTAAAGGTAATGGATGAGTTTAGGCTGACACCAAAATCTTGAACACTAGATTAATAAGTAAAAGAGGGATATCTATCAGTCAACAGTGGATGGTCATACCTAGGTTGCTTCGTTCCTGACAAAATCAGTTGGGTCTTAGCCAAGTTGAGACGTAGTCAGTTTGATGACTTCAAGAAGTGTAAATCATATAGGCATGTGCATCAATTATAACGCCAATGGCCCAATGCGCATAACATGTCTATAGTTGCTTTTTTTCTGGACATTGCCTTAATCTAGTCATATCTTTAAACATCAAAGAAGACGTGCAACAATGTAAAAGTTTCGTAATTGCTTATTTTAATATATGAAATTGATTTAGTAGGTGCAACATTTGAAACCTGTGACCTGCTCTGTGGAATGGTTTCATGCATTGGGTATGCTAATAAAATGTTGTTCCTAGATTCCTGTCTGGAGGATGAAAGTCATCTGGAGGAATCTTGTGATAGGTTGTCAGAAGCGTCTTTCAATGATCAACGGGAACAAGTAGACCTATCCAGTTTAGACAGAGAAACGTTAGAGTTGATCAAAGAAGAAGAAAACGTTCATATGAGTAGTTGTGTTGAAAATGATATCAAAATCGAGATGGGAGTTTATGAATCTGTGCCCAATGGAGGCAACTCCACCCAGAAGGAAAGCAAAACTGGAAAAGATGTAACTGCAGGGCAGAACGCTGGGATATCTGTTTGTCAAATGGTGCCATATGTGTTAGTTTCGTCTGGTGTATCGTTGGCACCTGGTCCGTCTATTGCATCAACAAATGGCCTGAGTACCTGGGTATCAGACTTGGGAGATGCAAAACCTTTAACACATTGGCGCAATGCTTCGGTCCGAATTGCATCAAAGATTCTCAAAAAGACGTTGCATAAAAGACAAAGAAAGGCAAGGGCAGCTCATCAGGAAGTAGAGAGCTATGCGGTAGTAAAGCCTGTGGCAAAACTTAATGAACTGCTCCCAGAATGTTCTGGAAGTGACATCAGGGAGAGGTTAAAGAGATACGAGAAATCGAATGTTGTGTGTCCAATCTGCAGCAAGAGTTTCAAGTGGCAGTCAGACCTAAGGAAACACATGGATGCATATGATGCGCACTCTGAACTGACTTGTAAGGTGTGTGGGAAAGTGATGACCTGCAAGAGACAGTTGCGAGCGCACGAGAAACTCCACGCCGGTCTTCGGGTGCATGCCTGTGCCACATGTGGCAAGGTTTATCGCCATAGGAGTGGCTTGGTGATGCATTCGTACGAGCACACTGGACAGTTGCCCTATCTGTGCGATCTCTGTGGTGCAGGTTTCAAGAACTTCTTCTCGATGGGACAGCACAAGAAGCGTCGACACTCGACCTTTCGCCCTTTCGTTTGCCAGCAGTGTGGCAAGGGCTTCATCCGCAACGTCCTCCTTCGGCGACACCTGAAGGTCCACTCAGGTGAAAAGCTCAACATCTGCCCTCAATGCGGCATGGCTTTTGGTTACAGCGGAAATCTCAGCCGTCATCTGCGTAGCCACGTCGGCGACAAGCCTCACAGCTGTGGAGTCTGTGGCAGAGGCTTCAGCCGCATTGACCACTTGCAGAGCCATGCTCTGACGCACACCAAGGCAAAGACGGTGCCTGAGGAGTACACCTGCACTGAGTGCCAGAAGGTGTTTCGTTCTCCGTGGTTGCTTAAGAGACATGCAATGATTCACTCGGCCGAAAGCTCCTTCGCTTGCAGTATCTGTTCCAAGCGGTTCACAGGTTCCACTCGCTTGAAGCAGCACATGGTCACGCATGAGGAGAAACAACACAGGTGTGAGATCTGTGCAAAGACATTTTCATTTGAACGTTTCCTTATGATACACATGAAAAAATGTCATCAAGCGACGACGATGGTGGCATCTTCAAACAGTTGACAGAACATATGCTTAAATGAAATTCTCGTCTCTTAATGATATTGGCCTTCCTTGTTGACTTAAGAATTGTAACACAGAATCAAAAGTTCTGGGACAAGAAAGTATGACGTATTGTTAGGTGATAAATTCTGTGCTTTCCACAATTTGGTCATTAAAATGGATTAATAATGTCATTTTGAACTGACCCTGAAAGCCCATAATGATCAAGGTCATTACTAGAGTTTGTATTTAAAGATCATGCCTAGTACTGTTGACTGCTTGTAATGAGCATTGCAACTAATCAATCCATTACTTCGGATTCCTAGCTATCCATCAATCAATTTTTTAAATTTCTTGTGAAAATTATTACAATGTTTAGCGTTCCTGTCTCTGTGAATAATTTTCCTCTGTTAAGTTCAAGCACAGCAGTCCAGCTGCTGTACTCTTTGTGTCCTTGAGTTTTTGAATTGCCTATTTCAATTGGATTTTCAGGAGCAATCCCAAGATGAGTATGTGGAATTCAGGCATGTTAGCAACGTTGTGTTATCCTGTTGACTTTCTTTTTCTCTTTTGAAGCATTTTTGGAGCATAAGCCTCTCTGGCTCTCTTAAGTGCTCTGTTAAGTCCATTGAAATACTGGCACATCTGATTCTATTTAAGGCTATGTTAATACTTTGTGTAAACATACATCTCGCAGCGTTTGGTTAACGACCATTAAACATATTTAAATGTCATTTAATTTGCCTTTGAGCAATAGTAATGAAGTTTGATATAATATTTCATAGGATATATTTTTTACAATTTTTGTATATTAAGAAATGTCAGATGTGTTGCTTTATCACTTACCACTTTTTGACTGTATGAGCGAAGACATTTCGCTACACTGATGAATGCAGTCTCTGTAAAGCTGTTGTTTTTTTCCTTGTTGTTAGCATAACTGTTGGTTGGTATAATTTCCAGTTGTAATGAATGTGATGATAAGAGTTAGATTTGCACTATTTTTAGGTTGCAGATATAGCATATTGTTATAGATTTGTTTGATTATTCTGTTAAGGCGCGCATAAATCTGTGAAGAGTGTGGGTTCGACCCTCATCCGAAGAGTCACTGTGTAGGGACCTTGAGCAAGTCCTTCATGCACAGTTGTTCTGCATTACAACTGCAGTTGAGCCATCAAGGTGTGTGTGCACTTCTGAGCTAAATTGTAAGAAGGGCGATATCAAATTACAGTTGTATTGTATTGTATAATTTTTATTGCACATTTATGTACTACTTGGGGGCACTGAATGATGTTGGTATGTATATTCTAATATTATGCTGCAATCTGTTGCTTTTGCTGGACTGGACATTTGCTCGTGAATTTTTTTCTTAGATTCGTGTTTGGAGGACGATAGACAACAGCCTGATGATGATACGTCTGTAAGAAAATCAAGGCCTCGTGCTTGCCGTGATTCAGTGACCTGTTTGGGAACAGAAGAGCAGATCATGAAAGAAGGAAGCATTCAGCTAGAAGATGATGACTGTTCTGATATTAAACTTGAGATGGGCGTATATGAACCTTCATCACCAAACTACGAGTACTTGGAATTCTTTGACAATGAAGATCAGGTAGCCATCTCTAATGAAGTCTTGAAGGCAGAATCTGCTGATTTTGAGGTTCCTTCACACGAAATTCGTGAAGCTGTAAGGAATGATGATGTGAAAGTGGAGGATGGCCAGTTATTGACAGTTCGTCGCAATTCTTCTCTGCGAATTTCATCCAGAATTTTGAATAATGCCATTAGGAAGAGAAAGACTAGATCCACGACAGCATTGAGGGTATGCAAGACTTCTGACTTTCCAGATTCTGTGTCTCAAGGTGGTTATGTGTTGCCTCGGGAAAGATCAGGGAATGATATAAACGAAAGGTCTGAAGAAGGGCACCACAAAGAAAACATCGTGTGCCATATTTGTGGCAAAGGATTTGAGTTGCAGTCTGATCTGAAAAAGCACATAAAACAATATAAAATGCACTCTGCTCTGACCTGCATCGAGTGCGGGAAGGTTCTGCCATCTAAGCGACAGCTGCAGGTGCACAGAAAACTTCATGCCAGTCAACGCTTACACGTATGTCTGACATGTGGAAAGGCCTATCGCTACAGAAGTGGGTTGGTGATTCATTCGTATGAGCACAGTGGGCAGCTGCCCTACCTGTGCGACGTCTGTGGTGCTGGCTTCAAGGATTTCTTCTCAATGGGACAGCATAAGAAACGGCGACACTCGACCTTCCGTCCGTTTGTCTGCCAGCAGTGTGGCAAAGGATTCATCCGCAAGGTTCTTCTGCTGCGACACTCAAAGTCGCACTCGGGTGAAAAGCAGCACATCTGTCCAAAGTGCGGCATGACGTTCGGTTACGGCGCCAACCTCACTCGCCACCTCCGAAGCCATGTCGGCGACAAGCCTCACAGCTGCAGCGTGTGCGGTAAGGCCTTCAATCGGATTGACCACCTGCAGGGTCATGCTCTGATCCACAAGGGAGAGCGCAATCACACCTGCTCAGAATGCCAGAAGATCTTCAAATCGGCCATTTTGCTGAGGAGGCATGCGATGATTCACTCGGAGGAGAACCTCTACGTGTGCAGCGTCTGTGGGAAGCGATTCACGGCTCCCATTCGCCTCAAACAACACATGGTCATGCATGAAGAGAAGCAACACAGGTGTCGTCTTTGTGACAGGATGTTTTCTTTTGAGCGTTTCCTTTTGGGACACATGAAGAAATGCCATCAAGAGACTGCTACGAGATAGATGGAAACGAGGATGTGATGGAAATGAGGATGTCGTGTAATTCTGATTGTTTTTGCTGCATCACAAACTATATTTGTTCGAGTATAATGTGACCTTGGTTTTGCATGAGTGTGAGCCTGTGAGGTCATGACTGACTCTAATATTTGGTTTGGTAAAATATAATCTGACTGTAATTTGATATTGCCCTGCTTACAATTAGTTCAGAATGTGCACACACATCGATGACTTGCTCGTGGTCCCTACACAGTAACTGCCTCAGACTAGAATCGAACCCATGATCTTTGCGTTACAGGCCAACCGCTCTAACCAATCGACCACTATGCCACACAACCACGCATTTTGAACATTATTTTATTTGTCTCTGTATGACTACAATAATTATGCCTCAATTTTATTCAATCAGGGAATCAACTCTTACTGGAAATCACTTTCATCTTATGAAGTGGCCATGTACAGTACACGTTCGGAGATTACCAGCCTCTATCCCTAAACAAATGGTTTACGTTAGAGAAGCCTTATGAGTAATATTAATTAAATACATTTCCTACTGGACCTACTCCTGTCATTGGGTTGAGTGTCCCCCTCCCACCTGTCAAACGAGATCGCCATCTCTGGCCGCACGGTCTACTGGTTCGCGCCACGGGCGGAGACTTGTGGGAACAGAAGGGGACGGTCCCCTCCAAAATTTCAGATGGAGGGATAGGGTTGCTTATATTTCCAATATTTCTTAATTATTATAAATATCTATAGCGTTTACCACTGTTCATCCTTTTTTGCTGTATTCATGTTTTGGATTTGATTGTTTTTCGATCTGTTCCCCAGGACCAAGTCTCCGCCTATGTATATAAAATATATTATAGTTTTCTGACGGGAATAAGCTGTAGGCCTAATAATCTTCCTCCTGCAGAGATATGTAGGCCTATTATTGCGCCAATCTTAATTAAGACTCACTGCGGGTTTGTTTTAATTAACACGCGGATCAGACGAAATGAAAGCAACTGCACTGGGTAGAATCAGAAATATATTCCAAAAATAGCAGGCAACAAATTGAGCCAAGGTGACACGGTGGGCAGATCCTACATGTACGTGTCAGACAGATGAACTGAAGGAGAAGCAATAGGGATGAACAAAAGGAAGACTAAGTCAGATAATGAAGCAACTGTTTGAAAAGAGCACTGGGTGTTATCACGAGCGAAGAAACGCAATCGACTTTCGCCCATATAAAATGGATCGACGGCGATTTCAGTTCAGCTTCTGTGATCGACAACGGGGTAGGTCCTATAGTCATTGAGCGTTGGCTTATTATGATACGGAATTCTGTTGTATGTAACATAAAATTGTAATAATATTATGTTCCATCGCTGGCCATGTTTGTATGTAGTCCCCCACATCGTGTTGAGGTGCTTTAGGGTATATGATAGGATTCGAGCCTAGTATGAGACAGTTAATGTGTGGATACCTCGTTTCAGTCCACTCGGCGTCATCGATGATGTTTTGTCATTAGATAATCACCTTTAAGTAATGCACAACACTTATGTCCATGAAAACAATCAGAGATAATCAGAGACTTATGCATGCTTTTAATGTCTTAAAACTTTACTAGGCCTAATGATTATTAAAATGTCCTGTATACACGTGGGCTAATTATCCAAGTTATCCGACCAGAGCCAGAAGCAGGTTTAGTATAGAATAGATTATAAAGGAAGTCCATTGAGCTACAGTTCGAGACGTGGCCAGAGGTATAAATTGTTAGAAGCGATCGAATACAAATTTTACAATCATCTTAGCCTCAAGCCCCGGGGTATGTGTCCAGTCCTTCGCTGCCTGACCTTTCCTCTGGCATTATGCGACTATACGGTCGATATTCTGGCCTTGGGCCTATAATCTATATATATAAGGGACTTATGAGTTTGTTACGGTAGTAAATAGAACCGTTATATTATCTCTAGAGCAATTTTTTATGCTTTGGATGTTTGAATCCTCGGACTCTCGGTTGACAGTCAATCAGAGTAATTGGCTAATCACAGGCTTTGACGCACAGAATGCTCAAAAATGAGCACTTATTCATTAGGTTGGTTTTACATTGAAAATTATACTTTTACAGGTCAATCACATGGTTCGTTGATTAAAATGGTTTGTTCGCTGATGTGTTGCATTGGACTATCCTTCATAATGTATAAAATCCTGGACCACCTCATCCGAATTCCGCGAGTGGGAAATTACTCGGATCGTTATATCCTCGTCACTGGATGTGACACTGGATTTGGGAACTTGATAGCGAAGAGACTGGACCAATTGGGATGTCACGTGTTTGCGGGATGTTTGACGGAGAAGGGAAAGACGGAGTTGAAGAAGGTCTGTTCTGAACGTCTGAACGCCATCTCCTTGGATGTCACCCGGAAAGAAAGTGTTCGCAAGGCTCTCGACTGCGTTAAGGCGAAACTTCCAGATGGAAGAGGCAAGTTTGACACGAACATAGGCCTACCTATTCGATGTAGGTTATGTATACAACTAATGCATGCGAGACATCACTGTGTTCGATTATATTAAATCATTGCCATTTTAATACAACATCGCCATTTGGGACACTATAAATTTAAGGACGCATGGCAATCTAGCTGCAGTAGCTGACACTAGCGGCTATAGCCAGAGGCGGCGATCTCGCTTGACAGGTGGAGAGACACCCAATGAGAGGAGTAGGAAATGTGGGGGTAGGCCTACACATGTACAAATTTGCCCCTATCTGTAAAAGTTGGGTGACATGACCCCTCGACCCCCGGGATCGCCGCCTCTGGCTTTAAAAACGCAAAAATGTATGCAAATTAACTCAGGCCTATCAAAGTAATTAAACTTAGTTATTCACATTATAACAGCTTGGCCAAGTGTACGTACATTTTAAATCGTGGTCTTAATAAATTATTACATTATCGCGGAAATTGTCTCGGAAGGTCCTAAAGCGCTATATTCAGAGGTAAGGCTAATAGACTATTCAACTTATAAGCGAGCGCTGGGTCAAGTCATAGAGGTTGTTTCATTAAAGATGCTGACTTGAGGGCAATATCCGATTGACCAGATTATGAAGATTTGAGGAAATAAGATGATTATGAACATAATATGAATTCTGGAATATAAACGTCCCCTTCAGTTGATAAACTGTTTTAGGTCTCTGGGGAATACTGAACAACGCAGGCGCAGTGACCTGTAACGGTGCACCTGATTGGTTCACCGTTGACAGCTACAGGAGACAGTGTGACGTCAATCTGTTTGGCGTCATTGACGTCACCTTGACTTTTCTGCCTCTGGTGAAGAAAGTGAAAGGCCGGGTGGTCAATATGTCAAGCGTTGCTGGGAGATTCGGTTTGGCCATGATAACACCTTACAGCGTGTCCAAATACGGAGTGGAATCCTTTACTGACGGACTAAGGTATGGGATTTATTTTACTGGCCCAGAGGCACCGATCCTCAGAGGTCGAGGGGGCAAATCCCCCGCCTTTTACAGTGAGGGTATGGTATACGTTTGTCCCCCCACATTTCTTGCCCCTCTAATTGATGATCTGTTAAACGAGATCGCCGTCTCTGGACTGGCCTATGGTTTCGGACTTCAACGTTCGTAGGCCAAGCTGGTTAATTAGTTCACTCGTTATGCTGGATGACATGGTAGCGGACTATTCGCCTTGTAACGGGGTTCGAGTCTGCGCACAAGGAACGATAGCATATACTATTGTAGAAAACGATCGTCGAATGGCTAAAGCGAGTTCTTCACTCATCACAATTATTGCCACTAGTCATCAATCGATATCTGGTCATAAAAGAGTGGCGCTTAATAAATACATAGCAGCAACAATAACACTATTAGCAATAACAGTAGCGATGCTAATACTATTTCTACTACTACTGCTGTTATTGATGGTGGGGGTGGTAGTGGTGGTGGTGGTGGTGGTGGTGGTGGTGGTGGTGGTGGTGGTGGTGGTGGTGGTGGTGGTGGTGGTGGTGGTGGTGGTGGTGGTGGTGGTGGTGGTGGTGGTGGTGGTGGTGGTGGTGGTGGTGGTGGTGGTGGTGGTGGTGGTGGTGGTGGTGGTGGTGGTGGTGGTGGTGGTGGTGGTGGTGGTGGTGGTGGTGGTGGTGGTGGTGGTGGTGGTGGTGGTGGTGGTGGTGGTGGTGGTGGTGGTGGTGGTGGTGGTGGTGGTGGTGGTGGTGGTGGTGGTGGTGGTGGTGGTGGTGGTGGTGGTGGTGGTGGTGGTGGTGGTGGTGGTGGTGGTGGTGGTGGTGGTGGTGGTGGTGGTGGTGGTGGTGGTGGTGGTGGTGGTGGTGGTGGTGGTGGTGGTGGTGGTGGTGGTGGTGGTGGTGGTGGTGGTGGTGGTGGTGGTGGTGGTGGTGGTGGTGGTGGTGGTGGTGGTGGTGGTGGTGGTGGTGGTGGTGGTGGTGGTGGTGGTGGTGGTGGTGGTGGTGGTGGTGGTGGTGGTGGTGGTGGTGGTGGTGGTGGTGGTGGTGGTGGTGGTGGTGGTGGTGGTGGTGGTGGTGGTGGTGGTGGTGGTGGTGGTGGTGGTGGTGGTGGTGGTGGTGGTGGTGGTGGTGGTGGTGGTGGTGGTGGTGGTGGTGGTGGTGGTGGTGGTGGTGGTGGTGGTGGTGGTGGTGGTGGTGGTGGTGGTGGTGGTGGTGGTGGTGATGATGATGATGACTATGACGATGATAACGGTGAGTATGACGACGACGACGATGATGATGATGATGATGACGACGACGACGATGATGATGATGACTATGATGTTT
>OY365812.1:15567945-15639882 GCA_959347315.1 Bimastos eiseni
TGATTCGGGCCTGAAGTTCAAGGGCATTTAGAGCAATGACCCTTCAGTAGGCCAATGGGCACAAAATCAATCAAATCAAATCAAATGAGATTTATTGAACCATCAATAATAACATTTTAACGAAAGAAACAGATCATTCAATTATTTTCTTAATTAGCGAATGGTAGCATATGATATATACATAGAATGCATCATAATTATCTATCAGCAAAACCGGTTGACAGGATATTCCTGATACAATAACTCAAATAACTAACAGTAGATATGGAACAATGTATCATAAAGTAACATAACATAACCTTAAATTAATTCTTAACTAAAAATATTAACAATGAACAGTAGGCCTAGCTAGCACCAGGCAGCAACATTGTAGGCTACAAACTGAGGAATTACAAGATCATGTTAGAGGAAGCAGATGTTTTATCGAATTTACTATTAATACAATGTGTTAAACAATGTTCCATGTTAATGAGACTAAGAGACAGAATAGAATATTTAGGATAGAATATTTTAGATCGCTTTTAAATCGACTATAATTAGGTGCATTTTTCATTCCTAAAGGTATTGTGTTCCAAACTAGTGGTCCAGTGGCTTTAATGGAAAATCTGCGTGCATTAGTTCTAGCTGCTAGGACACGGTATCCAGCGGATCCTCATGTCTCATGGGAATGGACATCCGAGCCTAGAGAGAAGTAGTTATGGAATGCAAGCTTTCATTTAGTATTTAGCGATGATTTGTCTTATCCGTTTCAATTTAGGTGTTTTGCACTGTAGTTCTAACGGACACGGTGAACATGTTTGTACTTGTCTCCGTCACTAAGCTGTAGAATTTGGAGGCGGCATATAGGCCGTGAAGTATTATAATGACAAGTAGTGGAACTTATAATGGGGCCTATTGGAATTTATCATGAGCCACCGATGGGGAAATCCGAAATGGGTATTTCTTTGTTTTCCACTATGACAAATACGTAGGGACCTTACTTCACAAATCGTAGACCTACACAATCGTTATCTTAAGATTTCTACCGAAGTCAAAAAGCGAAGTCGCGGGAACAAATCCAGTCACAGGTGCTTGATCAAAACAAAATCGAGAGGAATAGCCTATTAGGGTTAGATCGGTTCCAGTTCGAGAAATCGTATGAAACCTTAAACGATTAAAGAAATATTTTTAAAAGAAATTTCTGATCTACTACTTTCTCCTTTCAGTCGCACAGAGACAGATTGATCAATTTCTTCAGCACGGATCTGATCGTCTATCGGACGTAGTGGACGCTTATGAGAATTCTCTTTTCAGCCGATTTCCTCGTGCACGTTACGTTGTTGGAAAGGATGCCAAGTACTTATTCGTTCCGCTGCAGGCGCTACCTGAATGGCTCGGAGACTGGATTCTAAGAATGATGGAGTCTGGCCGTCCTCTTCCAGCTGCTTTGAAGGATAGGCCTATTAATTAAACAATTTAACATGTAGGCGGGGCATCCATCCACGTGTGAACTTAAACTTTTCATGTAGGTCGGTGAATAAGCCGATCTTCCTAACGTGGTTTTATGTGGGCGCTGAGAAATTTTCGATGATTTATATTATATTACATAACTTTTGATGTTTATCTACGTGTTAAACAAGACTTTACAAGAGCAGATATCCTGAGATAATTTTGGCTGTGAAAAATATTTGTTTCAACCGTGAGAATAAATTAACCGAGGCCTATATAGGGCCTACATGTTAGGGATATTTGCCGATGAATAATAACGATCAACAGCATCTCGCAGCTTCGCTAATGTTAAAATTCGTCGCCCAAATACAATGGGAATCATATAATTTATTTATTAGGCCCTATGCATGTAAATGAACTTGAACTGAAGAGTAGGGATGAATGTCCGGCATTGGGTCAGTTTTTACATTTTTATGCACACAATTGGTTAGTTGTAGTAATTGTATTTTGTTTTAATTATCAGAAACAGCAACGTTTATGGATCGAATAAGGTTGTACTACACTATTGTTCCAAGAGTAAACTCAAAATATGGGTTTTTTCCATTAGGCTATTGGTGCAAAATGTCCCAATTGATGCAGATCACCATAGAGGGCATTGGGACAGAGCATGAATGGTCAGCTACCTACTTTTTTGATAGTAACACAGCGATATATAAATATAAATATACATATATAAACTACCTTTGAACTTTACCACGTGCTTAGCAATATACTGTCCTAGATTAGTTTACAAAAATTGTAGGCTAAATTAGCATGAAGCGTCCAATGCGCTGACTGACATCAATTGAGTAAAATTTAGTTTCATATCCAATTTGCCGTTTCTGTGTTAAGCGCTATCTTCTTGTCTGCCAAAGACATTATATCGTCTTTGCGACATTAAACACGTGTTACACGTTCGCTAAGTGACGCCACTTTAGATACTTTTGATTGATATAAGTTTATTTAACGACGTATCCATAACAACGATGATATGCGTAACTTTAGATACAGTGCAGCCAAGGCCTTAATACCGTCACTGACCATATGCAGGACATGACGCAAGCCACTCTACTCTAATTCGCTATTGAATTTCATCTACGCAACGATTAGGCCTACGGATTTCAAAGAGAAATGCCTCAATCAAGTCTGGTTCGTGAGACTTCGATTTGTGGGCGAAACTTCTACGTGCGTAGAAGTTTCTACTTGTCATTACGATATAAATACTGATGCTGCGCAAAATCGGCTGGTCGCAGTGGTCGGTCAACAGCGTAGTTTAATCTGTGTAGCAGTATACCAGCGTTACATTTCGAAACGATGATATTATATCTATGGCTACGAGCGTAGATACTATATCAACCGATTAAAATGCACGAAATCTAAGCAAGAATTATATTAATTAAGGGTATTTTGTGTTGTTAAAGTTATAGATTATTGTAAAGTTATTGGCATATATTTACTCCGGAGCTGCAGAGTTTCCTACATATAAAAATACCCCCGATGCTAAATGTATGCGGCGCAGATAGTCCGCTGCCTCGAGAAGCTGGAATTAAGGTATTTGTTTTGTCGATTTATCGTTTTAGCGTTCCAAATTCAAACAACTCATACACTATCGTTTTAGCGTTCCAAATTCATTGCATCTGACAAAGCCATAGTAATCGGCCCTGACGGGTGAAAAAATAGGCCTACTCATAAATGGAAGCTGGTTACGATGAAAAGAACTATGTTTAAGTAGAAGCTGGGTGCGATGAAAAGAATCGTATTTAAATGGAAGCTGGACGTAATGAGAAGAATTATATTTAAATGGAAGCTGGATCGATTAACTGATTATGATCAATTGGCCACCTTGCGTATAGTGAATTTGGGATGCTAAAACGATACTGTGTAAGAGTGATAGGAATTTGGGATGCTAAAACGACACTGTGTAAGAGTGATAGGAATTTGGGATGCTAAAACGATAAATCGCCCTTGTGTTTTATCTGACCGCCAAAATTTAATTCTTTAAAACTTAATACTAGTGAGTTCTTTAGACCAGAGGGTCGTTTAGGGTCAGGTTAAGCATTGTGATGGTCGTTTAGGGTCAGAGTTATGGTTAATATCATGTTTAAAAATCCAAATGCAACATTATCATTCTAATTATTATCATGGTGTCTTTAATGTGTATTGTTAAACAGGCTTTCTGGGTCACAAAGGCCAAGAAATACGTAGACCTACAAAGGAATATGAAATCACATAATTACACACAAAGGACTATCAATCAATATCCATAACGACTGTGCCCTGACACCCTATATCTGTAAACTGCAATAACCGTAAAACTAATCCTAACCGACCTTCAAGAAGCATACCCTGACCCTAATTGACCCTCACGATGGTTACTTTTTAATAAAGTAGAGAACAACTTAAATTAAATATTTTAGGACACAAAATTTTGGCAGTCATATAGAAACAAGTACTGAATTTAAATATCCAAGTGCTTGAAAGCCGAGACTTTTGGAAGAAAGTGAATTTGAAGTACAAGGAAAGTGGTAGTTGATTCCATTCTTTAGGGGCAGAGGCATGGAATACTTGCAAGTCCATTGCTGTTCTGCATTGTGGCTTATCTAAAAGGCCTGTACTTAATGCAGTCAACAATATAAGAAGTTAGTGGCGATTGAAGATAAGAAAGTGTTGGTTCACGTTCATTTCGTCGCATATCATTTCGTCATGGATCATTTCATCGCACTTTATGAACCACACTAACCCTGACCCTAAACGACCCTCACCAGATATGTCCATTTGGGGGGGGGAGCGGAGACAAATGCCTCCAATTTCAGATAAGGGTGGGGATATCTTGCCTTCCTGGCACTTTGGACCGGGGTTTGCCTCTATCACTCAGAGGGGATTGATGCCCCTGACCATCACCACGCATAACCTGACCCTAAACGACCCTCACGACACATACCCTGATCCTAACCGACCCTCACCATGCATACCCTAACCGACCCTTATCACACATAACCTGACCCTCACCAAACATAACCTGACCCTACCCTCACCACAGACAACCTGACTCTAACCGGCCATCACCACGCATAACCTGACCCTAACCAATATGCGACGAAATGAATCCAATGAAGTGATCTGCGACGACATGAACGGTCACCAAAGGTGATTTGGTACTGAGGCTTGGTAGGTCATATAGGCCAATTTCAGTTTTATTCTGAATTCAACATGGAGCCAATGCAGCTGATGACATTGGGCTGAGGAGGATGTTTGTTCACAGTGGGACACGTTTCACTATGCGAGCTAATTTGCTTGATAAGTTCCACAGTCCAGGTATGAGGTTGCAAAAGAAGAATGAGCTAAAGTTACTTCACTTAAAGCATTAGATCATAAGGTTGATTGCAGAAAGAGAATTTATGAATTACAAAAATGTTTTAAGATGGTAATAGTATTGAACTGGAATAGATTGACTTGCTTCTTCTTGGTACATGGTCCTGTTTGATTGAACGTTCATTCATTCTGAACATTTATATAGTGTAGTGCCCATTCAAGAACCTACTCAGGAGTGCTCCCAGCCCAGCCATGACTAAAGAAAAAAGACTTGAGCGACTTCTAAAAATTTGCTTGTTGGACCACAAGTAAACAACGAAGCTCAAGTGGGAGGTCATTCCAGATTGCCCACAACTGAAAAAGTACAGGCTCTGCCTAATATTTAGCCTATCGAGCATGTGGAACTAGAATCAAACTTTTGTCACAGAGCGAAGCAATTGGACAGAGGGCCGCAAAGATCGTGCAAGTGAGATGGAGCACAACCAAGAACGCAATACATTTCAGAGGCATACTTTTCAAAAACAGTAAGGCAGTTGGATAACTTTCCTTATCAGCCATCAAAATCTTTTCGTTAATAGCACATCTTGATATATGATTTTACTTTCTGTAATTTGTTTTTAATAAATATTTTTTTAGGTTCCAATCTGGACGCTGCTTTCGATCCCAGTGCTGTTGTGAATGGTCAGTCGAAGTACTTCACTGAGGTTACAGAGAAATACAAGATTCTGTTGGAAGAAGATAGTTCAAAGGCAATCGAAAAGGAAGAAAGAAAACTGTCTAAGACATCAAGGATTTTGAGGTTAAACTGGAGATTAATGTTTTTGAAGTTGAACCCAACTGTGTGGATACTATATACATTAAGGGCAGTACAACTCTTTTAAAGGAGGGTGTGATATCGAGTGTGGCAAAGCCAGTTTGTGTTAAAGTTTTTGTTGTAGTGGCTGCTTTGCACATGACAACGGCAATTCCGTTGGCAGACAGTTTGTCAACAAATGAGTTTTTGTCCAAGGTTGCTAAGAAAAAAGCCACTTCAAACCAACATAATTCATCAGTGGGAATGGCTTCAAAACTTAGTAAGCATTCTCTTCAGAGGATAAGAAGAGTGAAAGTAGGAAGCAGAAGAATACGAACCACTGAAACAATGCGTTCTTCTTCCTTGCTTGTCACAGCTTCCACTCATGGCATTTCAGGTAGGGCCAAGAGTAAGAAAGAGCTCATCCTGTGTCATCTCTGTGGGAAGAGATTTCGATGGCATTGGGATTTGCGAAAACACATGGAAATATTTCAAGCTCACTTGTCGCTGACATGTAAGGAGTGTGGCAAAGTCTTGACTTGCAAGAGAGAGTTGCATACACACAAGAAACTTCACGCCGGATATCCCTTGCACACATGCCCAACCTGTGGCAAAGTTTATCGTTGTCGGAGCGGTTTGGTCATGCACTTATGTGAGCACACTGGACAGATGCCCTACCTTTGCGACGTCTGTGGAGCCGGGTTCAAAAATTGTTTTTCATTGGGATGGCACAAGAAGAGACTGCACTCAACCATACGTCCCTTCATCTGCGAGGAATGTGGCAAAGGCTTCATCCACAAAGTGTTGCTTCGAAGACACCTGCAGGTGCATTCCTCCGAAAAGCTCCACATATGCCACAAATGTGGCATGAAATTCAGCTACCAAAGAAACCTGAGTCGTCACATTGCCAGTCACGTTGGAAACAAGCCTCACTGTTGTGGCGTATGTGGTAAGTCATTCAGCCGTATTGACAACATGCAAAGCCATGCTCTAATCCACAATGGAGAACGGAGTCATGCTTGTGCAGAATGCCAGAAGGTGTTCCGGTCTGCCGTTTTGCTCAAAAGACATTCTACAATTCATTCAAATGAAAATCTCCACACATGTAATGTCTGTGGCAAACGATTTACTGCACCGATTCGCCTAAAACAGCACATGGTTATGCATCAAGAAAAGCAGTACAAGTGTCCTCTTTGCATCAGGACATTTTCGTTTGAGCGCTTCCTCATTGGACATTTACAAAAATGCCATCAAGACACTGCACTAACTACCCTTTCTTCCAGTGACTGATCGTTTTTATTTATTCTGATTTGCTTGGCTCAGCACTTTAGCGATGAGCTGTGCACGTTTGTTTCTCAGTCGCCTTTGGTAAACTGTCATCATTAAATTGTTGATCAACTCGACGAATGAGTAACTACGCAAAATAAAGAATTGTCTGCATTATTACCTTAGCCAATTAGATATCAGCTAACCTACTTCAAAATACTGCTACGTCACTCACACTAACCCCCCTTTATATTGTTATAATATTGTGTTTCAGGTGATAAAGAATCTTTGTGGAAAAGTTTTTTTTATATGTTTAGTGAACTCCCTGAATTGTTGAATTTAAATGTAAACAAGGATTTAAGGTGATGGTTAAATGGTTCCATGGCAAAGGAATGATTTGCCAACAAATGGTTCATGACAGAAGCTTTACTGGCAAATATAATACTATCAAACGATTAATATTTGCACATTGTATTCGGTTAAATAGAAGTTTGATTGATGAAAAGAATTGTTAAATAGATGCTTTATTTATTAAAGGAATATTTCCCTAAATGGAAGTTGGACTGTTGAAAAAGAATTCTTTCTCAAATGGAAGTTGGATTGATGGAAATAATTCTTGTTGATTGCAAGTTGGATCAATGAACTGAACCCTTCCTTATATAGAAATTGGATTGACGAAAATAATTTTTCATAAATAGAAGGTGGATTGATGAGAAGAATCCTTCCTTAAATGGAATCTGGATTTCAAATATAGGTAAGTAAGCATGCACTCTATTGAACCGCCTGCATATGCACTGCAATTTGGAATCGTAAGAAATAATTCTTTCTTAAATGAGGGTTGAAATGATGAAACAAAGTCTTGCTTAAATCATGAAGTGGAATTTGGATTGATGAACAGAAATATTTCTTTAATGAAAATTGCATTAATAATATGTAATCTTGTATTTTTGCTGCTGGATTGAGATGAAATACAAGGTGGATTAATAAAAAAATTATTCAATAATTAGAAGCTTGACTCATCAAAGTTTATTTGCTTAAATCTACATTGTATTGATGAAAAACTTCTTGCATAGGACTAAATGGGAATTGAATTGATAAAAGAATTAATGGACGTTTATTAGGTGTTAATTATTATTGATTATATAAAAATAATTACTTTTAGTCGTGGAAATAATTGTTTAATTCAATGTTGTGCTCCGGTTTTTCTTTCCAATTCTTAGCACAACCATTTTTTTTAATAATTTGAATCCATGATTGTGAAACCAATTACAATAGTTGTTGTTTTTATTCAAAAAACCAAAGAAACAAAAATGGCAATTTTGGATTTTTTAGTTTTTTAAAACATATTTTATAAAATTTACTAATATTACTATTTTATTACTTATTGTGTGTTATTCAGTCGGAAATCAAGCTAAATTAATTATATAAACATGTTGGAGCTCTTTTTCATGCTGTCTTTGATGCTTTTTTTAAAACAAAACTTGTTACAAGATCCAAAGGAAAACTAAAAACAAAACAAATAATTGGGATTGTTGATTTTTAAGAAAAGTTGTTTTTGGCACCTCTGAGTTTTCCTCTTCGGCTACTTGGGATGATTTGGACTTTTACTCTTTTAGTGCAATTTGTGACTTTTGTTGCAAGAACTTGGAATTTTGAAAATAGAGAGTGGAAGCAATACTGGGAACGTATCTGCTGACAGACGGCAAAGAACTATTGATTTCCGGTTGGGCGAAGATCCGAATCGAAAGCAGGAATGCTAATAATTTAATTGGCATAAATTGTTTTTACTTCTTAGTGCATTTATTACTAGTAATTTCTTGCACACGTATTTTAAGTCGATTGCTTGATATCGTTTGTGTAGTCAGGTCATTTAAAAAACTGCACGACCAGGAGGGACACTCAAGCGACTCAACTGTATAGATGTGGGGCGTCCGTAAACACGGTGAAACTGATAAAGTGAAACCAACCGAGACTCATATGAGTACATTCTAAATGAAGTGCTCAGAAGAGTTAACAAACCTTGTGCAATTGCAGCGCTGGTTTTATTATAAGAATTTTTGATTCTGACGTCGGTAAGTAGGCAGCATTAGGCACGAGGGTGTGGGTAAAATGCGAACCGTTTGCGAACTTGTTTTCCATTGGCTGCCAGTAGTCACGTGACCGGTGCGCGCCTATGGTTGCCATTTATATTTTTATTCATGCAGCCAAAGGTTTTGGGCAATTGTCGATACTAGCCATGACCCTGAATCCTATCTATCAACTACACTAATCCTAACCCTAACCGACCCTCACGATGCTCACCCTGACCCTAACCTACTCTCACGATGCCTTAACCTGGTCGGCTTGCAGTTAGCCGGTTAGAATTTTACCAACACCCTAGGCACGACATTAGCTTAATACTTGATAACATGACCGCGTGCACATTGGATTATCCCCAAATCTTTTAAACCCAAATCTCCGAACATGCTGACAAGGGCAAAAATCACGATTCACCGAAAACAGAAATGTAGTATTGAAATGCTGAACTGTCTTAAAACAGCACAATTATTTCATCAATGCTGCTTGTGCTTGAATACTTTTCATCTATCCACCTTCCATTTAAGCAGAGTCCTTTTCATCAATCCAGTTTCGTTTTTGGGGAAATCAGTATCGGAGATTCGGGTTTCGACGATTCGCTATGCACCCTGCACATTAACCACCTCAGTTGTTCATTCCCTTATTTGCAACATCGATTTTTATAGGATAAACTGCCTGCAAACAGTCCAGAACGCTCTCGGCCGCACAGTTACTTTTTCTCAATTAAGCAGCACCGAGCCTTCTCCTCGTTGGGGGCCTCTCCATTTGGAACAGGCTTCCGCTAGCGCTGCACATACTTCCTAGGAACAATCTGCCAGCCTTCTATCGTGTCCTCGGGTCTTTTTTGTTTGGCCGCAGCCTGGCTGAGAGCGTTTCTGAGTAGGATTCTTGGAGGGGCACTATATAAATTTTCGAAATGAATGAATAAATGAGTTACCCAAACAGCAACGCATAACCCATATTCTGAAATCACTTCATAGGCTGGAAGCGCCTCCGAGAAAAGACATTGTGTTAGGGTGTTTTATAAATGTTAAAATGAATGAATGAATTGATCCTTTGAAGAATTCCGTTATTACACAGAACAGTGACCAAATGGGTGGCCACTCAAATGTTGGTAGTTAATTCTTTGCACAGTTCACAACTACCATGTGTAAAAGTCCCTGCTTTTGAATTGGGTGAGAGTGTGAAGAAGAAACTGCAGCTCTGCAACTAGTCAATATGATGTGGTCAACAGAGTAGACTAACAGCAGTTCAAGGCATATTATTTAAGAAAGCTGAAAGAGGTTACAAAATAGCTGCAAGAAACTATAATTAACACTTCAGTAATTTATACTTATAATTTTCAGTGCACATGGAATTATGCAATAGCATTTAATTTAACATGATAATTTTTTTTGCTCCATTTCAGGAGCCCTTGTATAATAAATTGTAATTATACCATAACATTTAATTGAACACAATAAATTTGGTCCATTTCAGGATTATAAAAATGCTAACAGACTGGTGGTGGTGTAGTAGTATGTTCTGTGCTTTGTAACCATAGTGCTGCAGGTTTGAATCTAACTCAAATGTCAAACTCAAAGTCAATTCATTTACATTTTTGGCTAACCTAGCCATGTAGTGATACTCTCTTGCTCTATGGTCACATACTTAATTTTAGCACTACCAAGTAAATATCATTAAAACCATATTATTTGTGTATTATCATTTTGAGCAAAACCACACAAGTTGCAATAAAAACTAAGCCAGCACAGTATAGCCTACAAAACCTAAAGTTAATACAATGTAATTGATCATATCAGAGAATATGTTTTTGAATTTATGTAACAACGTTTTTGAGAAGTATTTAATATCAATGCTGTTGAATATCGTGCTAAAGTTAATGAATATGCATCATATAGCTCTAAAAGACTTATTTGATGCATATTATAATTTATTTGCAATGAGGTCTATGGATATTAATGACATCCTTGTACAAGAGTGGGAATCAGAAAGACGTTTGCAGCGCACCACAAATCGTGTATGTTATCCAATCAATCAAACAATCAAAAATACTTGATATAGCACCCCTTCTAGATATCTACTCAGAGGCGCTCCCGACCCAATCGTGGCTGAAAAGGACAGTTTTAGCCGAGTCTAAGCCGGTGTATCCACACACTCTGAAGCGCCACCTTTCTCAATGTTGCTCATTTGGGAAAAGCCTGATCTGTTTGTTGACTAACCCCATTCAATCTAGTGATTTCCATCATGCAATGTTTAGTTGCAATAACAAAATTAGTAAGAGTAACAGTATACTTTAAGAAACAATGTACAGAAGCTTCTTTATATATATATATTTATATATATATATGTTTTAGTATGGGCGATTGTATGGAAAGTTTATATGCCGAGACCAAAATGATGACCACGAATTTGTACTTGAAAGACCTGGCAACTACACTGTACAAGTTTCAGCAAGAGAACATTCTCTGCGATACCGTTCTTATAGCAGAGGATGACTGCAAGGTATGGGCACACAGCGTGATTCTGGCCGCCGTCAGTCCTCACATCTACACCAACTTTCTCTCGATAACTGGCCACAAAGCCAAATGTCGGTTCAGCATGAAACTAAATGGCTGCAGTGCTGCCTGTGTCGAAGCAGTCTTGCACTTCATCTACACTGGTTCCCTTGTTTTGCCATCAAGTTTCCAGCAATCGGACCAGTTCAGTGGAATCCTGATGGTGTGTGAAAGAATGGGAATTGATGTGGCAAAACTTAATGGTGTTGCTGTTACATTTGGCGATGTTTCCAGGTAGGGATACTTGGCTTCTGTCACTAGTTTAGTAATGTGGTACTAACTTATTGTAGCATTTATATTATATACTATTACAATAAATTTTACTTTTGTACTTTAAAAGTATTATTTGGAGGCATGCATTTTACTTTTATTTATACATATTTCCCTTAAATTGTTGAAATAAGAGACTAGATCTCAAGGCGATATTTAATTTGCTATGGTGAATATCACCTTGAGATCTAGTCTCTGACAAATGGACCGTTTTGTTGATTGAGCATATTAAACTTAAAGAAGTTGTTTGAAACTTCACTAGACACTGTCGAATACTACAGAAGTGCATTAATGGCAGTTGTTCACTAATACCTTCTGATTTCTTCAGAAAGAGACCATGCAAAGGGCAGAATATGTGATTTGAGAAAGGAAGAGGGTTCATAGTCAATCAGACTCACTGTTCACAAATCCTGAAATCTATGCCAGATCTATGTTGGCATTATTGGAAAACCATGGCCTCTGTGATCTGGGTTCAAATTCGGCATGCAAACTTGATTAAAAACTTGATTATTAATCTACTTATAAAATCCTGCCTATGGAAAACGTAGGCCGTCAATCCTTCACCGCCCTTTAATAGTAGATTTTGACTTCAATTCATTGTCTATTTGTTTACAGCATAGAGACATCGGATGTTGTAGTCTGTGAAGAAAGCATTCACATTGCAGCAGCATTTAGTAAGTGATATTCTGCGACCACTCTTAATTGGTTCCATCCCGAGTATGACGTGAACTTTCGGGCTCATGATTTGGTATGACTTTCAAATTGGATAAGTGGTTGGTAGGTGGGAGTGCATCTGACTGTCTCCACTACATCCAGAGGTTAAATCCATTGTATTATTTGTAATGTGACTTATTCCAGGAATCAGAAATAAATAGTTTCAGTGCTTAGCCATGAACATTGTTGATGAGCTTATAGCATTTGAAGCATTTCTTTTTTGGCATTAACTATAACCTTTAATGGTTAAGCTTTCATGAGCAATTAACCAATATAAATGAGATCCTGGAATTGACTGACAAGTAGTCAGTCAGTCAAGCATTGAATAACAGAAAGAAAAATATCAGGCTTATAAAATACTAATGGTGATCGAATTGATGGGATGTAGCTCTTGGTGCTGCAGTATGTTTTGTGCCATGTAATCGGAGGATCGCAGGTTTGATCTACCTTAAGCCACTGTGCAGCGACCTTGGACAAGGTTGCTCAATCATAATTGTCTGTGAGGAAGAGAATGGGAAACCACCTCGCACATCTCATCTCTGGCTGGCATAAATGCCATTGGACCTGCCTTTGGGTTAAGAACTCATCATCATCATCAACAGTTGATAAACAAATTTATAGAATATTGATTGCAAGTGACTTTTGAACTGAATAAGTATTGACTTAATGCTTTTTTAAATTAAAAAGTTTATATATACACACACATGTATATATATATATAAAATATTTTTATGTATTGAAATGCTTTATGGCATCTTATTAAATACCTCAGTAGGTATTGCCTGCCAGCCTGCTGAGTGTCGAGATGCAATGATGATTGTTGACAGGTTGTTTTAGCCTACAATTAACTGATGCTAACTCAGTTTGTAGGGAAAACTGTAGCTTGCTTCAACTGGATGATATTCTGGAATTTTGGATTTGCCTCTTGTGGGATTTGTACCAAAGAAATTAAACAGAGACCTTTGTTGTAATATAATAAAATGTTTTTGAATCAGATTCCTGTCTGGAGACCGAAGATGCACTTGAGATATCTGTTGAAAAAGAATGTGAAAGTACTGAAGTGACTGAGAATTTGAACTTTTCACCCAGAGAAGGAGAGAACAGTTTATTAGAAACTTCAGTCAAACTTCAGACCGATGAAAACTTTGTGGCAGTTCAAATTGATGGTGAAGATGCAGATGTTGTTCGTTTTGAGGAAGCAACTAATTTTAGCGATTTCCTGAAGATAGAATGTCCAAGTTCTGTTGATCCAAGTTTTAAAATTATCGACCACTGTGCTGTGCCAGTTGCAACACCACCAACTTGCAAAACTGCAAAGACAGTCTCGAGAAAAGTGCCACAGGGCAGTCCTGGTGCCTGGGTTTCAGTCCTCAAAGGAAGCAAAGCTTCTGCCATTCGACGAAGCACTTCGATCAGACTTGCTGCGAAGGTCTTGCAGAAGATTGGAATGAAGAAGAATCGAACTGGGGAGGGAAACCTGAAGTTGATACAAGAGAGCAATTGCGTGGATTCAGTTCATTCAGAAACTGAACTGCTGACGAAAGATGAAGACAATGTGTCCTGTTCAGTCCGTGAAAACAAATTCACTTCAAAGTCTGCCTTAAGAAAGCATCTGGGTGAGCATCTAAGCGATCAGTCAACACTGACATGTAAGTTGTGTAACAAGACGTTCACAAGTACACAGAGGCTGAAAGCGCACGAAAAGATACATGCGGGCGACCGGCCACATGTCTGCGCAACCTGTGGAAAGACCTATCGATTCCGCAGCAGCCTGGTCCAGCATTCGCATGCGCATAATGAGAAGCGTCCGTATCTTTGCGACATCTGTGGAGCCGGGTTTGCGCTGGCCGTTAATCTGCGGCGTCACAAGATGGCGCGGCACACGAACGTGCGTCCGTTCGTCTGCCGCGAATGTGGTCGCGGGTTCGTGCGCGACTACCTTCTGCGCCAGCACATGGAGAACCACACGGGACAGCGGTCCAACATCTGCCCGCTGTGCGGAAAGTCATTCAGCCACCGCGGCAACCTCAACAGACATTTGCGCAACCACGATGGGGAGAAGCGGCACGTCTGCATCGTCTGCGGCAGGGCGTTCAATCGAAAGTCGAACATGGAGAAACACGTCCTCTCTCACACGAGGCACAACAGCATTCTCACTCACAAGCGCAATGAGCTACGTCAGCAACACCCGTGTGGCGAATGTCAGAAGGTGTTTCGATCTGCAAAGATACTCAACAGACATGCGTCATTGCACTCGAGCGAAAAGTCATTTGCGTGTGACGTATGTGCTAAACGATTCACGACTTCGCACTACCTGCAGCAGCACCAGGTCGTGCACCAGGAGAAACAGTTCAAGTGCAGCGTTTGTGCTAAGATGTTTGCGAGTGAGAACTTTCTTTCAGGACATATGAGAAAGTTCCATTCAGACTTTGAAAGTTTTCCTGGTGACTGATAGGTGCTTGGAAGTTGTTTTAGCTAAATTGTAGTTGGGTGCAGAAGCAAGGTTTGAATATGCAAATGCATTAATCCTTTGCAATTATCTCAAGTTAGCACTTTAATGACGGTCTGCTTATGTTGCCAGTGTTTCATCACACTGTAATGCCTCGTGCTTTCAGTTTAAAATTTCCAGATGCTCTTGAGGACAAGATGGGATTGGTCAGAGTTAGGCCGTGAGCTTCCTTTTGTTCCATTACGTAAGTGTTACATCGGTTAAATAATACTATAATAACAACTTGGGCGTAACTTATATATTGCCTTGATGAAGTTTGGTTGGAGTTTAATGCAGAATAAGTGTCGTGGCATAAACTGCATTTTCACTTGTTTCTTGGTGCAGAGGTTTGAATGTGAAGCTGTCTGTATTATTGGAAACATACATCATTATAGCATATGATTGTAAGTTTGACGAGTTTGATTCATTTTTAACTAATTGTACTGTACAGTAATTTGAGCAAATACTTTTTATTCTCTAACTGTTACTGGTTTGGGAGAATGAAATTATTTTGGGAAGAAAAGGCCAAAAGCATAGGGCATAAGTATAATATTTTATTGATTACAGTGGCATGGAAAAGCATAGAAGTAAAGTTGCTCTGAGCAAATAATGTGAGCATCATTTGAGAGGTTTTGACACTTCAACAAGAAGAAGTGCATTGTCATCCCAGTTGCTATTAAGTATGGTCTCATCATTAAAGTGTTAAGACTTGAAGGTCTGTTCTTTCATTACAGTCTAAGGTTGTTCTTCTTGTGAGAGTGATCGTCTGACCTTGAGCCATTGTTGTCAGAAGCTGCTGCTGCTGCAAAGATGCATGAACTGTCTCCAGCTTTTATGACACCTGACATAACTGGATTTATATTATAGCGTGTTTGTTTTCTTCAAGCAACGAGGCATTGCTGATAACTGTAAAGAAAATATTTCAGCCCAAAACATGAGTTGCATGGAATGCGAAACACATCCGTATAATTTAACATGTTTTTCATTCCATTTTGCACAAGTAGCATCTTGAAATAAAAAAATTTCATTTTAGCTTAATTAAGTGTGTAATAAACTATTTAAAATGTGACTTCTAATGATAGGTAGACATCCAGAACCAAATATCAGCTAAGCATCATCATATATTTATACCCTATTTTCTGAATGAGTTGGAATCTCTTGCCCTCAGACTACAACAGGGTCACTGGCACAAATTACAGGATGGGAGGCAAATAATATAATCACGAGACATTTGGAGATGTTGAAAACGATTTTTGGTACAACAGGCTCAGTGTACGTCACACTGTAAATCAAAAAAGTTTGGTATCAGGAAGGATTAACTGCTACAACAAAGCTTCAGTATTGCTATTGATTTTCTTAATTGTATTAGCTAAAATTATATTGCTCCCACAAATCATTACTTAGCCTAATAATTCTTATGTATTTGCTCCATGGAATTATCTGAATCATTTCAATGCATTCAACTTAGAAGCAATACATACCATTGTTTATCAAATCTGGATGTGAAAATCTCTAAATGAAGTTGCGTTATTTTAACAGCTAGTGTAAGAAAGCATGCGGGCTTAACAATTGATTACAGGCCATGAGAAGAAAGTGAAATTCCAAACATCAAGCAAAACAGTAATCACCAATATAAGGGAGCAGGGACGTCATTTCCCTCCTCTGAATTTCCAGATTTAGATGATAGTACATGTAAATGCATGTACCCATACAAGGTCATAATTTAATAGCCATATAATTATTTAATAACAAATCTCATTGAATTTGATATATTAACATTTTGGTATCACTGAAAACAACCCCTCGCCATAAAAAATTTTTGCTTGCTCCCCCCCAGAAAAAAGCTGAAATGACATCCCTGTAAGGGAGGAGGAGAGTATTGGAGGTGATTCTATTAGCTGCGCGATGTGCTGTAGTGACCAGATTGATATTGAAAAATAAACGAATATTGCAAAATGCGATATATCAGCGCAATTTAAGGTGTTCGAATAGCTTTGCCTAAAGTCTACTTCACTATGTACATAGCCATTGTCCCAAGCGATTCCGTGGAAAATTCCACATAAATAATCGGTGCAAGCAGTGTGCTAAGAGCGAATTCGGCAGTCCTATCGATAACGACGATAAGCATTTGTAAGAGTATTGGACCATTGGTAGGACCTATTGGTATCGCAATATATATATATATATATATATATATATTGGCATATATTTATTCTCTTCATCCTCTTCAGCTCAAGTGATAGGCATCCTACGAACTCACCAACACATCACTTCTTGTTATATTCTCTGTACGGATCTTTCACTCAGAACAGCAAACACTGCTCTATCACAAATCCATCCTAGTTCCTTCCCTTCCTTCCTCGCTGTTTCAACTCCAAACCCAATCTATCTTCGCCTTCTGCCTGCCTGATTCTCAGGGCTGTTCACAATAGTGGCCTACTGGAAAGAGTACCAAATACGTTTTCATAAAAGCATATATATATATATATTATATATTTATTAGGCTCGCTAACAAGTAGCAAGTAAAGCCGCTAAGACCAAAATATATTATGCCTTCATAAGCATCAGAGTCGATTGCGCTATTTTGGTGGCTTGACGATATCCCGCACATAAATCAGTTGCAATCTGTTCGTAATACCACGGCTTGCCAGATAGGGTGCCGACCGAAGTTGTTCTAGCTGTATACGATAGGAACTACAGACATTGCCTGTGTAAAACCATTGAGTTTAAATGCTAATGCTTATGCGCAATGTCTTGCAGGCCAAGCTCTGGTTTTGCTGAGGGAGCTTTGTGTGAAAGTGTGACGGTAATAGCCATATGGACTATACCAGGCCGTAGATTTCCTCGCTCTGCCAAACAAGGTAGGTCACCAAGTCGTTGCACTTAAGACTCAAAATGTGAGGGCTCTAGAGGTCGGTCCTTGCAACCTCCGTAATGAACGCGTTTAGTCTCTCTTGCTTCTTGTCTTCAAGTGTTTAAAACCCAATCTTTTCATCGTGGCTTGGTGTTGCCTAACGTTCAGGCTGGTTGGGAGTGCCTCGGATGAGAATGGCGCAATATAAATTAATGATTACGACACATGCATACACAATTACACATGTATTAGCATGAAGTTAACTATCTTGGTCACTTAATATGTTATGTAGTAGGGCAAGTCTATAGTCAGAGATTGATTGGACAAACAGTTAATTCTAATTGATTATCAAACTTCAGCTTCTAATTCATATTCAAATGGATAATTCAACTAATCGTGCTGGATATATGGGAGCTATACTATAAGACCTCTTTCGCTGTCCTATTTGTGTACCAGAGTAATTAAAAATCGGATAGAAATGCAGTTTGTGAGTGCAACTTCTGGACTCTGCTATAACTAATTAAAACCTAAGCGTTGGTTCCAACTTTTTCATGAACTCTAGCTGTGTTGTGTCCGAGATATCAAATGACAATCAAAGCCCGGTTGCCACGGACCAGATCCTTAATGTTAAGGCATTTAACAGCTTCTCTAGCTACTTTCACGGTATAAGAGCGCCTTATATAGTGAAGGTCGAACTTATGGTGGGAAAAGCATAAGATCTAACCAAAGAAGTGATAACATCTGATTATAACCAAACAGCTGATAACCCTAAAGAAAATTGTTCCAGCACAAAACATCAGATGTTTCCAACCAGAAACTTAACCATATCAACTAAAATATATTGTCACCACATTTGCCACAAATAGCACCATTGAATGGCAAAAAATGTAATTGTAGCTTAAATGGTTTAATAAACTGTATAAAATACAAAAAATACAACTACTGGGGCTGTCTAGCCATCCAAAACCAAATATTAACAAACCAACCTCACAAATTTATAACTTCTGTCTGAAGGGGTTAGAATCTCTGTTACCATACCAGTACAACAGGCTCACTGTAGCAACTTATTGCAGTTTTCAGGCATATCAAAAAAGTATTGTTAAAGATTGAAAAGCCTTTAGTACAAACAGGGTTAATGTCACACTGTGTAAATTTAAAAAAAACTTGTATTTGGAACGATTAGTGTCATTAGCTACCACAACAATGCTTCAGTATTGCAAATGATTGTCATAACTGCATCGGTAAAAGTTACATAGCAACAATAAATCTTAATTTAGCCTAATAATTCATACCACACATTTGAAGCAAACATTTGCTCAATGGAATGATCTCAATCATTTGAACACATTCAAACTTAGAACATATCATTGCCAATGAAACCACCTGAATTTGACAGCCAATGTTAAAGAATGGTAAGCTTACAATCAATTCCAAGCCATGAGAGAAACAACTAAAAATTCAAAACATCAAGCAAAGTATTTCGCACCATTAACTAATTGCTGTTCAGGCTATAAACTGTCATATATCAAGCACGCAGTATGATAAACTCATTCACTGTACAAAACATATTCAAAACACTTGAACACAAGAGGCAGCAAAACCAGATGATGGTTGAATAATGTTCACAAATTATCTAAAAAATATCTATACAAGAAGGTGTATTGAGAAACAAGTTTAACTGATGATATTGGGAATAACAATGTAAGGATTAGGATATTTGAGCATTGTCAACAAGGTAAAAATGCATAAAATGGCAACATGGCTTCCATGGCAAAACAGAAACCATGGCAACAGCAAAGACAGTGCATGTGTTCAGCGTACTTTCACGTCTTCAATTTGATTGGCCAGAGATCGTGCCAAAAATATTCCGAGAATCTGAAAAGCAGAAGGACAACTCAGTCATCCATCTTGTTTGGTAAATAAGAGTCTAGGTAATTTCCCCCAAGAATTAAAGGGGGGAATTTCTCGAGAGGGGGAAATTTCCTGGGGAGATTTCCTGATACTGGCAAGTAAGTCCCAATTCCAACTTGCTACGTCTGAACACTGACACAATGTTTCTGTGGAGTTACTTCAGTGGCTTGTGAACAAGAGTTGGCTTTACATTTCACTCTTGGTAAAGAGCTGACCAATGAGTTAATTTATTTATGATTAATCATCTGTAAGTCCAATCTGGTGACTGACTAATGAAATCAAAAAGGTGAAGCATTGCTTTTAGGAAATCTTTAACTTTAACTTTCTACAGATGGATTTAATGTTGATAACTGGTTTACAGACTGACAGTCTAACTGATTGACTGAACGAACGACTGGTTGCAATGATTGCCCACCTGGATAACAGCAACTCCAAGTGCCACTCCTCCGACGATGTAGAGATTCTGCTCGGCCGCATACAGCATTTGCTCAACACAACCAGATGTGTAGATGAAGCTTTGGGCCTGGGACATCTGTAGGACATCAAATTGCGTTTAGGTGCATATCGATACAGATCACTTAAATAGCTCTTTCTGAGAACCTATCACATGTTCTGTACATTTTGATATATGTTGAACCGTGGACCAAAATGTACGAAGTGAGATATCACTGCACGAATATCATTGAATGCGTGATAACTACTTGAGTATACATGCTGAGGCATGGCATCACCAGATCCCAATAGGCAGATGGTAATCATAATATTTTACAGTTTGTAATTTTTTCATTCAGTTCAGTTCACTTTATTGGAGTCTATGAAAAGCAAAACAGTTGTAGCATAACTATTTTCAATCATTAAACAAAAGGGACAATAGTCCAGATAGGTATGGGCTACCTAAGTATCAAGATAAATTACATGAAACAGAGATTTAGAGTCAAAGTCTAATCGGCTACTTTAATCTAGATGTTCGGTTGGTTCACTTCCTCCTTTTGGCCATTGGCCCTTCTCCTCCCTTCCTCCGTTTGCTCTCTTCCTGCCCTTTCCATTCGCTTTCTTCCTCACATCCTCCATTCGCACTCTTCCTCGCTGCTTCCATTTACTCTTCCTACCTCTTTTCCTCCAAACCTCTGTTGACTCTTTCCTCCCCTTTTTTAACTATCTTCCTCCTTTCCTCGGTTTGCCCTCTTCCTCCCTCTGTTCGCAATCTTCCTCCCTTACTCTGTTCACTCAGTTGATAGTGTGCAATGCAATGTTAGGACACAGGGTGAATAAGAGGATCATTTGTCATTCGAACCAAATTGTTCATGGACATCACATGGCCTGTTCTGATTGTAGACTACACCCAAGGGACCAGTTGTTAAGTGGGAGGAAGATGCCTGATGAGCCAGCGTCATGAACCCCAGACCAGCTGTTGTCTTACATCACTACACAGACATTCAACCATCATCTCCTTAAGCCACTTTAACCCTGTCTGTTGGACCAACTGCTCTTTCATCAACATTTCAATGTAGTATGTCCGGTAGTACCAAATTTGGAGCCATAATAAAATCATGTACAGCTAAATACCAAGAAAACTAAAAATAGTTATAATTTTAATTTGATTATTATAACAACTGTTCAAAACTAGTTATGAACTTGTATATCATAATCTTTTATGGAACTTTCCTCATAGATATCTGAGCTGTTCATAAAATATGATTTATTACTGATCCCTTTTGTCCCAGAGTTATATTGAAGTATGTTGACTGAGGTGTTAGGTTGTAACAGACACATGTAAGCATAGATCTATCGAGAGACTTAAAGACCTAACACAGTAAGAAAAACTCAATAAAACGTTTATGTGAGAGAGCAACTCCAATTTTGTTCTATAAAAAAAGATAACAAAGGTGTTTAGAGCAACTCTATTGCCCTTTGAAAGAATCAAAACACAACAATACTTACAGACAGCTCCTGTTTATGATGTCCACACTGAGTGTTTATGATTGATTCCTGGAAAAAACAGCAGAGTTTTGAGTGAACTTCCCTTCCTGTGAAACATTGTTGATTGCAGCAAAGACTGGCTTACTATCTTCCAACAACATATTCTGATGTAGTCCAAAGCAGAAACAATCACAAATATTCCAATGCAGCAGGAGAGGAAAAGCAACAGAGGTGCAAGTTGTTGATCTTTGGAAAGGGTTAAACCAGTAGCTTCACATAACCAATCAAGTGAAGAAACAATGCGAAATGTTGGTAGCACACACAGATTTGTGCATGGTTGGAATTTGGCTCGAATATGCAGAGACAGTAGCTGGTAGATCAGGTAGAGTTAGTTTGGTGTCGATTTTAAGAATATTCATGTGATGTAGAAAATGAAGTATCTATCTCATCATGACATAAAACATAGAAAATCTTGAGGAAAAGTCTTGATATTCCACTCTAAAAATACTAAAATGACTCCATTGGCAAGACATCCATGAAATGAATCATGATTCAAGTAACAACACTATTTCATGAGCCCAATAACCTTTACTTATTTACTTACCATAGATCAAAGAACTAAATTGAGGCCACAGAGATATGCAATTTAGCGCAACTGACCTCAACGTCGTTGGGTCGAATGCAACATGAGTATGGTACACCACATCGTTCCATACTTGGGTTTTCATTTGTGCAGTTGAAGTAAACATTGTACGTCCAGTCACGGTATCCATTTATACCAACTCCACAGCAACGAAACTATCACAAGAGAAACATGGTTACAGATAGCTGGCACTCAGCACAGGTAAGTAAGTAAGCAACGGATCCCTCTTTAAATATGAGTATCATTAATACTCTCATGGTGGGTTGCAATGGATTCTCAGTCACTTATGGCACACGTTAAAGTGTTAAACATCTATACCTGCAGTAATAAACAGAAAGTCTCAAACCATGCTATATCATAGTATAAACAAAACTAGTTTTCTGACATGATCCCTTGGTGATCTACACTTGTTTGGGATTCATATTTTTGAGAAGATATGCTTATATTCAACCAGCGCTCCACATTCGTGACCCAATTACTCTTGATTCAGTATTGACATTGGAATAACACCAACATTGCAAGATCCCGTTACTTTGCCAATGCAACTTTGACATACTCATTGACATCTAACTGAAGATGCTGCACATGCTCTGTTGTGTTCGATTGTCAAATCAAGCATGGATTACTCAATTCAATACTCAGTTCTCTTTTCTAATCATTGGACCCAATGCCAAAGGCAACCACGTCTCGCGACTCGCATCATGTAACTTACTGCGGTGTGTCAGTTTGTAAAATAAATGAAGATACATATATACATACCATAAACATCACCACTCATCTTAGCCAATCAATCACCTAAACAGTTCTCAACTTCACCAATTGACCTATATCAGACCCAATTACTTTGCATGACATGCTCACAAAAAAACAAGCTTTCCTCTTTGCAAATAGTAAAATATTGTGCAATTTGTTCATAATTGTATCAGACTAGTGCCTTAGCAAACACAGTGAAAAAAACTAAAAGTAAAAAAACTATTATTATCAAAAAAAAATAAAGCAAAACTTGCCATATGAGAACTTCTACTGGCAAAGTGACTACAAATCACAGAACATTTTAATATAAAAGTGTAAAGCCAGCAACAGGTTTTTAAGTTGCCTACTGTTTTCTGGGTCCAGTCAATGAGATTACGAAGGTCATCCGCATCGCGATATCTCACTAGTCCCTCCATCTGAAAAACTTGGATGACTTTGGTTTTTATCTCACGAGTGAAGACAAATGCCAGAATAGCCAGGATCAGCTCCACAAATAAAAGTGCTCCCAAAGCATAGCCAAACTACAACACAAAACATTTAAGATATGCCTGAAGCATCACAATTGTTTCAGTTTAACAACATTGTGTGATCATTAGCTTCACCATACTCCTTAATTCAGATTTGGGACTGGCACTGCCAGATCACAAGCAGTTGCAGAGTTCTGAGACATCGTAGATTCTATATCCACACAGTCACACGTCATATTTTGCTGAAGCTCGGATGAATTCCAGTGCTGAGCTGAACTACCTATGTAACTCAAAATCCCTTCCACTCTTTGAGTTTTTATAATAGTCTGCCATGTTGTCTGCTTCAGACCACTATTCAACATGCCTCCTCTCTCTCGTCTCTTTGGCACCCAACTCAGATCTTCCCTTGACTCTGATAAGACATAGCCCTCATGAATAAGCTGGTGCCCTATGCTTAGCATCAAGAGTAGTGCCACAGCAATTAGGAGTTTACAGAGTTGTATGGTATCGAGACAATGCCTCGGTCTCGAGACATATCGAGATAGTTTTCTAGTGTCTCAGTCTCGGTCTCGGAAGCCTGTTGTCTTGGTCTCGCAGTAGTGTCTCAAACGTTTAGAAAATGCCTTGAAGTGAAGGTCTTGTAATATCTCGAGCAAGCGGACTTGATAAATTTCGCGTTAACTGTCTTAAAATATTGCGTTAGAAACTGAAACCGAAACCTACAAGAAACGGTAATTCTGGTTAACGCACGAGTCACATGACACTGAAATCAATTCAATTATCTTAAAGTGGAACAATATAAGAAAGAGAACCTGAAATTGTGAAATTTGCATATTTGCAATTAGAAGTTATTGACAAACAATAGCTATGGTGTGCCGTTTGTCATTGATGTAAAACCACCATAACCATCGGAACAACTTCGAGTTTCTCAGGGTGAGTAAGGATATGCGTAAAATTTTTATTTTGTTTGGTATTTAGTATTGAATTTTTTTTTTTAAATCGTCTAAAATATTTTAGACGTGTCTAAAAAGGCTTTCTTTATACTATTCAGAAGATAGGCAGACGAAGAGATATCGAAAAAATAAAATGTGGCAATATAAAAAGTGTTCTCAGAAATTGGCACTATATACATTATAAGTTTTAAATTGAAATTACAAATGAACCTTATTCCCAAAAACTGATATATATATATATACATTAGTATTTTACAGCCTTTTTTTGTAAGATCACTTGTCTTTTACTGTCTCGTACTGTCTTGAACCTAGTGTCTCGGTCTCGGTCTTGGTACTTCACTGTCTCAGTCTCGGCACCTCACTGTCTCGGTCTTGTCTTGAAGTTTCAAGTCTTGCATACAACGCTGGGAGTTTATACTCATGAATTATAATATTTGGTAATACAATGCTCTGATCAATTATAGACTGCAGTCTAAGAAATGGCAGGAACTGGTGAAGTCGTCATTTTGAAGACAACCTTCTTGTTGACATAGTTACTGACTGGCTATTTGGCAAGGCTATGGGTTTGAGCCTCAAAACAAAGGCAAGCAAAGCAATGGTACAGTCAAATATGGCATGACATGCTGTCACTAACATTTGCCCTTTGACCTCGTAACGGATGTATGTGTTCGGGTGCAAATGACCTTCGTAATGGGATGCATGATATATCTACGAGTGTGTTAACTCTCACTTACAAACTTCAGCAGACAAATGTTCTCTCGTAATGCTCCAATGCAACCGGCAAATGCAATGATGAAGATGATCAACCCAAGAACAATAATCAGAATTGTCATGTCAAACACAACGTCAAAAACTTGTGCATATTTTGGGGCATCACTCGAAGAATTAGACGTGAATTTGTGATTTTCAGCGAAGGCCCATGCTCCAACGATGACAAATGTCACACCAGCTAACTATGAAAAAGAAAACAAAAATACGTTGTAACCTGGCTGCTTCAATGTAGGCATACACTCAAAACCATATACACTCCTAGAAACTTCTTTCACTGTGAAGTGTTAAGAATTGTCGATGTTGTGGTGGACAAAAGAAATACAATACAATACAACTTGGCATTTATAACGCGCCTTATCACGACAAGTCGTGCTCGAAAGCACTAAAGTTATTTGCTTTAAATAATGGTTAAAAGTAAATGGCAAAACTTATTATTTTGCAATGTTTACCGTTTTAAAGCACAATCTTGCTTTATTATCAGTATTCAACATCATCAATCTTCATCTTACATTACAGAATATGACAGAAAATACAATGAAGAAACAGGTCTGACTTCACGCCCCGTTATCGAAAACACTTCAACTATGCCTTACTTACAGCCAATTAGCAGAGAAAACCCATAACAGTGAGAACCGAAATGGGTTTCAGCAGCTGCATATATCCATCCTCAAGAAAGAGACGCCTATGCGGTAGGCAGCAGCCTTTCACAGAACTTTCTTCGTCACTACTCACCCAAAACACGAAGTTAAAAAAGAAGACAAAGAATCTAAGCAACGATGAGACTTCTCCCCTCGAACACATATTGGCATCAAAGCGTATTTACAACAAAACCTGAGACCTATATTCGCCCATCAACTAAGTTAACTTCTAGTACCGCCTGTCAATCACCGGCTGTTCCGTCTATATGACCCTGATGGCTGTTACTGTCTGTGTCCTTGCCTGTGTCGACCAGTCGCAATACACGCTGCCAGAGGGCGCGGCTAAAATAACTTTGCAGAATAAAGCGCGCTTTAACAAAACAAGTCTTGCACGAGAGAACGTTTCGTCGCAACCCTAATCATGATGCAATCTATTTAGTCAAACCTGTTTCTTCATTGTATTTTCTGTCATATTCTGTAATGTAATGTAAGATGAAGATTGATGATGTTGAATATTGATAAGAAAGCCAGATTGTGCTTTAAAACGGTAAACATTGCAAAATAATAAGTTTTGCCATTTACTTTTAACCAGTATTTAAAGCAAATAAGTATAGTGCTTTCGAGCACGACTTGTGATAAAGCGCGTTATAAATGCCGAGTCTTTATATATAATTTTTAATGTTTTAAATTGAGTGACAGCTGTAGGCCTACGTTGGGTACTGACAAACTGAAGTCGAAAAACTGTTCCATAAAATAAACTTCCATCTATTTCACGGGTCCTGCCTCCTGAGACCGAGAAATCAAGGTACCGATTTCCAAATATCCATAGTTTGTACGAAATAGACTAGGTTTGATCCCCACGCTTGGATGGTCGAAGTCTTCTAGAGCGGGAGGTAGAGGCCTATAGCCAGTGGTCAATTTGCAAATGCGGAGGTGGTTGAACTGTAGGACGGGCGTTTCTCCTACCTCAATATATGGCGCTCGAGAAGAAACCGATCGATGGTGACGCAGGAGAACCAAGAAACAAATATGTTCCACATGAAATAGCTTGAAAGTTTTATCATACATGCATGAGAGTAGGCCTATAGAGGCGCTTAGTCAAATTGAATTGAATTGATCATAATTAATAGGCAGATATGATAAGCACAGTCTCGGTTTCAGATCAATTGCCCCGTGGTCAGACAAGTATAGACAGACATGTCAATGTTAGCCCATAATATCCCTTAATTAGACGTAGGCCTATAGGCCTAGTGTCACTTTGTCAGAAGCAGTAAAGTTCCTCAGTATGAGGCATGCAGATATAAACTAAATGAAGGAATGGTGAATTATCTCCGATTTACTGACAGCGTTGGTCTCCTATTGAGCTACTGTCCAGGATATAAACTAAAAAAAGTTAGACAATTTTACCGATCGATCAATGCAGAGAAAACTAAACAATGATGATCGAAAAGACCAAACAGACAACCAGACCCGTAGCCAGTATGAGGCGCTTTATTCTCGCCTCGAGTGCTTCGGCAAAACTCTCGAGATGAGGCAAGAGTCAGACGAGGCATGCCTCGATCTTCTTATTTCAACACGAAAATTAAGTAATCGTGTAAACGGTAATTACATATTTTATTATTATCTGGCTGAAGCCAGATAATAATAAAATCTTCCACAAGCGTTGACTAAACATTAATCATTATAATGTGCCATAGCCTCTGCTGACATTTGAATTTAAGTACGAAGGCATTCTATGTCGCTACGGAACCAATCAATAAAGTTTCAAATCCTCATCTTGCTTTCTTTGATAAGTGGCAGTAATCGAAAATTATTAGGCCTAAACGATAATAGCCATCAGTGTTTATATAAAAAATTATTGATACTAAATTCGTTTAAGAAAAGCTTTGAACAACTATAAGGATCCTAGGATTAGAATACTTCACTACAGAACAAGAAAATGTGTCTTTTGATTAGTGGCTCCAAACGTCTTTCGATCAGGACATAATCTTTGAACCGAACAGAAATATCCTCCGTAAGTTATCAATCGTAACTTAAACGTTAACGCTTGGCCCGTACTGTAACATGCGTCTATTCTCGCGTGGGCCTGTTGATAGTTATATTGGGGAGAGCGCGCGTGTGCCTGTTTATCGGTGGATGCGGCAGTGTGAGCGTGCGTCTGTTAACGGGTTTATTAGGGAGAGCGCGCGTGTGCCTGTTGATCGATTGATGCGGCAGTGTGAGCGTGCGTCTGTTGACGGGTTTATTGAGGAGAGAGCGCGTGTGGCTTTTGATCGATCGATGCGGCAGTGTGCTCGTGCGCCTGTTTACGTGTTTATTGGGGAGAGCGCGCGTGTGCTTGTTGATCGATTGATGCGGCAGTGTGAGCGTGCGTCTGTTGACGGGTGTATTGGGGAGAGCACGCGTTGTCCTGTTGATCGGTTGATGCGGCGGTGTGCGCGTAGGTCTGTTGGTGGGCTTATTGGGGAGAGGGCGCGTATGTCTGTTGATCGGGTGATGCGGCGGTGTGCGCGTAGGTCTGTTGGTGGGCTTATTGGGGAGAGGGCGCGTATGTCTGTTGATCGGGTGATGCGGCGGTGTGCGCGTGTGTCTGATAATTGATAACAGTGATTAAATTATGCTACCGACTATTGTTCACTTGCCTAGGCTATAGAGGTTTAAAATACACGTAGACCTAATTACTTTTTGGCTTACTTCAATGTGAATGAGTAAATATGCATCTAGAATGACAACTGGTGTGTCTGAGCCATTTGATATCTGGGCCGGTGTTGCACAGTAGCCGATCGGTTAGAGCGGTCAGCCCGTAACGTTCTGTGTGTGGTGAGCGCGCGGGTTCGAGTCTCGTCCAGGGCGTCACTGTGTAGGGACCCTGAGCTAGTCCTTCGCGCACCATTGCTCTGCAGTACAACTGCAATTGCGCCGTCGAGGCGTGTGTATGCACTTCTGAGCAAAAAGATTTTGGAAGAAGGGCGGTATCAAATTTTAGAAATGAATGAATGAATGAATGAATGATATCGGTTGACTATCAAAGCATAAAATGCCCATGTAATTGCGCCAATAATGAAAACTTGTGTGATTGTGTGCCTCGTCGAGCCCAAAAGGCGTAGAAAGTACACGGGCACGTGCTTCGGCCAGTCATAAGGTGAGGGGGCCACTGAAAACACCAATATATAATTGCTCATAATTACTCTAACATGGTAATCTTTCGTATGTACAGATACTATACAGCTGTAGTCAAAACTGCGGAGCAAAAAGTAATAACTTGGAGGAACTGCCCGGAACGGCGTTCCGCTTAATTTACCCTCATGAGGTGCCGGAACGCCGTTCGGATTTATCCGGCTCTCCATGAGGTGCCGGAACGGCGTTCCGGCTGAAATTGACCACTGCCTATAGCATGAACCTGGAATGGAATCAATGGATGCCGTGTATAAGAGAGAGATTCCGCAGTGGACCTATGATACACTATTATGGAGATTTTGAAGACGATACCAGCGCGGGTGGGATGACACTCATGCCAGTGTAGTTATTGCAGCGCTGGCATAATTATTCTTCACATGTCCGCAATCATAGAACCCTTTTCGATAATAGCTTTGCCGTTTCCGACTACATCACCCATCTATCTAGTATCTCCATAAGACCGTGTGCACAATAGCCACCCCAAAAGTTCCTTTAAAATTCGCCTACTGTGATTTCCTTTTTCACATCTATTCTTCTCAAATAAAACGCCTACAAAGTGCAAACAGTCCAGAATGTTCTCACCCGCGCAGTAACAAATTCCCGAATACCACCAGAATATTATCATTAATAACCTCTGTTATAAAATCACATCTTTGGCTAAAAGTCCCATAGCGCATCCACAACAAATTGCATCTCTAACCTACGACGCCTTTAAAACTGATAGACTCTTATATTCGCCAGTTATTCGCAGAGCTTCTCATGTGAAAATAGCAACCGGTTTGAAAATAGATCGCCCCAGAACAAGAGAGGCGATCGACCACAAGTGCTAAGTTGTGCACAAAGTATAGGCCTAAGGCCTACATTTAGCGTATCATAATTATTTGTATAGCCACAGTGCAAATAGACTGATAGAATCATATCACACTAAGGGACCGTCCACATATTACGAGGGGTGTTTCAAATTTCGGCCATTTTGCGTACGGGTGCGTATGGTGGGGCGGGGAGTCCCGAAAATATGTACGTACGCAAATATAATTGTCTATAAAATTATACGGAAATTATGACGTCCACAATGCAGAATATGAAAACCAGAACTGTAAACCTAATCACAGACTATATTCCTGCTTAATCAATTTTATGTAGCATTAAAACGGTTTCAAATGCAAGTGTTGTTGTGATTTATTTCTTCATAGCAGTTAACAAATTTAAGCTGTTAAATATGATGATTAACAAAAACAAATAGCCTGTGGTAAAATCAATGTCTAATAGATGTTTTTTTATATTTAACCTTCGCAATTGGGCGGGGGTAGAGCTCAAAATGTACGTACGCATGGGGGAGGTGGTCCACGAAATGTACGCGGTGCAACAGAGGGGAGGGGGTCCGAAAATCCGATTTTTGCGTACATAATAATGGATGGACCCTACGTAATCTAGTAGGCCTATCTCAATTCAGTTCAGTTACTCGTCTGGCATCATAGTTGCAATTACTATAAGCATGCTACTTACTTGGCTATAACCATTGGTTACAGTTAGTACCAGTTAGGCCCAATGTAGGCCTAACAGTAGTAGGCCTACTGTGTTCCCAGACAGAAGTTGAGCAAAATAAATAAATTCTTTCAATATTTGTATGATTAAACCGAAAAGGACAGCGGAAGTTGCAAAATTATAACAAATTAAACAATCACATGTACTGATACATCATACATGAGCTGTAGTTCACAAGTGTTGACACATTAAATCATTGACACATTCTTGCCAATTCAATTACTGACATTCTGAAGAGAATAGAAATTGAGACAAAGTTAGGAATTAATCAAGTCAAAGCCCTGTTGATTGATAATAATTTGGTCAGGCTGTCGACATTCACTATTACACATAATTATTAGGGTCTAGGACATTACCTCCCCCCCGGACATCACCCCTCATGGACATTTCTCCATTCCATTACATCATAATTAAAGTATGTAAGACATGTGTATGTATGTATGTATGTATGTATGTATATAATTATGCATGCAATGCTGCATGTATGCATATAGGCATGTAAGTATGTATGTGCATATGTATGCATATAGGTATGTATGTATGTGAGTAAGTAGGTATTTATATATGTATGTATGTACACATGTATGTGTGTATACATGTATGTATGTATACATTTATGTATGTACACATGTTTACATGTATGTATGTATTTATATATGTATGTATGTTGTTGTATACTCGCATAGTACAACTGAGCTTCCATGATAGTAGGAGTCTAGGCAAATAGGTACGGTTAGGTACTTCTGGCTGAAGGAAGGTCAGAAGGTATATAAGAAGGTTAGGACAAGTTGTGTTGGCAGACTGGTCCATTTCTTAGAGAGATCACCCGTTGTGCAGAGGCCAGGTCTGTCGTTTGAGTATTACGATTTGAGTGTTAAGGTTTGGTGTTATGGTGGGTATCTTGAGACCCAGGTGAAACCTTCACTTTTGTAGTCGAGCGTTCGCGATGTATTTGCTAAAGCCACGAGTCTGCTGGTTCGGTTGACTTGTCTTCATTGTCGAGAAAGTGACCTTCGGTTTTGTACGGTATTATGATTTTTCTTTTGTTATTAACTGTAAATACTTGTGCTTAAATATACATTTTAAATTTAGCATAGTTTTGTGTTTGATTCGCTAGAACTCGGGACCATAAACTAGCAGAATCCAACAATGTACACAAGTATACATGTATGTATGTATACATGTATGTATGTATGTGTGCATGTATGTATGCATGTATGTACGTATATATGCGCTATGGAAATATTGTGATGTTGGGGGGTAATGTCCGGTGGGGTAATGTCCTAGGCCAGGGGGGTAATGTCCGGCGGGGTAATGTCCGGGGGAGGTAATGTCCGGGGGAGGTAATGTCCTCATACCAATAATTATAACCCACCAACACACAATTTCAAAAATAGGTTAGTTTTATGACAATCTCTGTCATTATTGATGAACAGTAATAAACATCAAATTTTAAAATGCAGACTTCATAACATCTTTCAAATCGTGTATATGCATTTTTTGCAAATCCCGAATTATTTAGCTAAAAATAAATAAGACAATAAGCATAGGTCCTGTTCTTAAATATGAATTTATAAGGCACAAATGATATATTATTATGTATAATTGACACAGCATTTTAAAGGCACAATGAAGAAAGCAAACTCAAAATCCACCCTACTCATCTGATTTGCCTTTGTAGTTGTAGCATTGCTCCTCTTATACAAATAAACTGTTAATTATTTAATATAGGTAAGCATAGAATAAGCAAGTCTAATTTAATGACTGCACAAGTTTAGTTAATACAATATGTCTAGTGTCTTACAAAAGCTCTCTCTAGAGTATACAGTTATTTCCTACAGCCATGTGTAATGATGCAAGAATTTTAACCTTCTGCTCACGAACTATTATATAGTAATCTGTCAACATAAGGGCTCTACAATAGTATACTTTTGAATCATGATCTGGTGTTCTCATTATAGATTTAAAAACATAATTAGTCAAAGGAATAAAATCTAATCTAAAGCCAACATGTATTTAATGGTGACCTAAATCATTATTGTAGCACAGTAGAACTAATAGGCCAACCTTCCGACTGGACGGGACTTTTCCTGGTTTCAAAACAGGGCCCAGCTCAGACCACATAGTAGACGTACAGCAAAGGAACATTTTAAATTAAATAAACATCTACAAACTTTATGTTTAACAACAGTTAAAACTATGTGAAATACTGATAGGGCCAACACTGCATGAAAAAACTCTTCAAACTCATCTTATTGATCTGTCATGTTCTATGAATAGAGGCCTTTTAGAGACCATTGAACAAACAACTGCCACTTCTTGCACTCTGTCAGTGCCAGTCCCAAGCCTGGATACAGAAGGAGGGCTACACCAATGATCTATGTTATCACACAGTGTCACTAAACTGAAACTACCGACCATTGAACAAATCTCATCTCACTCAAGGTTCCAAGAGTGGTAGTTTCAGTTGTGCACCCATTCAGAGGTAATGTTTCTGTGTGAGAATTCAACAACTTCTCTCTTCCTAAAACTTGCATCACCACATACGGGGCCGTCCACATAATACGCATGCAGAGAGGGAAGGGGTTTCAAATTTCGGCCATTTTGCTTACGGGTGCGCATGGTAGGGGAGGGCGTCCCAAAAATATGTACGTACACAAATATAATTGTCTAATTATGATGTCCACATTACAGAATATGAAAATCAGAACTGTAAACCTAATCACAGACTATATTCCTGCTTAATCAATTTTATGTAGCATTGAAACGGTTTCAAATGCAAGTGTTGTTAGTGTTTTAATTCTTCATAACTGTTAAAAATTTGTATGCTTTAACAAAAATAGCCTGTGGTAAAATCAATGTTTTATAGATGTTTGTAGCTATTTAACCTTTGCAATGGGGTAAGGGTAGAGCTCAATTGTACGTACGCATGGGGAGGGGTCCACGAAATGTACGCGGCGCAACAAGGAAGGGAAGAGGGGTCCAAAAATCCGATTTTTTTGCATACGTAATATATGGATGGGCCCTAACATTGCATGAGTAGCACCGGAAAACAACCTATGTCTCTCTCTGAATCTGTCTCCTTCTATCTGTCTTTGTAACATTAACTGTTTCTCTTACTAACTTCCCTTCACCTTGTAAACATAATTTTAATTATACATTTTATCATACAGATGACATTATATTATGATGATGGTTTCAATGGACTAGACCGCAGAATAAACATGAATTGGACTGAATTACACAGTTACACGTAATTTATATAGTAAGCAAACAATGAAAATGGTAGACTGATAGTTAAGTACACAAACTATTAACTGGAAACGGAGTTTAAAAACTGGTAGACTGCAAAGTGTGAGAACTTGAGTTGCTATGGACTAGAAAGACTTGTAAATTGATGCCAGAAGTGTCCCGTTGTTGTGATGGCCAAGCTGGTCATGACAAATCCTGCACAGGTAGTAAATCCATCCGTCAAAACAGATCGAAGGTGACGAATTCCATTACGGATTACGTCGCATGATGTTGAATTAAAAGGTTGTACATCATCCTAAAGCAGTAAACAAAACAATTAATACATTAAATTGTTTTTTTTATATTGTGGTGAATAATAAAAATGTTTCAGCTGAGATTATTTATTGGCAGGGCAATCACAGGCCTCCAAACTATCTTTAGGCCCAATGATCATGGGCCTGGCCCCTGCAAATTCACTGAGTATTTGCCCCTAGATCCCCCTCTCGACATACCTGAGCACATGTGTTAAAGGAGAGCAGGACATACAACCTTCAGATTTTCAGGGCAATTTAAGAGAGACAGACAGTAAAGTAAGGCAGAGCAGAACTTCACCCTGGAGGAATTGTTTCATTCTGTCAGGGTTTTAAACCCCAATCTCTGATTTCACAATCCAGCACACCAATCACCATAGATCACACACCTTAAAATGAGAAAATTTACTATGATTAGTGTTGTATAGGACTGTGCTATGGAGTGCAGAAAGAGCTCAAAGATTTGGTGGAGAGGAAAAGCAAAAGCCTTGTGAGATTAATTTCATGATGTACCCTCTGCAGATATTTAGCCACTCTCATCAGCTCTGGATCTGATTTCGATCGGGGAGGCAGATACTGACGAACGACTTTCCGAGTCCACCAATTTCGATCAGAATATCTGCAAAAAATGACAGAATCAGGTTCTGATACACACTTCCGAATATTGACACAGTGAAAATTTCATGGTACATATCATTACATTGAACTTATTGGCACTTAACATGAAATCATAAACATTTATATCACCAATATCATTAGCAAGGAACATAATTGATTAGTCAATCAATCAAATCAATCAATTCAATTTATATAGCACCTCTTCAGATAACTATTCAGAGGCGCTCCCGACCCAGGCTCGGTCAAAGGGAAATCATACAGTATAACTTTAAATACAGGCATTTTATGCATATTCTGTTCAAATAAACATTAATTATATCTCTAGTAGGTTACATATTTTTAGGGCAATTTAGGTTTGAGTTTCAGGGCAACTCATATTTTAGCATAGACAATTCAGAATAAATTAAATTACATTGCCTATAACTGCACTAGTACTTTTACACTGCCTTATATTACATGAAAGTTCAAACAGCTCAAATAACACATATTATAAAGCAGAAGAGCAGTCTCTTAAGCTAGCCTTCAGGTAGCCACCAGTATGAAGTGTTAGTGTCTTCATTTTCTTAGCCTCGGCATATGAGGGTGGATGGACATTGATGGACAGTCCTTTCCCTTGCCGTCTCATCTTCCCATCGACATTGTAGGGTCAACGTATTCATCATAGCTGAGTTGGCTAGGAGGTGCAGATGAAACAGAGACCTTGAACCAAATGACTGCCCTGGCATTTGAACCCCTGACCTCTCTACTACTTGCTAACCACTACACTGTTGACATATTTGACAAAAACACACATATATATCACTAGCATCATTGTAACAAGTTGCTACTACAAATATTGTTATGTAATTTGATGCATTGCTGTTGTAAGAAGAAGCACAATGAAAACAAGCTATCCCTTACCAAACGCATGCAGCTACTGTAATTTATTTCACACTTCCTAAAATAATCAACAGAAACAACTGATTAACCGGTCGGAAGAAGAGTTGTCCGATGTGAAGTGGTAATGGTAGAGATTCGCTCGAATGAATCTTGGCGGCTCCTTCTCAAACGGATTCATTCGAATCAGTTGCAAAACTATAATACCAAACACAAATGCATTATGTTGAGAAATACATAGCAATTTTGTCATTGCTTGTCTTTGTGGGCAGCAGTGGCATCTACCAATGAGGTATGGTGCCAAGAAACACGGTGTCTAACAATATATCGATAGGCTTTAAATCTCATCTGAATCCACGTCAAATCAATAGAAAATTATTACCATCACAGATTAAGGACTGTTGTGCTGATGCATAACTGTCTCCCTGGGTCTGCCCCGTCTACCTTCTGGCCCTCTGCACTAGGGACTCCTCTATTCCGCACCGGGCTTCCCTTCGTTCCTCTGCCCACGGACTTCTGGTGGTTCCCTGCATGCCCTCTGCCATGGCCCAATTCAGGCGCTTCATCTACATGGGTTCCACTAGCTGGACCAGCCTCCTTCTCCTTCCTCTTCGAGAAGAGCTGCTCTCTCTTCCCCTTGCTGCCTTCCGGAGACGCCTGAAGACTTTCCTCTTCTCCGTTTAGCTATGTGTTGAGTCGTGAGCGCCTCTAATATGTGACCCAAGAGATCAAAATGGTTCACATGTCGGAAATTTCAGAATATGAGTATTACACATATTTGTAAAGATCCCATTGTTTGCTTTAAAATGTCAAAAAATTTGATTCTACCTTTCTTTTTGACAAAGTTATGAATGCAAATGTGTCCACTTGTGAGAAATTCTGAATATGAGAAAAACACGTTTAAAATTCATCAACAATATGAAATGCTAAACAAGACCCTTTACAAAATCATGAAAATATACGTTAAAACACTGAATTTAATAAAATGTGAGATACCTAGTAATTAAAAACATTTTTGCACGTATTAATATTAAAATCTGAAAATGAGCGAAAATTTACTTTTGAACATTATTTATGGTTTTTCTAGCAATGTAATTGACCGATATCCGACTCATTTTGATTTCTTGGGTCACATATCGAGTGGCATTATATAAGTTTTACTTTTCAATTACAATATTATTAAGGATCTTTTGAATCTTACATCTGATTTTAGTAAAAATTATCTGATGAAGCTCACCAGATGGTGCTTTGTACCCATACTCACCCTCTGGCTGATTAGTTAGCAGTCGATAGACAAAACTCAGAAACCAAGGATGGCGTTCATGCGTACCCAGAGCAGCAAACCACATCTGCCAATCCAAGCGCGGCTGATGTGGAGCTAGAAATGGACAATCAATATTGATATTGTCATCATCTTCCTTATTACCTTATCATTTTTATCATCTTCATTATCACCTTGTCCCTAATTGGGTTGCCTGGGCTTATCTCATCCTCCTTACTCACTCCATGACTCCTTCTCTCGTTTCTCAACTAGAATTAGACTTATTTACTATTTTGCTGTGGATTTGCTGTAAGCTGTTGTATATAATGCTGATCAGCCAAATAAATTTCTTTGATTGATTGATTGATTGATCATCACCATATCATCTTTAACATCATCATCTCTGTCATCAATATCATCACTCATGGCAGCATTGTCATAAAAATTTATAAAAGCTATTGCAAATCAAATGTCACTACACCACACACCAATTACACACCAATTTTGGGGATAAGCATTCTAAACGATGTTTTCAGTAGCAACACTATAAGTTATCCAAATTATTCATATCACAAAAACCTGGACAAGGTCTGAAGCAACATCCTTTCAAGTTTCTGGTCTCAATGATTGGGTAGAATTAAAAACATTAACGCTTACCCTTTTCCATCTCGTGCATAAACTCACACTACATCTATAAACTGTCTTGGTCAACTGAGCTTGACTTACATTTCCAGTGTACGGCATCTTATGTAGCATATGCTTAGGTAAGTTACATAGCCATGTACACCATGCTTTTGACACAATGTCTTAAAGGATGCCATTTAAGTTTCTTGATAAATACGTACATGTGTGTGTGTGTATGTGTACATAGAAATTGCAGTTTTAAAAAACGCATAAGAAAGTATCACCAACGAAGGTTGGCTTCTGTGACACGTCGCCTGGCTTGTAGTGAAACTGGTATTCCTTCCACTTTCCATCGAGATAGTTACTTCCTTCGATGATCACCTCTGGTCTACCTCCCACTCCAGTCACCCTACATCAGTCATATGAACACTTCAGCAACAATTATTATGTTGCTGGGTTGGGTAGGGCGTAGAGCCATGAATAACACACTGGCATATAGAGCAAAGGTGGCAAGTTCGATTATGAATTTCCCTGAGGCTGATTAGTCCTTCCTTTTGCCAAGTGACTGTATTGGTTAAATTGGATATGTAACGTCATCTTAAACCCTTTAGCGTGTAGCCCGAGATAACTCGGGCTTGACTAATTCTGACCACCCAGTAGGCATTGAGCTCGTATAAACCATGGGAACATGTCAGAGGGCTATAGTTATTGTATAGAGTGAGTCACAGTACTTCTTTATTAGCCTGGGCTGCTGACAGGCCGCTGCTAGCACCATATTGTAGGGCAAATTGGCAGGTGGTAAATTTGGTTTGTCTAGGGAGGGAATGACATGTTTGTCTGAAGAAGACAGTGATTGTATGTCTGAATTTGCTATTAAAGACGTAAGAGAGTCATGGATATTTGGAAGAAGGAGGCATAGCACATGCTGGAGCCCTCATATAACAGCCCTGTAGAAATAGCAGCCCTATCCTAATGACGTCATTACCGCTAATGACGCGCATCACACTGACGTCACATTGTTAACAAAAATGGCCAGTCGTAAGCAAGGCTTATCTAGCGCGGAAATAGCCCGTTTGTTAGAAGAAAGTGATAGTTCAGAGTTTGACGACAGTTGTTTTTCATCAATTGTATGTCTTGTGACAATGTGGAGCAAGTTTATGTTCAAGCAAAAATCAAAAAATGTAACCTCCCAAAAAATTTGATGGCAGGGTAAAAGAATTGGGGAGGGGGATTTAATATGAAAATGTACATTATATTAATTTCCCTAAAAATCCCGGTATCAACATCTAAAAAATCAATTTAAAAAAAAAATATTTCCACGCTGGGTGAGAGTTAAGGGAAATTTAATTCCATGCTAAAGGGGCTGAATGACTGCAGAAACAGTCAAATTCAACTACTGCCATAAATTGTGATCATCTATATATTGTTACAGGTTGCCTAAATAGCTCCTGTAACTTATCTTCCTATCGTTCTGTTACCGTAAGGGTTCCTCTCTTTGTACCCTTCTCTCTGGGTCTCGTGTCTACAGAGAAAGGTGTGCCGGCCTCCCGTGGTCTATAAAAGAGATGAGGCCCAAAGGTGTGTAGAGTTTCTGGCTATTTTCGGCTTGAGTCAGCTTGTTGCTGTTTATCGCGAAGTCACTCTCAGTTTTACTTTTGTTCACGACCTCTGTGTTCTGTGACGCCTCAGTCCAACCTTGGTGGTCGTTGAACGTTTTCGACAGGTCGGTAGCGGTCCGCTCCACCGCGAAGTCATGCTGGACTGGTTCCACGTCTTCGTTTCATGTTTGTAAGGTTTCTTGTCTTTATTGTGTTTAAATAAATATTGTTCATACCCTGAAACGACGCTTTTCTGTTCACAATAGGCAGGAACCCATGACAATATGAACAGACGATCACAATTTATGACAGTAGTTGAAATAATCATACTACATTCTTGTCAATGTGAAATATTAAAGAATATAATATTATTATTACTTAAAATGGTTGCTGAATGATCGATTGCAGAAAAAGCCAAATTTGAAAAATTCGGTTGGGTCAAAGAACACATAGATTCTGTTATTTAGAAATCAGCACAAAACGCTGATATTGACCTTAAATGGATCTACTGAAAGACATACAGACCTACGGAAAAGTCCGTAAGAACTAGTCACACGAAAGGTACCGGCTGTCATCTGGTTCCATTGCTTCAGTTGAACAGGTAACTGGCGTTGTGTTTCCGGTTCAATCTTTGTATATGATACCTGTGCAATCACTACACAATTATAACCTGAAAACAAGCCTCAAGTGATCATATCACAGGTAAAACTAACGTTTGACAACTGCACTGCACCACTCTGCTCAACCACATCTTCAGTGGATGTAGCCAGGGTCAATACTCAACACCTAACAGCAGAGATGAAAAAGCAGCACTTGCAAAATAAACCTCCGAATACTCTCGGCACACACTCAAGGCAAGTGACAATATGACCCTGAAGTGAAAATATCAATCAATCAAACAATAAATCAAGCAATTCAATATGAACTAAGACAAAAGATTTGACAGTGGGTAACGGAAGTTCATTCGACAATTTAACTGTGGAATAACAACAACTGACCTGAATTAACCAATTTTTAAAATTAATTTTTTTAATCGATGTTTCTTAGTAGTTATTATTAAAGGCTTGCATGCTGCATGTCTAGAAACTCTCCTCCTATTACAGTCCTTCTCAAAAATGCAAGCAATTGTTGTATAGAGTGTAATGACTTGCCAGACAAAAATAAAGGCTACTCACCCAGCTACTTACATTGGAAACGAAGCAACCTAACAACACAGATTGCAGGCATTCATATTAAAGCAACTGCTCACTTATTTACACAAAACTGAGGGAGATATTTATACTGCAATAAGAGTATCGAAACATAAAGAACAGTACAATAAAAGATTTACAAAACGGACTTACTAATGAAATCGAAAAGAGTAGCATGGCTCCAACACCAAATACTAAACACCCAAGTACATTTGTTGTCTTTTTTGCCAAGCCAGGACAATTGGTCAGAGACCTGCAAACAAATAAAAAAGCATAGGGCAATGGACGAATCTGCTATCCACAGTGTAGGGTAAGTTTAAGGGCAACTGTAATTACAGTGTAACGTAATATAATGCAAACCAATAATAGTAACAGTACCACATCAATTCCTGATGCCAGTTATCTGGCAGCGATGGTTACAAAGATGGTTACAAATAATGACCTCCATCGTCCTTGTTCATTTGTCAAGTGTACTGCTCCCTTGGTGTTAGTACTAGTGATGTAATGCCCTCATCAGTGCTATTTTAGTTCAGAAAATCATTTGTATATTAGCTTTTATTTAATTCAACATCAATGATTACAGCTTAGTTTAAGTTTCGTTTCTGATAATCATTTTAGTTTTAGTTTAGTTTTTATTAATCAAATCATTTTAATATTACTTGCTTGCGATCAGAACCAATTCAGCTGTTACTAATTTTCACATTTAAATCGAGTTGAATCAGCTGAAACTGTGGTCCATATAGCGAACAACATAACAAGCAGCTTTACAGCATTGTTGGCATACATTACAAGGGGTTTTTAAGAAAATACTAAGCAAGTCTGCAATTTAAGGGACTAATTAACGATCTGTGACAAAAGGAAACTTTGTTGACTCGTGAAGAATATGTTGGCAACAGAATGTTCGAAATAGCCGAGCCAGCTGAATGGAACACCCTACCAGAATTAGTGTGCAAAGCTTCCTCGATGGAAGCATTCAAATCTAAACTCAAAACTCGATTAATTTCTGTGTACTATGATTAACGAATTGTAACGCGTCCTTTTAGTAAAACTCAGCTTTATTAAGGAGCACTATAAATGAAAGTTGTATTTTGTTGTAATTTCCTGTGATGTATTCCAACTACTAAATAAAAAAAAATTTCTGTAAAGCTTAGAGTGACAAATATGTGAGGAGGAGGGTCAAAACCTGCCATTTATTGGCTCCTAGTTATTGAGATAAAGGCTGAAATAGGCAAGAGGGGTCAAAAACACAGAAAATCGTTTGATGGTATATTGTCACAAATAAATATGTCTACTTTGAATATCTGAAATAAAAAATGTTGAATTCAAATATTTTGTTGGAGAAAAATGACTTTTAATGCATATGGTGTCTAGATTTGATTGCTAAAATATGCATGCTTTCAATGGTGAAAGACCAAGATTTCAGATGCCGACCTGGCACTATTTGCAAAGTAGCAAAGAGATTTTCATACCACATGCTTTATCTCATACAGAATATAGCACTTTAATGCCCAGCAGAGTTGCGGAGTAATCAAGTATTGGTTGCTAAGATATTTGATGACATGAATATTCTGAAACTTTGACTTCGATTTTCTCAGTTGTTAAGATTATACTAATGAAATAGTCAAACGAGTATAACTTAAGTTAGGTAAAAGCTATTTCGATTCTGTAAAAAGTATTTTGAAGCAGATGCATTGTAGAATAGGATTTAATAAAAAAAAGTCAAAAACGACAAGTGATGGGCTTTGGCCCCCCCCCGCCCCACATTTACTTACCATACAATGCATGCCAGAATTTGGAAAGATAGCGAGAGTGCTCCAAAAAGAATCGTCATGGGTACAACCACTCGAAGAAACTGATCAAAGCCCTTGTAACTGAATGCTGTAGCAATAAACGATAACTACAATATTCAACAAAACACTGAAACAAACGACACACAACACCCATCATCCCTCCAGCTACCCACCATTTCCTCATCCCATCTGCATGCACACAATGAAATAATCGGCAAAAAATCGGGTATCGACAAATGAATAACTAGCAATAAACGGTATCGGCATAATCGGCAAAAAGTGAAATCGGAACAGCCCCAACAAGATACTAAGATAATTATATGAAGTAGAAGTTTACCAATCTTAGAATCGATCTCAAGTGACTTGATGTTTAGACGCACAGAAAATAAAGACCATACAATGTAGACAAGAGCCAAGACAACAATCGCATGAGCCGTCCATCGAAGCGACTTCATCCGTCGGTTCTCTGGAAAAACACAAAATTGTAAGAAGTTTGATAGACAGAAATTGCAGCGCCTACATTAAACTGTTGATGACAGAAATTTCACCGGCTGGAAAAAGAAGTGTTGAAATGTCTACCCACTGCAGTAATTAATGAGGTTCATAGATATATTATGTTTGCCATAATGACTGGGACAAATGTAACAGCCAGATACATTGAAAAGTCAAACAGGCAACCAAAAGAATGTCAATTTCAATTCAATTCAATTTTCGTCTAATGAGAACATGTAAATGAGACAAAAGCAATATGACAATAAAAACAAACTTACAGGCTGCTGTGACTTTAAAGGGTCATTAAATAACCCAGGTTAAAGGTGAAAAAACTATTTAAAAAAAATTGTCCTTTGTTCACTATATATCCCAACGTTACTTAACATCCTGTAAAGTAAAAGTAAAACTCTCCAGTCCCAAGGAAGAAAGAAGAGATTGGCTGATCTTCAGCCCCTCAGTTGGAATTATACGAATCCCAAGATTCTGAACACAGAAGCAGCTTATGCAGTACCAAACTCTACTAGAGACAGATGTATGCAGACAACTTGCTCAGAGTCCTTACAACAAGTCTGCTCATCAAGCTCAAACCTGCAGCTGTGACATAATAACAGATTATGTACAATATTCATGTCTCACACTAAACTCTTGTAGGGAAAAGTATTTTGCTATGACATATATCACAAAAAGACTCACCTGTTTTAGCGCTTTCAAGTTTGACAGACCAGAAGTGAAGATGATTATCATCAAGCAGAGAAACACAAAGTGCTATCGTCAACCAGTTGAAGAAATTGTAATTTCCTGTCATTATGATCATGACCATGAGGAAAACCTAATCATCAAACAAATGCAATGTAATAACCCAATAAGAGTATCCTTCCTCCTTAATCCCAATTCACTGTTTACAGTAATTCACAGATGAGAATGGTGGTCACAATGCATTCGGGCTTTACAAGGTGCTTACATCTTTGCAATTGCTTCCTGTTCACCAAAGAATTAGTTTCAAGATGGGGTTCATAGTATATAAAGCTGTGACTCTGTTCAACCACAAAACCTAGAATCAGTCCTTATTTCTCGAACGCATAATTATTTAATGAGGTCACCTAATTATCTTTGTCTGGACACATCAAAAGAACTGTTCCTGGTCAAACGAGCTATCTCAGTTGCTGGACCTATTTTTGTCAGCTCTATTCCCTCCTGTGTCTGTCTGTTCTATTCAGTCGCTAATGACATCATTACATTCTCAGCTTAATACTTATATCTTTAATAAAACACAGGCTGTCTCAGTGTCTCTCTATCTAATGGACTGATATTCTGGCTTGGCTTTGGTCTACCAGCGGTTGAAGCCCTGTGCATTTGACACTGGCTCAATAGAAATTACTAATTACAGGTCAATCTGATACATGTAAAGAAACCACAGAATGCATCTAGTATTCAAGGCTATCTGATTAACAACTGGTCATGCTGTTTGTCTCCAGTCTTCAACTTTAATGGCCTCAGACAACAATATGAGCCCAAACGCATTAGTTATACCAGCCTCTCACACCAACTACCTATTTAAGTCACTCTTATTTTTCTTGATCCCACAAATGATTGAACAATCCACCAACCTATAAATCCATCAATCAATGATCACTCATTTCGATAACAACCATCAGCAGATCTAAGACATGATAGATACTCAATTAATACAACAGTCTGTGTCAAAAATGTCAGCATCACTGTCATTGTCATCTTCATTATAGTTGATTATCATCATCATCATCATCATCACCATCATCATCACTATCACCATCATCATTGTCACCAGCAACCAGAACTTCATAAGCATTTTCCTCGCCTACCAACAACTCGACATCATCGCCAACATCCTTAATACTATTTGCATGGTAAACTTCCTACTTCACCTGAGCGCAAGCCGCAAAAACTCTGTGGATGGCGAATGGAGAGAAGAAAAGGAAGGGCAAAGCAATCTCAATGATGAAGGTCATGACGACATTGAACCGATGGAACCATTCGGGCAGCTGGTGGAAATACCATGCCAGTGAAGTAGGAATACACTGCAATTCAGCCAACAACAGCTTCTGCTTACATTGTGTTCCAGTCATATACAACAGAAGACAACTGATGCAAATGCTATCTAATGAGGTGGCCTCAAAGACATCACTCAGTTGGGAGCTGACAAGTGACAGAATAATAATGGTAGGGTTGCAGCCAATGTTCTTTAAGATGATCATCACCCAGTACATTAATTCATTCATTCTGAGCATTTATATAGCACCTCTTCAAGAACCTACTCAGAAGTGTTCTCAGCCCAAACAACAAAGCTGACTATGAAGAAAGCACAAGTTGTGGGTAACTAAACAGAACATGCTTGATAAACCAATATAAAGATCATAATGGGAGACATTCATGCACAGATTGGGTCAGATACAACTGACTGAGAGGAGGTCATGGGTATGGCAGAAGGAATAAGATCAGACAACAAAGAAATTAATACTGAGGGCTTTTCCAACACTGAACAACACACACAGGCTCATACGGACATCACTTGATGGAGAAATTTTGACATAACAGACAACATCTTATGCATACAAGGGAGGTCATTGATGTTAGCATTGAGATGCCCGATGATAGGACAATAAACATTAAAGAAACTATCAAAGAAGAAGAGATTGATTACAAATACAGACCATCACTGTCATCATCGTCGTCGTCATCATCATCATCATCATCATCAATGGCATGACTCTCTCTGAAGCCAATTGTCTCGAACTGGAGTTTTCCTTCACACTGTGTGGCCCAATGCTCAGTCACCACAGTTTCAACCATGCTTCATGTCATCATCAAGCACTTCTCTTCCAGCACATTGATACAACACCAAAGGATCAAAACCGAATATAAATTGTGGCATACATCATAGTCACTCATTCATTCATTCATTGCAAAAATTTATATGACTGTTACGGACGTTCCATGGAAGAAAGTTTGCTCCCATTGAAGAAGCTTTGGCTTAAGCAAAAACACAACCACACAATCCAACAACAGTAGCACTCCTTAACCAATTCCAAAAACCAATGTTGGTACTCACGAACTGACATCAGGACAGTCAGTCCAGTTGGTCTCATACTCCATGCATGGTAACCCATTTAAAAACTAACCATGCATCACTGAGCTTATAATTTCCAGCGTCTATTGCAACAGTGTTTAATGCAGAAGATAGGGGCTGATGGCACACATAGCCATATCATCCACAGCAACATTCCACTATCTCTGACGATATTCTAGCCCAAATACAACGGCATAATGAAAACAACACAGATCAAAAGAAAACTCTTCACCTGAGTCTCGTAATGGTAGTTAAGAGCTACAAAAACGCAAAAGAGGCATCTTCAATACGAAACATATCCAGTTCATTTACACTGTAAATAACCAGAACTACGGGTACTTGAAAATGTAGGAATCACAGTTTCTCTACTGGGATGGCTTTCACATTTCACTTGCACATTCAGGTGCTCAAAATTGTTTGCCTGAATGTGATGGAATAACTTTCAATTTTTAGAGCTCATTCATAAATATCCCGAACTTACCAAGCAAAACTTACATCATACATTAAAATAGCTGAAATCGTAATAATTCAAATATGGATGCTCAAATTTATGTCACTCATAAAATTTACTGCTAGTATTGTCATTAAATAAATGCTGTCATGGTGTTACTGTTTCAACCATGATAGCATATGATGTTAATAATAATTAACTAGTTACACACCTGTCAAACCCCACCAGGTAGGACATCCACTAGTCAGTTTGACGACACCAGAGGCAAACATGAGACGGAACAATATCCACCTCACGAGCCAAAACGTCATCTTTTCATGACCACAAAACCAGTGTGACATTCTTACACAGAGAAAAGGAGCTATAAAAACTGTGAGAAATCCAACCTCAAGTAGTAGAATGTCCCTGAAAGGCAATTAAATCAGCATCAACAGATAAAGAAGAGGCGAATACATGGGTACCATAATATTATTAGGATATTTTTACACATTTTTACTAAACAGATCTCGTTGATAATAATACATCTTGCAGTTGCAACCCATACGTGATCTAAGGGATCAAGTTGAGTCAGCTGTCGGCCCATTCATTGCTAGGAAACAGCAATATGTGATTAAAATCATTGCACTCATTGTCAGATATTAATAGTGTGCGCAAAACATGTTTTTTACATTTGTTATATCTCGCAAATAAGCACAAAATTGCTTTTGATATTTTGCTATTTTCCAAGGCACGAAATGGGTCGACATCTGACTAATTTTTAATCCTTGAGTCACATACACATAGCCTGTGTCAACTTTTCCTTTAACTTGTAGTTACGAGGCAATGAATGAAGCAGCACTATACTCCTTGTTCAAAGTAAAATCAACAATCAAAGGAACTTTATACGAGAAACCAACATCACAAGCGAACACACCAGAACCACTTTATAATGCTGTTGAAGACATGTCAAAATCATATAACAATGTTATAATAATGTCTATTTATAAAGATCAGCCAAACTTCGAATCTATGTACTGACCATGTCATGTCCAAAACTGTTTCCTTATGAAGCGTGTTTTAACAAATCTCCAGCATAAGTACACATAATATACACAATTCACAATGAGACAAATAATTACAGAGTGAAATCATCACATTAGAGCAGTTTTAAAAGAACTTAAATAAATCAGTAATATTTCAAATTTAAAATAAAACTCACTGACCACTGAAACCAGAGAAAGACCTGGCCAACCTAAAGATAAAGAAAAAATATTTCACATACTAGAAATGTACCATTTTGTTCATATTTGAACCTAAACTCAGATCAAAATTAACAGCTTCCATAACAAAGAAAGATCAATGGCAAGTGTGACATCATAAACTCCCACATCAATTTACAAAAAGATAGTGTACTTAGTAAGTTGTTGTGGCCACCCCATGACATCATATTCCTATAAGATTGAACTGCTGTTCAGCATGTTACGCATGGACACCCGTACGTATGCTCACTCATATATACTGTAAGCGAGTACATGGATAGTAGATTGGCTACTTTGGCAACTGGTGCCTCTTAAGGACTTCACATGATATGACAATCAAACAGTCCGAATAGAATAAAAAAAATAACAATGCAAAGAGCAGAAAATGTTTCTTGAGCCTCTGAGAAAGTTTCAAGTGGAAAATGTCCTAGAAGGAGAGATGTGGTCTCGAGACCGTGGTCTTGGTCTCAAGGCTGGAAAACTGCGGTCTTAGTCTTGGTCTCGAATGCATGGGTATTGGTCTTGGACCACCGGTCTTGGTCTTGGACCACCGGTCTTGGTCTTGGACCACCGGTCTTGGTCTCGACTGCGTCGGTCTTGGCCTTGGTCTTAAAGGAACGGTCTTGGGATTGGTTTCCCTCGTAGGTTAGCGTTCTTGATCATTTGCCGTATCAGAGCAATTCCTTTAACATTTGTTGGTTATTTTCGATTATTAGAGACACCGTATGTTTAGACCCTACACGCTTGTTATAGATTTATGACGTGCTGACCATCTATATAGAATCTATACATGTTACTATGGGCAGAAAATGCATTTCCAACAGAACCAGGTAATTTAAAATTTGCTTTCACAAATTTGAAGGCTTTGGAACAATCTAATAATTATGTGGGCGGCCACGTATAGTTACTGTTAACCTACAATTCCGAGTACAAGTAGGCCTACAATATTCAAACGGAACGTTAATCTACTTGTTCAGATGTCTTAAGGTATTTACTAGGGCATAACCGAAAATCGCCTCGGACATTCGCCTCGGCCGAATATTGGACTATTTGGAAGTATTTGCCTCGGCAAATATTACACCCGCAAATAGCTAAAAATAACTTTTTTTTGAAAAAATATTTTTTTGGACAAAATATTTTATCATCAAAGAAATTTAGGACTAATGGACTACTTATAAGTTATTGATTAATTAACCAAGAACTTAACATTCCATTGAATTTTCTTTAAAATAATTATGCCAATTTATTCATTTTAATTTCTTTTGGTCGCATTCCTCAGGTGCAACCAAATCAGTAATTTTCCCGCTTGATTTGGCTCAACCCACTTTCCGGTAAACATTAGTGAGTAAAGTCGTTGTTGATAACTTTATATTTCAATTTTATAACAAGGTTTTACATTTTTTCACAAATAAAGTTATTAAATAATAAGTATATTGTTATACCCTAAAGTGCAACGATACACTATATGAAGGATATTGCTATAGACTCTGCAGTGACTATAGATAGTTCTCGTAGCTGTGCACGAGGCAGGTTAACTACGCTTTGCCTACGGATGGTACGCGCTGCCTCGCTGGCCAGATTTTCCGCTACTATTCGGTTCGTACCCGGATCCGGCAAATAGTGCATCCAAAAACTCGGATTCGGTACTCGGTGGAAATTGTCTACTCGGTTGTGCCCTAGTATTTGCCTATCGTATGTATACTGTTAGTAATTTATAGTGCGATATTCTCAGGTCAAAGCCAAGTGCTGAATCTGCAAAAGTTCAGACTGGCCGGTAAAACTGTTATCTGGACCATTATTAAGTTTAGTATTCTTCAGCAATAAAATTAACGTTTTAAGTGTGTTATTCCGTTTTAGCTTCTTATTCTGTTTTAGCATCTTAATAAATTGAATTGTTTTTAAAAAAAAGAGTATAGGTATTGGTCTTGGACCCCCGGTCTTGGCTCGGACCACCCGGTCTCGGTCTTGGACCTCTCGGTCTTGGTCTCAGTCTTGGTCTCGAGGTTTTGGTCTAGTGCCCAACACAGTCTAGAAGGATGGACCAATGCATAAGAAATGACATGGCCATCTCTTCAGAATGTCTGCTCATAGCCATGCGTCCATTCAATCTGAGATCATGATGCATATGTGTGACACACAAGCATCACCAACCATTTACACTATACACAATGCACACTTAAAATCACATTTATAATTGTGTATGTTGTAAGTGCCGCGGTCTAATGACAAAGCATAAATAAATGATGCAAAGCAGTAACTATTGTAAGTGAAGGATTTGGTCAAGGTTTATTCACAGTAACCGCCTCACATACTTTCTGCATTAATTACGAGGTGAGTGTTCTAACTAATCCAATCCATGTCACACTAAAAAAAATGCTGTGAACATCAAACACAAAGAAAAGAGATGGTCTTTGTACATAAAAAAAACTGTTCATCAGGCTAAATACAGATCAGAAATCTTACGTGGAAAACGGACAGATAGAAAGACCAGAGCAGGAAAAACGTGATTGTGTTTCTCATGAGACTCAGGACAGACGCTAGGAAAGCGAATATGATCCCTAACAGACATAGAACATCCATTCCAGTCTCGACATCCCAGCCAATCACTGGAATAAATCGAAGTAGCGTCGGCTGACTCAAAATATCTTCCCAAAAATCAGGAACTAGAAAAAAGAAACAAATGTCCTGTCCACACAGTGCAACCAAGTAAAAACATAACACAGACTCATTCCCATAAATCGAACAATATTCAGGGTGGCAAGCCGTAAATAAACATCCTATCACTTTGAAAATATCCTGCAGTTCGATAAAACAACATATTCCACTTATGTCAGTTGGATAACTCCTGGTGAAGTGAAGCTTACTACATATGAAAATAATTGCCTGGCTGTAATAGCACTTACTTTTTCAATTCAACCTTAGGCATATCGCATCATACGATATTTATCGATCTATATCGTGCCTTCTGCCGAATAACCATTCAAAGGTGCTCCAATCGTGGGGAGCCCTTTAAAGATTGTGAGGTCGATGATAATATAATATTTTCTTTCTTGTCTTTGCCAGAGCAAAGTCATTGATGACATCATCAAATGATTATGCATAGGCCTAGTTTGCAACTTTTTATGCATATGAGACTGAGAAAAAATATAATTTATCTTGAGTCATTGTTGTTCTAAATTCATTTTTTAACCTCTTCATCTGAGAAAAAGATCTTTCTCCAGAGCAATTTGCAACCATCCTACTAAGAAACAGTTTCAAAATTGCTTCTACATTAGGGAATGCTGATTGGACACGATCGTTAAATATTACACTAGTAAAATGCTACAAATAATATATCGACAAGGATTATTGGTCCTTGATATATAGATTAAGATAGTAAAAATATGCGTATAATGCTAACAATTGGATTATTGGCGCGTCTTTTGGTTTCAGAACCTAATTAATATCAAATCAAGCTTATTTATAATAGGAAGCAATTGATTAAAATTAATAAAAAAACAACAACAGGCCTACAATTGTTTCTCTAGATTATCTTGTGCATAACAGTCAACAGAACACGCACGTGCTCACTCGGACAATTGTTTAGGGGCCTCTAAGAGAGTCGGGGCCATAAGCTATAGCTTGTTTAGCTTATAGCTCCTGCACTGGACCAAGGTCATTCCAGGTAGATGGACTCACAACAGCAATGCCTGCTATTGGGCCAAGGCAGTCCTAGCCGTAGGAACAAAATATCAAGACGAACAGCAGAACGCAAAGAATGAGATCATGTTGCAAATAACAGCATTATCTTGGGGCACAGCATAGCTGGGCTTTGGAAACTGGATCTTGTAGTAGATACGCACAGTGACAGGAGGCCGGTGCAAGACTCAAGAATGTATGTAGAGATATGCGCTAAGCGAGTCAGTTGGGATATGAACCTAGAAGAGGCATTTAAGACCTATTCAAGGGAGATAGACGCTGTTTAGGTGGGCCCATAAGAAATGAGTGGCATCAGTCTATGCAGGAACAAACAAAAGCATAAAGCATGGTGGTAAACAAGGAGGGAGAGACTGATCGTCTGATGGCTCTGAGCAGCCTCAGTTGAAAGTATCAGAGGAAGTCAGGTCAGATATCTACTACATTAACGTGAGGGAGTAATCAAGTGTGACGCCCGGGTCACAAACACTAGAAGAGTATGTGCAATCATGGAATTTCTCAGTCAGTAGTTGAAAGTAAAGTTTAGCATCAGCAGGCTTTTGCCTAGTCCCAAACCGGATCAGTTGAGTCTTTGTAGCATTTTAGCAGAGTTTGTTAGTCAACACCTACCTAACAGTGACAATCAGAAATCAGACAATAGATAGAACAAACTAAGGAGAGTTGATCACATGCTGTAACCTATGAAGGCTTACAAACAACACCCCAGACAAAAGTGAATTTTTTCCAGGAGCTGAAGTCACAACATCTAACCGAGATGGTCACTGATTATGCCATAGCACTATAATGTCAAATGAAAATGTCAAACCTTTCGATAAGACAAGCCTTGCTGGCAAAATTCCATTATCACCATAGAGACCTAAATTGAAAAACACTCGATTATTTAATTGGGTAGATAATGCGGAACTGACTTTTTAATCGAGAAACTCCAAAACAAATAAAATTTATCAAGCATCTGTGAGGACCTATTGGCATCAAAATTCTGCATAAATATCTTCGCTTCTTTCAATAGAATAGCCGTAATTAAGCTTTCATTACTTGGGAAAATAACGCTGAACCCGGGTTCACTGACATTTCATCGAGAAACACTACATGCTCCAAACTAAATAATAAACAAATCCAGCATCTGTGAGGACCTATTGGCATCAAAATTCTGCATAGATATCCTCACTTCTTCATATAGAATAGCAAAAATCAAGGTTTCATTATTTGGGAAAATAACGATGAACCAGGGTTCACTGACATTTTATCGAGAAACTTGACAAGCTCCAAAATAAATAAAATTTATCAAGCATCTGTGAGGACCTATTGGCATCAAAATTCTGCATAGAAATCATCACTTCTTCCAATAGAATAGCAAATAATCAAGGTTTCATTATTTGGGAAAATAACGATGAACCAGGGTTCACTGACATTATATCGAGAAACTTGACAAGCTCCAAAAGAAATAAAATTTATCAAGCATCTGTGAGGACCTATTGGCATCAAAATTCTGCATAGAAATCATCACTTCTTCCAATAGAATAGCAAATAATCAAGGTTTCATTATTTGGGAAAATAACGATGAACCAGGGTTCACTGACATTATATCGAGAAACTTGACATGATCCAAACCAAACAATATTTATCAAGCATCTGTGAGGACCTATTGGCATCAAAATTCTGAATAGATATTTTCATTTCTTCCAATACAGTAGCAAAAAATCAAGGTTTCATTATTTGGGAAAAAAACGATGAACCCGGGTTCACTGACTATCACATCTCAGCTATTCTTTGAACAAATTTACATATCTATGCAGAATTGTGAAGCCAATAAGTCCACACAGATGCCTGTCAAAAATTATTTGGATTGGATCATGTCGAGTTTCTCGATAAAAAAACCGATGACTCCGGGATCAGCGACATTTTCAAAAATTGTGTAATTTTACTTTTGCCTGGAAACGCTCCAGAATTGTATATTATGATAGGGAGAAGTAAGTCTAAGGTGAATTATTGAGAATATCACACTATTTCAACACAGAAACAGTAAGAAAGAGCAAGAAAGTGACCATATTTGCCATATAAATAGAGAATAGAAAATCTATCACATCTCAGCTATTCTTTGAACAAATTTACATATCTATGCAGAATTGTGAAGCCAATAAGTCCACACAGATGCCTGTCAAAAATTATTTGGTTTGGATCATGTCGAGTTTCTCGATAAAAAAACCGATGACTCCGGGATCAGCGACATTTTCAAAAATTGTGTAATTTTACTTTTGTCTGGAAACGCTCTAGAATTGTATATTATGATAGGGAGAAGTAAGTCTAAGGTGAATTATTGAGAATATCACACTATTTTAACACAGAAACAGTAAGAAAGAGCAAGAAAGTGACCATATTTGCCATATAAATAGAGAATAGAAAATCTATCACATCTCAGCTATTCTTTGAACAAATTTACATATCTATGCAGAATTGTGAAGCCAATAAGTCCACACAGATGCCTGTCAAAAATTATTTGGTTTGGAACATGTCGAGTTTCTCGATAAAAAAACCGATGACTCCGGGATCAGCGACATTTTCAAAAATTGTGTAATTTTACTTTTGTCTGGAAACGCTCCAGAATTGTATATTATGATAGGGAGAAGTAAGTCTAAGGTGAATTATTGAGAATATCACACTATTTTAACACAGAAACAGTAAGAAAGAGCAAGAAAGTGACCATATTTGCCATATAAATAGAGAATAGAAAATCTATCACATCTCAGCTATTCTTTGAACAAATTTACATATCTATGCAGAATTGTGAAGCCAATAAGTCCACACAGATGCCTGTCAAAAATTATTTGGTTTGGAACATGTCGAGTTTCTCGATAAAAAAACCGATGACTCCGGGATCAGCGACATTTTAAAAAATTGTGAAATTTTACTTTTGCCTGGAAACGCTCCAGAATTGTATATTATGATAGTGAGAAGTAAGTCTAAGGTGAATTATTGAGAATATCACACTATTTCAACACAGAAACAGTAAGAAAGAGCAAGAAAGTGACCATATTTGCCATATAAATAGAGAATAGAAAATCTATCACATCTCAGCTATTCTTTGAACAAATTTACATATCTATGCAGAATTGTGAAGCCAATAAGTCCACACAGATGCCTGTCAAAAATTATTTGGTTTGGATCATGTCGAGTTTCTCGATAAAAAAACCGATGACTCCGGGATCAGCGACATTTTCAAAAATTGTGTAATTTTACTTTTGCCTGGAAACGCTCCAGAATTGTATATTATGATAGTGAGAAGTAAGTCTAAGGTGAATTATTGAGAATATCACACTATTTCAACACAGAAACAGTAAGAAAGAGCAAGAAAGTGACCATATTTGCCATTATAAATAGAGAATAGAAAATCTATCACATCTCAGCTATTCTTTGAACAAATTTACATATCTATGCAGAATTGTGAAGCCAATAAGTCCACACAGATGCCTGTCAAAAATTATTTGGATTGGAACATGTCGAGTTTCTCGATAAAAAAACCGATGACTCCGGGATCAGCGACATTTTCAAAAATTGTGAAATTTTACTTTTGCCTGGAAACGCTCCAGAATTGTATATTATGATAGTGAGAAGTAAGTCTAAGGTGAATTATTGAGAATATCACACTATTTCAACACAGAAACAGTAAGAAAGAGCAAGAAAGTGACCATATTTGCCATATAAATAGAGAATAGAAAATCTATCACATCTCAGCTATTCTTTGAACGACTTTACATATCTATGCAGAATTGTGAAGCCAATAAGTCCACACAGATGCCTGTCAAAAATTATTTGGATTGGAACATGTCGAGTTTCTCGATAAAAAAACCGATGACTCCGGGATCAGCGACATTTTCAAAAATTGTGTAATTTTACTTTTGCCTGGAAACGCTCCAGAATTGTATATTATGATAGTGAGAAGTAAGTCTAAGGTGAATTATTGAGAATATCACACTATTTCAACACAGAAACAGTAAGAAAGAGCAAGAAAGTGACCATATTTGCCATATAAATAGAGAATAGAAAATCTATCACATCTCAGCTATTCTTTGAACAAATTTACATATCTATGCAGAATTGTGAAGCCAATAAGTCCACACAGATGCCTGTCAAAAATTATTTGGATTGGAACATGTCGAGTTTCTCGATAAAAAAACCGATGACTCCGGGATCAGCGACATTTTCAAAAATTGTGAAATTTTACTTTTGCCTGGAAACGCTCCAGAATTGTATATTATGATAGTGAGAAGTAAGTCTAAGGTGAATTATTGAGAATATCACACTATTTCAACACAGAAACAGTAAGAAAGAGCAAGAAAGTGACCATATTTGCCATATAAATAGAGAATAGAAAATCTATCACATCTCAGCTATTCTTTGAACAAATTTACATATCTATGCAGAATTGTGAAGCCAATAAGTCCACACAGATGCCTGTCAAAAATTATTTGGTTTGGATCATGTCGAGTTTCTCGATAAAAAAACCGATGACTCCGGGATCAGCGACATTTTCAAAAATTGTGTAATTTTACTTTTGCCTGGAAACGCTCCAGAATTGTATATTATGATAGGGAGAAGTAAGTCTAAGGTGAATTATTGAGAATATCACACTATTTCAACACAGAAACAGTAAGAAAGAGCAAGAAAGTGACCATATTTGCCATATAAATAGAGAATAGAAAATCTATCACATCTCAGCTATTCTTTGAACAAATTTACATATCTATGCAGAATTGTGAAGCCAATAAGTCCACACAGATGCCTGTCAAAAATTATTTGGTTTGGATCATGTCGAGTTTCTCCATAAAAAAACCGATGACTCCGGGATCAGCGACATTTTCAAAAATTGTGTAATTTTACTTTTGTCTGGAAACGCTCTAGAATTGTATATTATGATAGGGAGAAGTAAGTCTAAGGTGAATTATTGAGAATATCACACTATTTTAACACAGAAACAGTAAGAAAGAGCAAGAAAGTGACCATATTTGCCATATAAATAGAGAATAGAAAATCTATCACATCTCAGCTATTCTTTGAACAAATTTACATATCTATGCAGAATTGTGAAGCCAATAAGTCCACACAGATGCCTGTCAAAAATTATTTGGTTTGGAACATGTCGAGTTTCTCGATAAAAAAACCGATGACTCCGGGATCAGCGACATTTTCAAAAATTGTGTAATTTTACTTTTGTCTGGAAACGCTCCAGAATTGTATATTATGATAGGGAGAAGTAAGTCTAAGGTGAATTATTGAGAATATCACACTATTTTAACACAGAAACAGTAAGAAAGAGCAAGAAAGTGACCATATTTGCCATATAAATAGAGAATAGAAAATCTATCACATCTCAGCTATTCTTTGAACAAATTTACATATCTATGCAGAATTGTGAAGCCAATAAGTCCACACAGATGCCTGTCAAAAATTATTTGGTTTGGAACATGTCGAGTTTCTCGATAAAAAAACCGATGACTCCGGGATCAGCGACATTTTAAAAAATTGTGAAATTTTACTTTTGCCTGGAAACGCTCCAGAATTGTATATTATGATAGTGAGAAGTAAGTCTAAGGTGAATTATTGAGAATATCACACTATTTCAACACAGAAACAGTAAGAAAGAGCAAGAAAGTGACCATATTTGCCATATAAATAGAGAATAGAAAATCTATCACATCTCAGCTATTCTTTGAACAAATTTACATATCTATGCAGAATTGTGAAGCCAATAAGTCCACACAGATGCCTGTCAAAAATTATTTGGTTTGGATCATGTCGAGTTTCTCGATAAAAAAACCGATGACTCCGGGATCAGCGACATTTTCAAAAATTGTGTAATTTTACTTTTGCCTGGAAACGCTCCAGAATTGTATATTATGATAGTGAGAAGTAAGTCTAAGGTGAATTATTGAGAATATCACACTATTTCAACACAGAAACAGTAAGAAAGAGCAAGAAAGTGACCATATTTGCCATTATAAATAGAGAATAGAAAATCTATCACATCTCAGCTATTCTTTGAACAAATTTACATATCTATGCAGAATTGTGAAGCCAATAAGTCCACACAGATGCCTGTCAAAAATTATTTGGATTGGAACATGTCGAGTTTCTCGATAAAAAAACCGATGACTCCGGGATCAGCGACATTTTCAAAAATTGTGAAATTTTACTTTTGCCTGGAAACGCTCCAGAATTGTATATTATGATAGTGAGAAGTAAGTCTAAGGTGAATTATTGAGAATATCACACTATTTCAACACAGAAACAGTAAGAAAGAGCAAGAAAGTGACCATATTTGCCATATAAATAGAGAATAGAAAATCTATCACATCTCAGCTATTCTTTGAACGACTTTACATATCTATGCAGAATTGTGAAGCCAATAAGTCCACACAGATGCCTGTCAAAAATTATTTGGATTGGAACATGTCGAGTTTCTCGATAAAAAAACCGATGACTCCGGGATCAGCGACATTTTCAAAAATTGTGTAATTTTACTTTTGCCTGGAAACGCTCCAGAATTGTATATTATGATAGTGAGAAGTAAGTCTAAGGTGAATTATTGAGAATATCACACTATTTCAACACAGAAACAGTAAGAAAGAGCAAGAAAGTGACCATATTTGCCATATAAATAGAGAATAGAAAATCTATCACATCTCAGCTATTCTTTGAACAAATTTACATATCTATGCAGAATTGTGAAGCCAATAAGTCCACACAGATGCCTGTCAAAAATTATTTGGATTGGAACATGTCGAGTTTCTCGATAAAAAAACCGATGACTCCGGGATCAGCGACATTTTCAAAAATTGTGAAATTTTACTTTTGCCTGGAAACGCTCCAGAATTGTATATTATGATAGTGAGAAGTAAGTCTAAGGTGAATTATTGAGAATATCACACTATTTCAACACAGAAACAGTAAGAAAGAGCAAGAAAGTGACCATATTTGCCATATAAATAGAGAATAGAAAATCTATCACATCTCAGCTATTCTTTGAACAAATTTACATATCTATGCAGAATTGTGAAGCCAATAAGTCCACACAGATGCCTGTCAAAAATTATTTGGTTTGGATCATGTCGAGTTTCTCGATAAAAAAACCGATGACTCCGGGATCAGCGACATTTTCAAAAATTGTGTAATTTTACTTTTGCCTGGAAACGCTCCAGAATTGTATATTATGATAGGGAGAAGTAAGTCTAAGGTGAATTATTGAGAATATCACACTATTTCAACACAGAAACAGTAAGAAAGAGCAAGAAAGTGACCATATTTGCCATATAAATAGAGAATAGAAAATCTATCACATCTCAGCTATTCTTTGAACAAATTTACATATCTATGCAGAATTGTGAAGCCAATAAGTCCACACAGATGCCTGTCAAAAATTATTTGGTTTGGATCATGTCGAGTTTCTCCATAAAAAAACCGATGACTCCGGGATCAGCGACATTTTCAAAAATTGTGTAATTTTACTTTTGTCTGGAAACGCTCTAGAATTGTATATTATGATAGGGAGAAGTAAGTCTAAGGTGAATTATTGAGAATATCACACTATTTTAACACAGAAACAGTAAGAAAGAGCAAGAAAGTGACCATATTTGCCATATAAATAGAGAATAGAAAATCTATCACATCTCAGCTATTCTTTGAACAAATTTACATATCTATGCAGAATTGTGAAGCCAATAAGTCCACACAGATGCCTGTCAAAAATTATTTGGTTTGGAACATGTCGAGTTTCTCGATAAAAAAACCGATGACTCCGGGATCAGCGACATTTTCAAAAATTGTGTAATTTTACTTTTGTCTGGAAACGCTCCAGAATTGTATATTATGATAGGGAGAAGTAAGTCTAAGGTGAATTATTGAGAATATCACACTATTTTAACACAGAAACAGTAAGAAAGAGCAAGAAAGTGACCATATTTGCCATATAAATAGAGAATAGAAAATCTATCACATCTCAGCTATTCTTTGAACAAATTTACATATCTATGCAGAATTGTGAAGCCAATAAGTCCACACAGATGCCTGTCAAAAATTATTTGGTTTGGAACATGTCGAGTTTCTCGATAAAAAAACCGATGACTCCGGGATCAGCGACATTTTAAAAAATTGTGAAATTTTACTTTTGCCTGGAAACGCTCCAGAATTGTATATTATGATAGTGAGAAGTAAGTCTAAGGTGAATTATTGAGAATATCACACTATTTCAACACAGAAACAGTAAGAAAGAGCAAGAAAGTGACCATATTTGCCATATAAATAGAGAATAGAAAATCTATCACATCTCAGCTATTCTTTGAACAAATTTACATATCTATGCAGAATTGTGAAGCCAATAAGTCCACACAGATGCCTGTCAAAAATTATTTGGTTTGGAACATGTCGAGTTTCTCGATAAAAAAACCGATGACTCCGGGATCAGCGACATTTTCAAAAATTGTGTAATTTTACTTTTGTCTGGAAACGCTCCAGAATTGTATATTATGATAGGGAGAAGTAAGTCTAAGGTGAATTATTGAGAATATCACACTATTTTAACACAGAAACAGTAAGAAAGAGCAAGAAAGTGACCATATTTGCCATATAAATAGAGAATAGAAAATCTATCACATCTCAGCTATTCTTTGAACAAATTTACATATCTATGCAGAATTGTGAAGCCAATAAGTCCACACAGATGCCTGTCAAAAATTATTTGGTTTGGAACATGTCGAGTTTCTCGATAAAAAAACCGATGACTCCGGGATCAGCGACATTTTAAAAAATTGTGAAATTTTACTTTTGCCTGGAAACGCTCCAGAATTGTATATTATGATAGTGAGAAGTAAGTCTAAGGTGAATTATTGAGAATATCACACTATTTCAACACAGAAACAGTAAGAAAGAGCAAGAAAGTGACCATATTTGCCATATAAATAGAGAATAGAAAATCTATCACATCTCAGCTATTCTTTGAACAAATTTACATATCTATGCAGAATTGTGAAGCCAATAAGTCCACACAGATGCCTGTCAAAAATTATTTGGTTTGGATCATGTCGAGTTTCTCGATAAAAAAACCGATGACTCCGGGATCAGCGACATTTTCAAAAATTGTGTAATTTTACTTTTGCCTGGAAACGCTCCAGAATTGTATATTATGATAGTGAGAAGTAAGTCTAAGGTGAATTATTGAGAATATCACACTATTTCAACACAGAAACAGTAAGAAAGAGCAAGAAAGTGACCATATTTGCCATTATAAATAGAGAATAGAAAATCTATCACATCTCAGCTATTCTTTGAACAAATTTACATATCTATGCAGAATTGTGAAGCCAATAAGTCCACACAGATGCCTGTCAAAAATTATTTGGATTGGAACATGTCGAGTTTCTCGATAAAAAAACCGATGACTCCGGGATCAGCGACATTTTCAAAAATTGTGAAATTTTACTTTTGCCTGGAAACGCTCCAGAATTGTATATTATGATAGTGAGAAGTAAGTCTAAGGTGAATTATTGAGAATATCACACTATTTCAACACAGAAACAGTAAGAAAGAGCAAGAAAGTGACCATATTTGCCATATAAATAGAGAATAGAAAATCTATCACATCTCAGCTATTCTTTGAACAAATTTACATATCTATGCAGAATTGTGAAGCCAATAAGTCCACACAGATGCCTGTCAAAAATTATTTGGATTGGAACATGTCGAGTTTCTCGATAAAAAAACCGATGACTCCGGGATCAGCGACATTTTCAAAAATTGTGAAATTTTACTTTTGCCTGGAAACGCTCCAGAATTGTATATTATGATAGTGAGAAGTAAGTCTAAGGTGAATTATTGAGAATATCACACTATTTCAACACAGAAACAGTAAGAAAGAGCAAGAAAGTGACCATATTTGCCATATAAATAGAGAATAGAAAATCTATCACATCTCAGCTATTCTTTGAACAAATTTACATATCTATGCAGAATTGTGAAGCCAATAAGTCCACACAGATGCCTGTCAAAAATTATTTGGTTTGGATCATGTCGAGTTTCTCGATAAAAAAACCGATGACTCCGGGATCAGCGACATTTTCAAAAATTGTGTAATTTTACTTTTGCCTGGAAACGCTCCAGAATTGTATATTATGATAGGGAGAAGTAAGTCTAAGGTGAATTATTGAGAATATCACACTATTTCAACACAGAAACAGTAAGAAAGAGCAAGAAAGTGACCATATTTGCCATATAAATAGAGAATAGAAAATCTATCACATCTCAGCTATTCTTTGAACAAATTTACATATCTATGCAGAATTGTGAAGCCAATAAGTCCACACAGATGCCTGTCAAAAATTATTTGGTTTGGATCATGTCGAGTTTCTCCATAAAAAAACCGATGACTCCGGGATCAGCGACATTTTCAAAAATTGTGTAATTTTACTTTTGTCTGGAAACGCTCTAGAATTGTATATTATGATAGGGAGAAGTAAGTCTAAGGTGAATTATTGAGAATATCACACTATTTTAACACAGAAACAGTAAGAAAGAGCAAGAAAGTGACCATATTTGCCATATAAATAGAGAATAGAAAATCTATCACATCTCAGCTATTCTTTGAACAAATTTACATATCTATGCAGAATTGTGAAGCCAATAAGTCCACACAGATGCCTGTCAAAAATTATTTGGTTTGGAACATGTCGAGTTTCTCGATAAAAAAACCGATGACTCCGGGATCAGCGACATTTTCAAAAATTGTGTAATTTTACTTTTGTCTGGAAACGCTCCAGAATTGTATATTATGATAGGGAGAAGTAAGTCTAAGGTGAATTATTGAGAATATCACACTATTTTAACACAGAAACAGTAAGAAAGAGCAAGAAAGTGACCATATTTGCCATATAAATAGAGAATAGAAAATCTATCACATCTCAGCTATTCTTTGAACAAATTTACATATCTATGCAGAATTGTGAAGCCAATAAGTCCACACAGATGCCTGTCAAAAATTATTTGGTTTGGAACATGTCGAGTTTCTCGATAAAAAAACCGATGACTCCGGGATCAGCGACATTTTAAAAAATTGTGAAATTTTACTTTTGCCTGGAAACGCTCCAGAATTGTATATTATGATAGTGAGAAGTAAGTCTAAGGTGAATTATTGAGAATATCACACTATTTCAACACAGAAACAGTAAGAAAGAGCAAGAAAGTGACCATATTTGCCATATAAATAGAGAATAGAAAATCTATCACATCTCAGCTATTCTTTGAACAAATTTACATATCTATGCAGAATTGTGAAGCCAATAAGTCCACACAGATGCCTGTCAAAAATTATTTGGTTTGGATCATGTCGAGTTTCTCGATAAAAAAACCGATGACTCCGGGATCAGCGACATTTTCAAAAATTGTGTAATTTTACTTTTGCCTGGAAACGCTCCAGAATTGTATATTATGATAGTGAGAAGTAAGTCTAAGGTGAATTATTGAGAATATCACACTATTTCAACACAGAAACAGTAAGAAAGAGCAAGAAAGTGACCATATTTGCCATTATAAATAGAGAATAGAAAATCTATCACATCTCAGCTATTCTTTGAACAAATTTACATATCTATGCAGAATTGTGAAGCCAATAAGTCCACACAGATGCCTGTCAAAAATTATTTGGATTGGAACATGTCGAGTTTCTCGATAAAAAAACCGATGACTCCGGGATCAGCGACATTTTCAAAAATTGTGAAATTTTACTTTTGCCTGGAAACGCTCCAGAATTGTATATTATGATAGTGAGAAGTAAGTCTAAGGTGAATTATTGAGAATATCACACTATTTCAACACAGAAACAGTAAGAAAGAGCAAGAAAGTGACCATATTTGCCATATAAATAGAGAATAGAAAATCTATCACATCTCAGCTATTCTTTGAACGACTTTACATATCTATGCAGAATTGTGAAGCCAATAAGTCCACACAGATGCCTGTCAAAAATTATTTGGTTTGGATCATGTCGAGTTTCTCGATAAAAAAACCGATGACTCCGGGATCAGCGACATTTTCAAAAATTGTGTAATTTTACTTTTGTCTGGAAACGCTCCAGAATTGTATATTATGATAGGGAGAAGTAAGTCTAAGGTGAATTATTGAGAATATCACACTATTTCAACACAGAAACAGTAAGAAAGAGCAAGAAAGTGACCATATTTGCCATATAAATAGAGAATAGAAAATCTATCACATCTCAGCTATTCTTTGAACAAATTTACATATCTATGCAGAATTGTGAAGCCAATAAGTCCACACAGATGCCTGTCAAAAATTATTTGGTTTGGAACATGTCGAGTTTCTCGATAAAAAAACCGATGACTCCGGGATCAGCGACATTTTCAAAAATTGTGTAATTTTACTTTTGCCTGGAAACGCTCCAGAATTGTATATTATGATAGTGAGAAGTAAGTCTAAGGTGAATTATTGAGAATATCACACTATTTCAACACAGAAACAGTAAGAAAGAGCAAGAAAGTGACCATATTTGCCATTATAAATAGAGAATAGAAAATCTATCACATCTCAGCTATTCTTTGAACAAATTTACATATCTATGCAGAATTGTGAAGCCAATAAGTCCACACAGATGCCTGTCAAAAATTATTTGGATTGGAACATGTCGAGTTTCTCGATAAAAAAACCGATGACTCCGGGATCAGCGACATTTTCAAAAATTGTGAAATTTTACTTTTGCCTGGAAACGCTCCAGAATTGTATATTATGATAGTGAGAAGTAAGTCTAAGGTGAATTATTGAGAATATCACACTATTTCAACACAGAAACAGTAAGAAAGAGCAAGAAAGTGACCATATTTGCCATATAAATAGAGAATAGAAAATCTATCACATCTCAGCTATTCTTTGAACAAATTTACATATCTATGCAGAATTGTGAAGCCAATAAGTCCACACAGATGCCTGTCAAAAATTATTTGGTTTGGATCATGTCGAGTTTCTCGATAAAAAAACCGATGACTCCGGGATCAGCGACATTTTCAAAAATTGTGTAATTTTACTTTTGCCTGGAAACGCTCCAGAATTGTATATTATGATAGGGAGAAGTAAGTCTAAGGTGAATTATTGAGAATATCACACTATTTCAACACAGAAACAGTAAGAAAGAGCAAGAAAGTGACCATATTTGCCATATAAATAGAGAATAGAAAATCTATCACATCTCAGCTATTCTTAGAACAAATTTACATATCTATGCAGAATTGTGAAGCCAATAAGTCCACACAGATGCCTGTCAAAAATTATTTGGTTTGGATCATGTCGAGTTTCTCGATAAAAAAACCGATGACTCCGGGATCAGCGACATTTTCAAAAATTGTGTAATTTTACTTTTGTCTGGAAACGCTCTAGAATTGTATATTATGATAGGGAGAAGTAAGTCTAAGGTGAATTATTGAGAATATCACACTATTTTAACACAGAAACAGTAAGAAAGAGCAAGAAAGTGACCATATTTGCCATATAAATAGAGAATAGAAAATCTATCACATCTCAGCTATTCTTTGAACAAATTTACATATCTATGCAGAATTGTGAAGCCAATAAGTCCACACAGATGCCTGTCAAAAATTATTTGGTTTGGAACATGTCGAGTTTCTCGATAAAAAAACCGATGACTCCGGGATCAGCGACATTTTCAAAAATTGTGTAATTTTACTTTTGTCTGGAAACGCTCCAGAATTGTATATTATGATAGTGAGAAGTAAGTCTAAGGTGAATTATTGAGAATATCACACTATTTCAACACAGAAACAGTAAGAAAGAGCAAGAAAGTGACCATATTTGCCATATAAATAGAGAATAGAAAATCTATCACATCTCAGCTATTCTTTGAACAAATTTACATATCTATGCAGAATTGTGAAGCCAATAAGTCCACACAGATGCCTGTCAAAAATTATTTGGTTTGGATCATGTCGAGTTTCTCGATAAAAAAACCGATGACTCCGGGATCAGCGACATTTTCAAAAATTGTGTAATTTTACTTTTGCCTGGAAACGCTCCAGAATTGTATATTATGATAGTGAGAAGTAAGTCTAAGGTGAATTATTGAGAATATCACACTATTTCAACACAGAAACAGTAAGAAAGAGCAAGAAAGTGACCATATTTGCCATTATAAATAGAGAATAGAAAATCTATCACATCTCAGCTATTCTTTGAACAAATTTACATATCTATGCAGAATTGTGAAGCCAATAAGTCCACACAGATGCCTGTCAAAAATTATTTGGATTGGAACATGTCGAGTTTCTCGATAAAAAAACCGATGACTCCGGGATCAGCGACATTTTAAAAAATTGTGAAATTTTACTTTTGCCTGGAAACGCTCCAGAATTGTATATTATGATAGTGAGAAGTAAGTCTAAGGTGAATTATTGAGAATATCACACTATTTCAACACAGAAACAGTAAGAAAGAGCAAGAAAGTGACCATATTTGCCATATAAATAGAGAATAGAAAATCTATCACATCTCAGCTATTCTTTGAACAAATTTACATATCTATGCAGAATTGTGAAGCCAATAAGTCCACACAGATGCCTGTCAAAAATTATTTGGTTTGGATCATGTCGAGTTTCTCGATAAAAAAACCGATGACTCCGGGATCAGCGACATTTTCAAAAATTGTGTAATTTTACTTTTGCCTGGAAACGCTCCAGAATTGTATATTATGATAGGGAGAAGTAAGTCTAAGGTGAATTATTGAGAATATCACACTATTTCAACACAGAAACAGTAAGAAAGAGCAAGAAAGTGACCATATTTGCCATATAAATAGAGAATAGAAAATCTATCACATCTCAGCTATTCTTTGAACAAATTTACATATCTATGCAGAATTGTGAAGCCAATAAGTCCACACAGATGCCTGTCAAAAATTATTTGGTTTGGATCATGTCGAGTTTCTCCATAAAAAAACCGATGACTCCGGGATCAGCGACATTTTCAAAAATTGTGTAATTTTACTTTTGTCTGGAAACGCTCCAGAATTGTATATTATGATAGGGAGAAGTAAGTCTAAGGTGAATTATTGAGAATATCACACTATTTTAACACAGAAACAGTAAGAAAGAGCAAGAAAGTGACCATATTTGCCATATAAATAGAGAATAGAAAATCTATCACATCTCAGCTATTCTTTGAACAAATTTACATATCTATGCAGAATTGTGAAGCCAATAAGTCCACACAGATGCCTGTCAAAAATTATTTGGTTTGGAACATGTCGAGTTTCTCGATAAAAAAACCGATGACTCCGGGATCAGCGACATTTTCAAAAATTGTGAAATTTTACTTTTGCCTGGAAACGCTCCAGAATTGTATATTATGATAGTGAGAAGTAAGTCTAAGGTGAATTATTGAGAATATCACACTATTTCAACACAGAAACAGTAAGAAAGAGCAAGAAAGTGACCATATTTGCCATATAAATAGAGAATAGAAAATCTATCACATCTCAGCTATTCTTTGAACAAATTTACATATCTATGCAGAATTGTGAAGCCAATAAGTCCACACAGATGCCTGTCAAAAATTATTTGGATTGGAACATGTCGAGTTTCTCGATAAAAAAACCGATGACTCCGGGATCAGCGACATTTTCAAAAATTGTGTAATTTTACTTTTGCCTGGAAACGCTCCAGAATTGTATATTATGATAGGGAGAAGTAAGTCTAAGGTGAATTATTGAGAATATCACACTATTTCAACACAGAAACAGTAAGAAAGAGCAAGAAAGTGACCATATTTGCCATATAAATAGAGAATAGAAAATCTATCACATCTCAGCTATTCTTTGAACAAATTTACATATCTATGCAGAATTGTGAAGCCAATAAGTCCACACAGATGCCTGTCAAAAATTATTTGGTTTGGATCATGTCGAGTTTCTCCATAAAAAAACCGATGACTCCGGGATCAGCGACATTTTCAAAATTGTGTAATTTTACTTTTGTCTGGAAACGCTCTAGAATTGTATATTATGATAGGGAGAAGTAAGTCTAAGGTGAATTATTGAGAATATCACACTATTTTAACACAGAAACAGTAAGAAAGAGCAAGAAAGTGACCATATTTGCCATATAAATAGAGAATAGAAAATCTATCACATCTCAGCTATTCTTTGAACAAATTTACATATCTATGCAGAATTGTGAAGCCAATAAGTCCACACAGATGCCTGTCAAAAATTATTTGGTTTGGAACATGTCGAGTTTCTCGATAAAAAAACCGATGACTCCGGGATCAGCGACATTTTCAAAAATTGTGTAATTTTACTTTTGTCTGGAAACGCTCCAGAATTGTATATTATGATAGGGAGAAGTAAGTCTAAGGTGAATTATTGAGAATATCACACTATTTTAACACAGAAACAGTAAGAAAGAGCAAGAAAGTGACCATATTTGCCATATAAATAGAGAATAGAAAATCTATCACATCTCAGCTATTCTTTGAACAAATTTACATATCTATGCAGAATTGTGAAGCCAATAAGTCCACACAGATGCCTGTCAAAAATTATTTGGTTTGGAACATGTCGAGTTTCTCGATAAAAAAACCGATGACTCCGGGATCAGCGACATTTTAAAAAATTGTGAAATTTTACTTTTGCCTGGAAACGCTCCAGAATTGTATATTATGATAGTGAGAAGTAAGTCTAAGGTGAATTATTGAGAATATCACACTATTTCAACACAGAAACAGTAAGAAAGAGCAAGAAAGTGACCATATTTGCCATATAAATAGAGAATAGAAAATCTATCACATCTCAGCTATTCTTTGAACAAATTTACATATCTATGCAGAATTGTGAAGCCAATAAGTCCACACAGATGCCTGTCAAAAATTATTTGGTTTGGATCATGTCGAGTTTCTCGATAAAAAAACCGATGACTCCGGGATCAGCGACATTTTCAAAAATTGTGTAATTTTACTTTTGCCTGGAAACGCTCCAGAATTGTATATTATGATAGTGAGAAGTAAGTCTAAGGTGAATTATTGAGAATATCACACTATTTCAACACAGAAACAGTAAGAAAGAGCAAGAAAGTGACCATATTTGCCATTATAAATAGAGAATAGAAAATCTATCACATCTCAGCTATTCTTTGAACAAATTTACATATCTATGCAGAATTGTGAAGCCAATAAGTCCACACAGATGCCTGTCAAAAATTATTTGGATTGGAACATGTCGAGTTTCTCGATAAAAAAACCGATGACTCCGGGATCAGCGACATTTTCAAAAATTGTGAAATTTTACTTTTGCCTGGAAACGCTCCAGAATTGTATATTATGATAGTGAGAAGTAAGTCTAAGGTGAATTATTGAGAATATCACACTATTTCAACACAGAAACAGTAAGAAAGAGCAAGAAAGTGACCATATTTGCCATATAAATAGAGAATAGAAAATCTATCACATCTCAGCTATTCTTTGAACGACTTTACATATCTATGCAGAATTGTGAAGCCAATAAGTCCACACAGATGCCTGTCAAAAATTATTTGGTTTGGATCATGTCGAGTTTCTCGATAAAAAAACCGATGACTCCGGGATCAGCGACATTTTCAAAAATTGTGTAATTTTACTTTTGTCTGGAAACGCTCCAGAATTGTATATTATGATAGGGAGAAGTAAGTCTAAGGTGAATTATTGAGAATATCACACTATTTCAACACAGAAACAGTAAGAAAGAGCAAGAAAGTGACCATATTTGCCATATAAATAGAGAATAGAAAATCTATCACATCTCAGCTATTCTTTGAACAAATTTACATATCTATGCAGAATTGTGAAGCCAATAAGTCCACACAGATGCCTGTCAAAAATTATTTGGATTGGAACATGTCGAGTTTCTCGATAAAAAAACCGATGACTCCGGGATCAGCGACATTTTCAAAAATTGTGTAATTTTACTTTTGCCTGGAAACGCTCCAGAATTGTATATTATGATAGTGAGAAGTAAGTCTAAGGTGAATTATTGAGAATATCACACTATTTCAACACAGAAACAGTAAGAAAGAGCAAGAAAGTGACCATATTTGCCATTATAAATAGAGAATAGAAAATCTATCACATCTCAGCTATTCTTTGAACAAATTTACATATCTATGCAGAATTGTGAAGCCAATAAGTCCACACAGATGCCTGTCAAAAATTATTTGGATTGGAACATGTCGAGTTTCTCGATAAAAAAACCGATGACTCCGGGATCAGCGACATTTTCAAAAATTGTGAAATTTTACTTTTGCCTGGAAACGCTCCAGAATTGTATATTATGATAGTGAGAAGTAAGTCTAAGGTGAATTATTGAGAATATCACACTATTTCAACACAGAAACAGTAAGAAAGAGCAAGAAAGTGACCATATTTGCCATATAAATAGAGAATAGAAAATCTATCACATCTCAGCTATTCTTTGAACAAATTTACATATCTATGCAGAATTGTGAAGCCAATAAGTCCACACAGATGCCTGTCAAAAATTATTTGGATTGGAACATGTCGAGTTTCTCGATAAAAAAACCGATGACTCCGGGATCAGCGACATTTTAAAAAATTGTGAAATTTTACTTTTGCCTGGAAACGCTCCAGAATTGTATATTATGATAGTGAGAAGTAAGTCTAAGGTGAATTATTGAGAATATCACACTATTTCAACACAGAAACAGTAAGAAAGAGCAAGAAAGTGACCATATTTGCCATATAAATAGAGAATAGAAAATCTATCACATCTCAGCTATTCTTTGAACAAATTTACATATCTATGCAGAATTGTGAAGCCAATAAGTCCACACAGATGCGTCAAAAATTATTTGGTTTGGATCATGTCGAGTTTCTCGATAAAAAAACCGATGACTCCGGGATCAGCGACATTTTCAAAAATTGTGTAATTTTACTTTTGCCTGGAAACGCTCCAGAATTGTATATTATGATAGGGAGAAGTAAGTCTAAGGTGAATTATTGAGAATATCACACTATTTCAACACAGAAACAGTAAGAAAGAGCAAGAAAGTGACCATATTTGCCATATAAATAGAGAATAGAAAATCTATCACATCTCAGCTATTCTTAGAACAAATTTACATATCTATGCAGAATTGTGAAGCCAATAAGTCCACACAGATGCCTGTCAAAAATTATTTGGTTGGATCATGTCGAGTTTCTCGATAAAAAAACCGATGACTCCGGGATCAGCGACATTTTCAAAAATTGTGTAATTTTACTTTTGTCTGGAAACGCTCCAGAATTGTATATTATGATAGGGAGAAGTAAGTCTAAGGTGAATTATTGAGAATATCACACTATTTTAACACAGAAACAGTAAGAAAGAGCAAGAAAGTGACCATATTTGCCATATAAATAGAGAATAGAAAATCTATCACATCTCAGCTATTCTTTGAACAAATTTACATATCTATGCAGAATTGTGAAGCCAATAAGTCCACACAGATGCCTGTCAAAAATTATTTGGTTTGGAACATGTCGAGTTTCTCGATAAAAAACCGATGACTCCGGGGATCAGCGACATTTTCAAAAATTGTGTAATTTTACTTTTGTCTGGAAACGCTCCAGAATTGTATATTATGATAGTGAGAAGTAAGTCTAAGGTGAATTATTGAGAATATCACACTATTTCAACACAGAAACAGTAAGAAAGAGCAAGAAAGTGACCATATTTGCCATATAAATAGAGAATAGAAAATCTATCACATCTCAGCTATTCTTTGAACAAATTTACATATCTATGCAGAATTGTGAAGCCAATAAGTCCACACAGATGCCTGTCAAAAATTATTTGGTTTGGATCATGTCGAGTTTCTCGATAAAAAAACCGATGACTCCGGGATCAGCGACATTTTCAAAAATTGTGTAATTTTACTTTTGCCTGGAAAACGCTCCAGAATTGTATATTATGATAGTGAGAAGTAAGTCTAAGGTGAATTATTGAGAATATCACACTATTTCAACACAGAAACAGTAAGAAAGAGCAAGAAAGTGACCATATTTGCCATTATAAATAGAGAATAGAAAATCTATCACATCTCAGCTATTCTTTGAACAAATTTACATATCTATGCAGAATTGTGAAGCCAATAAGTCCACACAGATGCCTGTCAAAAATTATTTGGTTTGGATCATGTCGAGTTTCTCGATAAAAAAACCGATGACTCCGGGATCAGCGACATTTTCAAAAATTGTGTAATTTTACTTTTGCCTGGAAACGCTCCAGAATTGTATATTATGATAGGGAGAAGTAAGTCTAAGGTGAATTATTGAGAATATCACACTATTTCAACACAGAAACAGTAAGAAAGAGCAAGAAAGTGACCATATTTGCCATATAAATAGAGAATAGAAAATCTATCACATCTCAGCTATTCTTTGAACAAATTTACATATCTATGCAGAATTGTGAAGCCAATAAGTCCACACAGATGCCTGTCAAAAATTATTTGGTTTGGATCATGTCGAGTTTCTCCATAAAAAAACCGATGACTCCGGATCAGCGACATTTTCAAAAATTGTGTAATTTTACTTTTGCCTGGAAACGCTCCAGAATTGTATATTATGATAGGGAGAAGTAAGTCTAAGGTGAATTATTGAGAATATCACACTATTTTAACACAGAAACAGTAAGAAAGAGCAAGAAAGTGACCATATTTGCCATATAAATAGAGAATAGAAAATCTATCACATCTCAGCTATTCTTTGAACAAATTTACATATCTATGCAGAATTTGTGAAGCCAATAAGTCCACACAGATGCCTGTCAAAAATTATTTGGTTTG
>OY365812.1:15640082-15948587 GCA_959347315.1 Bimastos eiseni
AATTGTGAAGCCAATAAGTCCACACAGATGCCTGTCAAAAATTATTTGGTTTGGATCATGTCGAGTTTCTCCATAAAAAAACCGATGACTCCGGGATCAGCGACATTTTCAAAAATTGTGTAATTTTACTTTTGCCTGGAAACGCTCCAGAATTGTATATTATGATAGTGAGAAGTAAGTCTAAGGTGAATTATTGAGAATATCACACTATTTCAACACAGAAACAGTAAGAAAGAGCAAGAAAGTGACCATATTTGCCATATAAATAGAGAATAGAAAATCTATCACATCTCAGCTATTCTTTGAACAAATTTACATATCTATGCAGAATTGTGAAGCCAATAAGTCCACACAGATGCCTGTCAAAAATTATTTGGTTTGGATCATGTCGAGTTTCTCGATAAAAAAACCGATGACTCCGGGATCAGCGACATTTTCAAAAATTGTGTAATTTTACTTTTGTCTGGAAACGCTCCAGAATTGTATATTATGATAGGGAGAAGTAAGTCTAAGGTGAATTATTGAGAATATCACACTATTTTAACACAGAAACAGTAAGAAAGAGCAAGAAAGTGACCATATTTGCCATATAAATAGAGAATAGAAAATCTATCACATCTCAGCTATTCTTTGAACAAATTTACATATCTATGCAGAATTGTGAAGCCAATAAGTCCACACAGATGCCTGTCAAAAATTATTTGGTTTGGAACATGTCGAGTTTCTCGATAAAAAAACCGATGACTCCGGGATCAGCGACATTTTCAAAAATTGTGAAATTTTACTTTTGCCTGGAAACGCTCCAGAATTGTATATTATGATAGTGAGAAGTAAGTCTAAGGTGAATTATTGAGAATATCACACTATTTCAACACAGAAACAGTAAGAAAGAGCAAGAAAGTGACCATATTTGCCATATAAATAGAGAATAGAAAATCTATCACATCTCAGCTATTCTTTGAACAAATTTACATATCTATGCAGAATTGTGAAGCCAATAAGTCCACACAGATGCCTGTCAAAAATTATTTGGTTTGGATCATGTCGAGTTTCTCGATAAAAAAACCGATGACTCCGGGATCAGCGACATTTTCAAAAATTGTGTAATTTTACTTTTGCCTGGAAACGCTCCAGAATTGTATATTATGATAGGGAGAAGTAAGTCTAAGGTGAATTATTGAGAATATCACACTATTTCAACACAGAAACAGTAAGAAAGAGCAAGAAAGTGACCATATTTGCCATATAAATAGAGAATAGAAAATCTATCACATCTCAGCTATTCTTTGAACAAATTTACATATCTATGCAGAATTGTGAAGCCAATAAGTCCACACAGATGCCTGTCAAAAATTATTTGGTTTGGATCATGTCGAGTTTCTCCATAAAAAAACCGATGACTCCGGGATCAGCGACATTTTCAAAAATTGTGTAATTTTACTTTTGTCTGGAAACGCTCCAGAATTGTATATTATGATAGGGAGAAGTAAGTCTAAGGTGAATTATTGAGAATATCACACTATTTTAACACAGAAACAGTAAGAAAGAGCAAGAAAGTGACCATATTTGCCATATAAATAGAGAATAGAAAATCTATCACATCTCAGCTATTCTTTGAACAAATTTACATATCTATGCAGAATTGTGAAGCCAATAAGTCCACACAGATGCCTGTCAAAAATTATTTGGTTTGGAACATGTCGAGTTTCTCGATAAAAAAACCGATGACTCCGGGATCAGCGACATTTTAAAAAATTGTGTAATTTTACTTTTGTCTGGAAACGCTCCAGAATTGTATATTATGATAGGGAGAAGTAAGTCTAAGGTGAATTATTGAGAATATCACACTATTTTAACACAGAAACAGTAAGAAAGAGCAAGAAAGTGACCATATTTGCCATATAAATAGAGAATAGAAAATCTATCACATCTCAGCTATTCTTTGAACAAATTTACATATCTATGCAGAATTGTGAAGCCAATAAGTCCACACAGATGCCTGTCAAAAATTATTTGGTTTGGAACATGTCGAGTTTCTCGATAAAAAAACCGATGACTCCGGGATCAGCGACATTTTCAAAAATTGTGAAATTTTACTTTTGCCTGGAAACGCTCCAGAATTGTATATTATGATAGTGAGAAGTAAGTCTAAGGTGAATTATTGAGAATATCACACTATTTCAACACAGAAACAGTAAGAAAGAGCAAGAAAGTGACCATATTTGCCATATAAATAGAGAATAGAAAATCTATCACATCTCAGCTATTCTTTGAACAAATTTACATATCTATGCAGAATTGTGAAGCCAATAAGTCCACACAGATGCCTGTCAAAAATTATTTGGTTTGGATCATGTCGAGTTTCTCCATAAAAAAACCGATGACTCCGGGATCAGCGACATTTTCAAAAATTGTGTAATTTTACTTTTGCCTGGAAACGCTCCAGAATTGTATATTATGATAGTGAGAAGTAAGTCTAAGGTGAATTATTGAGAATATCACACTATTTCAACACAGAAACAGTAAGAAAGAGCAAGAAAGTGACCATATTTGCCATATAAATAGAGAATAGAAAATCTATCACATCTCAGCTATTCTTTGAACAAATTTACATATCTATGCAGAATTGTGAAGCCAATAAGTCCACACAGATGCCTGTCAAAAATTATTTGGTTTGGATCATGTCGAGTTTCTCGATAAAAAAACCGATGACTCCGGGATCAGCGACATTTTAAAAAATTGTGTAATTTTACTTTTGTCTGGAAACGCTCCAGAATTGTATATTATGATAGGGAGAAGTAAGTCTAAGGTGAATTATTGAGAATATCACACTATTTTAACACAGAAACAGTAAGAAAGAGCAAGAAAGTGACCATATTTGCCATATAAATAGAGAATAGAAAATCTATCACATCTCAGCTATTCTTTGAACAAATTTACATATCTATGCAGAATTGTGAAGCCAATAAGTCCACACAGATGCCTGTCAAAAATTATTTGGTTTGGAACATGTCGAGTTTCTCGATAAAAAAACCGATGACTCCGGGATCAGCGACATTTTCAAAAATTGTGAAATTTTACTTTTGCCTGGAAACGCTCCAGAATTGTATATTATGATAGTGAGAAGTAAGTCTAAGGTGAATTATTGAGAATATCACACTATTTCAACACAGAAACAGTAAGAAAGAGCAAGAAAGTGACCATATTTGCCATATAAATAGAGAATAGAAAATCTATCACATCTCAGCTATTCTTTGAACAAATTTACATATCTATGCAGAATTGTGAAGCCAATAAGTCCACACAGATGCCTGTCAAAAATTATTTGGTTTGGATCATGTCGAGTTTCTCCATAAAAAAACCGATGACTCCGGGATCAGCGACATTTTCAAAAATTGTGTAATTTTACTTTTGCCTGGAAACGCTCCAGAATTGTATATTATGATAGTGAGAAGTAAGTCTAAGGTGAATTATTGAGAATATCACACTATTTCAACACAGAAACAGTAAGAAAGAGCAAGAAAGTGACCATATTTGCCATATAAATAGAGAATAGAAAATCTATCACATCTCAGCTATTCTTTGAACAAATTTACATATCTATGCAGAATTGTGAAGCCAATAAGTCCACACAGATGCCTGTCAAAAATTATTTGGTTTGGATCATGTCGAGTTTCTCGATAAAAAAACCGATGACTCCGGGATCAGCGACATTTTCAAAAATTGTGTAATTTTACTTTTGTCTGGAAACGCTCCAGAATTGTATATTATGATAGGGAGAAGTAAGTCTAAGGTGAATTATTGAGAATATCACACTATTTTAACACAGAAACAGTAAGAAAGAGCAAGAAAGTGACCATTTTTGCCATATAAATAGAGAATAGAAATTCTATCACATCTCAGCTATTCTTTGAACAAATTTACATATCTATGCAGAATTGTGAAGCCAATAAGTCCACACAGATGCCGGTTAAATATTATTTGGTTTGGATCATGTCGAGTTTCTCGATAAAAAAACCGATGACTCCGGGATCAGCGACATTTTCAAAAATTGTGAAATTTTACTTTTGCCTGGAAACGCTCCAGAATTGTATATTATGATAGTGAGAAGTAAGTCTAAGGTGAATTATTGAGAATATCACACTATTTTAACACAGAAACAGTAAGAAAGAGCAAGAAAGTGACCATATTTGCCATTAAAAATAGAGAATAGAAAATCTATCACATCTCAGCTATTCTTTGAACAAATTTACATATCTATGCAGAATTGTGAAGCCAATAAGTCCACACAGATGCCTGTCAAAAATTATTTGGTTTGGATCATGTCGAGTTTCTCGATAAAAAAACCGATGACTCCGGGATCAGCGACATTTTCAAAAATTGTGTAATTTTACTTTTGTCTGGAAACGCTCCAGAATTGTATATTATGATAGGGAGAAGTAAGTCTAAGGTGAATTATTGAGAATATCACACTATTTTAACACAGAAACAGTAAGAAAGAGCAAGAAAGTGACCATATTTGCCATATAAATAGAGAATAGAAAATCTATCACATCTCAGCTATTCTTTGAACAAATTTACATATCTATGCAGAATTGTGAAGCCAATAAGTCCACACAGATGCCTGTCAAAAATTATTTGGTTTGGATCATGTCGAGTTTCTCGATAAAAAAACCGATGACTTCGGGATCAGCGACATTTTCAAAAATTGTGTAATTTTACTTTTGTCTGGAAACGCTCCAGAATTGTATATTATGATAGGGAGAAGTAAGTCTAAGGTGAATTATTGAGAATATCACACTATTTCAACACAGAAACAGTAAGAAAGAGCAAGAAAGTGACCATATTTGCCATATAAATAGAGAATAGAAAATCTATCACATCTCAGCTATTCTTTGAACAAATTTACATATCTATGCAGAATTGTGAAGCCAATAAGTCCACACAGATGCCTGTCAAAAATTATTTGGATTGGAACATGTCGAGTTTCTCGATAAAAAAACCGATGACTCCGGGATCAGCGACATTTTAAAAAATTGTGTAATTTTACTTTTGCCTGGAAACGCTCCAGAATTGTATATTATGATAGTGAGAAGTAAGTCTAAGGTGAATTATTGAGAATATCACACTATTTCAACACAGAAACAGTAAGAAAGAGCAAGAAAGTGACCATATTTGCCATATAAATAGAGAATAGAAAATCTATCACATCTCAGCTATTCTTTGAACAAATTTACATATCTATGCAGAATTGTGAAGCCAATAAGTCCACACAGATGCCTGTCAAAAATTATTTGGTTTGGATCATGTCGAGTTTCTCGATAAAAAAACCGATGACTCCGGGATCAGCGACATTTTCAAAAATTGTGTAATTTTACTTTTGCCTGGAAACGCTCCAGAATTGTATATTATGATAGGGAGAAGTAAGTCTAAGGTGAATTATTGAGAATATCACACTATTTCAACACAGAAACAGTAAGAAAGAGCAAGAAAGTGACCATATTTGCCATATAAATAGAGAATAGAAAATCTATCACATCTCAGCTATTCTTTGAACAAATTTACATATCTATGCAGAATTGTGAAGCCAATAAGTCCACACAGATGCCTGTCAAAAATTATTTGGTTTGGATCATGTCGAGTTTCTCCATAAAAAAACCGATGACTCCGGGATCAGCGACATTTTCAAAAATTGTGTAATTTTACTTTTGCCTGGAAACGCTCCAGAATTGTATATTATGATAGTGAGAAGTAAGTCTAAGGTGAATTATTGAGAATATCACACTATTTCAACACAGAAACAGTAAGAAAGAGCAAGAAAGTGACCATATTTGCCATATAAATAGAGAATAGAAAATCTATCACATCTCAGCTATTCTTTGAACAAATTTACATATCTATGCAGAATTGTGAAGCCAATAAGTCCACACAGATGCCTGTCAAAAATTATTTGGTTTGGATCATGTCGAGTTTCTCGATAAAAAAACCGATGACTCCGGGATCAGCGACATTTTAAAAAATTGTGTAATTTTACTTTTGTCTGGAAACGCTCCAGAATTGTATATTATGATAGGGAGAAGTAAGTCTAAGGTGAATTATTGAGAATATCACACTATTTTAACACAGAAACAGTAAGAAAGAGCAAGAAAGTGACCATATTTGCCATATAAATAGAGAATAGAAAATCTATCACATCTCAGCTATTCTTTGAACAAATTTACATATCTATGCAGAATTGTGAAGCCAATAAGTCCACACAGATGCCTGTCAAAAATTATTTGGTTTGGAACATGTCGAGTTTCTCGATAAAAAAACCGATGACTCCGGGATCAGCGACATTTTCAAAAATTGTGAAATTTTACTTTTGCCTGGAAACGCTCCAGAATTGTATATTATGATAGTGAGAAGTAAGTCTAAGGTGAATTATTGAGAATATCACACTATTTCAACACAGAAACAGTAAGAAAGAGCAAGAAAGTGACCATATTTGCCATATAAATAGAGAATAGAAAATCTATCACATCTCAGCTATTCTTTGAACAAATTTACATATCTATGCAGAATTGTGAAGCCAATAAGTCCACACAGATGCCTGTCAAAAATTATTTGGTTTGGATCATGTCGAGTTTCTCCATAAAAAAACCGATGACTCCGGGATCAGCGACATTTTCAAAAATTGTGTAATTTTACTTTTGCCTGGAAACGCTCCAGAATTGTATATTATGATAGTGAGAAGTAAGTCTAAGGTGAATTATTGAGAATATCACACTATTTCAACACAGAAACAGTAAGAAAGAGCAAGAAAGTGACCATATTTGCCATATAAATAGAGAATAGAAAATCTATCACATCTCAGCTATTCTTTGAACAAATTTACATATCTATGCAGAATTGTGAAGCCAATAAGTCCACACAGATGCCTGTCAAAAATTATTTGGTTTGGATCATGTCGAGTTTCTCGATAAAAAAACCGATGACTCCGGGATCAGCGACATTTTAAAAAATTGTGTAATTTTACTTTTGTCTGGAAACGCTCCAGAATTGTATATTATGATAGGGAGAAGTAAGTCTAAGGTGAATTATTGAGAATATCACACTATTTTAACACAGAAACAGTAAGAAAGAGCAAGAAAGTGACCATATTTGCCATATAAATAGAGAATAGAAAATCTATCACATCTCAGCTATTCTTTGAACAAATTTACATATCTATGCAGAATTGTGAAGCCAATAAGTCCACACAGATGCCTGTCAAAAATTATTTGGTTTGGAACATGTCGAGTTTCTCGATAAAAAAACCGATGACTCCGGGATCAGCGACATTTTCAAAAATTGTGAAATTTTACTTTTGCCTGGAAACGCTCCAGAATTGTATATTATGATAGTGAGAAGTAAGTCTAAGGTGAATTATTGAGAATATCACACTATTTCAACACAGAAACAGTAAGAAAGAGCAAGAAAGTGACCATATTTGCCATATAAATAGAGAATAGAAAATCTATCACATCTCAGCTATTCTTTGAACAAATTTACATATCTATGCAGAATTGTGAAGCCAATAAGTCCACACAGATGCCTGTCAAAAATTATTTGGTTTGGATCATGTCGAGTTTCTCCATAAAAAAACCGATGACTCCGGGATCAGCGACATTTTCAAAAATTGTGTAATTTTACTTTTGCCTGGAAACGCTCCAGAATTGTATATTATGATAGTGAGAAGTAAGTCTAAGGTGAATTATTGAGAATATCACACTATTTCAACACAGAAACAGTAAGAAAGAGCAAGAAAGTGACCATATTTGCCATATAAATAGAGAATAGAAAATCTATCACATCTCAGCTATTCTTTGAACAAATTTACATATCTATGCAGAATTGTGAAGCCAATAAGTCCACACAGATGCCTGTCAAAAATTATTTGGTTTGGATCATGTCGAGTTTCTCGATAAAAAAACCGATGACTCCGGGATCAGCGACATTTTCAAAAATTGTGTAATTTTACTTTTGTCTGGAAACGCTCCAGAATTGTATATTATGATAGGGAGAAGTAAGTCTAAGGTGAATTATTGAGAATATCACACTATTTTAACACAGAAACAGTAAGAAAGAGCAAGAAAGTGACCATTTTTGCCATATAAATAGAGAATAGAAATTCTATCACATCTCAGCTATTCTTTGAACAAATTTACATATCTATGCAGAATTGTGAAGCCAATAAGTCCACACAGATGCCGGTTAAATATTATTTGGTTTGGATCATGTCGAGTTTCTCGATAAAAAAACCGATGACTCCGGGATCAGCGACATTTTCAAAAATTGTGAAATTTTACTTTTGCCTGGAAACGCTCCAGAATTGTATATTATGATAGTGAGAAGTAAGTCTAAGGTGAATTATTGAGAATATCACACTATTTTAACACAGAAACAGTAAGAAAGAGCAAGAAAGTGACCATATTTGCCATTAAAAATAGAGAATAGAAAATCTATCACATCTCAGCTATTCTTTGAACAAATTTACATATCTATGCAGAATTGTGAAGCCAATAAGTCCACACAGATGCCTGTCAAAAATTATTTGGTTTGGATCATGTCGAGTTTCTCGATAAAAAAACCGATGACTCCGGGATCAGCGACATTTTCAAAAATTGTGTAATTTTACTTTTGTCTGGAAACGCTCCAGAATTGTATATTATGATAGGGAGAAGTAAGTCTAAGGTGAATTATTGAGAATATCACACTATTTTAACACAGAAACAGTAAGAAAGAGCAAGAAAGTGACCATATTTGCCATATAAATAGAGAATAGAAAATCTATCACATCTCAGCTATTCTTTGAACAAATTTACATATCTATGCAGAATTGTGAAGCCAATAAGTCCACACAGATGCCTGTCAAAAATTATTTGGTTTGGATCATGTCGAGTTTCTCGATAAAAAAACCGATGACTTCGGGATCAGCGACATTTTCAAAAATTGTGTAATTTTACTTTTGTCTGGAAACGCTCCAGAATTGTATATTATGATAGGGAGAAGTAAGTCTAAGGTGAATTATTGAGAATATCACACTATTTCAACACAGAAACAGTAAGAAAGAGCAAGAAAGTGACCATATTTGCCATATAAATAGAGAATAGAAAATCTATCACATCTCAGCTATTCTTTGAACAAATTTACATATCTATGCAGAATTGTGAAGCCAATAAGTCCACACAGATGCCTGTCAAAAATTATTTGGATTGGAACATGTCGAGTTTCTCGATAAAAAAACCGATGACTCCGGGATCAGCGACATTTTAAAAATTGTGTAATTTTACTTTTGCCTGGAAACGCTCCAGAATTGTATATTATGATAGTGAGAAGTAAGTCTAAGGTGAATTATTGAGAATATCACACTATTTCAACACAGAAACAGTAAGAAAGAGCAAGAAAGTGACCATATTTGCCATATAAATAGAGAATAGAAAATCTATCACATCTCAGCTATTCTTTGAACAAATTTACATATCTATGCAGAATTGTGAAGCCAATAAGTCCACACAGATGCCTGTCAAAAATTATTTGGTTTGGATCATGTCGAGTTTCTCGATAAAAAAACCGATGACTCCGGGATCAGCGACATTTTCAAAAATTGTGTAATTTTACTTTTGCCTGGAAACGCTCCAGAATTGTATATTATGATAGGGAGAAGTAAGTCTAAGGTGAATTATTGAGAATATCACACTATTTCAACACAGAAACAGTAAGAAAGAGCAAGAAAGTGACCATATTTGCCATATAAATAGAGAATAGAAAATCTATCACATCTCAGCTATTCTTTGAACAAATTTACATATCTATGCAGAATTGTGAAGCCAATAAGTCCACACAGATGCCTGTCAAAAATTATTTGGTTTGGATCATGTCGAGTTTCTCCATAAAAAAACCGATGACTCCGGGATCAGCGACATTTTCAAAAATTGTGTAATTTTACTTTTGTCTGGAAACGCTCCAGAATTGTATATTATGATAGGGAGAAGTAAGTCTAAGGTGAATTATTGAGAATATCACACTATTTTAACACAGAAACAGTAAGAAAGAGCAAGAAAGTGACCATATTTGCCATATAAATAGAGAATAGAAAATCTATCATATCTCAGCTATTCTTTGAACAAATTTACATATCTATGCAGAATTGTGAAGCCAATAAGTCCACACAGATGCCTGTCAAAAATTATTTGGTTTGGAACATGTCGAGTTTCTCGATAAAAAAACCGATGACTCCGGGATCAGCGACATTTTAAAAAATTGTGTAATTTTACTTTTGTCTGGAAACGCTCCAGAATTGTATATTATGATAGGGAGAAGTAAGTCTAAGGTGAATTATTGAGAATATCACACTATTTTAACACAGAAACAGTAAGAAAGAGCAAGAAAGTGACCATATTTGCCATATAAATAGAGAATAGAAAATCTATCACATCTCAGCTATTCTTTGAACAAATTTACATATCTATGCAGAATTGTGAAGCCAATAAGTCCACACAGATGCCTGTCAAAAATTATTTGGTTTGGAACATGTCGAGTTTCTCGATAAAAAAACCGATGACTCCGGGATCAGCGACATTTTCAAAAATTGTGAAATTTTACTTTTGCCTGGAAACGCTCCAGAATTGTATATTATGATAGTGAGAAGTAAGTCTAAGGTGAATTATTGAGAATATCACACTATTTCAACACAGAAACAGTAAGAAAGAGCAAGAAAGTGACCATATTTGCCATATAAATAGAGAATAGAAAATCTATCACATCTCAGCTATTCTTTGAACAAATTTACATATCTATGCAGAATTGTGAAGCCAATAAGTCCACACAGATGCCTGTCAAAAATTATTTGGTTTGGATCATGTCGAGTTTCTCCATAAAAAAACCGATGACTCCGGGATCAGCGACATTTTCAAAAATTGTGTAATTTTACTTTTGCCTGGAAACGCTCCAGAATTGTATATTATGATAGTGAGAAGTAAGTCTAAGGTGAATTATTGAGAATATCACACTATTTCAACACAGAAACAGTAAGAAAGAGCAAGAAAGTGACCATATTTGCCATTATAAATAGAGAATAGAAAATCTATCACATCTCAGCTATTCTTTGAACAAATTTACATATCTATGCAGAATTGTGAAGCCAATAAGTCCACACAGATGCCTGTCAAAAATTATTTGGATTGGAACATGTCGAGTTTCTCGATAAAAAAACCGATGACTCCGGGATCAGCGACATTTTCAAAAATTGTGAAATTTTACTTTTGCCTGGAAACGCTCCAGAATTGTATATTATGATAGTGAGAAGTAAGTCTAAGGTGAATTATTGAGAATATCACACTATTTCAACACAGAAACAGTAAGAAAGAGCAAGAAAGTGACCATATTTGCCATATAAATAGAGAATAGAAAATCTATCACATCTCAGCTATTCTTTGAACAAATTTACATATCTATGCAGAATTGTGAAGCCAATAAGTCCACACAGATGCCTGTCAAAAATTATTTGGTTTGGATCATGTCGAGTTTCTCGATAAAAAAACCGATGACTCCGGGATCAGCGACATTTTCAAAAATTGTGTAATTTTACTTTTGCCTGGAAACGCTCCAGAATTGTATATTATGATAGGGAGAAGTAAGTCTAAGGTGAATTATTGAGAATATCACACTATTTCAACACAGAAACAGTAAGAAAGAGCAAGAAAGTGACCATATTTGCCATATAAATAGAGAATAGAAAATCTATCACATCTCAGCTATTCTTTGAACAAATTTACATATCTATGCAGAATTGTGAAGCCAATAAGTCCACACAGATGCCGGTTAAATATTATTTGGTTTGGATCATGTCGAGTTTCTCGATAAAAAAACCGATGACTCCGGGATCAGCGACATTTTCAAAAATTGTGAAATTTTACTTTTGCCTGGAAACGCTCCAGAATTGTATATTATGATAGTGAGAAGTAAGTCTAAGGTGAATTATTGAGAATATCACACTATTTTAACACAGAAACAGTAAGAAAGAGCAAGAAAGTGACCATATTTGCCATTATAAATAGAGAATAGAAAATCTATCACATCTCAGCTATTCTTTGAACAAATTTACATATCTATGCAGAATTGTGAAGCCAATAAGTCCACACAGATGCCTGTCAAAAATTATTTGGATTGGAACATGTCGAGTTTCTCGATAAAAAAACCGATGACTCCGGGATCAGCGACATTTTAAAAAATTGTGAAATTTTACTTTTGCCTGGAAACGCTCCAGAATTGTATATTATGATAGTGAGAAGTAAGTCTAAGGTGAATTATTGAGAATATCACACTATTTCAACACAGAAACAGTAAGAAAGAGCAAGAAAGTGACCATATTTGCCATATAAATAGAGAATAGAAAATCTATCACATCTCAGCTATTCTTTGAACAAATTTACATATCTATGCAGAATTGTGAAGCCAATAAGTCCACACAGATGCCTGTCAAAAATTATTTGGTTTGGATCATGTCGAGTTTCTCGATAAAAAAAACCGATGACTCCGGGATCAGCGACATTTTCAAAAATTGTGTAATTTTACTTTTGCCTGGAAACGCTCCAGAATTGTATATTATGATAGGGAGAAGTAAGTCTAAGGTGAATTATTGAGAATATCACACTATTTCAACACAGAAACAGTAAGAAAGAGCAAGAAAGTGACCATATTTGCCATATAAATAGAGAATAGAAAATCTATCACATCTCAGCTATTCTTTGAACAAATTTACATATCTATGCAGAATTGTGAAGCCAATAAGTCCACACAGATGCCTGTCAAAAATTATTTGGTTTGGATCATGTCGAGTTTCTCGATAAAAAAACCGATGACTCCGGGATCAGCGACATTTTCAAAAATTGTGAAATTTTACTTTTGCCTGGAAACGCTCCAGAATTGTATATTATGATAGTGAGAAGTAAGTCTAAGGTGAATTATTGAGAATATCACACTATTTTAACACAGAAACAGTAAGAAAGAGCAAGAAAGTGACCATATTTGCCATTATAAATAGAGAATAGAAAATCTATCACATCTCAGCTATTCTTTGAACAAATTTACATATCTAAGCAGAATTGTGAAGCCAATAAGTCCACACAGATGCCTGTCAAAAATTATTTGGTTTGGATCATGTCGAGTTTCTCGATAAAAAAACCGATGACTCCGGGATCAGCGACATTTTCAAAAATTGTGAAATTTTACTTTTGCCTGGAAACGTTCCAGAATTGTATATTATGATAGTGAGAAGTAAGTCTAAGGTGAATTATTGAGAATATCACACTATTTTAACACATAAACAGTAAGAAAGAGCAAGAAAGTGACCATATTTGCCATATAAATAGAGACTAGAAAATCTATCACATCTCAGCTATTCTTTGAACAACTTTACATATCTATGCAGAATTGTGAAGCCAATAAGTCCACACAGATGCCTGTCAAAAATTATTTGGTTTGGATCATGTCGAGTTTCTCGATAAAAAAACCGATGACTCCGGGATCAGCGACATTTTCAAAAATTGTGTAATTTTACTTTTGCCTGGAAACGCTCCAGAATTGTATATTATGATAGTGAGAAGTAAGTCTAAGGTGAATTATTGAGAATATCACACTATTTTAACACATAAACAGTAAGAAAGAGCAAGAAAGTGACCATATTTGCCATATAAATAGAGAATAGAAAATCTATCACATCTCAGCTATTCTTTGAACAACTTTACATATCTATGCAGAATTGTGAAGCCAATAAGTCCACACAGATGCCTGTCAAAAATTATTTGGTTTGGATCATGTCGAGTTTCTCGATAAAAAAACCGATGACTCCGGGATCAGCGACATTTTCAAAAATTGTGTAATTTTACTTTTGCCTGGAAACGCTCCAGAATTGTATATTATGATAGTGAGAAGTAAGTCTAAGGTGAATTATTGAGAATATCACACTATTTTAACACAGAAACAGTAAGAAAGAGCAAGAAAGTGACCATATTTGCCATATAAATAGAGAATAGAAAATCTATCACATCTCAGCTATTCTTTGAACAAATTTACATATCTATGCAGAATTGTGAAGCCAATAAGTCCACACAGATGCCTGTCAAAAATTATTTGGTTTGGAACATGTCGAGTTTCTTGATAAAAAAACCGATGACTCCGGGATCAGCGACATTTTCAAAAATTGTGAAATTTTACTTTTGCCTGGAAACGCTCCAGAATTGTATATTATGATAGTGAGAAGTAAGTCTAAGGTGAATTATTGAGAATATCACACTATTTTAACACAGAAACAGTAAGAAAGAGCAAGAAAGTGACCATATTTGCCATTATAAATAGAGAATAGAAAATCTATCACATCTCAGCTATTCTTTGAACAAATTTACATATCTATGCAGAATTGTGAAGCCAATAAGTCCACACAGATGCCTGTCAAAAATTATTTGGTTTGGATCATGTCGAGTTTCTCGATAAAAAAACCGATGACTCCGGGATCAGCGACATTTTCAAAAATTGTGAAATTTTACTTTTGCCTGGAAACGTTCCAGAATTGTATATTATGATAGTGAGAAGTAAGTCTAAGGTGAATTATTGAGAATATCACACTATTTTAACACATAAACAGTAAGAAAGAGCAAGAAAGTGACCATATTTGCCATATAAATAGAGACTAGAAAATCTATCACATCTCAGCTATTCTTTGAACAACTTTACATATCTATGCAGAATTGTGAAGCCAATAAGTCCACACAGATGCCTGTCAAAAATTATTTGGTTTGGATCATGTCGAGTTTCTCGATAAAAAAACCGATGACTCCGGGATCAGCGACATTTTCAAAAATTGTGTAATTTTACTTTTGCCTGGAAACGCTCCAGAATTGTATATTATGATAGTGAGAAGTAAGTCTAAGGTGAATTATTGAGAATATCACACTATTTTAACACAGAAACAGTAAGAAAGAGCAAGAAAGTGACCATATTTGCCATATAAATAGAGAATAGAAAATCTATCACATCTCAGCTATTCTTTGAACAAATTTACATATCTATGCAGAATTGTGAAGCCAATAAGTCCACACAGATGCCTGTCAAAAATTATTTGGTTTGGAACATGTCGAGTTTCTCGATAAAAAAACCGATGACTCCGGGATCAGCGACATTTTAAAAAATTGTGAAATTTTACTTTTGCCTGGAAACGCTCCAGAATTGTATATTATGATAGTGAGAAGTAAGTCTAAGGTGAATTATTGAGAATATCACACTATTTCAACACAGAAACAGTAAGAAAGAGCAAGAAAGTGACCATATTTGCCATATAAATAGAGAATAGAAAATCTATCACATCTCAGATATTCTTTGAACAAATTTACATATCTATGCAGAATTGTGAAGCCAATAAGTCCACACAGATGCCTGTCAAAAATTATTTGGTTTGGATCATGTCGAGTTTCTCGATAAAAAAACCGATGACTCCGGGATCAGCGACATTTTCAAAAATTGTGTAATTTTACTTTTGCCTGGAAACGCTCCAGAATTGTATATTATGATAGTGAGAAGTAAGTCTAAGGTGAATTATTGAGAATATCACACTATTTCAACACAGAAACAGTAAGAAAGAGCAAGAAAGTGACCATATTTGTCATTATAAATAGAGAATAGAAAATCTATCACATCTCAGCTATTCTTTGAACAAATTTACATATCTATGCAGAATTGTGAAGCCAATAAGTCCACACAGATGCCTGTCAAAAATTATTTGGATTGGAACATGTCGAGTTTCTCGATAAAAAAACCGATGACTCCGGGATCAGCGACATTTTCAAAAATTGTGTAATTTTACTTTTGCCTGGAAACGCTCCAGAATTGTATATTATGATAGGGAGAAGTAAGTCTAAGGTGAATTATTGAGAATATCACACTATTTCAACACAGAAACAGTAAGAAAGAGCAAGAAAGTGACCATATTTGCCATATAAATAGAGAATAGAAAATCTATCACATCTCAGCTATTCTTTGAACAAATTTACATATCTATGCAGAATTGTGAAGCCAATAAGTCCACACAGATGCCTGTCAAAAATTATTTGGTTTGGATCATGTCGAGTTTCTCGATAAAAAAACCGATGACTCCGGGATCAGCGACATTTTCAAAAATTGTGTAATTTTACTTTTGCCTGGAAACGCTCCAGAATTGTATATTATGATAGTGAGAAGTAAGTCTAAGGTGAATTATTGAGAATATCACACTATTTTAACACAGAAACAGTAAGAAAGAGCAAGAAAGTGACCATTTTTGCCATATAAATAGAGAATAGAAAATCTATCACATCTCAGCTATTCTTTGAACAAATTTACATATCTATGCAGAATTGTGAAGCCAATAAGTCCACACAGATGCCGGTTAAATATTATTTGGTTTGGATCATGTCGAGTTTCTCGATAAAAAAACCGATGACTCCGGGATCAGCGACATTTTCAAAAATTGTGAAATTTTACTTTTGCCTGGGAACGCTCCAGAATTGTATATTATGATAGTGAGAAGTAAGTCTAAGGTGAATTATTGAGAATATCACACTATTTTAACACAGAAACAGTAAGAAAGAGCAAGAAAGTGACCATATTTGCCATTATAAATAGAGAATAGAAAATCTATCACATCTCAGCTATTCTTAGAACAAATTTACATATCTATGCAGAATTGTGAAGCCAATAAGTCCACACAGATGCCTGTCAAAAATTATTTGGTTTGGAACATGTCGAGTTTCTCGATAAAAAAACCGATGACTCCGGGATCAGCGACATTTTCAAAAATTGTGAAATTTTACTTTTGCCTGGAAACGCTCCAGAATTGTATATTATGATAGTGAGAAGTAAGTCTAAGGTGAATTATTGAGAATATCACACTATTTCAACACAGAAACAGTAAGAAAGAGCAAGAAAGTGACCATATTTGCCATATAAATAGAGAATAGAAAATCTATCACATCTCAGCTATTCTTTGAACAAATTTACATATCTATGCAGAATTGTGAAGCCAATAAGTCCACACAGATGCCTGTCAAAAATTATTTGGATTGGAACATGTCGAGTTTCTCGATAAAAAAACCGATGACTCCGGGATCAGCGACATTTTCAAAAATTGTGTAATTTTACTTTTGCCTGGAAACGCTCCAGAATTGTATATTATGATAGTGAGAAGTAAGTCTAAGGTGAATTATTGAGAATATCACACTATTTTAACACAGAAACAGTAAGAAAGAGCAAGAAAGTGACCATATTTGCCATATAAATAGAGAATAGAAAATCTATCACATCTCAGCTATTCTTTGAACAAATTTACATATCTATGCAGAATTGTGAAGCCAATAAGTCCACACAGATGCCTGTCAAAAATTATTTGGTTTAGAACATGTCGAGTTTCTCGATAAAAAAACCGATGACTCCGGGATCAGCGACATTTTAAAAAATTGTGAAATTTTACTTTTGCCTGGAAACGCTCCAGAATTGTATATTATGATAGTGAGAAGTAAGTCTAAGGTGAATTATTGAGAATATCACACTATTTCAACACAGAAACAGTAAGAAAGAGCAAGAAAGTGACCATATTTGCCATATAAATAGAGAATAGAAAATCTATCACATCTCAGATATTCTTTGAACAAATTTACATATCTATGCAGAATTGTGAAGCCAATAAGTCCACACAGATGCCTGTCAAAAATTATTTGGTTTGGATCATGTCGAGTTTCTCGATAAAAAAACCGATGACTCCGGGATCAGCGACATTTTCAAAAATTGTGTAATTTTACTTTTGCCTGGAAACGCTCCAGAATTGTATATTATGATAGTGAGAAGTAAGTCTAAGGTGAATTATTGAGAATATCACACTATTTTAACACAGAAACAGTAAGAAAGAGCAAGAAAGTGACCATTTTTGCCATATAAATAGAGAATAGAAAATCTATCACATCTCAGCTATTCTTTGAACAAATTTACATATCTATGCAGAATTGTGAAGCCAATAAGTCCACACAGATGCCGGTTAAATATTATTTGGTTTGGATCATGTCGAGTTTCTCGATAAAAAAACCGATGACTCCGGGATCAGCGACATTTTCAAAAATTGTGAAATTTACTTTTGCCTGGGAACGCTCCAGAATTGTATATTATGATAGTGAGAAGTAAGTCTAAGGTGAATTATTGAGAATATCACACTATTTTAACACAGAAACAGTAAGAAAGAGCAAGAAAGTGACCATATTTGCCATTATAAATAGAGAATAGAAAATCTATCACATCTCAGCTATTCTTAGAACAAATTTACATATCTATGCAGAATTGTGAAGCCAATAAGTCCACACAGATGCCTGTCAAAAATTATTTGGTTTGGAACATGTCGAGTTTCTCGATAAAAAAACCGATGACTCCGGGATCAGCGACATTTTCAAAAATTGTGAAATTTTACTTTTGCCTGGAAACGCTCCAGAATTGTATATTATGATAGTGAGAAGTAAGTCTAAGGTGAATTATTGAGAATATCACACTATTTCAACACAGAAACAGTAAGAAAGAGCAAGAAAGTGACCATATTTGTCATATAAATAGAGAATAGAAAATCTATCACATCTCAGCTATTCTTTGAACAAATTTACATATCTATGCAGAATTGTGAAGCCAATAAGTCCACACAGATGCCTGTCAAAAATTATTTGGATTGGAACATGTCGAGTTTCTCGATAAAAAAACCGATGACTCCGGGATCAGCGACATTTTCAAAAATTGTGTAATTTTACTTTTGCCTGGAAACGCTCCAGAATTGTATATTATGATAGGGAGAAGTAAGTCTAAGGTGAATTATTGAGAATATCACACTATTTCAACACAGAAACAGTAAGAAAGAGCAAGAAAGTGACCATTTTTGCCATATAAATAGAGAATAGAAATTCTATCACATCTCAGCTATTCTTTGAACAAATTTACATATCTATGCAGAATTGTGAAGCCAATAAGTCCACACAGATGCCTGTCAAAAATTATTTGGTTTGGATCATGTCGAGTTTCTCGATAAAAAAACCGATGACTCCGGGATCAGCGACATTTTCAAAAATTGTGTAATTTTACTTTTGTCTGGAAACGCTCCAGAATTGTATATTATGATAGGGAGAAGTAAGTCTAAGGTGAATTATTGAGAATATCACACTATTTTAACACAGAAACAGTAAGAAAGAGCAAGAAAGTGACCATTTTTGCCATATAAATAGAGAATAGAAATTCTATCACATCTCAGCTATTCTTTGAACAAATTTACATATCTATGCAGAATTGTGAAGCCAATAAGTCCACACAGATGCCGGTTAAATATTATTTGGTTTGGATCATGTCGAGTTTCTCGATAAAAAAACCGATGACTCCGGGATCAGCGACATTTTCAAAAATTGTGAAATTTTACTTTTGCCTGGAAACGCTCCAGAATTGTATATTATGATAGTGAGAAGTAAGTCTAAGGTGAATTATTGAGAATATCACACTATTTTAACACAGAAACAGTAAGAAAGAGCAAGAAAGTGACCATATTTGCCATTATAAATAGAGAATAGAAAATCTATCACATCTCAGCTATTCTTTGAACAAATTTACATATCTATGCAGAATTGTGAAGCCAATAAGTCCACACAGATGCCTGTCAAAAATTATTTGGTTTGGATCATGTCGAGTTTCTCGATAAAAAAACCGATGACTCCGGGATCAGCGACATTTTCAAAAATTGTGTAATTTTACTTTTGCCTGGAAACGCTCCAGAATTGTATATTATGATAGGGAGAAGTAAGTCTAAGGTGAATTATTGAGAATATCACACTATTTTAACACAGAAACAGTAAGAAAGAGCAAGAAAGTGACCATATTTGCCATATAAATAGAGAATAGAAAATCTATCACATCTCAGCTATTCTTTGAACAAATTTACATATCTATGCAGAATTGTGAAGCCAATAAGTCCACACAGATGCCTGTCAAAAATTATTTGGTTTGGAACATGTCGAGTTTCTCGATAAAAAAACCGATGACTCCGGGATCAGCGACATTTTAAAAAATTGTGAAATTTTACTTTTGCCTGGAAACGCTCCAGAATTGTATATTATGATAGTGAGAAGTAAGTCTAAGGTGAATTATTGAGAATATCACACTATTTCAACACAGAAACAGTAAGAAAGAGCAAGAAAGTGACCATATTTGCCATATAAATAGAGAATAGAAAATCTATCACATCTCAGATATTCTTTGAACAAATTTACATATCTATGCAGAATTGTGAAGCCAATAAGTCCACACAGATGCCTGTCAAAAATTATTTGGTTTGGATCATGTCGAGTTTCTCGATAAAAAAACCGATGACTCCGGGATCAGCGACATTTTCAAAAATTGTGTAATTTTACTTTTGCCTGGAAACGCTCCAGAATTGTATATTATGATAGTGAGAAGTAAGTCTAAGGTGAATTATTGAGAATATCACACTATTTCAACACAGAAACAGTAAGAAAGAGCAAGAAAGTGACCATATTTGTCATTATAAATAGAGAATAGAAAATCTATCACATCTCAGCTATTCTTTGAACAAATTTACATATCTATGCAGAATTGTGAAGCCAATAAGTCCACACAGATGCCTGTCAAAAATTATTTGGATTGGAACATGTCGAGTTTCTCGATAAAAAAACCGATGACTCCGGGATCAGCGACATTTTCAAAAATTGTGTAATTTTACTTTTGCCTGGAAACGCTCCAGAATTGTATATTATGATAGGGAGAAGTAAGTCTAAGGTGAATTATTGAGAATATCACACTATTTCAACACAGAAACAGTAAGAAAGAGCAAGAAAGTGACCATATTTGCCATATAAATAGAGAATAGAAAATCTATCACATCTCAGCTATTCTTTGAACAAATTTACATATCTATGCAGAATTGTGAAGCCAATAAGTCCACACAGATGCCTGTCAAAAATTATTTGGTTTGGATCATGTCGAGTTTCTCGATAAAAAAACCGATGACTCCGGGATCAGCGACATTTTCAAAAATTGTGTAATTTTACTTTTGCCTGGAAACGCTCCAGAATTGTATATTATGATAGTGAGAAGTAAGTCTAAGGTGAATTATTGAGAATATCACACTATTTTAACACAGAAACAGTAAGAAAGAGCAAGAAAGTGACCATTTTTGCCATATAAATAGAGAATAGAAAATCTATCACATCTCAGCTATTCTTTGAACAAATTTACATATCTATGCAGAATTGTGAAGCCAATAAGTCCACACAGATGCCGGTTAAATATTATTTGGTTTGGATCATGTCGAGTTTCTCGATAAAAAAACCGATGACTCCGGGATCAGCGACATTTTCAAAAATTGTGAAATTTTACTTTTGCCTGGGAACGCTCCAGAATTGTATATTATGATAGTGAGAAGTAAGTCTAAGGTGAATTATTGAGAATATCACACTATTTTAACACAGAAACAGTAAGAAAGAGCAAGAAAGTGACCATATTTGCCATTATAAATAGAGAATAGAAAATCTATCACATCTCAGCTATTCTTAGAACAAATTTACATATCTATGCAGAATTGTGAAGCCAATAAGTCCACACAGATGCCTGTCAAAAATTATTTGGTTTGGAACATGTCGAGTTTCTCGATAAAAAAACCGATGACTCCGGGATCAGCGACATTTTCAAAAATTGTGAAATTTTACTTTTGCCTGGAAACGCTCCAGAATTGTATATTATGATAGTGAGAAGTAAGTCTAAGGTGAATTATTGAGAATATCACACTATTTCAACACAGAAACAGTAAGAAAGAGCAAGAAAGTGACCATATTTGCCATATAAATAGAGAATAGAAAATCTATCACATCTCAGCTATTCTTTGAACAAATTTACATATCTATGCAGAATTGTGAAGCCAATAAGTCCACACAGATGCCTGTCAAAAATTATTTGGATTGGAACATGTCGAGTTTCTCGATAAAAAAACCGATGACTCCGGGATCAGCGACATTTTCAAAAATTGTGTAATTTTACTTTTGCCTGGAAACGCTCCAGAATTGTATATTATGATAGTGAGAAGTAAGTCTAAGGTGAATTATTGAGAATATCACACTATTTTAACACAGAAACAGTAAGAAAGAGCAAGAAAGTGACCATATTTGCCATATAAATAGAGAATAGAAAATCTATCACATCTCAGCTATTCTTTGAACAAATTTACATATCTATGCAGAATTGTGAAGCCAATAAGTCCACACAGATGCCTGTCAAAAATTATTTGGTTTAGAACATGTCGAGTTTCTCGATAAAAAAACCGATGACTCCGGGATCAGCGACATTTTAAAAAATTGTGAAATTTTACTTTTGCCTGGAAACGCTCCAGAATTGTATATTATGATAGTGAGAAGTAAGTCTAAGGTGAATTATTGAGAATATCACACTATTTCAACACAGAAACAGTAAGAAAGAGCAAGAAAGTGACCATATTTGCCATATAAATAGAGAATAGAAAATCTATCACATCTCAGATATTCTTTGAACAAATTTACATATCTATGCAGAATTGTGAAGCCAATAAGTCCACACAGATGCCTGTCAAAAATTATTTGGTTTGGATCATGTCGAGTTTCTCGATAAAAAAACCGATGACTCCGGGATCAGCGACATTTTCAAAAATTGTGTAATTTTACTTTTGCCTGGAAACGCTCCAGAATTGTATATTATGATAGTGAGAAGTAAGTCTAAGGTGAATTATTGAGAATATCACACTATTTCAACACAGAAACAGTAAGAAAGAGCAAGAAAGTGACCATATTTGTCATTATAAATAGAGAATAGAAAATCTATCACATCTCAGCTATTCTTTGAACAAATTTACATATCTATGCAGAATTGTGAAGCCAATAAGTCCACACAGATGCCTGTCAAAAATTATTTGGATTGGAACATGTCGAGTTTCTCGATAAAAAAACCGATGACTCCGGGATCAGCGACATTTTCAAAAATTGTGTAATTTTACTTTTGCCTGGAAACGCTCCAGAATTGTATATTATGATAGGGAGAAGTAAGTCTAAGGTGAATTATTGAGAATATCACACTATTTCAACACAGAAACAGTAAGAAAGAGCAAGAAAGTGACCATATTTGCCATATAAATAGAGAATAGAAAATCTATCACATCTCAGCTATTCTTTGAACAAATTTACATATCTATGCAGAATTGTGAAGCCAATAAGTCCACACAGATGCCTGTCAAAAATTATTTGGTTTGGATCATGTCGAGTTTCTCGATAAAAAAACCGATGACTCCGGGATCAGCGACATTTTCAAAAATTGTGTAATTTTACTTTTGCCTGGAAACGCTCCAGAATTGTATATTATGATAGTGAGAAGTAAGTCTAAGGTGAATTATTGAGAATATCACACTATTTTAACACAGAAACAGTAAGAAAGAGCAAGAAAGTGACCATTTTTGCCATATAAATAGAGAATAGAAAATCTATCACATCTCAGCTATTCTTTGAACAAATTTACATATCTATGCAGAATTGTGAAGCCAATAAGTCCACACAGATGCCGGTTAAATATTATTTGGTTTGGATCATGTCGAGTTTCTCGATAAAAAAACCGATGACTCCGGGATCAGCGACATTTTCAAAAATTGTGAAATTTTACTTTTGCCTGGGAACGCTCCAGAATTGTATATTATGATAGTGAGAAGTAAGTCTAAGGTGAATTATTGAGAATATCACACTATTTTAACACAGAAACAGTAAGAAAGAGCAAGAAAGTGACCATATTTGCCATTATAAATAGAGAATAGAAAATCTATCACATCTCAGCTATTCTTAGAACAAATTTACATATCTATGCAGAATTGTGAAGCCAATAAGTCCACACAGATGCCTGTCAAAAATTATTTGGTTTGGAACATGTCGAGTTTCTCGATAAAAAAACCGATGACTCCGGGATCAGCGACATTTTCAAAAATTGTGAAATTTTACTTTTGCCTGGAAACGCTCCAGAATTGTATATTATGATAGTGAGAAGTAAGTCTAAGGTGAATTATTGAGAATATCACACTATTTCAACACAGAAACAGTAAGAAAGAGCAAGAAAGTGACCATATTTGTCATATAAATAGAGAATAGAAAATCTATCACATCTCAGCTATTCTTTGAACAAATTTACATATCTATGCAGAATTGTGAAGCCAATAAGTCCACACAGATGCCTGTCAAAAATTATTTGGATTGGAACATGTCGAGTTTCTCGATAAAAAAACCGATGACTCCGGGATCAGCGACATTTTCAAAAATTGTGTAATTTTACTTTTGCCTGGAAACGCTCCAGAATTGTATATTATGATAGGGAGAAGTAAGTCTAAGGTGAATTATTGAGAATATCACACTATTTCAACACAGAAACAGTAAGAAAGAGCAAGAAAGTGACCATTTTTGCCATATAAATAGAGAATAGAAATTCTATCACATCTCAGCTATTCTTTGAACAAATTTACATATCTATGCAGAATTGTGAAGCCAATAAGTCCACACAGATGCCTGTCAAAAATTATTTGGTTTGGATCATGTCGAGTTTCTCGATAAAAAAACCGATGACTCCGGGATCAGCGACATTTTCAAAAATTGTGTAATTTTACTTTTGTCTGGAAACGCTCCAGAATTGTATATTATGATAGGGAGAAGTAAGTCTAAGGTGAATTATTGAGAATATCACACTATTTTAACACAGAAACAGTAAGAAAGAGCAAGAAAGTGACCATTTTTGCCATATAAATAGAGAATAGAAATTCTATCACATCTCAGCTATTCTTTGAACAAATTTACATATCTATGCAGAATTGTGAAGCCAATAAGTCCACACAGATGCCGGTTAAATATTATTTGGTTTGGATCATGTCGAGTTTCTCGATAAAAAAACCGATGACTCCGGGATCAGCGACATTTTCAAAAATTGTGAAATTTTACTTTTGCCTGGAAACGCTCCAGAATTGTATATTATGATAGTGAGAAGTAAGTCTAAGGTGAATTATTGAGAATATCACACTATTTTAACACAGAAACAGTAAGAAAGAGCAAGAAAGTGACCATATTTGCCATTATAAATAGAGAATAGAAAATCTATCACATCTCAGCTATTCTTTGAACAAATTTACATATCTATGCAGAATTGTGAAGCCAATAAGTCCACACAGATGCCTGTCAAAAATTATTTGGTTTGGATCATGTCGAGTTTCTCGATAAAAAAACCGATGACTCCGGGATCAGCGACATTTTCAAAAATTGTGTAATTTTACTTTTGTCTGGAAACGCTCCAGAATTGTATATTATGATAGGGAGAAGTAAGTCTAAGGTGAATTATTGAGAATATCACACTATTTTAACACAGAAACAGTAAGAAAGAGCAAGAAAGTGACCATATTTGCCATATAAATAGAGAATAGAAAATCTATCACATCTCAGCTATTCTTAGAACAAATTTACATATCTATGCAGAATTGTGAAGCCAATAAGTCCACACAGATGCCTGTCAAAAATTATTTGGTTTGGAACATGTCGAGTTTCTCGATAAAAAAACCGATGACTCCGGGATCAGCGACATTTTCAAAAATTGTGAAATTTTACTTTTGCCTGGAAACGCTCCAGAATTGTATATTATGATAGTGAGAAGTAAGTCTAAGGTGAATTATTGAGAATATCACACTATTTTAACACAGAAACAGTAAGAAAGAGCAAGAAAGTGACCATATTTGCCATTATAAATAGAGAATAGAAAATCTATCACATCTCAGCTATTCTTTGAACAAATTTACATATCTATGCAGAATTGTGAAGCCAATAAGTCCACACAGATGCCTGTCAAAAATTATTTGGTTTGGATCATGTCGAGTTTCTCGATAAAAAAACCGATGACTCCGGGATCAGCGACATTTTCAAAAATTGTGTAATTTTACTTTTGTCTGGAAACGCTCCAGAATTGTATATTATGATAGGGAGAAGTAAGTCTAAGGTGAATTATTGAGAATATCACACTATTTTAACACAGAAACAGTAAGAAAGAGCAAGAAAGTGACCATATTTGCCATATAAATAGAGAATAGAAAATCTATCACATCTCAGCTATTCTTAGAACAAATTTACATATCTATGCAGAATTGTGAAGCCAATAAGTCCACACAGATGCCTGTCAAAAATTATTTGGTTTGGAACATGTCGAGTTTCTCGATAAAAAAACCGATGACTCCGGGATCAGCGACATTTTCAAAAATTGTGAAATTTTACTTTTGCCTGGAAACGCTCCAGAATTGTATATTATGATAGTGAGAAGTAAGTCTAAGGTGAATTATTGAGAATATCACACTATTTCAACACAGAAACAGTAAGAAAGAGCAAGAAAGTGACCATATTTGCCATATAAATAGAGAATAGAAAATCTATCACATCTCAGCTATTCTTTGAACAAATTTACATATCTATGCAGAATTGTGAAGCCAATAAGTCCACACAGATGCCTGTCAAAAATTATTTGGTTTGGATCATGTCGAGTTTCTCGATAAAAAAACCGATGACTCCGGGATCAGCGACATTTTCAAAAATTGTGTAATTTTACTTTTGCCTGGAAACGCTCCAGAATTGTATATTATGATAGTGAGAAGTAAGTCTAAGGTGAATTATTGAGAATATCACACTATTTTAACACAGAAACAGTAAGAAAGAGCAAGAAAGTGACCATTTTTGCCATATAAATAGAGAATAGAAAATCTATCACATCTCAGCTATTCTTTGAACAAATTTACATATCTATGCAGAATTGTGAAGCCAATAAGTCCACACAGATGCCGGTTAAATATTATTTGGTTTGGATCATGTCGAGTTTCTCGATAAAAAAACCGATGACTCCGGGATCAGCGACATTTTCAAAAATTGTGAAATTTTACTTTTGCCTGGGAACGCTCCAGAATTGTATATTATGATAGTGAGAAGTAAGTCTAAGGTGAATTATTGAGAATATCACACTATTTTAACACAGAAACAGTAAGAAAGAGCAAGAAAGTGACCATATTTGCCATTATAAATAGAGAATAGAAAATCTATCACATCTCAGCTATTCTTAGAACAAATTTACATATCTATGCAGAATTGTGAAGCCAATAAGTCCACACAGATGCCTGTCAAAAATTATTTGGTTTGGAACATGTCGAGTTTCTCGATAAAAAAACCGATGACTCCGGGATCAGCGACATTTTCAAAAATTGTGAAATTTTACTTTTGCCTGGAAACGCTCCAGAATTGTATATTATGATAGTGAGAAGTAAGTCTAAGGTGAATTATTGAGAATATCACACTATTTCAACACAGAAACAGTAAGAAAGAGCAAGAAAGTGACCATATTTGCCATATAAATAGAGAATAGAAAATCTATCACATCTCAGCTATTCTTTGAACAAATTTACATATCTATGCAGAATTGTGAAGCCAATAAGTCCACACAGATGCCTGTCAAAAATTATTTGGATTGGAACATGTCGAGTTTCTCGATAAAAAAAACCGATGACTCCGGGATCAGCGACATTTTCAAAAATTGTGTAATTTTACTTTTGCCTGGAAACGCTCCAGAATTGTATATTATGATAGTGAGAAGTAAGTCTAAGGTGAATTATTGAGAATATCACACTATTTTAACACAGAAACAGTAAGAAAGAGCAAGAAAGTGACCATATTTGCCATATAAATAGAGAATAGAAAATCTATCACATCTCAGCTATTCTTTGAACAAATTTACATATCTATGCAGAATTGTGAAGCCAATAAGTCCACACAGATGCCTGTCAAAAATTATTTGGTTTAGAACATGTCGAGTTTCTCGATAAAAAAACCGATGACTCCGGGATCAGCGACATTTTAAAAAATTGTGAAATTTTACTTTTGCCTGGAAACGCTCCAGAATTGTATATTATGATAGTGAGAAGTAAGTCTAAGGTGAATTATTGAGAATATCACACTATTTCAACACAGAAACAGTAAGAAAGAGCAAGAAAGTGACCATATTTGCCATATAAATAGAGAATAGAAAATCTATCACATCTCAGATATTCTTTGAACAAATTTACATATCTATGCAGAATTGTGAAGCCAATAAGTCCACACAGATGCCTGTCAAAAATTATTTGGTTTGGATCATGTCGAGTTTCTCGATAAAAAAACCGATGACTCCGGGATCAGCGACATTTTCAAAAATTGTGTAATTTTACTTTTGCCTGGAAACGCTCCAGAATTGTATATTATGATAGTGAGAAGTAAGTCTAAGGTGAATTATTGAGAATATCACACTATTTCAACACAGAAACAGTAAGAAAGAGCAAGAAAGTGACCATATTTGTCATTATAAATAGAGAATAGAAAATCTATCACATCTCAGCTATTCTTTGAACAAATTTACATATCTATGCAGAATTGTGAAGCCAATAAGTCCACACAGATGCCTGTCAAAAATTATTTGGATTGGAACATGTCGAGTTTCTCGATAAAAAAACCGATGACTCCGGGATCAGCGACATTTTCAAAAATTGTGTAATTTTACTTTTGCCTGGAAACGCTCCAGAATTGTATATTATGATAGGGAGAAGTAAGTCTAAGGTGAATTATTGAGAATATCACACTATTTCAACACAGAAACAGTAAGAAAGAGCAAGAAAGTGACCATATTTGCCATATAAATAGAGAATAGAAAATCTATCACATCTCAGCTATTCTTTGAACAAATTTACATATCTATGCAGAATTGTGAAGCCAATAAGTCCACACAGATGCCTGTCAAAAATTATTTGGTTTGGATCATGTCGAGTTTCTCGATAAAAAAACCGATGACTCCGGGATCAGCGACATTTTCAAAAATTGTGTAATTTTACTTTTGCCTGGAAACGCTCCAGAATTGTATATTATGATAGTGAGAAGTAAGTCTAAGGTGAATTATTGAGAATATCACACTATTTTAACACAGAAACAGTAAGAAAGAGCAAGAAAGTGACCATTTTTGCCATATAAATAGAGAATAGAAAATCTATCACATCTCAGCTATTCTTTGAACAAATTTACATATCTATGCAGAATTGTGAAGCCAATAAGTCCACACAGATGCCGGTTAAATATTATTTGGTTTGGATCATGTCGAGTTTCTCGATAAAAAAACCGATGACTCCGGGATCAGCGACATTTTCAAAAATTGTGAAATTTTACTTTTGCCTGGGAACGCTCCAGAATTGTATATTATGATAGTGAGAAGTAAGTCTAAGGTGAATTATTGAGAATATCACACTATTTTAACACAGAAACAGTAAGAAAGAGCAAGAAAGTGACCATATTTGCCATTATAAATAGAGAATAGAAAATCTATCACATCTCAGCTATTCTTAGAACAAATTTACATATCTATGCAGAATTGTGAAGCCAATAAGTCCACACAGATGCCTGTCAAAAATTATTTGGTTTGGAACATGTCGAGTTTCTCGATAAAAAAACCGATGACTCCGGGATCAGCGACATTTTCAAAAATTGTGAAATTTTACTTTTGCCTGGAAACGCTCCAGAATTGTATATTATGATAGTGAGAAGTAAGTCTAAGGTGAATTATTGAGAATATCACACTATTTCAACACAGAAACAGTAAGAAAGAGCAAGAAAGTGACCATATTTGTCATATAAATAGAGAATAGAAAATCTATCACATCTCAGCTATTCTTTGAACAAATTTACATATCTATGCAGAATTGTGAAGCCAATAAGTCCACACAGATGCCTGTCAAAAATTATTTGGATTGGAACATGTCGAGTTTCTCGATAAAAAAACCGATGACTCCGGGATCAGCGACATTTTCAAAAATTGTGTAATTTTACTTTTGCCTGGAAACGCTCCAGAATTGTATATTATGATAGGGAGAAGTAAGTCTAAGGTGAATTATTGAGAATATCACACTATTTCAACACAGAAACAGTAAGAAAGAGCAAGAAAGTGACCATTTTTGCCATATAAATAGAGAATAGAAATTCTATCACATCTCAGCTATTCTTTGAACAAATTTACATATCTATGCAGAATTGTGAAGCCAATAAGTCCACACAGATGCCTGTCAAAAATTATTTGGTTTGGATCATGTCGAGTTTCTCGATAAAAAAACCGATGACTCCGGGATCAGCGACATTTTCAAAAATTGTGTAATTTTACTTTTGTCTGGAAACGCTCCAGAATTGTATATTATGATAGGGAGAAGTAAGTCTAAGGTGAATTATTGAGAATATCACACTATTTTAACACAGAAACAGTAAGAAAGAGCAAGAAAGTGACCATTTTTGCCATATAAATAGAGAATAGAATTCTATCACATCTCAGCTATTCTTTGAACAAATTTACATATCTATGCAGAATTGTGAAGCCAATAAGTCCACACAGATGCCGGTTAAATATTATTTGGTTTGGATCATGTCGAGTTTCTCGATAAAAAAACCGATGACTCCGGGATCAGCGACATTTTCAAAATTGTGAAATTTTACTTTTGCCTGGAAACGCTCCAGAATTGTATATTATGATAGTGAGAAGTAAGTCTAAGGTGAATTATTGAGAATATCACACTATTTTAACAGAACAGAACAGAAAGAGCAAGAAAGTGACCATATTTGCCATTATAAATAGAGAATAGAAAATTCTATCACATCTCAGCTATTCTTTGAACAAATTTACATATCTATGCAGAATTGTGAAGCCAATAAGTCCACACAGATGCCTGTCAAAAATTATTTGGTTTGGATCATGTCGAGTTTCTCCAATAAAAAAACCGATGACTCCGGGATCAGCGACATTTTCAAAAATTGTGTAATTTTACTTTGTCTGGAAACGCTCCAGAATTGTATATTATGATAGGGAGAAGTAAGTCTAAGGTGAATTATTGAGAATATCACACTATTTTAACACAGAAACAGTAAGAAAGAGCAAGAAAGTGACCATATTTGCCATATAAATAGAGAATAGAAAATCTATCACATCTCAGCTATTCTTAGAACAAATTTACATATCTATGCAGAATTGTGAAGCCAATAAGTCCACACAGATGCCTGTCAAAAATTATTTGGTTTGGAACATGTCGAGTTTCTCGATAAAAAAACCGATGACTCCGGGATCAGCGACATTTTCAAAAATTGTGAAATTTTACTTTTGCCTGGAAACGCTCCAGAATTGTATATTATGATAGTGAGAAGTAAGTCTAAGGTGAATTATTGAGAATATCACACTATTTTAACACAGAAACAGTAAGAAAGAGCAAGAAAGTGACCATATTTGCCATTATAAATAGAGAATAGAAAATCTATCACATCTCAGCTATTCTTTGAACAAATTTACATATCTATGCAGAATTGTGAAGCCAATAAGTCCACACAGATGCCTGTCAAAAATTATTTGGTTTGGATCATGTCGAGTTTCTCGATAAAAAAACCGATGACTCCGGGATCAGCGACATTTTCAAAAATTGTGTAATTTTACTTTTGTCTGGAAACGCTCCAGAATTGTATATTATGATAGGGAGAAGTAAGTCTAAGGTGAATTATTGAGAATATCACACTATTTTAACACAGAAACAGTAAGAAAGAGCAAGAAAGTGACCATATTTGCCATATAAATAGAGAATAGAAAATCTATCACATCTCAGCTATTCTTAGAACAAATTTACATATCTATGCAGAATTGTGAAGCCAATAAGTCCACACAGATGCCTGTCAAAAATTATTTGGTTTGGAACATGTCGAGTTTCTCGATAAAAAAACCGATGACTCCGGGATCAGCGACATTTTCAAAAATTGTGAAATTTTACTTTTGCCTGGAAACGCTCCAGAATTGTATATTATGATAGTGAGAAGTAAGTCTAAGGTGAATTATTGAGAATATCACACTATTTCAACACAGAAACAGTAAGAAAGAGCAAGAAAGTGACCATATTTGCCATATAAATAGAGAATAGAAAATCTATCACATCTCAGCTATTCTTTGAACAAATTTACATATCTATGCAGAATTGTGAAGCCAATAAGTCCACACAGATGCCTGTCAAAAATTATTTGGTTTGGATCATGTCGAGTTTCTCGATAAAAAAACCGATGACTCCGGGATCAGCGACATTTTCAAAAATTGTGTAATTTTACTTTTGTCTGGAAACGCTCCAGAATTGTATATTATGATAGGGAGAAGTAAGTCTAAGGTGAATTATTGAGAATATCACACTATTTTAACACAGAAACAGTAAGAAAGAGCAAGAAAGTGACCATATTTGCCATATAAATAGAGAATAGAAAATCTATCACATCTCAGCTATTCTTAGAACAAATTTACATATCTATGCAGAATTGTGAAGCCAATAAGTCCACACAGATGCCTGTCAAAAATTATTTGGTTTGGAACATGTCGAGTTTCTCGATAAAAAAACCGATGACTCCGGGATCAGCGACATTTTCAAAAATTGTGAAATTTTACTTTTGCCTGGAAACGCTCCAGAATTGTATATTATGATAGTGAGAAGTAAGTCTAAGGTGAATTATTGAGAATATCACACTATTTCAACACAGAAACAGTAAGAAAGAGCAAGAAAGTGACCATATTTGCCATATAAATAGAGAATAGAAAATCTATCACATCTCAGCTATTCTTTGAACAAATTTACATATCTATGCAGAATTGTGAAGCCAATAAGTCCACACAGATGCCTGTCAAAAATTATTTGGATTGGAACATGTCGAGTTTCTCGATAAAAAAACCAATGACTCCGGGATCAGCGACATTTTAAAAAATTGTGAAATTTTACTTTTGCCTGGAAACGCTCCAGAATTGTATATTATGATAGTGAGAAGTAAGTCTAAGGTGAATTATTGAGAATATCACACTATTTCAACACAGAAACAGTAAGAAAGAGCAAGAAAGTGACCATATTTGCCATATAAATAGAGACTAGAAAATCTATCACATCTCAGCTATTCTTTGAACAACTTTACATATCTATGCAGAATTGTGAAGCCAATAAGTCCACACAGATGCCTGTCAAAAATTATTTGGTTTGGATCATGTCGAGTTTCTCGATAAAAAAACCGATGACTCCGGGATCAGCGACATTTTCAAAAATTGTGTAATTTTACTTTTGCCTGGAAACGCTCCAGAATTGTATATTATGATAGTGAGAAGTAAGTCTAAGGTGAATTATTGAGAATATCACACTATTTTAACACATAAACAGTAAGAAAGAGCAAGAAAGTGACCATATTTGCCATATAAATAGAGAATAGAAAATCTATCACATCTCAGCTATTCTTTGAACAACTTTACATATCTATGCAGAATTGTGAAGCCAATAAGTCCACACAGATGCCTGTCAAAAATTATTTGGTTTGGATCATGTCGAGTTTCTCGATAAAAAAACCGATGACTCCGGGATCAGCGACATTTTCAAAAATTGTGTAATTTTACTTTTGCCTGGAAACGCTCCAGAATTGTATATTATGATAGTGAGAAGTAAGTCTAAGGTGAATTATTGAGAATATCACACTATTTTAACACAGAAACAGTAAGAAAGAGCAAGAAAGTGACCATATTTGCCATATAAATAGAGAATAGAAAATCTATCACATCTCAGCTATTCTTTGAACAAATTTACATATCTATGCAGAATTGTGAAGCCAATAAGTCCACACAGATGCCTGTCAAAAATTATTTGGTTTGGAACATGTCGAGTTTCTTGATAAAAAAACCGATGACTCCGGGATCAGCGACATTTTCAAAAATTGTGTAATTTTACTTTTGCCTGGAAACGCTCCAGAATTGTATATTATGATAGTGAGAAGTAAGTCTAAGGTGAATTATTGAGAATATCACACTATTTTAACACATAAACAGTAAGAAAGAGCAAGAAAGTGACCATATTTGCCATATAAATAGAGAATAGAAAATCTATCACATCTCAGCTATTCTTAGAACAAATTTACATATCTATGCAGAATTGTGAAGCCAATAAGTCCACACAGATGCCTGTCAAAAATTATTTGGTTTGGAACATGTCGAGTTTCTCGATAAAAAAACCGATGACTCCGGGATCAGCGACATTTTCAAAAATTGTGAAATTTTACTTTTGCCTGGAAACGCTCCAGAATTGTATATTATGATAGTGAGAAGTAAGTCTAAGGTGAATTATTGAGAATATCACACTATTTCAACACAGAAACAGTAAGAAAGAGCAAGAAAGTGACCATATTTGCCATATAAATAGAGAATAGAAAATCTATCACATCTCAGCTATTCTTTGAACAAATTTACATATCTATGCAGAATTGTGAAGCCAATAAGTCCACACAGATGCCTGTCAAAAATTATTTGGTTTGGATCATGTCGAGTTTCTCGATAAAAAAACCGATGACTCCGGGATCAGCGACATTTTCAAAAATTGTGTAATTTTACTTTTGTCTGGAAACGCTCCAGAATTGTATATTATGATAGGGAGAAGTAAGTCTAAGGTGAATTATTGAGAATATCACACTATTTTAACACAGAAACAGTAAGAAAGAGCAAGAAAGTGACCATATTTGCCATATAAATAGAGAATAGAAAATCTATCACATCTCAGCTATTCTTAGAACAAATTTACATATCTATGCAGAATTGTGAAGCCAATAAGTCCACACAGATGCCTGTCAAAAATTATTTGGTTTGGAACATGTCGAGTTTCTCGATAAAAAAACCGATGACTCCGGGATCAGCGACATTTTCAAAAATTGTGAAATTTTACTTTTGCCTGGAAACGCTCCAGAATTGTATATTATGATAGTGAGAAGTAAGTCTAAGGTGAATTATTGAGAATATCACACTATTTCAACACAGAAACAGTAAGAAAGAGCAAGAAAGTGACCATATTTGCCATATAAATAGAGAATAGAAAATCTATCACATCTCAGCTATTCTTTGAACAAATTTACATATCTATGCAGAATTGTGAAGCCAATAAGTCCACACAGATGCCTGTCAAAAATTATTTGGATTGGAACATGTCGAGTTTCTCGATAAAAAAACCAATGACTCCGGGATCAGCGACATTTTAAAAAATTGTGAAATTTTACTTTTGCCTGGAAACGCTCCAGAATTGTATATTATGATAGTGAGAAGTAAGTCTAAGGTGAATTATTGAGAATATCACACTATTTCAACACAGAAACAGTAAGAAAGAGCAAGAAAGTGACCATATTTGCCATATAAATAGAGACTAGAAAATCTATCACATCTCAGCTATTCTTTGAACAACTTTACATATCTATGCAGAATTGTGAAGCCAATAAGTCCACACAGATGCCTGTCAAAAATTATTTGGTTTGGATCATGTCGAGTTTCTCGATAAAAAAACCGATGACTCCGGGATCAGCGACATTTTCAAAAATTGTGTAATTTTACTTTTGCCTGGAAACGCTCCAGAATTGTATATTATGATAGTGAGAAGTAAGTCTAAGGTGAATTATTGAGAATATCACACTATTTTAACACATAAACAGTAAGAAAGAGCAAGAAAGTGACCATATTTGCCATATAAATAGAGAATAGAAAATCTATCACATCTCAGCTATTCTTTGAACAACTTTACATATCTATGCAGAATTGTGAAGCCAATAAGTCCACACAGATGCCTGTCAAAAATTATTTGGTTTGGATCATGTCGAGTTTCTCGATAAAAAAACCGATGACTCCGGGATCAGCGACATTTTCAAAAATTGTGTAATTTTACTTTTGCCTGGAAACGCTCCAGAATTGTATATTATGATAGTGAGAAGTAAGTCTAAGGTGAATTATTGAGAATATCACACTATTTTAACACAGAAACAGTAAGAAAGAGCAAGAAAGTGACCATATTTGCCATATAAATAGAGAATAGAAAATCTATCACATCTCAGCTATTCTTTGAACAAATTTACATATCTATGCAGAATTGTGAAGCCAATAAGTCCACACAGATGCCTGTCAAAAATTATTTGGATTGGAACATGTCGAGTTTCTCGATAAAAAAACCGATGACTCCGGGATCAGCGACATTTTCAAAAATTGTGAAATTTTACTTTTGCCTGGAAACGTTCCAGAATTGTATATTATGATAGTGAGAAGTAAGTCTAAGGTGAATTATTGAGAATATCACACTATTTTAACACATAAACAGTAAGAAAGAGCAAGAAAGTGACCATATTTGCCATATAAATAGAGACTAGAAAATCTATCACATCTCAGCTATTCTTTGAACAACTTTACATATCTATGCAGAATTGTGAAGCCAATAAGTCCACACAGATGCCTGTCAAAAATTATTTGGTTTGGATCATGTCGAGTTTCTCGATAAAAAAACCGATGACTCCGGGATCAGCGACATTTTCAAAAATTGTGTAATTTTACTTTTGCCTGGAAACGCTCCAGAATTGTATATTATGATAGTGAGAAGTAAGTCTAAGGTGAATTATTGAGAATATCACACTATTTTAACACAGAAACAGTAAGAAAGAGCAAGAAAGTGACCATATTTGCCATATAAATAGAGAATAGAAAATCTATCACATCTCAGCTATTCTTTGAACAAATTTACATATCTATGCAGAATTGTGAAGCCAATAAGTCCACACAGATGCCTGTCAAAAATTATTTGGTTTGGAACATGTCGAGTTTCTCGATAAAAAAACCGATGACTCCGGGATCAGCGACATTTTAAAAAATTGTGAAATTTTACTTTTGCCTGGAAACGCTCCAGAATTGTATATTATGATAGTGAGAAGTAAGTCTAAGGTGAATTATTGAGAATATCACACTATTTCAACACAGAAACAGTAAGAAAGAGCAAGAAAGTGACCATATTTGCCATATAAATAGAGAATAGAAAATCTATCACATCTCAGATATTCTTTGAACAAATTTACATATCTATGCAGAATTGTGAAGCCAATAAGTCCACACAGATGCCTGTCAAAAATTATTTGGTTTGGATCATGTCGAGTTTCTCGATAAAAAAACCGATGACTCCGGGATCAGCGACATTTTCAAAAATTGTGTAATTTTACTTTTGCCTGGAAACGCTCCAGAATTGTATATTATGATAGTGAGAAGTAAGTCTAAGGTGAATTATTGAGAATATCACACTATTTCAACACAGAAACAGTAAGAAAGAGCAAGAAAGTGACCATATTTGTCATTATAAATAGAGAATAGAAAATCTATCACATCTCAGCTATTCTTTGAACAAATTTACATATCTATGCAGAATTGTGAAGCCAATAAGTCCACACAGATGCCTGTCAAAAATTATTTGGATTGGAACATGTCGAGTTTCTCGATAAAAAAACCGATGACTCCGGGATCAGCGACATTTTCAAAAATTGTGTAATTTTACTTTTGCCTGGAAACGCTCCAGAATTGTATATTATGATAGTGAGAAGTAAGTCTAAGGTGAATTATTGAGAATATCACACTATTTTAACACAGAAACAGTAAGAAAGAGCAAGAAAGTGACCATATTTGCCATATAAATAGAGAATAGAAAATCTATCACATCTCAGCTATTCTTTGAACAAATTTACATATCTATGCAGAATTGTGAAGCCAATAAGTCCACACAGATGCCTGTCAAAAATTATTTGGTTTAGAACATGTCGAGTTTCTCGATAAAAAAACCGATGACTCCGGGATCAGCGACATTTTAAAAAATTGTGAAATTTTACTTTTGCCTGGAAACGCTCCAGAATTGTATATTATGATAGTGAGAAGTAAGTCTAAGGTGAATTATTGAGAATATCACACTATTTCAACACAGAAACAGTAAGAAAGAGCAAGAAAGTGACCATATTTGCCATATAAATAGAGAATAGAAAATCTATCACATCTCAGCTATTCTTTGAACAAATTTACATATCTATGCAGAATTGTGAAGCCAATAAGTCCACACAGATGCCTGTCAAAAATTATTTGGTTTGGATCATGTCGAGTTTCTCGATAAAAAAACCGATGACTCCGGGATCAGCGACATTTTCAAAAATTGTGTAATTTTACTTTTGCCTGGAAACGCTCCAGAATTGTATATTATGATAGTGAGAAGTAAGTCTAAGGTGAATTATTGAGAATATCACACTATTTTAACACAGAAACAGTAAGAAAGAGCAAGAAAGTGACCATTTTTGCCATATAAATAGAGAATAGAAAATCTATCACATCTCAGCTATTCTTTGAACAAATTTACATATCTATGCAGAATTGTGAAGCCAATAAGTCCACACAGATGCCGGTTAAATATTATTTGGTTTGGATCATGTCGAGTTTCTCGATAAAAAAACCGATGACTCCGGGATCAGCGACATTTTCAAAAATTGTGAAATTTTACTTTTGCCTGGGAACGCTCCAGAATTGTATATTATGATAGTGAGAAGTAAGTCTAAGGTGAATTATTGAGAATATCACACTATTTTAACACAGAAACAGTAAGAAAGAGCAAGAAAGTGACCATATTTGCCATTATAAATAGAGAATAGAAAATCTATCACATCTCAGCTATTCTTAGAACAAATTTACATATCTATGCAGAATTGTGAAGCCAATAAGTCCACACAGATGCCTGTCAAAAATTATTTGGTTTGGAACATGTCGAGTTTCTCGATAAAAAAACCGATGACTCCGGGATCAGCGACATTTTCAAAAATTGTGAAATTTTACTTTTGCCTGGAAACGCTCCAGAATTGTATATTATGATAGTGAGAAGTAAGTCTAAGGTGAATTATTGAGAATATCACACTATTTCAACACAGAAACAGTAAGAAAGAGCAAGAAAGTGACCATATTTGCCATATAAATAGAGAATAGAAAATCTATCACATCTCAGCTATTCTTTGAACAAATTTACATATCTATGCAGAATTGTGAAGCCAATAAGTCCACACAGATGCCTGTCAAAAATTATTTGGATTGGAACATGTCGAGTTTCTCGATAAAAAAACCGATGACTCCGGGATCAGCGACATTTTCAAAAATTGTGTAATTTTACTTTTGCCTGGAAACGCTCCAGAATTGTATATTATGATAGTGAGAAGTAAGTCTAAGGTGAATTATTGAGAATATCACACTATTTTAACACAGAAACAGTAAGAAAGAGCAAGAAAGTGACCATATTTGCCATATAAATAGAGAATAGAAAATCTATCACATCTCAGCTATTCTTTGAACAAATTTACATATCTATGCAGAATTGTGAAGCCAATAAGTCCACACAGATGCCTGTCAAAAATTATTTGGTTTAGAACATGTCGAGTTTCTCGATAAAAAAACCGATGACTCCGGGATCAGCGACATTTTAAAAAATTGTGAAATTTTACTTTTGCCTGGAAACGCTCCAGAATTGTATATTATGATAGTGAGAAGTAAGTCTAAGGTGAATTATTGAGAATATCACACTATTTCAACACAGAAACAGTAAGAAAGAGCAAGAAAGTGACCATATTTGCCATATAAATAGAGAATAGAAAATCTATCACATCTCAGATATTCTTTGAACAAATTTACATATCTATGCAGAATTGTGAAGCCAATAAGTCCACACAGATGCCTGTCAAAAATTATTTGGTTTGGATCATGTCGAGTTTCTCGATAAAAAAACCGATGACTCCGGGATCAGCGACATTTTCAAAAATTGTGTAATTTTACTTTTGCCTGGAAACGCTCCAGAATTGTATATTATGATAGTGAGAAGTAAGTCTAAGGTGAATTATTGAGAATATCACACTATTTCAACACAGAAACAGTAAGAAAGAGCAAGAAAGTGACCATATTTGTCATTATAAATAGAGAATAGAAAATCTATCACATCTCAGCTATTCTTTGAACAAATTTACATATCTATGCAGAATTGTGAAGCCAATAAGTCCACACAGATGCCTGTCAAAAATTATTTGGATTGGAACATGTCGAGTTTCTCGATAAAAAAACCGATGACTCCGGGATCAGCGACATTTTCAAAAATTGTGTAATTTTACTTTTGCCTGGAAACGCTCCAGAATTGTATATTATGATAGGGAGAAGTAAGTCTAAGGTGAATTATTGAGAATATCACACTATTTCAACACAGAAACAGTAAGAAAGAGCAAGAAAGTGACCATATTTGCCATATAAATAGAGAATAGAAAATCTATCACATCTCAGCTATTCTTTGAACAAATTTACATATCTATGCAGAATTGTGAAGCCAATAAGTCCACACAGATGCCTGTCAAAAATTATTTGGTTTGGATCATGTCGAGTTTCTCGATAAAAAAACCGATGACTCCGGGATCAGCGACATTTTCAAAAATTGTGTAATTTTACTTTTGCCTGGAAACGCTCCAGAATTGTATATTATGATAGTGAGAAGTAAGTCTAAGGTGAATTATTGAGAATATCACACTATTTTAACACAGAAACAGTAAGAAAGAGCAAGAAAGTGACCATTTTTGCCATATAAATAGAGAATAGAAAATCTATCACATCTCAGCTATTCTTTGAACAAATTTACATATCTATGCAGAATTGTGAAGCCAATAAGTCCACACAGATGCCGGTTAAATATTATTTGGTTTGGATCATGTCGAGTTTCTCGATAAAAAAACCGATGACTCCGGGATCAGCGACATTTTCAAAAATTGTGAAATTTTACTTTTGCCTGGGAACGCTCCAGAATTGTATATTATGATAGTGAGAAGTAAGTCTAAGGTGAATTATTGAGAATATCACACTATTTTAACACAGAAACAGTAAGAAAGAGCAAGAAAGTGACCATATTTGCCATTATAAATAGAGAATAGAAAATCTATCACATCTCAGCTATTCTTAGAACAAATTTACATATCTATGCAGAATTGTGAAGCCAATAAGTCCACACAGATGCCTGTCAAAAATTATTTGGTTTGGAACATGTCGAGTTTCTCGATAAAAAAACCGATGACTCCGGGATCAGCGACATTTTCAAAAATTGTGAAATTTTACTTTTGCCTGGAAACGCTCCAGAATTGTATATTATGATAGTGAGAAGTAAGTCTAAGGTGAATTATTGAGAATATCACACTATTTCAACACAGAAACAGTAAGAAAGAGCAAGAAAGTGACCATATTTGCCATATAAATAGAGAATAGAAAATCTATCACATCTCAGCTATTCTTTGAACAAATTTACATATCTATGCAGAATTGTGAAGCCAATAAGTCCACACAGATGCCTGTCAAAAATTATTTGGATTGGAACATGTCGAGTTTCTCGATAAAAAAACCGATGACTCCGGGATCAGCGACATTTTCAAAAATTGTGTAATTTTACTTTTGCCTGGAAACGCTCCAGAATTGTATATTATGATAGGGAGAAGTAAGTCTAAGGTGAATTATTGAGAATATCACACTATTTCAACACAGAAACAGTAAGAAAGAGCAAGAAAGTGACCATATTTGCCATTATAAATAGAGAATAGAAAATCTATCACATCTCAGCTATTCTTAGAACAAATTTACATATCTATGCAGAATTGTGAAGCCAATAAGTCCACACAGATGCCTGTCAAAAATTATTTGGTTTGGAACATGTCGAGTTTCTCGATAAAAAAACCGATGACTCCGGGATCAGCGACATTTTCAAAAATTGTGAAATTTTACTTTTGCCTGGAAACGCTCCAGAATTGTATATTATGATAGTGAGAAGTAAGTCTAAGGTGAATTATTGAGAATATCACACTATTTCAACACAGAAACAGTAAGAAAGAGCAAGAAAGTGACCATATTTGCCATATAAATAGAGAATAGAAAATCTATCACATCTCAGCTATTCTTTGAACAAATTTACATATCTATGCAGAATTGTGAAGCCAATAAGTCCACACAGATGCCTGTCAAAAATTATTTGGATTGGAACATGTCGAGTTTCTCGATAAAAAAACCGATGACTCCGGGATCAGCGACATTTTCAAAAATTGTGTAATTTTACTTTTGCCTGGAAACGCTCCAGAATTGTATATTATGATAGTGAGAAGTAAGTCTAAGGTGAATTATTGAGAATATCACACTATTTCAACACAGAAACAGTAAGAAAGAGCAAGAAAGTGACCATATTTGCCATATAAATAGAGAATAGAAAATCTATCACATCTCAGCTATTCTTTGAACAAATTTACATATCTATGCAGAATTGTGAAGCCAATAAGTCCACACAGATGCCTGTCAAAAATTATTTGGATTGGAACATGTCGAGTTTCTCGATAAAAAAACCGATGACTCCGGGATCAGCGACATTTTCAAAAATTGTGTAATTTTACTTTTGCCTGGAAACGCTCCAGAATTGTATATTATGATAGTGAGAAGTAAGTCTAAGGTGAATTATTGAGAATATCACACTATTTTAACACAGAAACAGTAAGAAAGAGCAAGAAAGTGACCATATTTGCCATATAAATAGAGAATAGAAAATCTATCACATCTCAGCTATTCTTTGAACAAATTTACATATCTATGCAGAATTGTGAAGCCAATAAGTCCACACAGATGCCTGTCAAAAATTATTTGGTTTAGAACATGTCGAGTTTCTCGATAAAAAAACCGATGACTCCGGGATCAGCGACATTTTAAAAAATTGTGAAATTTTACTTTTGCCTGGAAACGCTCCAGAATTGTATATTATGATAGTGAGAAGTAAGTCTAAGGTGAATTATTGAGAATATCACACTATTTCAACACAGAAACAGTAAGAAAGAGCAAGAAAGTGACCATATTTGCCATATAAATAGAGAATAGAAAATCTATCACATCTCAGATATTCTTTGAACAAATTTACATATCTATGCAGAATTGTGAAGCCAATAAGTCCACACAGATGCCTGTCAAAAATTATTTGGTTTGGATCATGTCGAGTTTCTCGATAAAAAAACCGATGACTCCGGGATCAGCGACATTTTCAAAAATTGTGTAATTTTACTTTTGCCTGGAAACGCTCCAGAATTGTATATTATGATAGTGAGAAGTAAGTCTAAGGTGAATTATTGAGAATATCACACTATTTCAACACAGAAACAGTAAGAAAGAGCAAGAAAGTGACCATATTTGTCATTATAAATAGAGAATAGAAAATCTATCACATCTCAGCTATTCTTTGAACAAATTTACATATCTATGCAGAATTGTGAAGCCAATAAGTCCACACAGATGCCTGTCAAAAATTATTTGGATTGGAACATGTCGAGTTTCTCGATAAAAAAACCGATGACTCCGGGATCAGCGACATTTTCAAAAATTGTGTAATTTTACTTTTGCCTGGAAACGCTCCAGAATTGTATATTATGATAGGGAGAAGTAAGTCTAAGGTGAATTATTGAGAATATCACACTATTTCAACACAGAAACAGTAAGAAAGAGCAAGAAAGTGACCATATTTGCCATATAAATAGAGAATAGAAAATCTATCACATCTCAGCTATTCTTTGAACAAATTTACATATCTATGCAGAATTGTGAAGCCAATAAGTCCACACAGATGCCTGTCAAAAATTATTTGGTTTGGATCATGTCGAGTTTCTCGATAAAAAAACCGATGACTCCGGGATCAGCGACATTTTCAAAAATTGTGTAATTTTACTTTTGCCTGGAAACGCTCCAGAATTGTATATTATGATAGTGAGAAGTAAGTCTAAGGTGAATTATTGAGAATATCACACTATTTTAACACAGAAACAGTAAGAAAGAGCAAGAAAGTGACCATTTTTGCCATATAAATAGAGAATAGAAAATCTATCACATCTCAGCTATTCTTTGAACAAATTTACATATCTATGCAGAATTGTGAAGCCAATAAGTCCACACAGATGCCGGTTAAATATTATTTGGTTTGGATCATGTCGAGTTTCTCGATAAAAAAACCGATGACTCCGGGATCAGCGACATTTTCAAAAATTGTGAAATTTTACTTTTGCCTGGGAACGCTCCAGAATTGTATATTATGATAGTGAGAAGTAAGTCTAAGGTGAATTATTGAGAATATCACACTATTTTAACACAGAAACAGTAAGAAAGAGCAAGAAAGTGACCATATTTGCCATTATAAATAGAGAATAGAAAATCTATCACATCTCAGCTATTCTTAGAACAAATTTACATATCTATGCAGAATTGTGAAGCCAATAAGTCCACACAGATGCCTGTCAAAAATTATTTGGTTTGGAACATGTCGAGTTTCTCGATAAAAAAACCGATGACTCCGGGATCAGCGACATTTTCAAAAATTGTGAAATTTTACTTTTGCCTGGAAACGCTCCAGAATTGTATATTATGATAGTGAGAAGTAAGTCTAAGGTGAATTATTGAGAATATCACACTATTTCAACACAGAAACAGTAAGAAAGAGCAAGAAAGTGACCATATTTGCCATATAAATAGAGAATAGAAAATCTATCACATCTCAGCTATTCTTTGAACAAATTTACATATCTATGCAGAATTGTGAAGCCAATAAGTCCACACAGATGCCTGTCAAAAATTATTTGGATTGGAACATGTCGAGTTTCTCGATAAAAAAACCGATGACTCCGGGATCAGCGACATTTTCAAAAATTGTGTAATTTTACTTTTGCCTGAACGCTCCAGAATTGTATATTATGATAGTGAGAAGTAAGTCTAAGGTGAATTATTGAGAATATCACACTATTTTAACACAGAAACAGTAAGAAAGAGCAAGAAAGTGACCATATTTGCCATATAAATAGAGAATAGAAAATCTATCACATCTCAGCTATTCTTTGAACAAATTTACATATCTATGCAGAATTGTGAAGCCAATAAGTCCACACAGATGCCTGTCAAAAATATTTGGTTTAGAACATGTCGAGTTTCTCGATAAAAAAACCGATGACTCCGGGATCAGCGACATTTTAAAAAATTGTGAAATTTTACTTTTGCCTGGAAACGCTCCAGAATTGTATATTATGATAGTGAGAAGTAAGTCTAAGGTGAATTATTGAGAATATCACACTATTTCAACACAGAAACAGTCAGTAAGAAAGAGCAAGAAAGTGACCATATTTGCCATATAAATAGAGAATAGAAAATCTATCACATCTCAGCTATTCTTTGAACAAATTTACATATCTATGCAGAATTGTGAAGCCAATAAGTCCACACAGATGCCTGTCAAAAATTATTTGGTTTGGATCATGTCGAGTTTCTCGATAAAAAAACCGATGACTCCGGGATCAGCGACATTTTCAAAAATTGTGTAATTTTACTTTTGTCTGGAAACGCTCCAGAATTGTATATTATGATAGGGAGAAGTAAGTCTAAGGTGAATTATTGAGAATATCACACTATTTTAACACAGAAACAGTAAGAAAGAGCAAGAAAGTGACCATATTTGCCATATAAATAGAGAATAGAAAATCTATCACATCTCAGCTATTCTTAGAACAAATTTACATATCTATGCAGAATTGTGAAGCCAATAAGTCCACACAGATGCCTGTCAAAAATTATTTGGTTTGGAACATGTCGAGTTTCTCGATAAAAAAACCGATGACTCCGGGATCAGCGACATTTTCAAAAATTGTGAAATTTTACTTTTGCCTGGAAACGCTCCAGAATTGTATATTATGATAGTGAGAAGTAAGTCTAAGGTGAATTATTGAGAATATCACACTATTTCAACACAGAAACAGTAAGAAAGAGCAAGAAAGTGACCATATTTGCCATATAAATAGAGAATAGAAAATCTATCACATCTCAGCTATTCTTTGAACAAATTTACATATCTATGCAGAATTGTGAAGCCAATAAGTCCACACAGATGCCTGTCAAAAATTATTTGGATTGGAACATGTCGAGTTTCTCGATAAAAAAACCGATGACTCCGGGATCAGCGACATTTTCAAAAATTGTGTAATTTTACTTTTGCCTGGAAACGCTCCAGAATTGTATATTATGATAGTGAGAAGTAAGTCTAAGGTGAATTATTGAGAATATCACACTATTTTAACACAGAAACAGTAAGAAAGAGCAAGAAAGTGACCATATTTGCCATATAAATAGAGAATAGAAAATCTATCACATCTCAGCTATTCTTTGAACAAATTTACATATCTATGCAGAATTGTGAAGCCAATAAGTCCACACAGATGCCTGTCAAAAATTATTTGGTTTGGAACATGTCGAGTTTCTCGATAAAAAAACCGATGACTCCGGGATCAGCGACATTTTCAAAAATTGTGAAATTTTACTTTTGCCTGGAAACGCTCCAGAATTGTATATTATGATAGTGAGAAGTAAGTCTAAGGTGAATTATTGAGAATATCACACTATTTTAACACAGAAACAGTAAGAAAGAGCAAGAAAGTGACCATATTTGCCATATAAATAGAGAATAGAAAATCTATCACATCTCAGCTATTCTTTGAACAAATTTACATATCTATGCAGAATTGTGAAGCCAATAAGTCCACACAGATGCCTGTCAAAAATTATTTGGTTTGGATCATGTCGAGTTTCTCGATAAAAAAACCGATGACTCCGGGATCAGCGACATTTTCAAAAATTGTGTAATTTTACTTTTGCCTGGAAACGCTCCAGAATTGTATATTATGATAGTGAGAAGTAAGTCTAAGGTGAATTATTGAGAATATCACACTATTTCAACACAGAAACAGTAAGAAAGAGCAAGAAAGTGACCATATTTGTCATTATAAATAGAGAATAGAAAATCTATCACATCTCAGCTATTCTTTGAACAAATTTACATATCTATGCAGAATTGTGAAGCCAATAAGTCCACACAGATGCCTGTCAAAAATTATTTGGATTGGAACATGTCGAGTTTCTCGACAAAAAAACCGATGACTCCGGGATCAGCGACATTTTCAAAAATTGTGTAATTTTACTTTTGCCTGGAAACGCTCCAGAATTGTATATTATGATAGGGAGAAGTAAGTCTAAGGTGAATTATTGAGAATATCACACTATTTCAACACAGAAACAGTAAGAAAGAGCAAGAAAGTGACCATATTTGCCATATAAATAGAGAATAGAAAATCTATCACATCTCAGCTATTCTTTGAACAAATTTACATATCTATGCAGAATTGTGAAGCCAATAAGTCCACACAGATGCCGGTTAAATATTATTTGGTTTGGATCATGTCGAGTTTCTCGATAAAAAAACCGATGACTCCGGGATCAGCGACATTTTCAAAAATTGTGAAATTTTACTTTTGCCTGGGAACGCTCCAGAATTGTATATTATGATAGTGAGAAGTAAGTCTAAGGTGAATTATTGAGAATATCACACTATTTTAACACAGAAACAGTAAGAAAGAGCAAGAAAGTGACCATATTTGCCATTATAAATAGAGAATAGAAAATCTATCACATCTCAGCTATTCTTTGAACAAATTTACATATCTATGCAGAATTGTGAAGCCAATAAGTCCACACAGATGCCTGTCAAAAATTATTTGGTTTGGATCATGTCGAGTTTCTCGATAAAAAAACCGATGACTCCGGGATCAGCGACATTTTCAAAAATTGTGTAATTTTACTTTTGTCTGGAAACGCTCCAGAATTGTATATTATGATAGGGAGAAGTAAGTCTAAGGTGAATTATTGAGAATATCACACTATTTTAACACAGAAACAGTAAGAAAGAGCAAGAAAGTGACCATTTTTGCCATATAAATAGAGAATAGAAATTCTATCACATCTCAGCTATTCTTTGAACAAATTTACATATCTATGCAGAATTGTGAAGCCAATAAGTCCACACAGATGCCGGTTAAATATTATTTGGTTTGGATCATGTCGAGTTTCTCGATAAAAAAACCGATGACTCCGGGATCAGCGACATTTTCAAAAATTGTGAAATTTTACTTTTGCCTGGAAACGCTCCAGAATTGTATATTATGATAGTGAGAAGTAAGTCTAAGGTGAATTATTGAGAATATCACACTATTTTAACACAGAAACAGTAAGAAAGAGCAAGAAAGTGACCATATTTGCCATTAAAAATAGAGAATAGAAAATCTATCACATCTCAGCTATTCTTTGAACAAATTTACATATCTATGCAGAATTGTGAAGCCAATAAGTCCACACAGATGCCTGTCAAAAATTATTTGGTTTGGATCATGTCGAGTTTCTCGATAAAAAAACCGATGACTCCGGGATCAGCGACATTTTCAAAAATTGTGTAATTTTACTTTTGTCTGGAAACGCTCCAGAATTGTATATTATGATAGGGAGAAGTAAGTCTAAGGTGAATTATTGAGAATATCACACTATTTTAACACAGAAACAGTAAGAAAGAGCAAGAAAGTGACCATATTTGCCATAAATAGAGAATAGAAAATCTATCACATCTCAGCTATTCTTTGAACAAATTTACATATCTATGCAGAATTGTGAAGCCAATAAGTCCACACAGATGCCTGTCAAAAATTATTTGGTTTGGATCATGTCGAGTTTCTCGATAAAAAAACCGATGACTCCGGGTTCACTGACATTTTATCGAGAAACTTGACAAGCTCCAAACCAAATAATATTTATCAAGCATCTGTGTGGACCTATTGGCATCAAAATTCTGCATAGATATTTTCACTTCTTCCAATAGAATAGCAAAAAATCAAGGTTTCATTATTTCGGAAAGTAACGATGAACCCGGGTTCACTGACATTTTATCGAGAAACTTGACAAGCTCCACAAGAAATAATATTTATCAAGCATCTGTGAGGACCTATTGGCATCAAATTTCTGCATAGATATTTTCACTTCTTCCAATAGAATAGCAAAAAATCAAGGTTTCATTATTTCGGAAAATAACGATGAACCCGGGTTCACTTACTTTATATCGAGAAACTTGACATTCTCCAAACCAAATAATATTTATCAAGCCTATGTGAGGATCTATTGGCATCAAAATTCTGCAGAGATATTTTCACTTCGTCCAATACAGCAGCAAAAAATCAAGGTTTCATTATTTGGGAAAATAACGATGAACCCGGGTTCACTTACTTTATATCGAGAATCTTGACAAGCTCCAAACCAAATAATATTTATCAAGCATCTGTGAGGACCTATTGGCATCAAAATTCTGCATAGATAATTTCACTTCTTCTAATAGAATAGCAAAAAATCAAGGTATCATTATTTGGGAAAATAACGATGAATCCGGGTTCACTTACTTTATATCGAGAATCTTGACAAGCTCCAAACCAAAAAATATTTATCAAGCATCTGTGAGGACCTATTGGCATCAAAATTCTGCATAGATATTTTCACTTCTTCCAATAAAATAGCAAAAAATCAAGGTTTCATTATTTCGGAAAGTAACGATGAACCCGGGTTCACTGACATTTTATCGAGAAACTTGACATTCTCCAAACCAAATAATATTTATCAAGCATCTGTGAGGACCTATTGGCATCAAAATTCTGCATAGATATTTTCACTTCTTCCAATAAAATAGCAAAAAATCAAGGTTTCATTATTTCGGAAAGTAACGATGAACCCGGGTTCACTGACATTTTATCGAGAAACTTGACAAGCTCCACAAGAAATAATATTTATCAAGCATCTGTGAGGACCTATTGGCATCAAATTTCTGCATAGATATTTTCACTTCTTCCAATAGAATAGCAAAAAATCAAGGTTTCATTATTTCGGAAAATAACGATGAACCCGGGTTCACTTACTTTATATCGAGAAACTTGACATTCTCCAAACCAAATAATATTTATCAAGCCTATGTGAGGATCTATTGGCATCAAAATTCTGCACAGATATTTTCACTTCGTCCAATACAGCAGCAAAAAATCAAGGTTTCATTATTTGGGAAAATAACGATGAACCCGGCCGGGTTCACTGACATTTTATCGAGAAACTTGACATTCTCCAAGCCAAATAATATTTATCAAGCATCTGTGAGGACCTATTGGCATCAAAATTCTGCATAGATATTTTCACTTCTTCCAATAAAATAGCAAAAAATCAAGGTTTCATTATTTGGGAAAATAACGATGAACCCGGGTTTACTGACAATAATTTTATCGAGAAACTTGACAAGCTACAAAAAGAAATGATATTTATCAAGCATCTGTGAGGCCCTATTGGCATCAAAATTCTGCATAGATATTTTCACTTCTTCCAAAAGAAAAGCAAAAATTCAAGGTTTCATTATTTGGGAAAATAACGATGAACCCGGGTTCACTTACTTTATATCGAGAATCTTGACAAGCTCCAAACCAAATAATATTTATCAAGCATCTGTGAGGACCTATTGGCATCAAAATTCTGCATAGATATTTTCACTTATTCCAATACAGTAGCAAAAACTCAAGGTTTTATTATTTGGGAAAATAACGATGAACCCGGGTTCACTGACATTTTATCGTGAAACTTAAGAAGCTCCACAAGAAATAATATTTATCAAGCATCTGTGAGGACCTATTGGCATCAAATTTCTGCATAGATATTTTCACTTCTTCCAATAGAATAGCAAAAAATCAAGGTTTCATTATTTGAGAAAATAACGATGAACCCGGGTTCACTTACTTTATATCGAGAAACTTGACATTCTCCAAACCAAATAATATTTATCAAGCCTATGTGAGGACCTATTGGCATCAAAATTCTGCAGAGATATTTTCACTTATTCCAATACAGCAGCAAAAAATCAAGGTTTCATTATTTGGGAAAGTAACGATGAACCCGGGTTCACTGACATTTTATCGAGAAACTTGACAAGCTCCAAACCAAATAATATTTATCAAGCATCTGTGTGGACCTATTGGCATCAAAATTCTGCAGAGATATTTTCACTTCTTCCAATAGAATAGCAAAAAATCAAGGTTTCATTATTTCGGAAAGTAACGATGAACCCGGGTTCACTGACATTTTATCGAGAAACTTGACAAGCTCCACAAGAAATAATATTTATCAAGCATCTGTGAGGACCTATTGGCATCAAATTTCTGCATAGATATTTTCACTTCTTCCAATAGAATAGCAAAAAATCAAGGTTTCATTATTTCGGAAAATAACGATGAACCCGGGTTCACTTACTTTATATCGAGAAACTTGACATTCTCCAAACCAAATAATATTTATCAAGCCTATGTGAGGATCTATTGGCATCAAAATTCTGCAGAGATATTTTCACTTCGTCCAATACAGCAGCAAAAAATCAAGGTTTCATTATTTGGGAAAATAACGATGAACCCGGGTTCACTTACTTTATATCGAGAATCTTGACAAGCTCCAAACCAAATAATATTTATCAAGCATCTGTGAGGACCTATTGGCATCAAAATTCTGCATAGATATTTTCACTTATTCCAATACAGTAGCAAAAACTCAAGGTTTTATTATTTGGGAAAATAACGATGAACCCGGGTTCACTGACATTTTATCGTGAAACTTAAGAAGCTCCACAAGAAATAATATTTATCAAGCATCTGTGAGGACCTATTGGCATCAAAATTCTGCATAGATAATTTCACTTCTTCTAATAGAATAGCAAAAAATCAAGGTATCATTATTTGGGAAAATAACGATGAATCCGGGTTCACTTACTTTATATCGAGAATCTTGACAAGCTCCAAACCAAAAAATATTTATCAAGCATCTGTGAGGACCTATTGGCATCAAAATTCTGCATAGATATTTTCACTTCTTCCAATAAAATAGCAAAAAATCAAGGTTTCATTATTTCGGAAAGTAACGATGAACCCGGGTTCACTGACATTTTATCGAGAAACTTGACAAGCTCCAAACCAAATAATATTTATCAAGCATCTGTGAGGACCTATTGGCATCAAAATTCTGCATAGATATTTTCACTTCTTCCAATAAAATAGCAAAAAATCAAGGTTTCATTATTTCGGAAAGTAACGATGAACCCGGGTTCACTGACATTTTATCGAGAAACTTGACAAGCTCCACAAGAAATAATATTTATCAAGCATCTGTGAGGACCTATTGGCATCAAATTTCTGCATAGATATTTTCACTTCTTCCAATAGAATAGCAAAAAATCAAGGTTTCATTATTTCGGAAAATAACGATGAACCCGGGTTCACTTACTTTATATCGAGAAACTTGACATTCTCCAAACCAAATAATATTTATCAAGCCTATGTGAGGATCTATTGGCATCAAAATTCTGCAGAGATATTTTCACTTCGTCCAATACAGCAGCAAAATATCAAGGTTTCATTATTTGGGAAAATAACGATGAACCCGGGTTCACTTACTTTATATCGAGAATCTTGACAAGCTCCAAACCAAATAATATTTATCAAGCATCTGTGAGGACCTATTGGCATCAAAATTCTGCATAGATATTTTCACTTATTCCAATACAGTAGCAAAAACTCAAGGTTTTATTATTTGGGAAAAAAACGATGAACCCGGGTTCACTGACATTTTATCGTGAAACTTAAGAAGCTCCACAAGAAATAATATTTATCAAGCATCTGTGAGGACCTATTGGCATCAAAATTCTGCATAGATAATTTCACTTCTTCTAATAGAATAGCAAAAAATCAAGGTATCATTATTTGGGAAAATAACGATGAATCCGGGTTCACTTACTTTATATCGAGAATCTTGACAAGCTCCAAACCAAAAAATATTTATCAAGCATCTGTGAGGACCTATTGGCATCAAAATTCTGCATAGATATTTTCACTTCTTCCAATAAAATAGCAAAAAATCAAGGTTTCATTATTTCGGAAAGTAACGATGAACCCGGGTTCACTGACATTTTATCGAGAAACTTGACAAGCTCCAAACCAAATAATATTTATCAAGCATCTGTGAGGACCTATTGGCATCAAAATTCTGCATAGATATTTTCACTTCTTCCAATAAAATAGCAAAAAATCAAGGTTTCATTATTTCGGAAAGTAACGATGAACCCGGGTTCACTGACATTTTATCGAGAAACTTGACAAGCTCCACAAGAAATAATATTTATCAAGCATCTGTGAGGACCTATTGGCATCAAATTTCTGCAGAGATATTTTCACTTCTTCCAATAGAATAGCAAAAAATCAAGGTTTCATTATTTCGGAAAATAACGATGAACCCGGGTTCACTTACTTTATATCGAGAAACTTGACATTCTCCAAACCAAATAATATTTATCAAGCCTATGTGAGGATCTATTGGCATCAAAATTCTGCAGAGATATTTTCACTTCGTCCAATACAGCAGCAAAAAATCAAGGTTTCATTATTTGGGAAAATAACGATGAACCCGGGTTCACTTACTTTATATCGAGAATCTTGACAAGCTCCAAACCAAATAATATTTATCAAGCATCTGTGAGGACCTATTGGCATCAAAATTCTGCATAGATATTTTCACTTATTCCAATACAGTAGCAAAAACTCAAGGTTTTATTATTTGGGAAAATAACGATGAACCCGGGTTCACTGACATTTTATCGTGAAACTTAAGAAGCTCCACAAGAAATAATATTTATCAAGCATCTGTGAGGACCTATTGGCATCAAAATTCTGCATAGATAATTTCACTTCTTCTAATAGAATAGCAAAAAATCAAGGTATCATTATTTGGGAAAATAACGATGAATCCGGGTTCACTTACTTTATATCGAGAATCTTGACAAGCTCCAAACCAAAAAATATTTATCAAGCATCTGTGAGGACCTATTGGCATCAAAATTCTGCATAGATATTTTCACTTCTTCCAATAAAATAGCAAAAAATCAAGGTTTCATTATTTCGGAAAGTAACGATGAACCCGGGTTCACTGACATTTTATCGAGAAACTTGACAAGCTCCAAACCAAATAATATTTATCAAGCATCTGTGAGGACCTATTGGCATCAAAATTCTGCATAGATATTTTCACTTCTTCCAATAAAATAGCAAAAAATCAAGGTTTCATTATTTCGGAAAGTAACGATGAACCCGGGTTCACTGACATTTTATCGAGAAACTTGACAAGCTCCACAAGAAATAATATTTATCAAGCATCTGTGAGGACCTATTGGCATCAAATTTCTGCATAGATATTTTCACTTCTTCCAATAGAATAGCAAAAAATCAAGGTTTCATTATTTCGGAAAATAACGATGAACCCGGGTTCACTTACTTTATATCGAGAAACTTGACATTCTCCAAACCAAATAATATTTATCAAGCCTATGTGAGGATCTATTGGCATCAAAATTCTGCAGAGATATTTTCACTTCGTCCAATACAGCAGCAAAATATCAAGGTTTCATTATTTGGGAAAATAACGATGAACCCGGGTTCACTTACTTTATATCGAGAATCTTGACAAGCTCCAAACCAAATAATATTTATCAAGCATCTGTGAGGACCTATTGGCATCAAAATTCTGCATAGATATTTTCACTTATTCCAATACAGTAGCAAAAACTCAAGGTTTTATTATTTGGGAAAAAAACGATGAACCCGGGTTCACTGACATTTTATCGTGAAACTTAAGAAGCTCCACAAGAAATAATATTTATCAAGCATCTGTGAGGACCTATTGGCATCAAAATTCTGCATAGATAATTTCACTTCTTCTAATAGAATAGCAAAAAATCAAGGTATCATTATTTGGGAAAATAACGATGAATCCGGGTTCACTTACTTTATATCGAGAATCTTGACAAGCTCCAAACCAAAAAATATTTATCAAGCATCTGTGAGGACCTATTGGCATCAAAATTCTGCATAGATATTTTCACTTCTTCCAATAAAATAGCAAAAAATCAAGGTTTCATTATTTCGGAAAGTAACGATGAACCCGGGTTCACTGACATTTTATCGAGAAACTTGACAAGCTCCAAACCAAATAATATTTATCAAGCATCTGTGAGGACCTATTGGCATCAAAATTCTGCATAGATATTTTCACTTCTTCCAATAAAATAGCAAAAAATCAAGGTTTCATTATTTCGGAAAGTAACGATGAACCCGGGTTCACTGACATTTTATCGAGAAACTTGACAAGCTCCACAAGAAATAATATTTATCAAGCATCTGTGAGGACCTATTGGCATCAAATTTCTGCAGAGATATTTTCACTTCTTCCAATAGAATAGCAAAAAATCAAGGTTTCATTATTTCGGAAAATAACGATGAACCCGGGTTCACTTACTTTATATCGAGAAACTTGACATTCTCCAAACCAAATAATATTTATCAAGCCTATGTGAGGATCTATTGGCATCAAAATTCTGCACAGATATTTTCACTTCGTCCAATACAGCAGCAAAAAATCAAGGTTTCATTATTTGGGAAAATAACGATGAACCCGGCCGGGTTCACTGACATTTTATCGAGAAACTTGACATTCTCCAAGCCAAATAATATTTATCAAGCATCTGTGAGGACCTATTGGCATCAAAATTCTGCATAGATATTTTCACTTCTTCCAATAAAATAGCAAAAAATCAAGGTTTCATTATTTGGGAAAATAACGATGAACCCGGGTTTACTGACAATAATTTTATCGAGAAACTTGACAAGCTACAAAAAGAAATGATATTTATCAAGCATCTGTGAGGCCCTATTGGCATCAAAATTCTGCATAGATATTTTCACTTCTTCCAAAAGAAAAGCAAAAATTCAAGGTTTCATTATTTGGGAAAATAACGATGAACCCGGGTTCACTTACTTTATATCGAGAATCTTGACAAGCTCCAAACCAAATAATATTTATCAAGCATCTGTGAGGACCTATTGGCATCAAAATTCTGCATAGATATTTTCACTTATTCCAATACAGTAGCAAAAACTCAAGGTTTTATTATTTGGGAAAATAACGATGAACCCGGGTTCACTGACATTTTATCGTGAAACTTAAGAAGCTCCACAAGAAATAATATTTATCAAGCATCTGTGAGGACCTATTGGCATCAAATTTCTGCATAGATATTTTCACTTCTTCCAATAGAATAGCAAAAAATCAAGGTTTCATTATTTGAGAAAATAACGATGAACCCGGGTTCACTTACTTTATATCGAGAAACTTGACATTCTCCAAACCAAATAATATTTATCAAGCCTATGTGAGGACCTATTGGCATCAAAATTCTGCAGAGATATTTTCACTTATTCCAATACAGCAGCAAAAAATCAAGGTTTCATTATTTGGGAAAGTAACGATGAACCCGGGTTCACTGACATTTTATCGAGAAACTTGACAAGCTCCAAACCAAATAATATTTATCAAGCATCTGTGTGGACCTATTGGCATCAAAATTCTGCATAGATATTTTCACTTCTTCCAATAGAATAGCAAAAAATCAAGGTTTCATTATTTCGGAAAGTAACGATGAACCCGGGTTCACTGACATTTTATCGAGAAACTTGACAAGCTCCACAAGAAATAATATTTATCAAGCATCTGTGAGGACCTATTGGCATCAAATTTCTGCATAGATATTTTCACTTCTTCCAATAGAATAGCAAAAAATCAAGGTTTCATTATTTCGGAAAATAACGATGAACCCGGGTTCACTTACTTTATATCGAGAAACTTGACATTCTCCAAACCAAATAATATTTATCAAGCCTATGTGAGGATCTATTGGCATCAAAATTCTGCAGAGATATTTTCACTTCGTCCAATACAGCAGCAAAAAATCAAGGTTTCATTATTTGGGAAAATAACGATGAACCCGGGTTCACTGACATTTTATCGAGAAACTTGACAAGCTCCAAACCAAATAATATTTATCAAGCATCTGTGAGGACCTATTGGCATCAAAATTCTGCACAGATATTTTCACTTCTTCCAATAGAATAGCAAAAAATCAAGGTTTCATTATTTGGGAAAGTAACGATGAACCCGGGTTCACTGACATTTTATCGAGAAACTTGACATTCTCCAAACCAAATAATATTTATCAAGCATCTGTGAGGACCTATTGGCATCAAAATTCTGCATAGATATCTTCACTTCTTCGAATAGAATAGCAAAAAATCAAGGTTTCATTATTTCGGAAAATAACGATGAACCCGGGTTCACTGACATTTTATCGAGAAACTTGACAAGCTCCACAAGAAATAATATTTATCAAGCATCTGTGAGGACCTATTGGCATCAAATTTCTGCATAGATATCTTCACTTCTTCCAATAGAATAGCAAAAAATCAAGGTATCATCATTTGGGAAAATAACGATGAATCCGGGTTCACTTACTTTATATCGAGAATCTTGACAAGCTCCAAACCAAAAAAAATTTATCAAGCCTATGTGAGGATCTATTGGCATCAAAATTCTGCACAGATAGTTTCACTTCTTCCAATAGAATAGCAAAAATCAAGGTTTCATTATTTCGGAAAGTAACGATGAACCCGGGTTCACTGACATTTTATCGAGAAACTTGACAAGCTCCAAACCAAATAATATTTATCAAGCATCTGTGAGGACCTATTGGCATCAAAATTCTGCATAGATAATTTCACTTCTTCTAATAGAATAGCAAAAAATCAAGGTTTCATTATTTGGGAAAATAACGATGAATCCGGGTTCACTTACTTTATATCGAGAATCTTGACAAGCTCCAAACCAAAAAATATTTATCAAGCATCTGTGAGGACCTATTGGCATCAAAATTCTGCATAGATATTTTCACTTCTTCCAATAAAATAGCAAAAAATCAAGGTTTCATTATTTCGGAAAGTAACGATGAACCCGGGTTCACTGACATTTTATCGAGAAACTTGACAAGGTCCACAAGAAATAATATTTATCAAGCATCTGTGAGGACCTATTGGCATCAAATTTCTGCATAGATATTTTCACTTCTTCCAATAGAATAGCAAAAAATCAAGGTTTCATTATTTCGGAAAATAACGATGAACCCGGGTTCACTTACTTTATATCGAGAAACTTGACATTCTCCAAACCAAATAATATTTATCAAGCCTATGTGAGGATCTATTGGCATCAAAATTCTGCAGAGATATTTTCACTTCGTCCAATACAGCAGCAAAAAATCAAGGTTTCATTATTTGGGAAAATAACGATGAACTCGGGTTCACTGACATTTTATCGAGAAACTTGACAAGCTCCAAACCAAATAATATTTATCAAGCATCTGTGAGGACCTATTGGCATCAAAATTCTGCACAGATATTTTCACTTCTTCCAAAAGAAAAGCAAAAAATCAAGGTTTCATTATTTCGGAAAATAACGATGAATCCGGGTTCACTTACTTTATATCGAGAATCTTGACAAGCTCCAAACCAAAAAATATTTATCAAGCATCTGTGAGGACCTATTGGCATCAAAATTCTGCATAGATATTTTCACTTCTTCCAATAAAATAGCAAAAAATCAAGGTTTCATTATTTCGGAAAATAACGATGAACCCGGGTTCACTGACATTTTATCGTGAAACTTAAGAAGCTCCACAAGAAATAATATTTATCAAGCATCTGTGAGGACCTATTGGCATCAAAATTCTGCATAGATAATTTCACTTCTTCTAATAGAATAGCAAAAAATCAAGGTATCATTATTTGGGAAAATAACGATGAATCCGGGTTCACTTACTTTATATCGAGAATCTTGACAAGCTCCAAACCAAAAAATATTTATCAAGCATCTGTGAGGACCTATTGGCATCAAAATTCTGCATAGATATTTTCACTTCTTCCAATAAAATAGCAAAAAATCAAGGTTTCATTATTTCGGAAAGTAACGATGAACCCGGGTTCACTGACATTTTATCGAGAAACTTGACAAGCTCCAAACCAAATAATATTTATCAAGCATCTGTGAGGACCTATTGGCATCAAAATTCTGCATAGATATTTTCACTTCTTCCAATAAAATAGCAAAAAATCAAGGTTTCATTATTTCGGAAAGTAACGATGAACCCGGGTTCACTGACATTTTATCGAGAAACTTGACAAGCTCCACAAGAAATAATATTTATCAAGCATCTGTGAGGACCTATTGGCATCAAATTTCTGCATAGATATTTTCACTTCTTCCAATAGAATAGCAAAAAATCAAGGTTTCATTATTTCGGAAAATAACGATGAACCCGGGTTCACTTACTTTATATCGAGAAACTTGACATTCTCCAAACCAAATAATATTTATCAAGCCTATGTGAGGATCTATTGGCATCAAAATTCTGCACAGATATTTTCACTTCGTCCAATACAGCAGCAAAAAATCAAGGTTTCATTATTTGGGAAAATAACGATGAACCCGGCCGGGTTCACTGACATTTTATCGAGAAACTTGACATTCTCCAAGCCAAATAATATTTATCAAGCATCTGTGAGGACCTATTGGCATCAAAATTCTGCATAGATATTTTCACTTCTTCCAATAAAATAGCAAAAAATCAAGGTTTCATTATTTGGGAAAATAACGATGAACCCGGGTTTACTGACAATAATTTTATCGAGAAACTTGACAAGCTACAAAAAGAAATGATATTTATCAAGCATCTGTGAGGCCCTATTGGCATCAAAATTCTGCATAGATATTTTCACTTCTTCCAAAAGAAAAGCAAAAATTCAAGGTTTCATTATTTGGGAAAATAACGATGAACCCGGGTTCACTTACTTTATATCGAGAATCTTGACAAGCTCCAAACCAAATAATATTTATCAAGCATCTGTGAGGACCTATTGGCATCAAAATTCTGCATAGATATTTTCACTTATTCCAATACAGTAGCAAAAACTCAAGGTTTTATTATTTGGGAAAATAACGATGAACCCGGGTTCACTGACATTTTATCGTGAAACTTAAGAAGCTCCACAAGAAATAATATTTATCAAGCATCTGTGAGGACCTATTGGCATCAAATTTCTGCATAGATATTTTCACTTCTTCCAATAGAATAGCAAAAAATCAAGGTTTCATTATTTGAGAAAATAACGATGAACCCGGGTTCACTTACTTTATATCGAGAAACTTGACATTCTCCAAACCAAATAATATTTATCAAGCCTATGTGAGGACCTATTGGCATCAAAATTCTGCAGAGATATTTTCACTTATTCCAATACAGCAGCAAAAAATCAAGGTTTCATTATTTGGGAAAGTAACGATGAACCCGGGTTCACTGACATTTTATCGAGAAACTTGACAAGCTCCAAACCAAATAATATTTATCAAGCATCTGTGTGGACCTATTGGCATCAAAATTCTGCAGAGATATTTTCACTTCTTCCAATAGAATAGCAAAAAATCAAGGTTTCATTATTTCGGAAAGTAACGATGAACCCGGGTTCACTGACATTTTATCGAGAAACTTGACAAGCTCCACAAGAAATAATATTTATCAAGCATCTGTGAGGACCTATTGGCATCAAATTTCTGCATAGATATTTTCACTTCTTCCAATAGAATAGCAAAAAATCAAGGTTTCATTATTTCGGAAAATAACGATGAACCCGGGTTCACTTACTTTATATCGAGAAACTTGACATTCTCCAAACCAAATAATATTTATCAAGCCTATGTGAGGATCTATTGGCATCAAAATTCTGCAGAGATATTTTCACTTCGTCCAATACAGCAGCAAAAAATCAAGGTTTCATTATTTGGGAAAATAACGATGAACCCGGGTTCACTTACTTTATATCGAGAATCTTGACAAGCTCCAAACCAAATAATATTTATCAAGCATCTGTGAGGACCTATTGGCATCAAAATTCTGCATAGATATTTTCACTTATTCCAATACAGTAGCAAAAACTCAAGGTTTTATTATTTGGGAAAATAACGATGAACCCGGGTTCACTGACATTTTATCGTGAAACTTAAGAAGCTCCACAAGAAATAATATTTATCAAGCATCTGTGAGGACCTATTGGCATCAAAATTCTGCATAGATAATTTCACTTCTTCTAATAGAATAGCAAAAAATCAAGGTATCATTATTTGGGAAAATAACGATGAATCCGGGTTCACTTACTTTATATCGAGAATCTTGACAAGCTCCAAACCAAAAAATATTTATCAAGCATCTGTGAGGACCTATTGGCATCAAAATTCTGCATAGATATTTTCACTTCTTCCAATAAAATAGCAAAAAATCAAGGTTTCATTATTTCGGAAAGTAACGATGAACCCGGGTTCACTGACATTTTATCGAGAAACTTGACAAGCTCCAAACCAAATAATATTTATCAAGCATCTGTGAGGACCTATTGGCATCAAAATTCTGCATAGATATTTTCACTTCTTCCAATAAAATAGCAAAAAATCAAGGTTTCATTATTTCGGAAAGTAACGATGAACCCGGGTTCACTGACATTTTATCGAGAAACTTGACAAGCTCCACAAGAAATAATATTTATCAAGCATCTGTGAGGACCTATTGGCATCAAATTTCTGCATAGATATTTTCACTTCTTCCAATAGAATAGCAAAAAATCAAGGTTTCATTATTTCGGAAAATAACGATGAACCCGGGTTCACTTACTTTATATCGAGAAACTTGACATTCTCCAAACCAAATAATATTTATCAAGCCTATGTGAGGATCTATTGGCATCAAAATTCTGCAGAGATATTTTCACTTCGTCCAATACAGCAGCAAAATATCAAGGTTTCATTATTTGGGAAAATAACGATGAACCCGGGTTCACTTACTTTATATCGAGAATCTTGACAAGCTCCAAACCAAATAATATTTATCAAGCATCTGTGAGGACCTATTGGCATCAAAATTCTGCATAGATATTTTCACTTATTCCAATACAGTAGCAAAAACTCAAGGTTTTATTATTTGGGAAAAAAACGATGAACCCGGGTTCACTGACATTTTATCGTGAAACTTAAGAAGCTCCACAAGAAATAATATTTATCAAGCATCTGTGAGGACCTATTGGCATCAAAATTCTGCATAGATAATTTCACTTCTTCTAATAGAATAGCAAAAAATCAAGGTATCATTATTTGGGAAAATAACGATGAATCCGGGTTCACTTACTTTATATCGAGAATCTTGACAAGCTCCAAACCAAAAAATATTTATCAAGCATCTGTGAGGACCTATTGGCATCAAAATTCTGCATAGATATTTTCACTTCTTCCAATAAAATAGCAAAAAATCAAGGTTTCATTATTTCGGAAAGTAACGATGAACCCGGGTTCACTGACATTTTATCGAGAAACTTGACAAGCTCCAAACCAAATAATATTTATCAAGCATCTGTGAGGACCTATTGGCATCAAAATTCTGCATAGATATTTTCACTTCTTCCAATAAAATAGCAAAAAATCAAGGTTTCATTATTTCGGAAAGTAACGATGAACCCGGGTTCACTGACATTTTATCGAGAAACTTGACAAGCTCCACAAGAAATAATATTTATCAAGCATCTGTGAGGACCTATTGGCATCAAATTTCTGCAGAGATATTTTCACTTCTTCCAATAGAATAGCAAAAAATCAAGGTTTCATTATTTCGGAAAATAACGATGAACCCGGGTTCACTTACTTTATATCGAGAAACTTGACATTCTCCAAACCAAATAATATTTATCAAGCCTATGTGAGGATCTATTGGCATCAAAATTCTGCACAGATATTTTCACTTCGTCCAATACAGCAGCAAAAAATCAAGGTTTCATTATTTGGGAAAATAACGATGAACCCGGCCGGGTTCACTGACATTTTATCGAGAAACTTGACATTCTCCAAGCCAAATAATATTTATCAAGCATCTGTGAGGACCTATTGGCATCAAAATTCTGCATAGATATTTTCACTTCTTCCAATAAAATAGCAAAAAATCAAGGTTTCATTATTTGGGAAAATAACGATGAACCCGGGTTTACTGACAATAATTTTATCGAGAAACTTGACAAGCTACAAAAAGAAATGATATTTATCAAGCATCTGTGAGGCCCTATTGGCATCAAAATTCTGCATAGATATTTTCACTTCTTCCAAAAGAAAAGCAAAAATTCAAGGTTTCATTATTTGGGAAAATAACGATGAACCCGGGTTCACTTACTTTATATCGAGAATCTTGACAAGCTCCAAACCAAATAATATTTATCAAGCATCTGTGAGGACCTATTGGCATCAAAATTCTGCATAGATATTTTCACTTATTCCAATACAGTAGCAAAAACTCAAGGTTTTATTATTTGGGAAAATAACGATGAACCCGGGTTCACTGACATTTTATCGTGAAACTTAAGAAGCTCCACAAGAAATAATATTTATCAAGCATCTGTGAGGACCTATTGGCATCAAATTTCTGCATAGATATTTTCACTTCTTCCAATAGAATAGCAAAAAATCAAGGTTTCATTATTTGAGAAAATAACGATGAACCCGGGTTCACTTACTTTATATCGAGAAACTTGACATTCTCCAAACCAAATAATATTTATCAAGCCTATGTGAGGACCTATTGGCATCAAAATTCTGCAGAGATATTTTCACTTATTCCAATACAGCAGCAAAAAATCAAGGTTTCATTATTTGGGAAAGTAACGATGAACCCGGGTTCACTGACATTTTATCGAGAAACTTGACAAGCTCCAAACCAAATAATATTTATCAAGCATCTGTGTGGACCTATTGGCATCAAAATTCTGCATAGATATTTTCACTTCTTCCAATAGAATAGCAAAAAATCAAGGTTTCATTATTTCGGAAAGTAACGATGAACCCGGGTTCACTGACATTTTATCGAGAAACTTGACAAGCTCCACAAGAAATAATATTTATCAAGCATCTGTGAGGACCTATTGGCATCAAATTTCTGCATAGATATTTTCACTTCTTCCAATAGAATAGCAAAAAATCAAGGTTTCATTATTTCGGAAAATAACGATGAACCCGGGTTCACTTACTTTATATCGAGAAACTTGACATTCTCCAAACCAAATAATATTTATCAAGCCTATGTGAGGATCTATTGGCATCAAAATTCTGCAGAGATATTTTCACTTCGTCCAATACAGCAGCAAAAAATCAAGGTTTCATTATTTGGGAAAATAACGATGAACCCGGGTTCACTGACATTTTATCGAGAAACTTGACAAGCTCCAAACCAAATAATATTTATCAAGCATCTGTGAGGACCTATTGGCATCAAAATTCTGCACAGATATTTTCACTTCTTCCAACAGAATAGCAAAAAATCAAGGTTTCATTATTTGGGAAAGTAACGATGAACCCGGGTTCACTGACATTTTATCGAGAAACTTGACATTCTCCAAACCAAATAATATTTATCAAGCATCTGTGAGGACCTATTGGCATCAAAATTCTGCATAGATATCTTCACTTCTTCGAATAGAATAGCAAAAAATCAAGGTTTCATTATTTCGGAAAATAACGATGAACCCGGGTTCACTGACATTTTATCGAGAAACTTGACAAGCTCCACAAGAAATAATATTTATCAAGCATCTGTGAGGACCTATTGGCATCAAATTTCTGCATAGATATCTTCACTTCTTCCAATAGAATAGCAAAAAATCAAGGTATCATCATTTGGGAAAATAACGATGAATCCGGGTTCACTTACTTTATATCGAGAATCTTGACAAGCTCCAAACCAAAAAAAATTTATCAAGCCTATGTGAGGATCTATTGGCATCAAAATTCTGCACAGATAGTTTCACTTCTTCCAATAGAATAGCAAAAATCAAGGTTTCATTATTTCGGAAAGTAACGATGAACCCGGGTTCACTGACATTTTATCGAGAAACTTGACAAGCTCCAAACCAAATAATATTTATCAAGCATCTGTGAGGACCTATTGGCATCAAAATTCTGCATAGATAATTTCACTTCTTCTAATAGAATAGCAAAAAATCAAGGTTTCATTATTTGGGAAAATAACGATGAATCCGGGTTCACTTACTTTATATCGAGAATCTTGACAAGCTCCAAACCAAAAAATATTTATCAAGCATCTGTGAGGACCTATTGGCATCAAAATTCTGCATAGATATTTTCACTTCTTCCAATAAAATAGCAAAAAATCAAGGTTTCATTATTTCGGAAAGTAACGATGAACCCGGGTTCACTGACATTTTATCGAGAAACTTGACAAGGTCCACAAGAAATAATATTTATCAAGCATCTGTGAGGACCTATTGGCATCAAATTTCTGCATAGATATTTTCACTTCTTCCAATAGAATAGCAAAAAATCAAGGTTTCATTATTTCGGAAAATAACGATGAACCCGGGTTCACTTACTTTATATCGAGAAACTTGACATTCTCCAAACCAAATAATATTTATCAAGCCTATGTGAGGATCTATTGGCATCAAAATTCTGCAGAGATATTTTCACTTCGTCCAATACAGCAGCAAAAAATCAAGGTTTCATTATTTGGGAAAATAACGATGAACTCGGGTTCACTGACATTTTATCGAGAAACTTGACAAGCTCCAAACCAAATAATATTTATCAAGCATCTGTGAGGACCTATTGGCATCAAAATTCTGCACAGATATTTTCACTTCTTCCAAAAGAAAAGCAAAAAATCAAGGTTTCATTATTTCGGAAAATAACGATGAATCCGGGTTCACTTACTTTATATCGAGAATCTTGACAAGCTCCAAACCAAAAAATATTTATCAAGCATCTGTGAGGACCTATTGGCATCAAAATTCTGCATAGATATTTTCACTTCTTCCAATAAAATAGCAAAAAATCAAGGTTTCATTATTTCGGAAAATAACGATGAACCCGGGTTCACTTACTTTATATCGAGAAACTTGACATTCTCCAAACCAAATAATATTTATCAAGCATCTGTGAGGACCTATTGGCATCAAAATTCTGCAGAGATATTTTCACTTCGTCCAATACAGCAGCAAAAAATCAAGGTTTCATTATTTCGGAAAGTAACGATGAACCCGGGTTCACTGACATTTTATCGAGAAACTTGACAAGCTCCAAACCAAATAATATTTATCAAGCATCTGTGAGGACCTATTGGCATCAAAATTCTGCACAGATATTTTCACTTCTTCCAATAGAATAGCAAAAAATCAAGGTTTCATTATTTCGGAAAATAACGATGAACCCGGGTTCACTTACTTTATATCGAGAAACTTGACATTCTCCAAACCAAATAATATTTATCAAGCATCTGTGAGGACCTATTGGCATCAAAATTCTGCATAGATATTTTCACTTCTTCCAATAAAATAGCAAAAAATCAAGGTTTCATTATTTCGGAAAGTAACGATGAACCCGGGTTCACTGACATTTTATCGAGAAACTTGACAAGCTCCAAACCAAATAATATTTATCAAGCATCTGTGAGGACCTATTGGCATCAAAATTCTGCATAGATATTTTCACTTCTTCCAATAAAATAGCAAAAAATCAAGGTTTCATTATTTCGGAAAGTAACGATGAACCCGGGTTCACTGACATTTTATCGAGAAACTTGACAAGCTCCACAAGAAATAATATTTATCAAGCATCTGTGAGGACCTATTGGCATCAAATTTCTGCATAGATATTTTCACTTCTTCCAATAGAATAGCAAAAAATCAAGGTTTCATTATTTCGGAAAATAACGATGAACCCGGGTTCACTTACTTTATATCGAGAAACTTGACATTCTCCAAACCAAATAATATTTATCAAGCCTATGTGAGGATCTATTGGCATCAAAATTCTGCAGAGATATTTTCACTTCGTCCAATACAGCAGCAAAATATCAAGGTTTCATTATTTGGGAAAATAACGATGAACCCGGGTTCACTTACTTTATATCGAGAATCTTGACAAGCTCCAAACCAAATAATATTTATCAAGCATCTGTGAGGACCTATTGGCATCAAAATTCTGCATAGATATTTTCACTTATTCCAATACAGTAGCAAAAACTCAAGGTTTTATTATTTGGGAAAAAAACGATGAACCCGGGTTCACTGACATTTTATCGTGAAACTTAAGAAGCTCCACAAGAAATAATATTTATCAAGCATCTGTGAGGACCTATTGGCATCAAAATTCTGCATAGATAATTTCACTTCTTCTAATAGAATAGCAAAAAATCAAGGTATCATTATTTGGGAAAATAACGATGAATCCGGGTTCACTTACTTTATATCGAGAATCTTGACAAGCTCCAAACCAAAAAATATTTATCAAGCATCTGTGAGGACCTATTGGCATCAAAATTCTGCATAGATATTTTCACTTCTTCCAATAAAATAGCAAAAAATCAAGGTTTCATTATTTCGGAAAGTAACGATGAACCCGGGTTCACTGACATTTTATCGAGAAACTTGACAAGCTCCAAACCAAATAATATTTATCAAGCATCTGTGAGGACCTATTGGCATCAAAATTCTGCATAGATATTTTCACTTCTTCCAATAAAATAGCAAAAAATCAAGGTTTCATTATTTCGGAAAGTAACGATGAACCCGGGTTCACTGACATTTTATCGAGAAACTTGACAAGCTCCACAAGAAATAATATTTATCAAGCATCTGTGAGGACCTATTGGCATCAAATTTCTGCAGAGATATTTTCACTTCTTCCAATAGAATAGCAAAAAATCAAGGTTTCATTATTTCGGAAAATAACGATGAACCCGGGTTCACTTACTTTATATCGAGAAACTTGACATTCTCCAAACCAAATAATATTTATCAAGCCTATGTGAGGATCTATTGGCATCAAAATTCTGCACAGATATTTTCACTTCGTCCAATACAGCAGCAAAAAATCAAGGTTTCATTATTTGGGAAAATAACGATGAACCCGGCCGGGTTCACTGACATTTTATCGAGAAACTTGACATTCTCCAAGCCAAATAATATTTATCAAGCATCTGTGAGGACCTATTGGCATCAAAATTCTGCATAGATATTTTCACTTCTTCCAATAAAATAGCAAAAAATCAAGGTTTCATTATTTGGGAAAATAACGATGAACCCGGGTTTACTGACAATAATTTTATCGAGAAACTTGACAAGCTACAAAAAGAAATGATATTTATCAAGCATCTGTGAGGCCCTATTGGCATCAAAATTCTGCATAGATATTTTCACTTCTTCCAAAAGAAAAGCAAAAATTCAAGGTTTCATTATTTGGGAAAATAACGATGAACCCGGGTTCACTTACTTTATATCGAGAATCTTGACAAGCTCCAAACCAAATAATATTTATCAAGCATCTGTGAGGACCTATTGGCATCAAAATTCTGCATAGATATTTTCACTTATTCCAATACAGTAGCAAAAACTCAAGGTTTTATTATTTGGGAAAATAACGATGAACCCGGGTTCACTGACATTTTATCGTGAAACTTAAGAAGCTCCACAAGAAATAATATTTATCAAGCATCTGTGAGGACCTATTGGCATCAAATTTCTGCATAGATATTTTCACTTCTTCCAATAGAATAGCAAAAAATCAAGGTTTCATTATTTCGGAAAGTAACGATGAACCCGGGTTCACTGACATTTTATCGAGAAACTTGACAAGCTCCACAAGAAATAATATTTATCAAGCATCTGTGAGGACCTATTGGCATCAAATTTCTGCATAGATATTTTCACTTCTTCCAATAGAATAGCAAAAAATCAAGGTTTCATTATTTCGGAAAATAACGATGAACCCGGGTTCACTTACTTTATATCGAGAAACTTGACATTCTCCAAACCAAATAATATTTATCAAGCCTATGTGAGGATCTATTGGCATCAAAATTCTGCAGAGATATTTTCACTTCGTCCAATACAGCAGCAAAATATCAAGGTTTCATTATTTGGGAAAATAACGATGAACCCGGGTTCACTTACTTTATATCGAGAATCTTGACAAGCTCCAAACCAAATAATATTTATCAAGCATCTGTGAGGACCTATTGGCATCAAAATTCTGCATAGATATTTTCACTTATTCCAATACAGTAGCAAAAACTCAAGGTTTTATTATTTGGGAAAAAAACGATGAACCCGGGTTCACTGACATTTTATCGTGAAACTTAAGAAGCTCCACAAGAAATAATATTTATCAAGCATCTGTGAGGACCTATTGGCATCAAAATTCTGCATAGATAATTTCACTTCTTCTAATAGAATAGCAAAAAATCAAGGTATCATTATTTGGGAAAATAACGATGAATCCGGGTTCACTTACTTTATATCGAGAATCTTGACAAGCTCCAAACCAAAAAATATTTATCAAGCATCTGTGAGGACCTATTGGCATCAAAATTCTGCATAGATATTTTCACTTCTTCCAATAAAATAGCAAAAAATCAAGGTTTCATTATTTCGGAAAGTAACGATGAACCCGGGTTCACTGACATTTTATCGAGAAACTTGACAAGCTCCAAACCAAATAATATTTATCAAGCATCTGTGAGGACCTATTGGCATCAAAATTCTGCATAGATATTTTCACTTCTTCCAATAAAATAGCAAAAAATCAAGGTTTCATTATTTCGGAAAGTAACGATGAACCCGGGTTCACTGACATTTTATCGAGAAACTTGACAAGCTCCACAAGAAATAATATTTATCAAGCATCTGTGAGGACCTATTGGCATCAAATTTCTGCAGAGATATTTTCACTTCTTCCAATAGAATAGCAAAAAATCAAGGTTTCATTATTTCGGAAAATAACGATGAACCCGGGTTCACTTACTTTATATCGAGAAACTTGACATTCTCCAAACCAAATAATATTTATCAAGCCTATGTGAGGATCTATTGGCATCAAAATTCTGCACAGATATTTTCACTTCGTCCAATACAGCAGCAAAAAATCAAGGTTTCATTATTTGGGAAAATAACGATGAACCCGGCCGGGTTCACTGACATTTTATCGAGAAACTTGACATTCTCCAAGCCAAATAATATTTATCAAGCATCTGTGAGGACCTATTGGCATCAAAATTCTGCATAGATATTTTCACTTCTTCCAATAAAATAGCAAAAAATCAAGGTTTCATTATTTGGGAAAATAACGATGAACCCGGGTTTACTGACAATAATTTTATCGAGAAACTTGACAAGCTACAAAAAGAAATGATATTTATCAAGCATCTGTGAGGCCCTATTGGCATCAAAATTCTGCATAGATATTTTCACTTCTTCCAAAAGAAAAGCAAAAATTCAAGGTTTCATTATTTGGGAAAATAACGATGAACCCGGGTTCACTTACTTTATATCGAGAATCTTGACAAGCTCCAAACCAAATAATATTTATCAAGCATCTGTGAGGACCTATTGGCATCAAAATTCTGCATAGATATTTTCACTTATTCCAATACAGTAGCAAAAACTCAAGGTTTTATTATTTGGGAAAATAACGATGAACCCGGGTTCACTGACATTTTATCGTGAAACTTAAGAAGCTCCACAAGAAATAATATTTATCAAGCATCTGTGAGGACCTATTGGCATCAAATTTCTGCAGAGATATTTTCACTTCTTCCAATAGAATAGCAAAAAATCAAGGTTTCATTATTTGAGAAAATAACGATGAACCCGGGTTCACTTACTTTATATCGAGAAACTTGACATTCTCCAAACCAAATAATATTTATCAAGCCTATGTGAGGACCTATTGGCATCAAAATTCTGCAGAGATATTTTCACTTATTCCAATACAGCAGCAAAAAATCAAGGTTTCATTATTTGGGAAAGTAACGATGAACCCGGGTTCACTGACATTTTATCGAGAAACTTGACAAGCTCCAAACCAAATAATATTTATCAAGCATCTGTGTGGACCTATTGGCATCAAAATTCTGCATAGATATTTTCACTTCTTCCAATAGAATAGCAAAAAATCAAGGTTTCATTATTTCGGAAAGTAACGATGAACCCGGGTTCACTGACATTTTATCGAGAAACTTGACAAGCTCCACAAGAAATAATATTTATCAAGCATCTGTGAGGACCTATTGGCATCAAATTTCTGCATAGATATTTTCACTTCTTCCAATAGAATAGCAAAAAATCAAGGTTTCATTATTTCGGAAAATAACGATGAACCCGGGTTCACTTACTTTATATCGAGAAACTTGACATTCTCCAAACCAAATAATATTTATCAAGCCTATGTGAGGATCTATTGGCATCAAAATTCTGCAGAGATATTTTCACTTCGTCCAATACAGCAGCAAAAAATCAAGGTTTCATTATTTGGGAAAATAACGATGAACCCGGGTTCACTGACATTTTATCGAGAAACTTGACAAGCTCCAAACCAAATAATATTTATCAAGCATCTGTGAGGACCTATTGGCATCAAAATTCTGCACAGATATTTTCACTTCTTCCAATAGAATAGCAAAAAATCAAGGTTTCATTATTTGGGAAAGTAACGATGAACCCGGGTTCACTGACATTTTATCGAGAAACTTGACATTCTCCAAACCAAATAATATTTATCAAGCATCTGTGAGGACCTATTGGCATCAAAATTCTGCATAGATATCTTCACTTCTTCGAATAGAATAGCAAAAAATCAAGGTTTCATTATTTCGGAAAATAACGATGAACCCGGGTTCACTGACATTTTATCGAGAAACTTGACAAGCTCCACAAGAAATAATATTTATCAAGCATCTGTGAGGACCTATTGGCATCAAATTTCTGCATAGATATCTTCACTTCTTCCAATAGAATAGCAAAAAATCAAGGTATCATCATTTGGGAAAATAACGATGAATCCGGGTTCACTTACTTTATATCGAGAATCTTGACAAGCTCCAAACCAAAAAAAATTTATCAAGCCTATGTGAGGATCTATTGGCATCAAAATTCTGCACAGATAGTTTCACTTCTTCCAATAGAATAGCAAAAATCAAGGTTTCATTATTTCGGAAAGTAACGATGAACCCGGGTTCACTGACATTTTATCGAGAAACTTGACAAGCTCCAAACCAAATAATATTTATCAAGCATCTGTGAGGACCTATTGGCATCAAAATTCTGCATAGATAATTTCACTTCTTCTAATAGAATAGCAAAAAATCAAGGTTTCATTATTTGGGAAAATAACGATGAATCCGGGTTCACTTACTTTATATCGAGAATCTTGACAAGCTCCAAACCAAAAAATATTTATCAAGCATCTGTGAGGACCTATTGGCATCAAAATTCTGCATAGATATTTTCACTTCTTCCAATAAAATAGCAAAAAATCAAGGTTTCATTATTTCGGAAAGTAACGATGAACCCGGGTTCACTGACATTTTATCGAGAAACTTGACAAGGTCCACAAGAAATAATATTTATCAAGCATCTGTGAGGACCTATTGGCATCAAATTTCTGCATAGATATTTTCACTTCTTCCAATAGAATAGCAAAAAATCAAGGTTTCATTATTTCGGAAAATAACGATGAACCCGGGTTCACTTACTTTATATCGAGAAACTTGACATTCTCCAAACCAAATAATATTTATCAAGCCTATGTGAGGATCTATTGGCATCAAAATTCTGCAGAGATATTTTCACTTCGTCCAATACAGCAGCAAAAAATCAAGGTTTCATTATTTGGGAAAATAACGATGAACTCGGGTTCACTGACATTTTATCGAGAAACTTGACAAGCTCCAAACCAAATAATATTTATCAAGCATCTGTGAGGACCTATTGGCATCAAAATTCTGCACAGATATTTTCACTTCTTCCAAAAGAAAAGCAAAAAATCAAGGTTTCATTATTTCGGAAAATAACGATGAATCCGGGTTCACTTACTTTATATCGAGAATCTTGACAAGCTCCAAACCAAATAATATTTATCAAGCATCTGTGAGGACCTATTGGCATCAAAATTCTGCATAGATATTTTCACTTCTTCCAATAAAATAGCAAAAAATCAAGGTTTCATTATTTCGGAAAATAACGATGAACCCGGGTTCACTTACTTTATATCGAGAAACTTGACATTCTCCAAACCAAATAATATTTATCAAGCATCTGTGAGGACCTATTGGCATCAAAATTCTGCAGAGATATTTTCACTTCGTCCAATACAGCAGCAAAAAATCAAGGTTTCATTATTTCGGAAAGTAACGATGAACCCGGGTTCACTGACATTTTATCGAGAAACTTGACAAGCTCCAAACCAAATAATATTTATCAAGCATCTGTGAGGACCTATTGGCATCAAAATTCTGCACAGATATTTTCACTTCTTCCAATAGAATAGCAAAAAATCAAGGTTTCATTATTTCGGAAAATAACGATGAACCCGGGTTCACTTACTTTATATCGAGAAACTTGACATTCTCCAAACCAAATAATATTTATCAAGCCTATGTGAGGATCTATTGGCATCAAAATTCTGCAGAGATATTTTCACTTCGTCCAATACAGCAGCAAAAAATCAAGGTTTCATTATTTCGGAAAGTAACGATGAACCCGGGTTCACTGACATTTTATCGAGAAACTTGACAAGCTCCAAACCAAATAATATTTATCAAGCATCTGTGAGGACCTATTGGCATCAAAATTCTGCAGAGATATTTTCACTTCTTCCAATAGAATAGCAAAAAATCAAGGTTTCATTATTTCGGAAAATAACGATGAACCCGGGTTCACTGACATTTTATCGAGAAACTTGACAAGCTCCACAAGAAATAATATTTATCAAGCATCTGTGAGGACCTATTGGCATCAAATTTCTGCATAGATATTTTCACTTCTTCCAATAGAATAGCAAAAAATCAAGGTTTCATTATTTCGGAAAATAACGATGAACCCGGGTTCACTTACTTTATATCGAGAAACTTGACATTCTCCAAACCAAATAATATTTATCAAGCATCTGTGAGGACCTATTGGCATCAAAATTCTGCAGAGATATTTTCACTTCGTCCTATACAGCAGCAAAAAATCAAGGTTTCATTATTTCGGAAAATAACGATGAACTCGGGTTCACTGACATTTTATCGAGAAACTTGACAAGCTCCAAACCAAAAAATATTTATCAAGCATCTGTGAGGACCTATTGGCATCAAAATTCTGCAGAGATATTTTCACTTCATCCAATAAAATAGCAAAAAATCAAGGTTTCATTATTTCGGAAAGTAACGATGAACCCGGGTTCACTGACATTTTATCGAGAAACTTGACAAGCTCCAAACCAAATAATATTTATCAAGCATCTGTGAGGACCTATTGGCATCAAATTTCTGCATAGATATCTTCACTTCTTCGAATAGAATAGCAAAAAATAAAGGTTTCATTATTTCGGAAAATAACGATGAACCCGGGTTCACTGACATTTTATCGAGAAACTTGACAAGCTCCACAAGAAATAATATTTATCAAGCATCTGTGAGGACCTATTGGCATCAAATTTCTGCAGAGATATTTTCACTTCGTCCAATAGAATAGCAAAAAATCAAGGTTTCATTATTTCGGAAAATAACGATGAACCCGGGTTCACTTACTTTATATCGAGAAACTTGACATTCTCCAAACCAAATAATATTTATCAAGCATCTGTGAGGACCTATTGGCATCAAAATTCTGCAGAGATATTTTCACTTCGTCCAATACAGCAGCAAAAAATCAAGGTTTCATTATTTGGAAAAATAACGATGAACTCGGGTTCACTGACATTTTATCGAGAAACTTGACAAGCTCCAAACCAAATAATATTTATCAAGCATCTGTGAGGACCTATTGGCATCAAAATTCTGCATAGATATCTTCACTTCTTCGAATAGAATAGCAAAAAATCAAGGTTTCATTATTTCGGAAAATAACGATGAACCAGGGTTCACTGACATTTTATCGAGAAACTTGACAAGCTCCACAAGAAATAATATTTATCAAGCCTATGTGAGGATCTATTGGCATCAAAATTCTGCAGAGATATTTTCACTTCGTCCAATACAGCAGCAAAAAATCAAGGTTTCATTATTTCGGAAAGTAACGATGAACCCGGGTTCACTTACTTTATATCGAGAATCTTGACAAGCTCCAAACCAAAAAATATTTATCAAGCATCTGTGAGGACCTATTGGCATCAAAATTCTGCATAGATAATTTCACTTCTTCTAATAGAATAGCAAAAAATCAAGGTTTCATTATTTGGGAAAATAACGATGAATCCGGGTTCACTTACTTTATATCGAGAATCTTGACAAGCTCCAAACCAAATAATATTTATCAAGCATCTGTGAGGACCTATTGGCATCAAAATTCTGCATAGATATTTTCACTTCTTCCAATAAAATAGCAAAAAATCAAGGTTTCATTATTTCGGAAAGTAACGATGAACCCGGGTTCACTGACATTTTATCGAGAAACTTGACAAGCTCCACAAGAAATAATATTTATCAAGCATCTGTGAGGACCTATTGGCATCAAATTTCTGCATAGATATTTTCACTTCTTCCAATAGAATAGCAAAAAATCAAGGTTTCATTATTTCGGAAAATAACGATGAACCCGGGTTCACTTACTTTATATCGAGAAACTTGACATTCTCCAAACCAAATAATATTTATCAAGCCTATGTGAGGATCTATTGGCATCAAAATTCTGCAGAGATATTTTCACTTCGTCCAATACAGCAGCAAAAAATCAAGGTTTCATTATTTGGGAAAATAACGATGAACTCGGGTTCACTGACATTTTATCGAGAAACTTGACAAGCTCCAAACCAAATAATATTTATCAAGCATCTGTGAGGACCTATTGGCATCAAAATTCTGCACAGATATTTTCACTTCTTCCAAAAGAAAAGCAAAAAATCAAGGTTTCATTATTTCGGAAAGTAACGATGAACCCGGGTTCACTGACATTTTATCGAGAAACTTGACAAGCTCCAAACCAAATAATATTTATCAAGCATCTGTGAGGACCTATTGGCATCAAAATTCTGCATAGATATCTTCACTTCTTCGAATAGAATAGCAAAAAATAAAGGTTTCATTATTTCGGAAAATAACGATGAACCCGGGTTCACTGACATTTTATCGAGAAACTTGACATTCTCCAAACCAAATAATATTTATCAAGCATCTGTGAGGACCTATTGGCATCAAATTTTTGCATAGATATTTTCACTTCTTCCAATAGAATAGCAAAAAATCAAGGTTTCATTATTTCGGAAAATAACGATGAACCCGGGTTCACTTACTTTATATCGAGAAACTTGACATTCTCCAAACCAAATAATATTTATCAAGCATCTGTGAGGACCTATTGGCATCAAAATTCTGCAGAGATATTTTCACTTCGTCCAATACAGCAGCAAAAAATCAAGGTTTCATTATTTCGGAAAGTAACGATGAACCCGGGTTCACTGACATTTTATCGAGAAACTTGACAAGCTCCAAACCAAATAATATTTATCAAGCATCTGTGAGGACCTATTGGCATCAAAATTCTGCACAGATATTTTCACTTCTTCCAATAGAATAGCAAAAAATCAAGGTTTCATTATTTCGGAAAATAACGATGAACCCGGGTTCACTTACTTTATATCGAGAAACTTGACATTCTCCAAACCAAATAATATTTATCAAGCCTATGTGAGGATCTATTGGCATCAAAATTCTGCAGAGATATTTTCACTTCGTCCAATACAGCAGCAAAAAATCAAGGTTTCATTATTTCGGAAAGTAACGATGAACCCGGGTTCACTGACATTTTATCGAGAAACTTGACAAGCTCCAAACCAAATAATATTTATCAAGCATCTGTGAGGACCTATTGGCATCAAAATTCTGCAGAGATATTTTCACTTCTTCCAATAGAATAGCAAAAAATCAAGGTTTCATTATTTCGGAAAATAACGATGAACCCGGGTTCACTGACATTTTATCGAGAAACTTGACAAGCTCCACAAGAAATAATATTTATCAAGCATCTGTGAGGACCTATTGGCATCAAATTTCTGCATAGATATTTTCACTTCTTCCAATAGAATAGCAAAAAATCAAGGTTTCATTATTTCGGAAAATAACGATGAACCCGGGTTCACTTACTTTATATCGAGAAACTTGACATTCTCCAAACCAAATAATATTTATCAAGCATCTGTGAGGACCTATTGGCATCAAAATTCTGCAGAGATATTTTCACTTCGTCCTATACAGCAGCAAAAAATCAAGGTTTCATTATTTCGGAAAATAACGATGAACTCGGGTTCACTGACATTTTATCGAGAAACTTGACAAGCTCCAAACCAAAAAATATTTATCAAGCATCTGTGAGGACCTATTGGCATCAAAATTCTGCATAGATATTTTCACTTCATCCAATAAAATAGCAAAAAATCAAGGTTTCATTATTTCGGAAAGTAACGATGAACCCGGGTTCACTGACATTTTATCGAGAAACTTGACAAGCTCCAAACCAAATAATATTTATCAAGCATCTGTGAGGACCTATTGGCATCAAATTTCTGCATAGATATCTTCACTTCTTCGAATAGAATAGCAAAAAATAAAGGTTTCATTATTTCGGAAAATAACGATGAACCCGGGTTCACTGACATTTTATCGAGAAACTTGACAAGCTCCACAAGAAATAATATTTATCAAGCATCTGTGAGGACCTATTGGCATCAAATTTCTGCAGAGATATTTTCACTTCGTCCAATAGAATAGCAAAAAATCAAGGTTTCATTATTTCGGAAAATAACGATGAACCCGGGTTCACTTACTTTATATCGAGAAACTTGACATTCTCCAAACCAAATAATATTTATCAAGCATCTGTGAGGACCTATTGGCATCAAAATTCTGCAGAGATATTTTCACTTCGTCCAATACAGCAGCAAAAAATCAAGGTTTCATTATTTGGAAAAATAACGATGAACTCGGGTTCACTGACATTTTATCGAGAAACTTGACAAGCTCCAAACCAAATAATATTTATCAAGCATCTGTGAGGACCTATTGGCATCAAAATTCTGCATAGATATCTTCACTTCTTCGAATAGAATAGCAAAAAATCAAGGTTTCATTATTTCGGAAAATAACGATGAACCAGGGTTCACTGACATTTTATCGAGAAACTTGACAAGCTCCACAAGAAATAATATTTATCAAGCCTATGTGAGGATCTATTGGCATCAAAATTCTGCAGAGATATTTTCACTTCGTCCAATACAGCAGCAAAAAATCAAGGTTTCATTATTTCGGAAAGTAACGATGAACCCGGGTTCACTGACATTTTATCGAGAAACTTGACAAGCTCCAAACCAAATAATATTTATCAAGCATCTGTGAGGACCTATTGGCATCAAAATTCTGCAGAGATATTTTCACTTCTTCCAATAGAATAGCAAAAAATCAAGGTTTCATTATATCGGAAAATAACGATGAACCCGGGTTCACTGACATTTTATCGAGAAACTTGACAAGCTCCACAAGAAATAATATTTATCAAGCATCTGTGAGGACCTATTGGCATCAAATTTCTGCATAGATATTTTCACTTCTTCCAATAGAATAGCAAAAAATCAAGGTTTCATTATTTCGGAAAATAACGATGAACCCGGGTTCACTTACTTTATATCGAGAAACTTGACATTCTCCAAACCAAATAATATTTATCAAGCATCTGTGAGGACCTATTGGCATCAAAATTCTGCAGAGATATTTTCACTTCGTCCTATACAGCAGCAAAAAATCAAGGTTTCATTATTTCGGAAAAAAACGATGAACTCGGGTTCACTGACATTTTATCGAGAAACTTGACAAGCTCCAAACCAAAAAATATTTATCAAGCATCTGTGAGGACCTATTGGCATCAAAATTCTGCATAGATATTTTCACTTCATCCAATAAAATAGCAAAAAATCAAGGTTTCATTATTTCGGAAAGTAACGATGAACCCGGGTTCACTGACATTTTATCGAGAAACTTGACAAGCTCCAAACCAAATAATATTTATCAAGCATCTGTGAGGACCTATTGGCATCAAATTTCTGCATAGATATCTTCACTTCTTCGAATAGAATAGCAAAAAATAAAGGTTTCATTATTTCGGAAAATAACGATGAACCCGGGTTCACTGACATTTTATCGAGAAACTTGACAAGCTCCACAAGAAATAATATTTATCAAGCATCTGTGAGGACCTATTGGCATCAAATTTCTGCAGAGATATTTTCACTTCGTCCAATAGAATAGCAAAAAATCAAGGTTTCATTATTTCGGAAAATAACGATGAACCCGGGTTCACTTACTTTATATCGAGAAACTTGACATTCTCCAAACCAAATAATATTTATCAAGCATCTGTGAGGACCTATTGGCATCAAAATTCTGCAGAGATATTTTCACTTCGTCCAATACAGCAGCAAAAAATCAAGGTTTCATTATTTGGAAAAATAACGATGAACTCGGGTTCACTGACATTTTATCGAGAAACTTGACAAGCTCCAAACCAAATAATATTTATCAAGCATCTGTGAGGACCTATTGGCATCAAAATTCTGCACAGATATTTTCACTTCTTCCAATAGAATAGCAAAAAATCAAGGTTTCATTATTTCGGAAAGTAACGATGAACCCGGGTTCACTGACATTTTATCGAGAAACTTGACAAGCTCCAAACCAAATAATATTTATCAAGCATCTGTGAGGACCTATTGGCATCAAAATTCTGCATAGATATCTTCACTTCTTCGAATAGAATAGCAAAAAATCAAGGTTTCATTATTTCGGAAAATAACGAAGAACCAGGGTTCACTGACATTTTATCGAGAAACTTGACAAGCTCCACAAGAAATAATATTTATCAAGCATCTGTGAGGACCTATTGGCATCAAATTTTTGCATAGATATTTTCACTTCTTCCAATAGAATAGCAAAAAATCAAGGTTTCATTATTTCGGAAAGTAATGATGAACCCGGGTTCACTTACTTTATATCGAGAAACTTGACATTCTCCAAACCAAATAATATTTATCAAGCATCTGTGAGGACCTATTGGCATCAAAATTCTGCAGAGATATTTTCACTTCGTCCTATACAGCAGCAAAAAATCAAGGTTTCATTATTTCGGAAAGTAACGATGAACCCGGGTTCACTGACATTTTATCGAGAAACTTGACATTCTCCAAACCAAATAATATTTATCAAGCATCTGTGAGGACCTATTGGCATCAAAATTCTGCATAGATATCTTCACTTCTTCGAATAGAATAGCAAAAAATCAAGGTTTCATTATTTCGGAAAATAACGATGAACCCGGGTTCACTGACATTTTATCGAGAAACTTGACAAGCTCCAAACCAAATAATATTTATCAAGCATCTGTGAGGACCTATTGGCATCAAATTTCTGCAGAGATATTTTCACTTCTTCCAATAGAATAGCAAAAAATCAAGGTTTCATTATTTCGGAAAGTAACGATGAACCCGGGTTCACTGACATTTTATCGAGAAACTTGACATTCTCCAAACCAAATAATATTTATCAAGCATCTGTGAGGACCTATTGGCATCAAAATTCTGCATAGATATCTTCACTTCTTCGAATAGAATAGCAAAAAATCAAGGTTTCATTATTTCGGAAAATAACGATGAACCCGGGTTCACTGACATTTTATCGAGAAACTTGACAAGCTCCAAACCAAATAATATTTATCAAGCATCTGTGAGGACCTATTGGCATCAAATTTCTGCATAGATATCTTCACTTCTTCCAATAGAATAGCAAAAAATCAAGGTATCATTATTTGGGAAAATAACGATGAATCCGGGTTCACTTACTTTATATCGAGAATCTTGACAAGATCCAAACCAAAAAATATTTATCAAGCATCTGTGAGGACCTATTGGCATCAAAATTCTGCATAGATATTTTCACTTCTTCCAATAAAATAGCAAAAAATCAAGGTTTCATTATTTCGGAAAGTAACGATGAACCCGGGTTCACTGACATTTTATCGAGAAACTTGACAAGCTCCAAACCAAATAATATTTATCAAGCATCTGTGAGGACCTATTGGCATCAAAATTCTGCATAGATATTTTCACTTCTTCCAATAAAATAGCAAAAAATCAAGGTTTCATTATTTCGGAAAGTAACGATGAACCCGGGTTCACTGACATTTTATCGAGAAACTTGACATTCTCCAAACCAAATAATATTTATCAAGCATCTGTGAGGACCTATTGGCATCAAAATTCTGCACAGATATTTTCACTTCTTCCAATAAAATAGCAAAAAATCAAGGTTTCATTATTTCGGAAAGTAACGATGAACCCGGGTTCACTTACTTTATATCGAGAAACTTGACATTCTCCAAACCAAATAATATTTATCAAGCATCTGTGAGGACCTATTGGCATCAAAATTCTGCAGAGATATTTTCACTTCGTCCAATACAGCAGCAAAAAATCAAGGTTTCATTATTTGGGAAAATAACGATGAACTCGGGTTCACTGACATTTTATCGAGAAACTTGAGAAGCTCCAAACCAAATAATATTTATCAAGCATCTGTGAGGACCTATTGGCATCAAATTTCTGCATAGATATTTTCACTTCTTCCAATAGAATAGCAAAAAATCAAGGTTTCATTATTTCGGAAAATAACTATGAACCCGGGTTCACTTACTTTATATCGAGAAACTTGACATTCTCCAAACCAAATAATATTTATCAAGCATCTGTGAGGACCTATTGGCATCAAAATTCTGCAGAGATATTTTCACTTCGTCCAATACAGCAGCAAAAAATCAAGGTTTCATTATTTGGGAAAATAACGATGAACTCGGGTTCACTGACATTTTATCGAGAAACTTGACAAGCTCCAAACCAAATAATATTTATCAAGCATCTGTGAGGACCTATTGGCATCAAAATTCTGCACAGATATTTTCACTTCTTCCAATAGAAAAGCAAAAAATCAAGGTTTCATTATTTCGGAAAATAACGATGAACCCGGGTTCACTTACTTTATATCGAGAAACTTGACATTCTCCAAACCAAATAATATTTATCAAGCATCTGTGAGGACCTATTGGCATCAAAATTCTGCAGAGATATTTTCACTTCGTCCAATACAGCAGCAAAAAATCAAGGTTTCATTATTTCGGAAAGTAACGATGAACCCGGGTTCACTGACATTTTATCGAGAAACTTGACAAGCTCCAAACCAAATAATATTTATCAAGCATCTGTGAGGACCTATTGGCATCAAAATTCTGCAGAGATATTTTCACTTCTTCCAATAGAATAGCAAAAAATCAAGGTTTCATTATTTCGGAAAGTAACGATGAACCCGGGTTCACTGACATTTTATCGAGAAACTTGACATTCTCCAAACCAAATAATATTTATCAAGCATCTGTGAGGACCTATTGGCATCAAAATTCTGCATAGATATCTTCACTTCTTCGAATAGAATAGCAAAAAATCAAGGTTTCATTATTTCGGAAAATAACGATGAACCCGGGTTCACTGACATTTTATCGAGAAACTTGACAAGCTCCAAACCAAATAATATTTATCAAGCATCTGTGAGGACCTATTGGCATCAAATTTCTGCATAGATATCTTCACTTCTTCCAATAGAATAGCAAAAAATCAAGGTATCATTATTTGGGAAAATAACGATGAATCCGGGTTCACTTACTTTATATCGAGAATCTTGACAAGCTCCAAACCAAAAAATATTTATCAAGCATCTGTGAGGACCTATTGGCATCAAAATTCTGCAGAGATATTTTCACTTCTTCCAATAAAATAGCAAAAAATCAAGGTTTCATTATTTCGGAAAGTAACGATGAACCCGGGTTCACTGACATTTTATCGAGAAACTTGACAAGCTCCAAACCAAATAATATTTATCAAGCATCTGTGAGGACCTATTGGCATCAAAAATCTGCATAGATATTTTCACTTCTTCCAATAAAATAGCAAAAAATCAAGGTTTCATTATTTCGGAAAGTAACGATGAACCCGGGTTCACTGACATTTTATCGAGAAACTTGACAAGCTCCAAACCAAATAATATTTATCAAGCATCTGTGAGGACCTATTGGCATCAAAATTCTGCAGAGATATTTTCACTTCGTCCAATACAGCAGCAAAAAATCAAGGTTTCATTATTTCGGAAAGTAATGATGAACCCGGGTTCACTGACATTTTATCGAGAAACTTGACAAGCTCCAAACCAAATAATATTTATCAAGCATCTGTGAGGACCTATTGGCATCAAAATTCTGCAGAGATATTTTCACTTCTTCCAATAGAATAACAAAAAATCAAGGTTTCATTATTTCGGAAAGTAACGATGAACCCGGGTTCACTGACATTTTATCGAGAAACTTGACATTCTCCAAACCAAATAATATTTATCAAGCATCTGTGAGGACCTATTGGCATCAAAATTCTGCATAGATATCTTCACTTCTTCGAATAGAATAGCAAAAAATCAAGGTTTCATTATTTCGGAAAATAACGATGAACCCGGGTTCACTGACATTTTATCGAGAAACTTGACAAGCTCCAAACCAAATAATATTTATCAAGCATCTGTGAGGACCTATTGGCATCAAATTTCTGCATAGATATCTTCACTTCTTCCAATAGAATAGCAAAAAATCAAGGTATCATTATTTGGGAAAATAACGATGAATCCGGGTTCACTTACTTTATATCGAGAATCTTGACAAGCTCCAAACCAAAAAATATTTATCAAGCATCTGTGAGGACCTATTGGCATCAAAATTCTGCATAGATATTTTCACTTCTTCCAATAAAATAGCAAAAAATCAAGGTTTCATTATTTCGGAAAGTAACGATGAACCCGGGTTCACTGACATTTTATCGAGAAACTTGACAAGCTCCAAACCAAATAATATTTATCAAGCATCTGTGAGGACCTATTGGCATCAAAATTCTGCATAGATATTTTCACTTCTTCCAATAAAATAGCAAAAAATCAAGGTTTCATTATTTCGGAAAGTAACGATGAACCCGGGTTCACTGACATTTTATCGAGAAACTTGACATTCTCCAAACCAAATAATATTTATCAAGCATCTGTGAGGACCTATTGGCATCAAAATTCTGCACAGATATTTTCACTTCTTCCAATAGAATAGCAAAAAATCAAGGTTTCATTATTTGGGAAAGTAACGATGAACCCGGGTTCACTTACTTTATATCGAGAAACTTGACAGGCTCCAAACCAAATAATATTTATCAAGCATCTGTGAGGACCTATTGGCATCAAAATTCTGCAGAGATATTTTCACTTCGTCCAATACAGCAGCAAAAAATCAAGGTTTCATTATTTCGGAAAGTAACGATGAACCCGGGTTCACTGACATTTTATCGAGAAACTTGACAAGCTCCAAACCAAATAATATTTATCAAGCATCTGTGAGGACCTATTGGCATCAAAATTCTGCACAGATATTTTCACTTCTTCCAATAGAATAGCAAAAAATCAAGGTTTCATTATTTCGGAAAATAACGATGAACCCGGGTTCACTTACTTTATATCGAGAAACTTGACATTCTCCAAACCAAATAATATTTATCAAGCCTATGTGAGGATCTATTGGCATCAAAATTCTGCAGAGATATTTTCACTTCGTGCAATACAGCAGCAAAAAATCAAGGTTTCATTATTTCGAAAAGTAACGATGAACCCGGGTTCACTGACATTTTATCGAGAAACTTGACAAGCTCCAAACCAAATAATATTTATCAAGCATCTGTGAGGACCTATTGGCATCAAAATTCTGCACAGATATTTTCACTTCTTCCAATAGAATAGCAAAAAATCAAGGTTTCATTATTTCGGAAAGTAACGATGAACCCGGGTTCACTGACATTTTATCGAGAAACTTGACATTCTCCAAACCAAATAATATTTATCAAGCATCTGTGAGGACCTATTGGCATCAAAATTCTGCATAGATATCTTCACTTCGTCCAATACAGCAGCAAAAAATCAAGGTTTCATTATTTGGGAAAATAACGATGAACTCGGGTTCACTGACATTTTATCGAGAAACTTGACAAGCTCCAAACCAAATAATATTTATCAAGCATCTGTGAGGACCTATTGGCATCAAAATTCTGCACAGATATTTTCACTTCTTCCAATAGAATAGCAAAAAATCAAGGTTTCATTATTTCGGAAAATAACGATGAACCCGGGTTCACTGACATTTTATCGAGAAACTTGACAAGCTCCAAACCAAATAATATTTATCAAGCATCTGTGAGGACCTATTGGCATCAAATTTCTGCATAGATATCTTCACTTCTTCCAATAGAATAGCAAAAAATCAAGGTATCATCATTTGGGAAAATAACGATGAATCCGGGTTCACTTACTTTATATCGAGAATCTTGACAAGCTCCAAACCAAAAAATATTTATCAAGCATCTGTGAGGACCTATTGGCATCAAAAATCTGCATAGATATTTTCACTTCTTCCAATAAAATAGCAAAAAATCAAGGTTTCATTATTTCGGAAAGTAACGATGAACCCGGGTTCACTGACATTTTATCGAGAAACTTGACAAGCTCCAAACCAAATAATATTTATCAAGCATCTGTGAGGACCTATTGGCCGCAAAATTCTGCATAGATATTTTCACTTCTTCCAATAGAAAAGCAAAAAATCAAGGTTTCATTATTTCGGAAAGTAACGATGAACCCGGGTTCACTGACATTTTATCGAGAAACTTGACATTCTCCAAACCAAATAATATTTATCAAGCATCTGTGAGGACCTATTGGCATCAAAATTCTGCATAGATATTTTCACTTCTTCCAATACAGCAGCAAAAAATCAAGGTTTCATTATTTGGGAAAGTAACGATGAACCCGGGTTCACTTACTTTATATCGAGAAACTTGACAGGCTCCAAACCAAATAATATTTATCAAGCATCTGTGAGGACCTATTGGCATCAAAATTCTGCAGAGATATTTTCACTTCGTCCAATACAGCAGCAAAAAATCAAGGTTTCATTATTTCGGAAAGTAACGATGAACCCGGGTTCACTGACATTTTATCGAGAAACTTGACAAGCTCCAAACCAAATAATATTTATCAAGCATCTGTGAGGACCTATTGGCATCAAAATTCTGCACAGATATTTTCACTTCTTCCAATAGAATAGCAAAAAATCAAGGTTTCATTATTTCGGAAAATAACGATGAACCCGGGTTCACTTACTTTATATCGAGAAACTTGACATTCTCCAAACCAAATAATATTTATCAAGCCTATGTGAGGATCTATTGGCATCAAAATTCTGCATAGATATCTTCACTTCGTCCAATACAGCAGCAAAAAATCAAGGTTTCATTATTTGGGAAAATAACGATGAACTCGGGTTCACTGACATTTTATCGAGAAACTTGACAAGCTCCAAACCAAATAATATTTATCAAGCATCTGTGAGGACCTATTGGCATCAAAATTCTGCACAGATATTTTCACTTCTTCCAATAGAATAGCAAAAAATCAAGGTTTCATTATTTCGGAAAATAACGATGAACCCGGGTTCACTGACATTTTATCGAGAAACTTGACAAGCTCCAAACCAAATAATATTTATCAAGCATCTGTGAGGACCTATTGGCATCAAATTTCTGCATAGATATCTTCACTTCTTCCAATAGAATAGCAAAAAATCAAGGTATCATCATTTGGGAAAATAACGATGAATCCGGGTTCACTTACTTTATATCGAGAATCTTGACAAGCTCCAAACCAAAAAATATTTATCAAGCATCTGTGAGGACCTATTGGCATCAAAAATCTGCATAGATATTTTCACTTCTTCCAATAAAATAGCAAAAAATCAAGGTTTCATTATTTCGGAAAGTAACGATGAACCCGGGTTCACTGACATTTTATCGAGAAACTTGACAAGCTCCAAACCAAATAATATTTATCAAGCATCTGTGAGGACCTATTGGCATCAAAATTCTGCACAGATATTTTCACTTCTTCCAATAGAAAAGCAAAAAATCAAGGTTTCATTATTTCGGAAAGTAACGATGAACCCGGGTTCACTGACATTTTATCGAGAAACTTGACAAGCTCCAAACCAAATAATATTTATCAAGCATCTGTGAGGACCTATTGGCATCAAAATTCTGCATAGATATTTTCACTTCGTCCAATACAGCAGCAAAAAATCAAGGTTTCATTATTTGGGAAAGTAACGATGAACCCGGGTTCACTTACTTTATATCGAGAAACTTGACAGGCTCCAAACCAAATAATATTTATCAAGCATCTGTGAGGACCTATTGGCATCAAAATTCTGCAGAGATATTTTCACTTCGTCCAATACAGCAGCAAAAAATCAAGGTTTCATTATTTCGGAAAGTAACGATGAACCCGGGTTCACTGACATTTTATCGAGAAACTTGACAAGCTCCAAACCAAATAATATTTATCAAGCATCTGTGAGGACCTATTGGCATCAAAATTCTGCACAGATATTTTCACTTCTTCCAATAGAATAGCAAAAAATCAAGGTTTCATTATTTCGGAAAATAACGATGAACCCGGGTTCACTTACTTTATATCGAGAAACTTGACATTCTCCAAACCAAATAATATTTATCAAGCCTATGTGAGGATCTATTGGCATCAAAATTCTGCAGAGATATTTTCACTTCGTGCAATACAGCAGCAAAAAATCAAGGTTTCATTATTTCGGAAAGTAACGATGAACCCGGGTTCACTGACATTTTATCGAGAAACTTGACAAGCTCCAAACCAAATAATATTTATCAAGCATCTGTGAGGACCTATTGGCATCAAAATTCTGCACAGATATTTTCACTTCTTCCAATAGAATAGCAAAAAATCAAGGTTTCATTATTTCGGAAAGTAACGATGAACCCGGGTTCACTGACATTTTATCGAGAAACTTGACATTCTCCAAACCAAATAATATTTATCAAGCCTATGTGAGGATCTATTGGCATCAAAATTCTGCAGAGATATTTTCACTTCGTCCAATACAGCAGCAAAAAATCAAGGTTTCATTATTTGGGAAAGTAACGATGAACCCGAGTTCACTGACATTTTATCGAGAAACTTGACAAGCTCCACAAGAAATAATATTTATCAAGCATCTGTGAGGACCTATTGGCATCAAATTTCTGCATAGATATTTTCACTTCTTCCAATAGAATAGCAAAAAATCAAGGTTTCATTATTTCGGAAAATAACGATGAACCCGGGTTCACTTACTTTATATCGAGAAACTTGACAAGCTCCAAACCAAAAAATATTTATCAAGCATCTGTGAGGACCTATTGGCATCAAAATTCTGCACAGATATTTTCACTTCTTCCAATAGAATAGCAAAAAATCAAGGTTTCATTATTTCGGAAAGTAACGATGAACCCGGGTTCACTGACATTTTATCGAGAAACTTGACATTCTCCAAACCAAATAATATTTATCAAGCCTATGTGAGGATCTATTGGCATCAAAATTCTGCAGAGATATTTTCACTTCGTCCAATACAGCAGCAAAAAATCAAGGTTTCATTATTTGGGAAAGTAACGATGAACCCGGGTTCACTGACATTTTATCGAGAAACTTGACATTCTCCAAACCAAATAATATTTATCAAGCATCTGTGAGGACCTATTGGCATCAAAATTCTGCACAGATATTTTCACTTCTTCCAATAGAATAGCAAAAAATCAAGGTTTCATTATTTCGGAAAGTAACGATGAACCCGGGTTCACTGACATTTTATCGAGAAACTTGACATTCTCCAAACCAAATAATATTTATCAAGCCTATGTGAGGATCTATTGGCATCAAAATTCTGCAGAGATATTTTCACTTCGTCCAATACAGCAGCAAAAAATCAAGGTTTCATTATTTGGGAAAGTAACGATGAACCCGGGTTCACTGACATTTTATCGAGAAACTTGACATTCTCCAAACCAAATAATATTTATCAAGCATCTGTGAGGACCTATTGGCATCAAAATTCTGCATAGATATCTTCACTTCTTCGAATAGAATAGCAAAAAATAAAGGTTTCATTATTTCGGAAAATAACGATGAACCCGGGTTCACTGACATTTTATCGAGAAACTTGACAAGCTCCACAAGAAATAATATTTATCAAGCATCTGTGAGGACCTATTGGCATCAAAATTCTGCAGAGATATTTTCACTTCGTCCAATACAGCAGCAAAAAATCAAGGTTTCATTATTTCGGAAAGTAACGATGAACCCGGGTTCACTGACATTTTATCGAGAAACTTGACAAGCTCCACAAGAAATAATATTTATCAAGCATCTGTGAGGACCTATTGGCATCAAATTTCTGCATAGATATTTTCACTTCTTCCAATAGAATAGCAAAAAATCAAGGTTTCATTATTTCGGAAAATAACGATGAACCCGGGTTCACTTACTTTATATCGAGAAACTTGACATTCTCCAAACCAAATAATATTTATCAAGCATCTGTGAGGACCTATTGGCATCAAAATTCTGCAGAGATATTTTCACTTCGTCCAATACACAGCAAAAAATCAAGGTTTCATTATTTCGGAAAGTAACGATGAACCCGGGTTCACTGACATTTTATCGAGAAACTTGACAAGCTCCAAACCAAATAATATTTATCAAGCATCTGTGAGGACCTATTGGCATCAAAATTCTGCATAGATATTTTCACTTCTTCCAATAGAATAGCAAAAAATCAAGGTTTCATTATTTCGGAAAATAACGATGAACCCGGGTTCACTTACTTTATATCGAGAAACTTGACATTCTCCAAACCAAATAATATTTATCAAGCCTATGTGAGGATCTATTGGCATCAAAATTCTGCAGAGATATTTTCACTTCGTCCAATACAGCAGCAAAAAATCAAGGTTTCATTATTTGGGAAAGTAACGATGAACCCGGGTTCACTGACATTTTATCGAGAAACTTGACAAGCTCCAAACCAAATAATATTTATCAAGCCTATGTGAGGATCTATTGGCATCAAAATTCTGCAGAGATATTTTCACTTCGTCCAATACAGCAGCAAAAAATCAAGGTTTCATTATTTGGGAAAGTAACGATGAACCCGGGTTCACTGACATTTTATCGAGAAACTTGACAAGCTCCAAACCAAATAATATTTATCAAGCATCTGTGAGGACCTATTGGCATCAAAATTCTGCAGAGATATTTTCACTTCGTCCAATACACAGCAAAAAATCAAGGTTTCATTATTTCGGAAAGTAACGATGAACCCGGGTTCACTGACATTTTATCGAGAAACTTGACAAGCTCCAAACCAAATAATATTTATCAAGCATCTGTGAGGACCTATTGGCATCAAAATTCTGCATAGATATTTTCACTTCTTCCAATAGAATAGCAAAAAATCAAGGTTTCATTATTTCGGAAAATAACGATGAACCCGGGTTCACTTACTTTATATCGAGAAACTTGACATTCTCCAAACCAAATAATATTTATCAAGCCTATGTGAGGATCTATTGGCATCAAAATTCTGCAGAGATATTTTCACTTCGTCCAATACAGCAGCAAAAAATCAAGGTTTCATTATTTGGGAAAGTAACGATGAACCCGGGTTCACTGACATTTTATCGAGAAACTTGACAAGCTCCAAACCAAATAATATTTATCAAGAATCTGTGAGGACCTATTGGCATCAAAATTCTGCACAGATATTTTCACTTCTTCCAATAGAATAGCAAAAAATCAAGGTTTCATTATTTCGGAAAGTAACGATGAACCCGGGTTCACTGACATTTTATCGAGAAACTTGACATTCTCCAAACCAAATAATATTTATCAAGCCTATGTGAGGATCTATTGGCATCAAAATTCTGCAGAGATATTTTCACTTCGTCCAATACAGCAGCAAAAAATCAAGGTTTCATTATTTGGGAAAGTAACGATGAACCCGGGTTCACTGACATTTTATCGAGAAACTTGACAAGCTCCAAACCAAATAATATTTATCAAGCATCTGTGAGGACCTATTGGCATCAAAATTCTGCACAGATATTTTCACTTCTTCCAATAGAATAGCAAAAAATCAAGGTTTCATTATTTCGGAAAGTAACGATGAACCCGGGTTCACTGACATTTTATCGAGAAACTTGACATTCTCCAAACCAAATAATATTTATCAAGCCTATGTGAGGATCTATTGGCATCAAAATTCTGCAGAGATATTTTCACTTCGTCCAATACAGCAGCAAAAAATCAAGGTTTCATTATTTGGGAAAGTAACGATGAACCCGGGTTCACTGACATTTTATCGAGAAACTTGACAAGCTCCAAACCAAATAATATTTATCAAGCATCTGTGAGGACCTATTGGCATCAAAATTCTGCACAGATATTTTCACTTCTTCCAATAGAATAGCAAAAAATCAAGGTTTCATTATTTCGGAAAGTAACGATGAACCCGGGTTCACTTACTTTATATCGAGAAACTTGACATTCTCCAAACCAAATAATATTTATCAAGCATCTGTGAGGACCTATTGGCATCAAAATTCTGCACAGATATTTTCACTTCGTCCAATACAGCAGCAAAAAATCAAGGTTTCATTATTTCGGAAAGTAACGATGAACCCGGGTTCACTGACATTTTATCGAGAAACTTGACAAACTCCAAACCAAATAATATTTATCGAGCATCTGTGAGGACCTATTGGCATCAAAATTCTGCACAGATATTTTCACTTCTTCCAATAGAATAGCAAAAAATCAAGGTTTCATTATTTCGGAAAATAACGATGAACCCGGGTTCACTTACTTTATATCGAGAAACTTGACAAGCTCCACAAGAAATAATATTTATCAAGCATCTGTGAGGACCTATTGGCATCAAATTTCTGCATAGATATTTTCACTTCTTCCAATAGAATAGCAAAAAATCAAGGTTTCATTATTTCGGAAAATAACGATGAACCCGGGTTCACTTACTTTATATCGAGAAACTTGACAAGCTCCAAACCAAATAATATTTATCAAGCATCTGTGAGGACCTATTGGCATCAAAATTCTGCACAGATATTTTCACTTCTTCCAATAGAATAGCAAAAAATCAAGGTTTCATTATTTCGGAAAATAACGATGAACCCGGGTTCACTGACATTTTATCGAGAAACTTGACAAGCTCCAAACCAAATAATATTTATCAAGCATCTGTGAGGACCTATTGGCATCAAATTTCTGCATAGATATCTTCACTTCTTCCAATAGAATAGCAAAAAATCAAGGTATCATCATTTGGGAAAATAACGATGAATCCGGGTTCACTTACTTTATATCGAGAATCTTGACAAGCTCCAAACCAAAAAATATTTATCAAGCATCTGTGAGGACCTATTGGCATCAAAAATCTGCATAGATATTTTCACTTCTTCCAATAAAATAGCAAAAAATCAAGGTTTCATTATTTCGGAAAGTAACGATGAACCCGGGTTCACTGACATTTTATCGAGAAACTTGACAAGCTCCAAACCAAATAATATTTATCAAGCATCTGTGAGGACCTATTGGCATCAAAATTCTGCACAGATATTTTCACTTCTTCCAATAGAAAAGCAAAAAATCAAGGTTTCATTATTTCGGAAAGTAACGATGAACCCGGGTTCACTGACATTTTATCGAGAAACTTGACAAGCTCCAAACCAAATAATATTTATCAAGCATCTGTGAGGACCTATTGGCATCAAAATTCTGCATAGATATTTTCACTTCGTCCAATACAGCAGCAAAAAATCAAGGTTTCATTATTTGGGAAAGTAACGATGAACCCGGGTTCACTTACTTTATATCGAGAAACTTGACAGGCTCCAAACCAAATAATATTTATCAAGCATCTGTGAGGACCTATTGGCATCAAAATTCTGCAGAGATATTTTCACTTCGTCCAATACAGCAGCAAAAAATCAAGGTTTCATTATTTCGGAAAGTAACGATGAACCCGGGTTCACTGACATTTTATCGAGAAACTTGACAAGCTCCAAACCAAATAATATTTATCAAGCATCTGTGAGGACCTATTGGCATCAAAATTCTGCACAGATATTTTCACTTCTTCCAATAGAATAGCAAAAAATCAAGGTTTCATTATTTCGGAAAATAACGATGAACCCGGGTTCACTTACTTTATATCGAGAAACTTGACATTCTCCAAACCAAATAATATTTATCAAGCCTATGTGAGGATCTATTGGCATCAAAATTCTGCAGAGATATTTTCACTTCGTGCAATACAGCAGCAAAAAATCAAGGTTTCATTATTTCGGAAAGTAACGATGAACCCGGGTTCACTGACATTTTATCGAGAAACTTGACAAGCTCCAAACCAAATAATATTTATCAAGCATCTGTGAGGACCTATTGGCATCAAAATTCTGCACAGATATTTTCACTTCTTCCAATAGAATAGCAAAAAATCAAGGTTTCATTATTTCGGAAAGTAACGATGAACCCGGGTTCACTGACATTTTATCGAGAAACTTGACATTCTCCAAACCAAATAATATTTATCAAGCCTATGTGAGGATCTATTGGCATCAAAATTCTGCAGAGATATTTTCACTTCGTCCAATACAGCAGCAAAAAATCAAGGTTTCATTATTTGGGAAAGTAACGATGAACCCGAGTTCACTGACATTTTATCGAGAAACTTGACAAGCTCCACAAGAAATAATATTTATCAAGCATCTGTGAGGACCTATTGGCATCAAATTTCTGCATAGATATTTTCACTTCTTCCAATAGAATAGCAAAAAATCAAGGTTTCATTATTTCGGAAAATAACGATGAACCCGGGTTCACTTACTTTATATCGAGAAACTTGACAAGCTCCAAACCAAAAAATATTTATCAAGCATCTGTGAGGACCTATTGGCATCAAAATTCTGCACAGATATTTTCACTTCTTCCAATAGAATAGCAAAAAATCAAGGTTTCATTATTTCGGAAAGTAACGATGAACCCGGGTTCACTGACATTTTATCGAGAAACTTGACATTCTCCAAACCAAATAATATTTATCAAGCCTATGTGAGGATCTATTGGCATCAAAATTCTGCAGAGATATTTTCACTTCGTCCAATACAGCAGCAAAAAATCAAGGTTTCATTATTTGGGAAAGTAACGATGAACCCGGGTTCACTGACATTTTATCGAGAAACTTGACATTCTCCAAACCAAATAATATTTATCAAGCATCTGTGAGGACCTATTGGCATCAAAATTCTGCACAGATATTTTCACTTCTTCCAATAGAATAGCAAAAAATCAAGGTTTCATTATTTCGGAAAGTAACGATGAACCCGGGTTCACTGACATTTTATCGAGAAACTTGACATTCTCCAAACCAAATAATATTTATCAAGCCTATGTGAGGATCTATTGGCATCAAAATTCTGCAGAGATATTTTCACTTCGTCCAATACAGCAGCAAAAAATCAAGGTTTCATTATTTGGGAAAGTAACGATGAACCCGGGTTCACTGACATTTTATCGAGAAACTTGACATTCTCCAAACCAAATAATATTTATCAAGCATCTGTGAGGACCTATTGGCATCAAAATTCTGCATAGATATCTTCACTTCTTCGAATAGAATAGCAAAAAATAAAGGTTTCATTATTTCGGAAAATAACGATGAACCCGGGTTCACTGACATTTTATCGAGAAACTTGACAAGCTCCACAAGAAATAATATTTATCAAGCATCTGTGAGGACCTATTGGCATCAAAATTCTGCAGAGATATTTTCACTTCGTCCAATACAGCAGCAAAAAATCAAGGTTTCATTATTTCGGAAAGTAACGATGAACCCGGGTTCACTGACATTTTATCGAGAAACTTGACAAGCTCCACAAGAAATAATATTTATCAAGCATCTGTGAGGACCTATTGGCATCAAATTTCTGCATAGATATTTTCACTTCTTCCAATAGAATAGCAAAAAATCAAGGTTTCATTATTTCGGAAAATAACGATGAACCCGGGTTCACTTACTTTATATCGAGAAACTTGACATTCTCCAAACCAAATAATATTTATCAAGCATCTGTGAGGACCTATTGGCATCAAAATTCTGCAGAGATATTTTCACTTCGTCCAATACACAGCAAAAAATCAAGGTTTCATTATTTCGGAAAGTAACGATGAACCCGGGTTCACTGACATTTTATCGAGAAACTTGACAAGCTCCAAACCAAATAATATTTATCAAGCATCTGTGAGGACCTATTGGCATCAAAATTCTGCATAGATATTTTCACTTCTTCCAATAGAATAGCAAAAAATCAAGGTTTCATTATTTCGGAAAATAACGATGAACCCGGGTTCACTTACTTTATATCGAGAAACTTGACATTCTCCAAACCAAATAATATTTATCAAGCCTATGTGAGGATCTATTGGCATCAAAATTCTGCAGAGATATTTTCACTTCGTCCAATACAGCAGCAAAAAATCAAGGTTTCATTATTTGGGAAAGTAACGATGAACCCGGGTTCACTGACATTTTATCGAGAAACTTGACAAGCTCCAAACCAAATAATATTTATCAAGAATCTGTGAGGACCTATTGGCATCAAAATTCTGCACAGATATTTTCACTTCTTCCAATAGAATAGCAAAAAATCAAGGTTTCATTATTTCGGAAAGTAACGATGAACCCGGGTTCACTGACATTTTATCGAGAAACTTGACATTCTCCAAACCAAATAATATTTATCAAGCCTATGTGAGGATCTATTGGCATCAAAATTCTGCAGAGATATTTTCACTTCGTCCAATACAGCAGCAAAAAATCAAGGTTTCATTATTTGGGAAAGTAACGATGAACCCGGGTTCACTGACATTTTATCGAGAAACTTGACAAGCTCCAAACCAAATAATATTTATCAAGCATCTGTGAGGACCTATTGGCATCAAAATTCTGCACAGATATTTTCACTTCTTCCAATAGAATAGCAAAAAATCAAGGTTTCATTATTTCGGAAAGTAACGATGAACCCGGGTTCACTGACATTTTATCGAGAAACTTGACATTCTCCAAACCAAATAATATTTATCAAGCCTATGTGAGGATCTATTGGCATCAAAATTCTGCAGAGATATTTTCACTTCGTCCAATACAGCAGCAAAAAATCAAGGTTTCATTATTTGGGAAAGTAACGATGAACCCGGGTTCACTGACATTTTATCGAGAAACTTGACAAGCTCCAAACCAAATAATATTTATCAAGCATCTGTGAGGACCTATTGGCATCAAAATTCTGCACAGATATTTTCACTTCTTCCAATAGAATAGCAAAAAATCAAGGTTTCATTATTTGGGAAAGTAACGATGAACCCGGGTTCACTTACTTTATATCGAGAAACTTGACATTCTCCAAACCAAATAATATTTATCAAGCATCTGTGAGGACCTATTGGCATCAAAACTCTGCACAGATATTTTCACTTCGTCCAATACAGCAGCAAAAAATCAAGGTTTCATTATTTCGGAAAGTAACGATGAACCCGGGTTCACTGACATTTTATCGAGAAACTTGACAAGCTCCAAACCAAATAATATTTATCAAGCATCTGTGAGGACCTATTGGCATCAAAATTCTGCACAGATATTTTCACTTCTTCCAATAGAATAGCAAAAAATCAAGGTTTCATTATTTCGGAAAATAACGATGAACCCGGGTTCACTTACTTTATATCGAGAAACTTGACATTCTCCAAACCAAATAATATTTATCAAGCCTATGTGAGGATCTATTGGCATCAAAATTCTGCAGAGATATTTTCACTTCGTCCAATACAGCAGCAAAAAATCAAGGTTTCATTATTTGGGAAAGTAACGATGAACCCGGGTTCACTGACATTTTATCGAGAAACTTGACAAGCTCCAAACCAAATAATATTTATCAAGCATCTGTGAGGACCTATTGGCATCAAAATTCTGCACAGATATTTTCACTTCTTCCAATAGAATAGCAAAAAATCAAGGTTTCATTATTTCGGAAAATAACGATGAACCCGGGTTCACTTACTTTATATCGAGAAACTTGACATTCTCCAAACCAAATAATATTTATCAAGCATCTGTGAGGACCTATTGGCATCAAAATTCTGCAGAGATATTTTCACTTCGTCCAATACAGCAGCAAAAAATCAAGGTTTCATTATTTGGGAAAGTAACGATGAACCCGGGTTCACTGACATTTTATCGAGAAACTTGACAAGCTCCAAACCAAATAATATTTATCAAGCATCTGTGAGGACCTATTGGCATCAAAATTCTGCACAGATATTTTCACTTCTTCCAATAGAATAGCAAAAAATCAAGGTTTCATTATTTCGGAAAATAACGATGAACCCGGGTTCACTTACTTTATATCGAGAAACTTGACATTCTCCAAACCAAATAATATTTATCAAGCCTTTGTGAGGATCTATTGGCATCAAAATTCTGCATAGATATCTTCACTTCTTCGAATAGAATAGCAAAAAATAAAGGTTTCATTATTTCGGAAAATAACGATGAACCCGGGTTCACTGACATTTTATCGAGAAACTTGACAAGCTCCACAAGAAATAATATTTATCAAGCATCTGTGAGGACCTATTGGCATCAAATTTCTGCATAGATATTTTCACTTCTTCCAATAGAATAGCAAAAAATCAAGGTTTCATTATTTCGGAAAATAACGATGAACCCGGGTTCACTTACTTTATATCGAGAAACTTGACATTCTCCAAACCAAATAATATTTATCAAGCATCTGTGAGGACCTATTGGCATCAAAATTCTGCAGAGATATTTTCACTTCGTCCTATACAGCAGCAAAAAATCAAGGTTTCATTATTTCGGAAAGTAACGATGAACCCGGGTTCACTGACATTTTATCGAGAAACTTGACAAGCTCCAAACCAAATAATATTTATCAAGCATCTGTGAGGACCTATTGGCATCAAAATTCTGCACAGATATTTTCACTTCTTCCAATAGAATAGCAAAAAATCAAGGTTTCATTATTTCGGAAAATAACGATGAACCCGGGTTCACTTACTTTATATCGAGAAACTTGACATTCTCCAAACCAAATAATATTTATCAAGCCTATGTGAGGATCTATTGGCATCAAAATTCTGCAGAGATATTTTCACTTCGTCCAATACAGCAGCAAAAAATCAAGGTTTCATTATTTGGGAAAGTAACGATGAACCCGGGTTCACTGACATTTTATCGAGAAACTTGACAAGCTCCAAACCAAATAATATTTATCAAGCATCTGTGAGGACCTATTGGCATCAAAATTCTGCATAGATATCTTCACTTCTTCGAATAGAATAGCAAAAAATAAAGGTTTCATTATTTCGGAAAATAACGATGAACCCGGGTTCACTGACATTTTATCGAGAAACTTGACAAGCTCCACAAGAAATAATATTTATCAAGCATCTGTGAGGACCTATTGGCATCAAATTTCTGCATAGATATTTTCACTTCTTCCAATAGAATAGCAAAAAATCAAGGTTTCATTATTTCGGAAAATAACGATGAACCCGGGTTCACTTACTTTATATCGAGAAACTTGACATTCTCCAAACCAAATAATATTTATCAAGCATCTGTGAGGACCTATTGGCATCAAAATTCTGCAGAGATATTTTCACTTCGTCCTATACAGCAGCAAAAAATCAAGGTTTCATTATTTCGGAAAGTAACGATGAACCCGGGTTCACTGACATTTTATCGAGAAACTTGACAAGCTCCAAACCAAATAATATTTATCAAGCATCTGTGAGGACCTATTGGCATCAAAATTCTGCAGAGATATTTTCACTTCTTCCAATAGAATAGCAAAAAATCAAGGTTTCATTATTTCGGAAAATAACGATGAACCCGGGTTCACTTACTTTATATCGAGAAACTTGACATTCTCCAAACCAAATAATATTTATCAAGCCTATGTGAGGATCTATTGGCATCAAAATTCTGCAGAGATATTTTCACTTCGTCCAATACAGCAGCAAAAAATCAAGGTTTCATTATTTGGGAAAGTAACGATGAACCCGGGTTCACTGACATTTTATCGAGAAACTTGACAAGCTCCAAACCAAATAATATTTATCAAGCATCTGTGAGGACCTATTGGCATCAAAATTCTGCACAGATATTTTCACTTCTTCCAATAGAATAGCAAAAAATCAAGGTTTCATTATTTCGGAAAGTAACGATGAACCCGGGTTCACTGACATTTTATCGAGAAACTTGACATTCTCCAAACCAAATAATATTTATCAAGCCTATGTGAGGATCTATTGGCATCAAAATTCTGCAGAGATATTTTCACTTCGTCCAATACAGCAGCAAAAAATCAAGGTTTCATTATTTGGGAAAATAACGATGAACCCGGGTTCACTGACATTTTATCGAGAAACTTGACAAGCTCCGAACCAAATAATATTTATCAAGCATCTGTGAGGACCTATTGGCATCAAAATTCTGCACAGATATTTTCACTTCTTCCAATAGAATAGCAAAAAATCAAGGTTTCATTATTTGGGAAAGTAACGATGAACCCGGGTTCACTGACATTTTATCGAGAAACTTGACATTCTCCAAACCAAATAATATTTATCAAGCATCTGTGAGGACCTATTGGCATCAAAATTCTGCACAGATATTTTCACTTCGTCCAATACAGCAGCAAAAAATCAAGGTTTCATTATTTCGGAAAATAACGATGAACCCGGGTTCACTGACATTTTATCGAGAAACTTGACAAGCTCCACAAGAAATAATATTTATCAAGCATCTGTGAGGACCTATTGGCATCAAATTTCTGCAGAGATATTTTCACTTCTTCCAATAGAATAGCAAAAAATCAAGGTTTCATTATTTCGGAAAATAACGATGAACCCGGGTTCACTTACTTTATATCGAGAAACTTGACAGTCTCCAAACCAAATAATATTTATCAAGCATCTGTGAGGACCTATTGGCATCAAAATTCTGCATAGATATTTTCACTTCTTCCAATAAAATAGCAAAAAATCAAGGTTTCATTATTTCGGAAAGTAACGATGAACCCGGGTTCACTGACATTTTATCGAGAAACTTGACAAGCTCCAAACCAAATAATATTTATCAAGCATCTGTGAGGACCTATTGGCATCAAATTTCTGCATAGATATCTTCACTTCTTCGAATAGAATAGCAAAAAATAAAGGTTTCATTATTTCGGAAAATAACGATGAACCCGGGTTCACTGACATTTTATCGAGAAACTTGACAAGCTCCACAAGAAATAATATTTATCAAGCATCTGTGAGGACCTATTGGCATCAAATTTCTGCAGAGATATTTTCACTTCTTCCAATAGAATAGCAAAAAATCAAGGTTTCATTATTTCGGAAAATAACGATGAACCCGGGTTCACTTACTTTATATCGAGAAACTTGACATTCTCCAAACCAAATAATATTTATCAAGCATCTGTGAGGACCTATTGGCATCAAAATTCTGCAGAGATATTTTCACTTCGTCCAATACAGCAGCAAAAAATCAAGGTTTCATTATTTGGAAAAATAACGATGAACTCGGGTTCACTGACATTTTATCGAGAAACTTGACAAGCTCCAAACCAAATAATATTTATCAAGCATCTGTGAGGACCTATTGGCATCAAAATTCTGCACAGATATTTTCACTTCTTCCAATAGAATAGCAAAAAATCAAGGTTTCATTATTTCGGAAAGTAACGATGAACCCGGGTTCACTGACATTTTATCGAGAAACTTGACAAGCTCCAAACCAAATAATATTTATCAAGCATCTGTGAGGACCTATTGGCATCAAAATTCTGCATAGATATCTTCACTTCTTCCAATAGAATAGCAAAAAATCAAGGTTTCATTATTTCGGAAAATAACGATGAACCCGGGTTCACTGACATTTTATCGAGAAACTTGACAAGCTCCACAAGAAATAATATTTATCAAGCATCTGTGAGGACCTATTGGCATCAAATTTTTGCATAGATATTTTCACTTCTTCCAATAGAATAGCAAAAAATCAAGGTTTCATTATTTCGGAAAGTAACGATGAACCCGGGTTCACTGACATTTTATCGAGAAACTTGACAAGCTCCAAACCAAATAATATTTATCAAGCATCTGTGAGGACCTATTGGCATCAAAATTCTGCACAGATATTTTCACTTCTTCCAATAGAATAGCAAAAAATCAAGGTTTCATTATTTCGGAAAATAACCATGAACCCGGGTTCACTGACCTTTTTATCGAGAAACTTGACAAGCTCCACAAGAAATAATAATTATTAAGCATCTGTGAGGACCTATTGGCATCAAATTCTGCACAGATATTTTCACTTCTTCCAATAGAATAGCAAAAAATCAAGGTTTCATTATTTCGGAAAATAACGATGAACCCGGGTTCACTTACTTTATATCGAGAAACTTGACATTCTCCAAACCAAATAATATTTATCAAGCATCTGTGAGGACCTATTGGCATCAAAATTCTGCAGAGATATTTTCACTTCGTCCAATACAGCAGCAAAAAATCAAGGTTTCATTATTTGGGAAAATAACGATGAACTCGGGTTCACTGACATTTTATCGAGAAACTTGACAAGCTCCAAACCAAATAATATTTATCAAGCATCTGTGAGGACCTATTGGCATCAAAATTCTGCACAGATATTTTCACTTCTTCCAATAGAATAGCAAAAAATCAAGGTTTCATTATTTCGGAAAGTAACGATGAACCCGGGTTCACTGACATTTTATCGAGAAACTTGACAAGCTCCAAACCAAATTATATTTATCAAGCATCTGTGAGGACCTATTGGCATCAAAATTCTGCATAGATATCTTCACTTCTTCCAATAGAATAGCAAAAAATCAAGGTTTCATTATTTCGGAAAATAACGATGAACCCGGGTTCACTGACATTTTATCGAGAAACTTGACAAGCTCCACAAGAAATAATATTTATCAAGCATCTGTGAGGACCTATTGGCATCAAATTTTTGCATAGATATTTTCACTTCTTCCAATAGAATAGCAAAAAATCAAGGTTTCATTATTTCGGAAAGTAACGATGAACCCGGGTTCACTGACATTTTATCGAGAAACTTGACAAGCTCCAAACCAAATAATATTTATCAAGCATCTGTGAGGACCTATTGGCATCAAAATTCTGCATAGATATCTTCACTTCTTCCAATAGAATAGCAAAAAATCAAGGTTTCATTATTTCGGAAAATAACGATGAACCCGGGTTCACTGACATTTTATCGAGAAACTTGACAAGCTCCACAAGAAATAATATTTATCAAGCATCTGTGAGGACCTATTGGCATCAAATTTTTGCATAGATATTTTCACTTCTTCCAATAGAATAGCAAAAAATCAAGGTTTCATTATTTCGGAAAGTAATGATGAACCCGGGTTCACTTACTTTATATCGAGAAACTTGACATTCTCCAAACCAAATAATATTTATCAAGCATCTGTGAGGACCTATTGGCATCAAAACTCTGCATAGATAATTTCACTTCTTCCAATAGAAAAGCAAAAAATCAAGGTTTCATTATTTCGGAAAGTAACGATGAACCCGGGTTCACTTACTTTATATCGAGAAACTTGACATTCTCCAAACCAAATAATATTTATCAAGCATCTGTGAGGACCTATTGGCATCAAAATTCTGCATAGATATTTTCACTTCTTCCAATAGAATAGAAAAAAATCAAGGTTTCATTATTTCGGAAAGTAACGATGAACCCGGGTTCACTGACATTTTATCGAGAAACTTGACATTCTCCAAACCACATAATATTTATCAAGCATCTGTGAGGACCTATTGGCATCAAAATTCTGCATAGATAATTTCACTTCTTCTAATAGAATAGCAAAAAATAAAGGTATCATTATTTGGGAAAATAACGATGAATCCGGGTTCACTTACTTTATATCGAGAATCTTGACAAGCTCCAAACCAAAAAATATTTATCAAGCCTATGTGAGGACCAATTGGCATCAAAATTCTGCACAGATATTTTCACTTCGTCCAATACAGCAGCAAAAAATCAAGGTTTCATTATTTGGGAAAGTAACGATGAACCCGGGTTCACTGACATTTTATCGAGAAACTTGACAAGCTCCAAACCAAATAATATTTATCAAGCATCTGTGAGGACCTATTGGCATCAAAATTCTGCATAGATATCTTCACTTCTTCCAATACAGTAGCAAAAATCAAGGTTTCATTATTTGGGAAAGTAACGATGAACCCGGGTTCACTGACATTTTATCGAGAAACTTGACAAGCTCCAAACCAAATAATATTTATCAAGCATCTGTGAGGACCTATTGGCATCAAAATTCTGCATAGATATTTTCACTTCTTCCAATAGAATAGCAAAAAATCAAGGTTTCATTATTTCGGAAAATAACGATGAACCCGGGTTCACTGACTTTTTATCGAGATACTTGACAATCTCCAAACCAAATAATATTTATCAAGCATCTGTGAGGACCTATTGGCATCGAAATTCTGCATAGATATCTTCACTTCTTCCAATACAGCAGCAAAAAATCAAGGTTTCATTATTTGGGAAAATAACGATGAACCCGGTTCACTGACATTTTATCGAGAAACTTGACATGCTCCAAACCAAATAATATTTATCAAGCATCTGTTAGGACCTTTTGGCATCAAAATTCTATAGAGATATCTTCGCTTCTTGCTATAGAATACGAGAAATTGAGCTTTTCTTATTTGAAAAGATAATGCTGAACCCGCCGGGTTCACTGACTTTTTAATCGAGAAACTCGACATGCTACAAACCAAATAATATTTATCAAGCATCTGTGAGGACCTATTGGCATCAAAATTCTGCACAGATATTTTCACTTCTTCCAATAGAATAGCAAAAAATCAAGGTTTCATTATTTCGGAAAATAACGATGAACCCGGGTTCACTTACTTTATATCGAGAAACTTGACATTCTCCAAACCAAATAATATTTATCAAGCCTATGTGAGGATCTATTGGCATCAAAATTCTGCAGAGATATTTTCACTTCGTCCAATACAGCAGCAAAAAATCAAGGTTTCATTATTTGGGAAAGTAACGATGAACCCGGGTTCACTGACATTTTATCGAGAAACTTGACAAGCTCCAAACCAAATAATATTTATCAAGCATCTGTGAGGACCTATTGGCATCAAAATTCTGCACAGATATTTTCACTTCTTCCAATAGAATAGCAAAAAATCAAGGTTTCATTATTTCGGAAAGTAACGATGAACCCGGGTTCACTGACATTTTATCGAGAAACTTGACATTCTCCAAACCAAATAATATTTATCAAGCCTATGTGAGGATCTATTGGCATCAAAATTCTGCAGAGATATTTTCACTTCGTCCAATACAGCAGCAAAAAATCAAGGTTTCATTATTTGGGAAAATAACGATGAACCCGGGTTCACTGACATTTTATCGAGAAACTTGACAAGCTCCAAACCAAATAATATTTATCAAGCATCTGTGAGGACCTATTGGCATCAAAATTCTGCACAGATATTTTCACTTCTTCCAATAGAATAGCAAAAAATCAAGGTTTCATTATTTGGGAAAGTAACGATGAACCCGGGTTCACTGACATTTTATCGAGAAACTTGACATTCTCCAAACCAAATAATATTTATCAAGCATCTGTGAGGACCTATTGGCATCAAAATTCTGCATAGATGTCTTCACTTCTTCGAATAGAATAGCAAAAAATCAAGGTTTCATTATTTCGGAAAATAACGATGAACCCGGGTTCACTGACATTTTATCGAGAAACTTGACAAGCTCCACAAGAAATAATATTTATCAAGCATCTGTGAGGACCTATTGGCATCAAATTTCTGCAGAGATATTTTCACTTCTTCCAATAGAATAGCAAAAAATCAAGGTTTCATTATTTCGGAAAATAACGATGAACCCGGGTTCACTTACTTTATATCGAGAAACTTGACATTCTCCAAACCAAATAATATTTATCAAGCATCTGTGAGGACCTATTGGCATCAAAATTCTGCAGAGATATTTTCACTTCGTCCTATACAGCAGCAAAAAATCAAGGTTTCATTATTTCGGAAAATAACGATGAACTCGGGTTCACTGACATTTTATCGAGAAACTTGACAAGCTCCAAACCAAATAATATTTATCAAGCATCTGTGAGGACCTATTGGCATCAAAATTCTGCATAGATATTTTCACTTCTTCCAATAAAATAGCAAAAAATCAAGGTTTCATTATTTCGGAAAGTAACGATGAACCCGGGTTCACTGACATTTTATCGAGAAACTTGACAAGCTCCAAACCAAATAATATTTATCAAGCATCTGTGAGGACCTATTGGCATCAAATTTCTGCATAGATATCTTCACTTCTTCGAATAGAATAGCAAAAAATAAAGGTTTCATTATTTCGGAAAATAACGATGAACCCGGGTTCACTGACATTTTATCGAGAAACTTGACAAGCTCCACAAGAAATAATATTTATCAAGCATCTGTGAGGACCTATTGGCATCAAATTTCTGCAGAGATATTTTCACTTCTTCCAATAGAATAGCAAAAAATCAAGGTTTCATTATTTCGGAAAATAACGATGAACCCGGGTTCACTTACTTTATATCGAGAAACTTGACATTCTCCAAACCAAATAATATTTATCAAGCATCTGTGAGGACCTATTGGCATCAAAATTCTGCAGAGATATTTTCACTTCGTCCAATACAGCAGCAAAAAATCAAGGTTTCATTATTTGGAAAAATAACGATGAACTCGGGTTCACTGACATTTTATCGAGAAACTTGACAAGCTCCAAACCAAATAATATTTATCAAGCATCTGTGAGGACCTATTGGCATCAAAATTCTGCACAGATATTTTCACTTCTTCCAATAGAATAGCAAAAAATCAAGGTTTCATTATTTCGGAAAGTAACGATGAACCCGGGTTCACTGACATTTTATCGAGAAACTTGACAAGCTCCAAACCAAATAATATTTATCAAGCATCTGTGAGGACCTATTGGCATCAAAATTCTGCACAGATATTTTCACTTCTTCCAATAGAATAGCAAAAAATCAAGGTTTCATTATTTCGGAAAGTAACGATGAACCCGGGTTCACTGACATTTTATCGAGAAACTTGACATTCTCCAAACCAAATAATATTTATCAAGCCTATGTGAGGATCTATTGGCATCAAAATTCTGCAGAGATATTTTCACTTCGTCCAATACAGCAGCAAAAAATCAAGGTTTCATTATTTGGGAAAATAACGATGAACCCGGGTTCACTGACATTTTATCGAGAAACTTGACAAGCTCCAAACCAAATAATATTTATCAAGCATCTGTGAGGACCTATTGGCATCAAAATTCTGCACAGATATTTTCACTTCTTCCAATAGAATAGCAAAAAATCAAGGTTTCATTATTTCGGAAAATAACCATGAACCCGGGTTCACTGACCTTTTTATCGAGAAACTTGACAAGCTCCACAAGAAATAATATTTATCAAGCATCTGTGAGGACCTATTGGCATCAAATTCTGCACAGATATTTTCACTTCTTCCAATAGAATAGCAAAAAATCAAGGTTTCATTATTTCGGAAAATAACGATGAACCCGGGTTCACTTACTTTATATCGAGAAACTTGACATTCTCCAAACCAAATAATATTTATCAAGCATCTGTGAGGACCTATTGGCATCAAAATTCTGCAGAGATATTTTCACTTCGTCCAATACAGCAGCAAAAAATCAAGGTTTCATTATTTGGGAAAATAACGATGAACTCGGGTTCACTGACATTTTATCGAGAAACTTGACAAGCTCCAAACCAAATAATATTTATCAAGCATCTGTGAGGACCTATTGGCATCAAAATTCTGCACAGATATTTTCACTTCTTCCAATAGAATAGCAAAAAATCAAGGTTTCATTATTTCGGAAAGTAACGATGAACCCGGGTTCACTGACATTTTATCAAGAAACTTGACAAGCTCCAAACCAAATAATATTTATCAAGCATCTGTGAGGACCTATTGGCATCAAAATTCTGCATAGATATCTTCACTTCTTCCAATAGAATAGCAAAAAATCAAGGTTTCATTATTTCGGAAAATAACGATGAACCCGGGTTCACTGACATTTTATCGAGAAACTTGACAAGCTCCACAAGAAATAATATTTATCAAGCATCTGTGAGGACCTATTGGCATCAAATTTTTGCATAGATATTTTCACTTCTTCCAATAGAATAGCAAAAAATCAAGGTTTCATTATTTCGGAAAGTAACGATGAACCCGGGTTCACTGACATTTTATCGAGAAACTTGACAAGCTCCAAACCAAATAATATTTATCAAGCATCTGTGAGGACCTATTGGCATCAAAATTCTGCATAGATATCTTCACTTCTTCCAATAGAATAGCAAAAAATCAAGGTTTCATTATTTCGGAAAATAACGATGAACCCGGGTTCACTGACATTTTATCGAGAAACTTGACAAGCTCCACAAGAAATAATATTTATCAAGCATCTGTGAGGACCTATTGGCATCAAATTTTTGCATAGATATTTTCACTTCTTCCAATAGAATAGCAAAAAATCAAGGTTTCATTATTTCGGAAAGTAATGATGAACCCGGGTTCACTTACTTTATATCGAGAAACTTGACATTCTCCAAACCAAATAATATTTATCAAGCATCTGTGAGGACCTATTGGCATCAAAATTCTGCAGAGATATTTTCACTTCGTCCAATACAGCAGCAAAAAATCAAGGTTTCATTATTTGGGAAAATAACGATGAACCCGGGTTCACTTACTTTATATCGAGAAACTTGACATTCTCCAAACCAAATAATATTTATCAAGCATCTGTGAGGACCTATTGGCATCAAAATTCTGCATAGATATTTTCACTTCTTCCAATAGAATAGAAAAAAATCAAGGTTTCATTATTTCGGAAAGTAACGATGAACCCGGGTTCACTGACATTTTATCGAGAAACTTGACATTCTCCAAACCACATAATATTTATCAAGCATCTGTGAGGACCTATTGGCATCAAAATTCTGCATAGATAATTTCACTTCTTCTAATAGAATAGCAAAAAATAAAGGTATCATTATTTGGGAAAATAACGATGAATCCGGGTTCACTTACTTTATATCGAGAATCTTGACAAGCTCCAAACCAAAAAATATTTATCAAGCCTATGTGAGGACCAATTGGCATCAAAATTCTGCACAGATATTTTCACTTCGTCCAATACAGCAGCAAAAAATCAAGGTTTCATTATTTGGGAAAGTAACGATGAACCCGGGTTCACTGACATTTTATCGAGAAACTTGACAAGCTCCAAACCAAATAATATTTATCAAGCATCTGTGAGGACCTATTGGCATCAAAATTCTGCATAGATATCTTCACTTATTCCAATACAGTAGCAAAAATCAAGGTTTCATTATTTGGGAAAGTAACGATGAACCCGGGTTCACTGACATTTTATCGAGAAACTTGACAAGCTCCAAACCAAATAATATTTATCAAGCATCTGTGAGGACCTATTGGCATCAAAATTCTGCATAGATATTTTCACTTCTTCCAATAGAATAGCAAAAAATCAAGGTTTCATTATTTCGGAAAATAACGATGAACCCGGGTTCACTGACTTTTTATCGAGATACTTGACAATCTCCAAACCAAATAATATTTATCAAGCATCTGTGAGGACCTATTGGCATCGAAATTCTGCATAGATATCTTCACTTCTTCCAATACAGCAGCAAAAAATCAAGGTTTCATTATTTGGGAAAATAACGATGAACCCGGTTCACTGACATTTTATCGAGAAACTTGACATGCTCCAAACCAAATAATATTTATCAAGCATCTGTTAGGACCTTTTGGCATCAAAATTCTATAGAGATATCTTCGCTTCTTGCTATAGAATACGAGAAATTGAGCTTTTCTTATTTGAAAAGATAATGCTGAACCCGCCGGGTTCACTGACTTTTTAATCGAGAAACTCGACATGCTACAAACCAAATAATATTTATCCAGCATCTGTGAGGAGCTATTGGCATCAAAATTCTCCAGAGATATCTTCACTTCTTCCAATAAAATAGCAGAAATTAAACTTATATTATTTGGGAAGATAACGCTGAACCCAAGTTCACTGACTTTTTATCGAGACACTCGACATGTCCCAAACCAAATAATATTTCTCCAGTATCTGTGTGAACCTATTGACATCAAAATTGTGCATAGATATATTCACTTCTTCAGATAACATGACAAAAATTAAAATTTCAGTAGACTTAATTGTGATATAACAAGAAACATAAATCAATATCCATAGGTGCCGACTATTGATTTTCAGTACAGGGACAAAATTATCCGAAAAAAGTAAAACATGTCCTGTGCACGCGCATAATTGTTGTAACTGTTGAACTGAGAAGTAAATGTAAATCAATGTTACTGGGTGCATGATAGTCTAGTAGCTAGCATGCTGACCATCAATGGAGAGATCAGGGATTCAAATCCACACCAGGATGTAAATTTGTGTTAAGATTTCTGCTCGAACTGTACCCTTGCCAACTCGGTGAAAACAATTGCACTGACTATACACTGTCCGTGACAAGATCGAATGGCGAGGATGGTCACCAGAACTCACATGCTGAGGCTTAGAAATTGAAGTCGCTAACACTCCTCCTCCTCCCCACCCTTCCTCTCTCTTCTACTTCCTTCCCTCCTCCTCTCCCTCATGTACTCAATGTGGCACAAACTGCATTCCTTAAGAATGTGTCCATCGTTCATTACGGGAAGCAAATGCACACTTTTCTATTGCACTTTTCACTTTTCCATCACTATCCCCATCGTCACCATCATCACCAGTAGCACTAAGGACGTTGGTCAGCACTCAGCAGCAACAACAAGCAATGCGAAGAAACATGAACATCTAGTAATTAAAACAATAACAATTTGTCCGTTTTAGTCTGTCATTTATCAATAAAGCAAATCAGCAAACACTATCTTTTCTTATAATCAGTCAAACAATAGTAGCCCAACTTACCAGGAACTTGAAGAAAAATCGAAACGAATGCTACGCCGTATATCAGCGCCACAAACCGCATAAATAAATCTCTCGTCATGCGAATCTCAGCCATAAATATCTATCTCTTTCAACAATAAATTGCAAAGCCAAAGCTACTAAGATATTTACTAACACACTGTATAGTAGTGAACTTCATGTGAACTAAACTTTTTTTAAATAAAAAAACAAAATATTATTCGCATCACACGCAAGTCCCATCCAGAGCTATTGATAACCGAAAACATACAGTTCTGCTCCAATCTATTCTTAGACTTCCATCAGCCTCCCACCCAATGAGGTTATAAATAGCAGCATGTAATAAATCTGAATGCTCCCACTCTGCCGCGAAATCCTGGCAGCCACGCCGAATGGACACGGTTTTTGCCTGCTTCAATAGAGATAGTTTAGCGCCATTATTAAAGTGTAAATAAAATCCAATATAAAAATAAATAATGGCAATTATATAATGAATATATACTGTTTTTTAATTTAATATTATCCTAGTTTTAATTACATTTTGGGCATTTAGACAGCTGTGGCATGTATCTGATCAAATCAGTTGTCATATAATTCTCTATAGCAAAGATTATGTCCCGTCTGTCCGACGATGCATTTCCACAGTTTTGCAGCTGTTCACTTCAAACCTTCACCTTTCGCTCTGGGAACACCTGTGACACGCAGCTGACGGGTAGCTGAAACCCGCGGCCGCCCTCTTCCTGCTCTCCAGGGCCAAAAACCTCTATCAGGAGCCCCCCCCCCAAGGAAAGTTTTCTACTCAGTCGCCAGGAGCGTGTCGACACCTGCTGCACATTTGCCGATACGTGCACGCGATATCTGTGTGCCACACCTCTTCTTCTTTTACACCGTCATCAATGAATGGACGGTTTGGGAGATATTTTGCAGGTGGCACGTATACAGTAGTTGGCCATGGTTTGCACAGTCGGTCAGATGGGAGTACTGTGTACGCATCAGTGTCGATGCAGAATGTATATAGGCCTAAACACTACTTATATACATACATGACCCAAAAACCTATCTCAACCCCTGCAACGCCAGGTTCCACAGCTAGTTAATTATAAAAACGAGTTGGAGCTCTTTTTCATGCTGTGTTTGATGATTTTTATAACATAACTGTTGTGACAAAATCCAAAGGAAAACTAAAAAAAACTTTTGATTTAAAAAAATCATGGTTATTGTACCTCTGAGTCGACCTTATAATTACTAATAGGGAGACGGAGCCCACACGCGTCACTCATACTGAACTGGTCTATGATTATGGGATTCCTACTTTTGGCCAATGCGAGAATTACTGCTATAATTTCTGACTATTGCTCCCTATACTCACTGAATGGCTGGTAAACGACCGACTGAATGAATGACTGAGGCAGAAACAAGATCCTAATAGCAGAAACTGTCCTTAACCCTTCCCCCTCCAATTATTATAGCCAACGCCTTAAAATTAGCCGCTCACCCTAGGAGTGGTAAGGGTTAATGAACTCTTTGGTGTCGTCAGCGTAGGCCCTACAGGCGATTGTCAGCTGGGTATGCTTCGAATTCTGTGGTGTAGAGTATCAGCAAATGGCAAAAGCGATCCAAGGAATAGAGCCTCGTGGACAACGCAGATAATAGATTATGATTGAGATAGGTTTCCCAAGTTTTGATCGAGAAAGAGCGGGAGCAATTTGGTCCAAAGCTCTCATCTGTTGTCTGAATTTCCTTTGATATTGGTATATTATTTACTAGGCCTATATATTGGAAATCAAAACATAAAAATACAACTATGTCATTAAATTTTACTGACGAATACTTTCAAATCAGCTGTCCATCGTCATTGTAAACATCTGCCGATAAGGCCCTGCTAGCGGGATTCTTCCCTTTGGGGCCTAATTGCTCCACTATTGATGGGCTATCTATTACCAAATATTAGTAACTGACATAACATTATTGTTATGTGATTAGTATGTAAATGAGAACACTTGTCTGTTATGAAAACAAATAAATGATTAACTAATTGATTGATTAAAACTGGTCATATATCCTTACGACACCGTACAAAATTTTAAGCTGATGTTGCGTATGACTACTTATCAAACGTTTGGATACAAATTGACGGAATAATTATCATCAAATTCCCAGATGCTCTGATCGGAAAATTGGACGACTTGCCAGGACACCTTCATGAAAACCGTCTTGACTTTACACCACTTTTATCTCACATCTTCTGGTGTACAGGCACTGTATCAATTACCCCAACATCTTTGCATATATTGTGTACTGTTTAAATCAGTTTTGCAAATGTTCCACAATGTCACAAGACCACATTCTCGGCATAGCGTAATCCAGCAAAAACACTCACAAAATAGGCACTTTAGTGATATCTTAAAATATCTATTTGATTGCGTTCCTAGACGAAATTAAGTGATGCAGCTATCGGAAAAGTGTTAAAATATGTACATCTTGAACCAATAGAAGTTTGTTGCATTTAATTTTATACATACAACGAACAATGCAATGCTCTTCTGGGCATTAGCCTTCTCAGAAAACAATTGATGAAAAAGATCTATATGGTATTCTCATTTTCATCTGTTCAATGTACATAATCTGCGCATACAGTGCATAGAACAATTTACGACATGCAGCATATTTCCTTACTCACTAAGAACGGAATAAAGTGTATCATAAAAATTACGAAAGACAGCAAGAAACCATCTATTCAGGTTAAATGGCAATCTTGATTTCACATTTAGCTTTTGATATTACCAACAAAATGCACAGCACTTAAACTAAGTAGAAGCTAATTAAATTCACAGCATAATACATGACAAATGCAACGACAATAGGCTTAGTATCAATAGTCTCACATCAAGACGTAGAATTGTTAAATAGCCAATCCAGCAAAAGAAATTATGGAGCTAAATTTTATATTTAACAGTAAAGTTATAAAATAGTGAAAGCCAGATCAAAAGAAGTCTCACAATGCATAATGTCTAGACACCGAAAGTATTCTTAAATGACAGGGGTACAAATTAACTACTTAAGTATGTATGTTTTCCATCACTTCAGAATCATCTATTCACATTGTAATTCTGTGAAATCGTAATTCAGAACAGTTCAGCGAATAAGTCATCAGGTTGAGAAAATCGATGGTTAGAACAGTGCTCCACATATGCTTCCTCCATTTCAAACAATTCATCACATATGCCACATCCAAAAGATTTAGATAAAGATGCCTTTTCACCAACAGGAGATATAAATTTGCTGATAGGCAAACAGTCTCCACCTTTAATTATTGGCACAGGATCGGCAATTCCACTGCTTTTGGTATAGAATTCACTAACCTGGTACGTGCAAGGTTTTTTCCGAGTATGGGTTCTCATGTGGTCTTCTAGAGTACCGCTTTTAGTAAATGATTTCTGACATAACTGACCTTTACATGGGTTTTCGCCAGTGTGGGCTCTCATGTGCGATTTCAAATGACCACCATAAGCAAATGATTTCTTACATATCTGGCACCTGTATGGTTTTTCATCAGTGTGGGTTCTCTGGTGCCGTTTTAGATCACCACCCTGAGCAAATGATTTCTTACATAGTTGGCAAACGTACGGTTTTACACCAATATGGGTTTTGATGTGTCTTTTTAGATTGCCACTATGATTAAACGATTTCTTACACAACTGGCAATTGTATGGCTTTTCAGCAGTGTGGATTCTCATGTGTGTCTTCAGATAATCCCTATCTTTGAATGATTTCTGACATAGCTGGCAATTGTATGGTTTTTCACCAGTATGTGTTCTGATGTGCGACTTCAAATCACTACTCTGGACAAATGACTTCAGACATAACTGGCATTTATATGGTTTTTCACCAGTGTGGCTTCTCATGTGTGTTTTAAAATTACCTCCATCAGCAAATGATTTCTGACACAACTGGCATCTGTATGGTTTTTCACCAGTGTGTGTTCTCATGTGCGTTTTCAAATGACCACCATGCGTAAATGATTTCTCACATATCTGGCACATGTATGGTTTTTCACCAGTATGGGTTCTCTGATGCTGTTTGAGATCACCACCCTTAGCAAATGATTTCTGACATAGTTGGCAAATGTACAGTTTTACACCGATATGGGCTTTCATCTTTTTTTCAGAAGATAACTATCTTTGAATGATTCCTTACAAAGCTGACATTTGTATGTGTTTTCGCCAGTATGGGATCTTACATGCATTTTCAAACCAAAACCTTGGCCAAATAATTTCTGACAAATATGGCAACTATGTAGTTACTGCTTTTTCACCCATGTGGGTTCTCAAATGCACAGTCAAGGCGACTTCAGTAGTAAGTGATTTCTCACAAAACTGTCATTTTTACTTTTTCTCTCTAGTTTGAGAACTTGTGTGCCTCTTCAGATTAATGTAATGATCAAAAGGTGTGTAATTTTCTCCATTTTGTGCTCACATATTCACCATGGCCCTTCTAGGCTAGCTTAATTGATAATGTTACTGCTTTTTCCTTGGAGATTTCTGCTATAATCGATATGTTTGCGGCGTTTCATAAAACGATTTGAAAGTGCCTCACCATTTGTCAGATTTCAGACAAAGTTGGAATCTGCATTTCTTTCCAAAAGCAAGAGTTTTGGTAAGCAATTGTAAGGTAACAAAACCTATTGCAATTGTTGTTGCCATTGCATTTCCATCACCAGCCACATCCAATATCAAAATTCATCAGCGATTTCATTTAAGTTTGTCTTTCAGATGCTTACAAGTAAAGTTCATGTTTCATCTGGCAGTATCAGTTACTTTTCGAGCAACGGAAGAATTTATCTAGCAGAAATACCCTATGACGAACTACTGAATCGACCCCAAACATTGTATCATCGAGCACTATTACGTTTATTATGCTACTGTTCAAGGAATGTTGTACTCAACTAAATCACCAGGAATGTTCTTGATGAAGATTAGTCAGAAATTCACAATATTGAAACACTGACAGAAAGTAGCTTCCCTCCTTGTTGCAATAGCTAAAAAGAACAAAACAAACTATGTTTTACATGTTTAACATTAAAGAAAAAACTTTCAGTGCAAAATACTGTAGAATAACTGCACTCCAATCGCAATTGAATGACTAGTTACAAATAATCCTGGGTCACAGTTACAGAAATTCATTAACTGATTTTCTCCTATGATTTTAACTTGCTTAAACCCTTCATGTTAAAGCTCTGTCTCAAAACAGAATGACCCAACCCAGACTTAGAAGTACAGCATAACTTGAGAGAGTCAACTAATAAATGTCAATTCACATGATTTCATAGCTTCACAGTAGTTTCAAAAAGAAGCATGCATAAATAAATTTGGTCACAAGCTATCCCATTGGCTGGTGGTGCTGGCTGTCTTGCCCTATTCTAACTGAATGACCTTTGCTACCTTGCCCTAGCTCCAACAGCTTCGTGGAATTGGGTATGCTCCTTTTCCCCTTCATCCATACTTCTACATGGTAGAACACTGCCTTCTTGGTGTTGACCTACTTGTATGGAAGGGGCTTTCATTTAATAATAATATAATAATAATAAGACAATTTATACAGCGCTGTAGCCAAAAGAAAGGGCGCTGTATACGAGAAAAAAAAGTCAATTAAAGTCGTATGATTGTTTGAATAGATAAGTCTTAAGTCGCGATTTAAATGCCTCAAGAGATGACGCGTTCTTCACATGTTCGGGGAGACCGTTCCAGTCAGTCAGTTGGTCCTGAAACGAAGAAGGAACATTCCTCAAACTTTGTATTTGTGCTGCATTTGCTCCCCAGGGACTTCTGTCAAGTTGGTTTGATATTGACATTCAGATTATTGATATCGGTATGGAAAGCCGTATGTCAAGTTCATATATGGAACTTAAAAAATTTCACATTTCTACACACATTGCTAACACAAAATCAACATCATTCAACATTTATTAGCCTAGGTTATTAGAAAATAATCAAAAATTGATTTAATAAGGCTAGTAACTGGGTCAAATTTTAATTGAAACACAAGAAAATCCTATTTTGAAACATTTTCTCCCTACAGTTGGTGAATCTACATGCATATTATTATTCTTATCATGAGTAATGCACCTAGGATATCAGTAAATAATCCCAACTGATTTAATGTGGTCAGAATTGGGTCAAAACACGGGGAAATGATATGTTCACACGTCATCTCATTATAGTTGGTGAAAGAATTATATGAGTATGATACTTTTCATTTAATCCAAATTCTGCTGAAGAAATAATTCTTTCTTCTACCAGAAGAAACTTTATCAAATATTTATCAGTCCAGCTTTTAAATAAAAAGATTCATTGCATTAATCCAGCTTCTACTTTAACTGCATTTCTTTTGCCAAACCAAATTCCATGTAACAAGTATTCTTTGGTAAACTTGTATATTTTCTCGAATACATTGCACGAGTAATAACCTTTTGTCGTGAATTATTTGTTGGGGAACCATTTGTCATGGATGCACGGATGGTCATGGAGAAAATTATACTGAAACATTTGAATGAGAATGATAATTATCAATTTAATTTTTATATATATATATATATATATACATAAAGTAAAAAATTATGTATGTAACAATGTAACTAGCTAACCATGTATGTATCTCATCCCACAAAAACCTTTGATCCACTCGATCGATTGCTCCCAACTTATCCACGAATACTCTTTACCACCCGAGAACATACATAGAAGGCCATTGGTGTCAACCAAATCTGATTGTTGACGTAATACATCAACCTCATTCAGTTTCCTCCCTACGTCCTCTTCGCTCGTTCAATAGACTTGACCTTTTGGTTACTCAAAATAGAACATCTATGGCTCAGTTGCGATCATTTGCTTCAATTGGTCCCTCTCTGTGGAATGCGCTTTCTCCATCTGTTCGCTCAAAAATCCTATCTGGCAGTCTCTCGTCCTCCCTTCACTGTTCTCAGAACCTACTTCTTCTCTCGAGGACTTGCGCACTGGCCGAGCTTCTGAACGGTTCATCGTATCAGAGGTGCTTTATAAATGCTTAAATACAACAAAGCTGACAAAAAAGTTACAAGCATGTGGTATTAAAGGGCAGGTACTAGCATGAATTATAAGCTGGTTGAAGACAAAAGACGGGAATATGAAATAAAAATTCTAGGTGGACAACAGTGCTAAGTGGAGTGACACAAGGATAACTCCTTGGGTCATTGTTGTTCATACTTTTTTATAAATGACATAGATGATGGGAATTTTAAGCTTCTATTTAGGTGGAAATCCTACCATCATTATCACTTCCATTTAAGCAGACATCTCATCGTCAATCCAGATTCCGATCATACATAATTCTTTTCATCAATCCAGCTTCCAGTTAAACAATTCTGTTCATCAATCCAGCTTCCAGTTAAACATAATTCTTTTCATCAATCCATCCTCAATCGGAATCGAATATTTATGTTAAAATATTATTTAGATTTTTTAAAATGCCGACGCTAAAAGCCAACTACAGTTAAACGTAATTCTTTTCATCAATCTATTCTAATTCGGCATAGAATATTTATATAATGTAAACAAATATTCAGAATTATTTAATTGCCGACGCTAAAACCCAACTACCGATTACAGGTAAACTCGGAGATGGCGGGCCGTGCCAAACAGGTCACAAAAACGTTACCCGATGATACCTTAGACTAGTAGCATTCAAACGTGATTATGCACCATTGGCGCTGACAATCCGATAATTTTCTACAAATTAAAAAAAATTCTACCTCCATAAAACACCCAAAGCGTTGTAATGATTACGGATCGTGCACGAGCCAGCAGAGCACAAAAGAAACCATTCTTTAGCGACATCTATTCATTGATTTGAGAGTGGAACCGAATTATTTAGTGTGACTATGTTTAGAAATAAGAAAATAACAAACTCCGTTAAATTTAAAACGGAGAAGAAGCGTTAATAATGATGACAAATTATGAAAAGACTCGAATGATATAATAGTAATAATGGCAGTAATGATAATTTATGTACCGCCGAACCTAGGGGTACAAGGGTATGGAATTGGGTTCTTCATGTTTTCGTCCCAGTATATTCTCCATTACTGAAATTATAATAATAATCTATCTATATTAATACCTAAACCACGTGTCTACGTCTGTCAGTCTGTCAATCTGTCTGAGTCAAGTGCGTGATTGGACAGAAGGGTAGTATTATTGTATACAAATCAAGTTTCGCTGAATAATTAGTCTGTACGCAGCACCGGGTGCAGTCACGTTTTTTCATAAATCTTCTGTACACCTTACTGCACCTGGTGCTGATTATCATTGCAATAGTCGTTCGCAGTAAACAAAATGTGCGATTCGAGTTTCAAAAAGCTTCGCGTCTACGTTAGTATATTTGCAGTTATTAAAATTAAACACATCGTGTGGTGTAAGTATATTTGCCGTTATTAAAATTAAATGGAATCTTAACTGGTAATGCGTGTTTTTGGCGTATTTTAGTATTGGCCGCGGAAATAGGCCTATGTTGAGGTGACACACAATTCGCATTGACCATTTCGTTAAATCCGTCCCAGTTGCCCAACCACTACTCTAGTAGCTTCACGTTCCTGGGATCATTAGTAGAAAAGGAGGAAAAATGTGACTCGGAAATAAAGAGAAGGATGGCGATAGGGAAAACTGCAATGAACAGACTGATATGAAAGGACAAACATGTGAGCATAAACACAAAAAAGATTAGTGAGAGCAAAGATCTTCCCTACAGTACTATATGGCTGCGAGACGTGGACAATGAAAAAGAACATGGAGAAGAAGATCAACGCATGCAAAATGTGGATATGGAGGAATATGCAGAGAATATCATGGACAGAGAAGAAGACAAATGAAGAGGTGCGCAGGAAGATTGGAGTTGAGAATGATGAGACGTTACTACAAACAGCGTTCAGAAGAAAGTTGGGGTTTTTACATGTTATGCGATCAGATAGAATAGAAAAGTAAATGATGCTGGCGTGTGGAGGAGAAAGTTAGTAAGAAAAGAGGGCCCCCCCAAAAAATGGATGGATGAGATACACGAAAAAACTGGAATGAGCCTGGAGGAGTTAAGGTACACAACTTCGGAAAGAAAGATATGGGAGAGTTGATCATGACAGTCGCTAGATTTAAGAGAAATGACAGCACAAGGTAGTAAGGTAACAGCTAGTGATAACACTAATTATTATAATAATAACGCAGCATGCGCTTTAACTTTACACTTTTATTTCAATTGATTTAAGACAAAGAAACATCATTTCCGTCTCCATGTGTCAAGGGTTTTATTTGTGAACAACAAGCTAACTTGTTTAATAAGGAGCACAAGAATAAGATCGGTTACAGGATGACACACAATATTAGAATGGGGATGGAAATACAAGCGTCGCAATGACCTGAACATGGTAACGGCTATAGCGTCGTCCACTGCTGCAATGAACTATATATTAAGCTAAACCAAGTCTGTAGAAAATGTTTAGTCATTTGCCATATCATTGAAATCCTTGAATATTCTACAAATTTTCTACATCAGGAAAGTATTTTGTATTAACACTTAAGATTTAAACAGAATGGTTTAACACATGCGACCATTTCTTAGTATCTTGTTATCTTGCTTCCTTGGACTGAGAATTTGGTGGGGACAGGGACAGGCCTAATGGGGAAGGGGTCAGACATGGTAGGGATGGGGATATACCTGGTGGAGATAGGGACAAACACACAAAATGGGGTGGGAATGGAGACAAATTTGATTGACAAAATGCCACTAAACTTATCATGCTTTATCATAGCACTTAAAAAGACTCACCACTGCCATTTCAATACAATATTGTCCTTCTCACACAGTTCAGAAGTGCAAACATGCACACAGATGGTGCAGGTGCTATTGTATTGCAGAGCAACTGCGCAAAGGATTTGCACAGGGTCCCTACGCAACCTCCAGCAACCGCGCCAAACGAGGATCAAACTCAGACTCGTTGCAATACAGGTCGACCGCTCTGACCAATTGGCCACCGTACCATATAACTAATCACTTTTAGAAAATAGTCTCATAACAGACAAGCAACCAATATAAAAGTCATGTAATCATACACTAGGAACCACTATCATGAACTACATTGCTTTTGTGGTTCATTTTACAGACTGTGCCTATAAAATCCCTTATAACAAAGGTTAGTGGAAATCACACAAACAGGAGTATACTTTATTGATCAGTGTATAAAATAGTATAACAAAAGCAAATTTATAAAAAAGAAACGAAAATGGTAAAACAAATACGTAACCCTGTCTAAAACAGTGAATGGTGCTCAAGTGACTATACAAATTGCTATTTAATTCAGAACTTTTTCATAAATATCACAAAGCATATTAGATGCCTTTGAAAATCAACAGACAGATAGCAGCAAAAAAAGAATTAAATCAGAACCTAATAATTTATGTCATCTCTGCTCATGCAATGAAATCTGAATAGAATATGTTACATGATCTTGACACTCAAAACATCTAATGGAAGACAAAGATAACAAGATTAAATAAGCAGACAAAGCAGTATATACCTTTTCAAAACTGTCAATAAAGTTTCTGATGAAAACTGTATATAAACTCAGAACACACATGGTGACATTAATTAGAACATGCAAATCAAACCAGTATGAAAAAGTGCAAGACAGAATCAGACATACAAATAGAACCCTTAGGTTTGGCTGACCTGCTAGATTCTTCCAATTCAAACATGTTGAAGACTCGGAAATAAACACAAGCAATTCCTCTGATGAATTCTCTTAAAAACCAGTTTACAAAATCTTTGGTGACAATAAAATACAAAGTGAATGCCCTGTTACAGTTTGGCAGTACATGCTAAAAAGTCTTTTACAGAGAGGGTCGGCAATGCTACTATAATATCCAAAGGAACAACTTTTGCTTTTAGGTATTCATTTTGAACTTTGAGATTTAAAAGCCTGCTTTAATTGTGTATTGTGAAAATCTTTTATGTGCAATATAACAATGAATTCAGTTTGACCAGAGAGACAAATAAAAAACATTAAGTTAACACAACAATAGATAAAAGTCTACAAAAATACAAACTACAAGATTCACCTAAAAAAGTTAAAATATTTACAAGCGGAAATGCCCAAACAAAGTATTTACTTCAGCTCACTTCAAACTATATCTTCTCCCATTTCTTCCTTCAAATGTGCATTTTCAACAGTGACTGTTCATCAGATACACAGCAACACATTTTAACTGTCCTTCTGACAAGAACTGTAAATGGTTCTATATGCAGCCCAAACTTCCATCCCTCAATGCTCTAGTTTATTCGCACACCATTCAGAGGTAGAACGTCACAAAACTCTAAAACAATAAATTTTTCTAAACAGTACACATAAAACAAGATTAACATAGATGTTAAATACTTGCTGTTATCCAGCAAATTTACTGCATATCTGTTTGTCTTCAGTGTGTATCACAGCCTCAAAGTTCAGAATTTGGCAATTACACTGCAGTCAACTGTTCTTAAAAAAATAAAATCACATCACAAGCTTTGACCAGGAACTTGCAAATAAATAGCCACAAACTGCAAGTCAACAGACGCTCTCACGAAGAAGTTGGAGCCCACAGCAAATTGGCTCAGATGTGTAAGTGGTACACCGCATTCCAAAAGTGTACTTTACCCTATCATTTAGAAGGCATGCACAACCAACAAAACCATGCTTCTATAAACTTAATGAGCAATGGAATGACTAATGGTCATTTCTGAGTTCGTTAGATGTTGAAGGTTCGACTGCTATGGCAGTATCTGCCCAAAGCAGATTCACATCAAGGCACTGTCAGCTGAAGACATAAGATGTTCCACAGTCTGGCCCATGCGCACCAGAAATCGTCGAACGAAGGTGAAGAACCCATAAGAATGACAGTAACGCCCAATCAGGTTGTCTCTAGCTCTACAAAGGCTGTCTTTTGATATAACTTCCAGGGTTGCAACCTTATCCTTCAGTTCAGTTCCAGTACAGAGATGACTCCGGGGCAGAGTTGCATTGCGGCTGGCAGCAAACCCGCACAGGTCTTCGAGCAGCGGGTAAATTCCAAATTGATGGTCAGATTGATTGCGCTGCAGATTCTTCAGTCTTTTAACCGCTGCTTTGTCAATTTGCCCATCCGCGGTCTGTAACATCCGATCCACCACACTGCCGATTACGATCAGCCCATCTCGAAATGCATTCATGTTCCCGGACAGACTCTGAAACAGAAAACAATTTCCAACAATGAAATCTGTTGCTGAGGTCATCATTATCACCAGCCAAGCTCTAGGATTGACTGACCTTCAGCTACTAAACTGAGCATACAATTCACATAACAGATCATCCCTCTGGTCATTTTTAGCTGAACTTTCTATGGCAACTGTTCTTTTTATGCCCTGCCACGGCCTTGTTTAACACCTTAACCATTTAACAACCAGCGTCATTGATTATGTCTTACACTTTAGTTAGGGCATAACCGGAAATCGCCTCGGACATTCGCCGCGGCCGAATATTGGACTATTTGGAAGTATTCGCCTCGGCAAATATTACACTCGCAAATAGCTAAAAATAACTTTTTTGATAAAAATAACTTTTTTTTGATACAAATAACTTTTTTTGATAAAATAATATTTTTCCATCAAATACAGTTAGGTTAACATTAACATAGATGTTAAATACTTACTGTTATCCAAATACAGTTAGGACCAACAGACTTACTTATAAGCTAATGATTAATTAACCAAGAACTTAACATTTCATTGAATTTTCTTTAAAATAATGATCATGTTAATTTATATATTTTAATTTCTTTTGGTTGTATTCCACAAGTGGCAACCAAATCAGTAATTTTCCCGCATGAATTGGCTCCACCCACTTTTTGGTAAACATTAGAGAGTAAAAACGTCATTGATAACTTCATATTTCAAATTTTATAACAAGGTTGTACATTTTTTTTGCAAATAAAGTTATTAAATAATAAATATATGGCTATAGCCTAGAGTGCGACAATACGCTACATGAAGGATATTGCTATAGACTCTGCATGGACAATAGATAGTTCTCCGTAACTGTGCGCGTGGTAGGTTAACTATGCTTTGCCTATGGATGGTACTCGCTGTCAGATTTTCCACTACTATTCGGTTCGTACCCGGATCCGGCAAATAGTTCGTCCAAATACTCAAATTCGGAACTCGGTGAAATTGTCTACTCGGTTATGCCCTAACTTTAGTACACGCTGGTCGTTAAAGGGTTAATGATGAGCTGCATTGTTTCCCAGTCAATCTTAGTACATTCTCACCAACAAATTATTAGCTTAATACTTAGAAACAGCTGTCACACCCAACAGTACTATATATATACAACTTACATCAACAAAGTACTGATATCTAACAGAAGACATCAATTAACAGTGCTACACAATTATGACTTTGGCTAACTGAAGGTCCATACACATGTAAATTAATGCAAAGTACTTGAATTAATAGAAACTGTTGACAGCCACAATAAACACTGTGTAACTAGTGGTACATTAAAAATTTCTATCGATTGTTTGAAATCAATCATGTTCTTAATTATGTTTATAATGACAGCAAACTTGTCAAACTAATTACCTGTGAATCAGAGGAAAATGTAAACTCTGAAGCATTCCAGTTAGGAAGGACAAGTTCTCTAAACCGCTTCTCTTCGCTCACTGCTAGCTCTCTTCGGTCATCACTCTCTGACAATTGCTTCTAAAAATACAACAGAGAACAACATGTCATAAGTAATTCAAGACATCCATCAGATGAATGGTACAACTAGACATTGACAGTGGTCTAACATGATGAAGCCACATTCATTGTTCAAATCCTGTGCATGTCAGATCTAATACCTTCTATAGAAACAATCATAATTCATAAAAAAAACAATTGCTTAAAAGGCTACAATATAATGAGATAGTTTCACAAATATTATTGAATTTCTCATTCACACAAAGTACAAGGCTCTGACATAAGAAAGTGATTTTGAAGCATTTTACAATTGAATTTTCTAAACTCAAAGAAATTATACAGTTATAAGCTTGGATAATTAATCTACCAATAGATATAATACCATTACTAAAACATGCTCTAACCCGCATGCAAAATCCAGGCATATAGAATCAATTTGTTGTTTGAGGGTATCCCTAGAGATCTAAACACTACCTCTTTATTACTCTTCTCATGCTCTGAAAAATAGAATTTGGCCTTTTTGACACCTCTTCCTTACCATTGGCAACAAAATAGAATAAAAAACATTTATGCAACACAAGTTAATGGTGAACACAATACCTACCCTGTACCACCGTTGCAGATATTTGACTTCTCCTTTCAGATGTTCCACCTTCTCTCTGATTGCAGTAAGTTCTGAATTAGAATTAAACTTTTTCAAAATTTTCTTTATCAAACCATATGAAAAACAATATGGACTCTTATGATGTGCTTGAACTTTTGAATTCTTTCCACTCAATTTTGTTTTGTTTTCTTTCTGTGCCAATCTAAGCCTCAGCTTTCTTATCTTCTTGTCTTTATTTTCCAGTTTTTTACGCAGTTCTCTTTCTGCGCCTGGATCACATCGATGCCTCGGCATGACTCTTCGTGTCGATGCAGTCTTTGGCACCGATGATACCCTTCGTTGAGCCAATGTTGCTGCATCGGACGATTGAAAATTCTCAGCAACTGATAGGCCATAAGCTGTGGTCGGACAGTATAATGTCAAAATTGAACACAAAAGCACCAGTAGTTGAGTAGCAGACACCACACACAGTGGCAAACTATAACCTAAAACAATAAATAAAGAAATACATGCAGATAATTATAACAATGAAAGCATACAATATTTTTGAATACCCAGAACAAGACCATTTCACAGTCTTTGTCTTCTTCATAGAATTAAGACATTACTTTGATGTGAAGTGATGTTTCAAGGACCGGAAAATTAATTTCATGAAAAGTTCAAGTTCGTAACCCAATATTGCCTTCATAAATAATCTCCACCTTTGAAGCACTAAATTGCATCAATAGAAATTTTAACAGAATCTAAAACACAGGTTATTGATTAACATGATATCACATCACATTACTATGGAGTGGCAATGCAAAGGCAATGCACAATTGACGTTTCAGCAATTAATACAACACTGGTAAATGTCTTAAATGACTAAAGGATCAATTCAAGGAGTTGTGTTACATAATTATGGCATGATTTTTTATTATTATCATTGAACTGTCATTTATAGTGTTCCTAAACTAGATTAATCTAGCACAAAAGTGCATAATAGGAAAGTCTAGTCATAATAACTCTTTAAAAAATATGTCTTAAGGTTCATTTTGAAGAGCAAAGAAGTATAAGTATGTTATGCATACAAGCAATGTGAACAATGTTAGAGCTGTATGTGTTAAACAAAATGGGACCCCAAAAATAGAACATTGAGGGACACTAAAAAGGACGTTGAAGACGCTCTGAGTGTAAACTATTTGTCAAAAAATTGCGCTACAAGGAAGGGCAGTGGCCCCGTAATGCCAAATTGCACTTCAAGCAGAATGGAATGGCGAAAGTGCAGCAGCTGAGGTCATTATCATTAAAGCATAGGCATTCGTGAGGGTGGTTTAGAGTCAGATTAGGCATCGTAGGAGTCGGTTATGGTAAGTTCCCTCTGGCGAGGATTATGGTTACTGTCGTCATTAGAAAATATGGTAACTTCTGCGCAACGCAGCAGTTAGCCAAAAGATAGCGTGCGACGCTGGGTATATAATATATACGCACTCCGTTACTCCACGTTTGACAATGATATGTTTTAGTTCCGTTAAGAGAAAATATCATAAAATATTCTGAATATGCAATACAGAGCCTGTTTAAATGATCCTTAAGCTGAAATTGAAATAAACAGCACACCTTTGGATATCAACCAATGAAATCTATTTAAAGTTACTACAAGTATGCATTAATCTATGGTTCAATGCTAACAACACAAATCTTGGGGAAAACGAGATTTATTTGAAACTTGATTAAATGATATTAAAACCGCGCATTCTCAGTATTAGTTTTGGAATGACCTTCCTCTGGAGTTGCCTTTGTTCGCTAAATCATATCATGGTACTTTTATGGTCATTTGAAAACTGACTTTTTGTCTGGGCTGGAGTTGGCATCGCTTTTGAGTATTTACTTTGAAGGGGCGCTATTTCAATTTTTGAATGAATGAAGGAATGAAAATTAATAGTGTGTAGTTTTTACTAGCCCACAAGCAGCGGTCATGCGAAGTTAACTTAACCGAAGCATCCCAGTTTCTACATCGCCGAACGAATACCTGTGCTTAAATGATAAAATATTGAACCGCTTAGAGACGACTAGACCTACTGTAAACACTGCAGAGCTTATAACAATGCCAAATCGGACAAACAGATTTGATCAAATAATTTTTTATAATCTTGATTTATAAACCCAGTAGGCTAGAACAATCGCTATCAATCGCAAATGCTTACCGAATTTCATTGCTTTCCCTTTAGTAGTCTCTAATCGGATTCAGCTTAACTTGTAGAAACGAATCTAGTAGTTGTATCACTAGTACAAGGTAAAATGATGAGGCATGTATGCATGCACTTCAAGCTTCTGAATGGCATAGGCTAAGTTACTGAATAGCAAAACTTTTTTACAGCCTTATATATGGTAACGAAATGAATGGTCCAGCAGTTGAACCGATTATAGATAACACGCCAAAACCCTGCATTCTGTGATTTCATTAGTACAAAAGCGTGTGATAGCTTAATTGAGTGTCAATCGTGGTTTTTGAGTCACAAGAAGTGATGTAGGCCCTACCAAACTCTCTTGACTCCACGTGCCATTGAGCGGATTCTAGCTACTTGTTTCGGTTTTAGAATGTATAGCAACTAATAGATTAGATTCAGAGTGTATTCAGTAACGATCGAAACACATGGATGCATCGGCCTCGTGCGTCATGAAACTAGCGTACGAAACCTGTTTATTTCCCTCTCTCGGTATCAAAATCACCGCCGGTCTAAAAATAGCTCACTTCGCTCAGTTACGGCCTTTCATGCATACTGCAGGAAAGTCCAGATTATGTGCGCTATATTTAGCAACATGTAAATCCTTATCGGGAAAGTCCATTACTGGATCTCTAACCTCTTTATATGCCTATTAAGGTTTTATTAATAGACAAAAATAATTTATCCAGAGTTATTATTATTTGAGAATTCCAAACTTATTGAAACGAGAAGCAATAAAAGCCTAGTGAGTTTCACACACCTAGAATAATGACCCTAAGCAGTGGGTGCAGTATATTCTAATTATAATTTTTTTATGTATGTAAATGTTATATAATAAATATTATAATATTATTAGGGACCTTTGGGACCATAACATTAGTTTTATGTATGTGCGCATGTGTACAGGTGTGTGTATAACTGTATATAATAACAATAATGACAATTATAAAACAACACCAACAACGACAATAACAATGATATTGATAATAGCAATAATAATAATAATAATAATAATAATAATAATAATAATAATAATAAAAATGATAACAATAATAATAATAATAAGGTGTCACATAGCTAATTGGGTGTATGATGATTTTTTGCTACAGTTCTTGAAATGGATGAAGGCAATTATCACTACTATTAAAGTGCTAACTAACATTGTATTGTTATAAAAGTTTCAAATTGTGCAATACAATTATGTGGATTGTATGTCTTTTAACGTGCTTATAGACTGGGGTGGGGTAGAATATTGTTGATTGTTTTTAACGTGCTTATAGACTGGGGTGGGGTAGGAGGTAGGTAGCATATTTGTTATATAATATAGGGGTGAGGGGTCACGGCTGCTGTTATATAACATTATTAGGGGTAGGGGTGGGTCAAAAATTGTGATTTTATGCGTTATATAATATATGAACGGCCCCTTAATGGAAGCGAGAGAGCGCGCGAGGAGAGACGGAAGATAGATACGGAAGAAAAGGAAAAGAGACGTAGAATAGAAAGGGAAGAAAAGGAAGAAAGACGGAGAATACAGATGGAAGAGAGGCAGGATAATATGACGAGGAACATGATGAATCTGTTAGTATCTGTAAAATCACCTGTACCAATAACTTGTGATAACGAGATTGTTATGCCCCGAGAGTTTGTAAAGCGACGGGAATAAATGTCCAACTCTGTGGTTACGAATACGAACCCGGATCGATTATCTGAATCGATCGTGACTTTTGTAAGCACCACTGGAACCCGTTGAATTTGTGATAAAAGAATCCAGAAGGAGTGAATGATTGAAGGGGAAACCAAGGCCTAGTTATAGAGAATTAGCCAAATACCCTTTGGAGTCGAATGTTTGTAGTTTGTTACCTCATAGGCAAGTATAGTCTGGGTCTATGTTGCCTGGGGAAACCACGAGGGACAACCCAACTGCCCTCATATACATGCGACGGATTAGCAACCCGGGAGCAATCGAGGGCACGGGCCTCACAATATTCGTATTCGGCCGACTGGTTGGTTTAATTATTCGTATTCGGCTGAACACTGAAAATCCTCTATTCGGTACAGCCTTAATACATACATGCATACATACACAGGCCTATAAACATGCAGACACATATGCAGGCATACAATGACATGATATACATACGCATATATAATAGCATACATACATGCGCACATAAACACAAGCATGCATATACATACATACATACAAAAATACAATGTATGTATACTTGCATGGATGTATGTATGTATGTATGTAAATGCATACGCATATATATATATGTACATCATACATACAATATATACATATATATATATGTTATTATTATTAAATGGATGATTTCAAAAGCGCCGCAACACAGCCATGCCGCTACAAGGGCGCTTTACAATGACACATACACAAACTCGTGCAGCCAACAAGCGATATGTATGTATGTATGTATTTACGTAAGTTTGTACATGTATGTATGTATGTTTGTATGCATGCATGTACGTAAGTACGTACGTGCATGCATGTATATACATACATACACACATACATACATACACACATACATACATAAACACATACATACACACATGCATGCATTATACATACTTTGACAAGCATACATGATACAACCTTAAAATTGCGTACTCACTCGTGCCAATGATGATTAGACCGGATGTATGGATCCATGCTAATGTGCATCTTAATATTCGGACTTTTAATGGCGCTAGATTAACGGTAAATAATTGGGTAGTCTACGATTGTCACCATTTATCTACATGTAGGCCTACTAAAACAGCATGATAATACATGGTAGTGACGTACATCCTATTTAAGAGCACTATTTTAGTTTCCCTCCTTTTTTGCACTAGAAATGAGCATTACAGTATCACACAGAATGGATTGGTTTAATATTGCACTGTCAGGTATTTATCGATAGATTTGCGGTACAACATGACTCTACGTATTTAATAGCGTATGATATATACAGAGTGTATACTACAACTACAATTGGGTATCTAAGCAAACAAACTATTTACACATACTATAGAAAATGAAATCAAACATCATGATAATACCTACCAAAATAATTATTTCAAGTGAATTAATTTTAATTTAAACCAGAATCAAACAAAGCACACAGAATTGAATTTTAGAGCGTTTAAAGATATGCAAGGGAAATTGTTAAAATTGTAAAAAAAATAGGAAATTGTTAAAAGTGGATTTATAAATAATAAGTAAGAATGCCAGGTGGCAGCTAATGGTGCTAGTTTTGGTTCTCAACGTATAGTGAACTTCGATTAAACAATGAAGGTCCGTGGTACAGGGAATTTCCAATTGGCAGGCAAACAGGCAAAATAGCATAAGCTGAAAAAAATTATATAACAAAATCTTCAAATCTTCCCTGTTCCAGGGATGTGGTCTCGAGACCGGAAAATTGCGGTCTTGGTCTTGGTTTGGTCTCGAAGGCTTCGGTCTTGGTCTCGAGACGGTCTCGAGACCGGTAAATTGCGGTCTTGGTCTTGGTCTCGAAGGCTTCGGTCTTGGTCTTGGTCTCGGACGCGTCGGTCTTGGTCTTAAAGGAACGGTCTTGGAATTGGTCTTCGTCTTAGGTTAGCGCTCTTGGTCAATTGCCGTTTCAGAGCAATTTCTTTGATATTTGTCGGTTAGTTTTCGATTAGAGGCACCGGTGTTTGGACCATCTATATATGTATACATGTTACTGTAGGCAAAAAAATGCATTTGCAACGGAACCAGCCATTTCAAAATTTGCTTTCACAAATTTCAAGGTTCTGGAACAATCTAATAATTATGTGGTCACCCTCGTTTAGTCACTATTAATTCATCTACTTGTCTTAAAGTATCTAGTATTTAAATCGTATGCTGTAAGTAATTTATAGTGTGATATTCTCCGGCCGAAGCCAAGGGCTGAATCCTCAAAAGTTCAGATTAGCCGGTAAAACTGTTTCTGGACCATTATTAAGATTAGTAATCTTCAGCAAAAAAATAGTGTTTTAAGCGTGGTATTCCGTTTCAGCGTCTTAATAAATTGAACTGTTTATTAAAAAGAGCATCGGTCTTGGTCTTGGTCTCGGACCCTCAGTCTTGGTCTTAGTCTCGGACCACCCGGTCTTGGTCTTGGTCTTGGACCTCTTGGTCTCGGTCTTGGTCTCGAGGTTTTGGTCTCGTGCCCAACACTGTCCTGTTCGAAACTCTGTAGCCGGCTGACAACTATCTTCGATCAGTTTCCCACGCGGCGTCACCTAGACGCCCTTCACCCTTCACATATATTATCAACCAACCGCTGCATCTACGGTCCATTTCCAAGAATAAAATCACATGCGCTGCTTGTGATGGCAACTTTCAAGGACCTACGCTCAGTCAGTCGTCGCAGTCGCGTCAATCATATATGCATATATATATATATATATGAAATATCTCTTAGGCAATCTCCAATAATATCTATATCAGTTTTATACATGAATACTTATTATTATTTTAGTTCTATTACTATATTATATATTCATATTATATGTGCAAAAATCCACATTCTCTGCAATACGAATAGTGTACAAACTAGGCTTACCGACAAATTTCAAAATGTTAAATGTGCGCAAAAGTTTCACTTCAGTAAATTTAATACATTAACCAACAGTAAACAGTTTGCAACATTTAATTTCTGCATCCTTCTGCCTGTGTGTGTGTAAACTTCGAAATAAGACAGCTAACATTGCGATACCGTTGTGTAAACATTAGAGAGTTACTTCAATCCACTAGGCGCCTATAAGTGTATATTATCTGCTAATTCTTGATAAAATATTAACTAAAGTCAATAATTTCTTACCTCATAAATTATTATGAGGTTTCCAATTCGAAAAATTGTGAGGATCATTTCTGTATGTCTGCAAGAAACGAGAGGCATATTTTGTATAATATAGGCCTATGGCATGCATATGTTCTGGACCTGAGTTTGTAATGCATGCTTTTTAAATGACCATCTTGGACCTTCAATGTTGTTAAACGACTAGTTTAGTGTCTCAGTGGCGGATCTAGACTTTTCCTTTAGGGGAGGAGGATCGCGCGATATCATGGACTAACTACAATGATCTGGTAGTTGTTTCCTCTGCAAAGATTTTCTGTGAACTCGTAGCGAATTGCATGAGCGATCTAGTGATTATTAAAACACAAAATAATTTTCAGCAACCTTATATAAGGATTTTGCAACTAAAATCAGCTGTAAAAGTAAATGTAATGCCTATCAAGTATAATGGATAGGTTCGACAAATGTCAAAAAATTAATAGTTCTTTCTTACTAACCATTAAATCTACAATTGTTTCCAAGATCAAAGCAATTGAAATTAAAATGACTTATCAGAGTACTAAAAGTAATAGTTTCTCGACCCTATGTTACAACACAAATTCCATTCTACTGTTTCCAACCTTTGCAAAGCGATCGATCACGTTGTCGACATGTACTTCAATTTCTCGATGCGCATTGAGGAGTGCCAAAACGGTCAACCTTTGTTAACCTATTTTGTTTCTCAATGTTTCCCATGTTTTCAGTCGACGTAATGAAGAGTAGCTAATGCAACACTGGTAATATACTAATGTTAGAAGCATTCTCAGAAGTGAGTTAACTAACGAATACAGTTCCCTGCTAAATTGCTTCCTAACAAGATGCAAAGTCATCTTGAACTTGAAGCGTGTAAGTAATTTCCAGACATAGAGCCCTAGAAAAAAATTATTTCTTATAGACTCGTGGGGGAAGCGATCACCCTAATCGCCCCCTCCTAGATCCGCCACTGCCGTGTCTGTAGTCCGAAGGTTCGATAGTCCGAAGATTGCATGGTGTCCGGTCGATAGTTGACAAGATTACGGTTTTAATGGTAGCTGGATTTGTAAAAAGAATTAGGCCCTATGTTTGGCGCCATTGGGAAACAGCATCGTCGATTATCCTCTAATCCAGACCAGACCACACTTCCAACAAGCGTTGCTTCCGATCGTTTACATCATGGATTGCTGTCTGGTAGACTCGCTCTTGCATTATACCCCACACTTTGTAGTCGACAGGATTTAAATTTGGACTGTTCGGAGGCCATAATGTGGGAGAAATGAAGTCTGGTGTCTCTCCTGTTAGCATTTCGATAATTTCCTGACTCTGTGGGCTGGGGACACGGTCCTGTTGTAAAACAAAACAGTCTTCTTGGCTAGATTTCTGATAACAGGCAGCAGATGTTGTGACAGCAGAACGTCGCATTAATAGGCTCCGTTGATTTTTACTCTCGGATCAATGAAGACCAAATTGGAACGGCAAGCGTCGAAACAGCAATCGACACCATAACAGTCTTGATGAAATTTGTACGCGTGCGCAGCAGTCAGTTTGCAGTGACCTGTCCTTTTTAGTGCCACTCGTGGCGTACAGACTATCATTCTGGGTGCCACTTGGTCGTGCAACTTTGAACAACTTCTTGTCAGCAAAGAATGTAAAGCCAACCATATGACGAGGATATTTGCTTATCTCTAGATATTTGATGTGTTGTTCTATGAGTACTCGGTAGTCAAAGTTTGGCTTACTTTTATTGAACCACGGTGTAGACCTATCACTGCACACTTTCTGCCTTTAAGTAACATGCGCTGGTTCGTTTTACCGTATATTTTCAACTGTAAAAAGAGTTTATTCATCTACGGGCCTACAGTTGTCAATGGTTTAAATTACGTTATAATTAGGCCTATTTATTTACTTACCATACGTTTAGTAAATCGTTCACACTGATGCTGATGATGAGTTGCTGATGCGTTTATCCATCCATGTCAACGCGGGAATGTATCCGTTAATGATCATCTCGCAGTTTGGTGTGTTGCGTATCCTATGGAGAGTGATTCGGTAATGGAGAAAGCGATGTTACACCGCGGTTGAATTCACGGTAATTGTGTAAAATGCGGCAGTTATACGCTGTGTATGCTTAGGCCTACATAGTTACTGGCTATAATATTCATGTTGCTGCATACTTTATATATATATATGGATGTGGCTCCAATCTGAATAGGCCTATATTCCGAACTGAGAACACGACTCTGGCCATTCTCTCTCTGGTGATCTGATTTGGCAATCTCCGTCATCTTTGCACTCGCGAACGAGCTGACACCATGCGTTTTTTTAAAGTACGGCTTTATAAATTTGCAGAGTTTGTGACAACAAAGGGAGGCGCACGCAGCCGGCGTTGGCCTCCCATAGAGACCGCAAGACACAGGTCCCATGGTAGTTGAGTGCACCACAAAATGCTAATTTGCCTTCAAACGGTAGTTTGACAAGTTTGTGCATAAATGAGTTTGGCTAGGCCTACCAAGGATTAAAGCCATAACTACATGTACGTGCATCACCCCCTGAATTTTTCAATGAAGAAATGGTAGATTCTGTTTTCTTTTGACGTTGAATATTGAACATCCAGACTTGCAGCTAGTGGTTTCACTTGGCATGCGATGGGATGTATTACAGTATTACAGTAGTTTATTGACCTACCGAACCCCACATTGAGAGTTGTGTTGAGTTTTTCTGCGATGTTTTTTGGCCAACTGATGATGAATCTGGTTGACCAAAGATGTTTGCTTAGCTAACTCAAGCTGAGAGTTTTGCTTCAATTGGCCGATGGACTCACCATTTATTTTGGTATTTTGAAGTTTTGGGTATCTTTCTGGATTAACTTTTAGTCTGTAAAGTATATTTCTGTATCACCACATAGTCTTTGAGGTATCTTCTGAATAACCATCCATTTAGTCTTACGGGTACCTTTCTAGATCGCCCTTGTTCACTGGGTGAGCGGACAATTGCCCCCGGTTAGACCATGAGCTCTAGAAGGCAATTGTCCGGGGGCAATTGTCCGGGGGCAATTGTCCAACGCTCGTTTGTTTGGGTGTATTTATGGATCACCACGTGGTCTTTTGGGTGTATGTCTCAGGAGTCATCATTAATCCCGTCTCTACTAACTGTAACCAAACAAGTAAATGACTGAAACTACGTTAAACCTCTTGTAAGTGAAACATAAACGACTGAAACAACGACGTCAGAAAAATGTCGAATTATTATTTTCAATGACGAGAAGAAACCGAAACTTTGCATCGGTCGACGTAGGCTATAATTATACAAAATATTCGTTTGCTTCACCCAAAAAGGTTTTCAGGCTATCATTGTAGCAGCTTAAATTACACTAACTCAATATAGCCTGACAAGCGGTGCGTCGCTTATATTGTAGAGTGGTGACGACTGCTCTGCATATACGGTGCATTGAATTCTTTGGTTAGCGATTAATACCGCACACCCGTGTGGTCGGTGAGCGTTCGTTCAAAGCCTGGTTCACGGCAAGTTGCAAAAAAATATAGTTGCGGACGAGAGGGCGTCCAAAAAACAAGTCCGAGCTACAGCCGAGCGTCTGGTGTTGAGACCGACTCTGCCGATCTGATAGGACTGGGGCCCCACCCTGTTATCGATCGCGAGAAAGTCTGCAGCCGATTGTAAGGTTGCTTCCTCGGGAAGATCCGACAGTGAAATAAATAAATCACAGGTCTGTGTAAAGACCGGGTAAAGCCCGGGTTAGCCGTTCGTATAGACCGAAAGACGCCTCGTCGGCCGACAGAGAGATAGACTGGGAAAAATCCCCGACCGCGCAGACCGTGAGAGTAACCAAGAAATATAAATGTTGGCTATCTAGACCGGTCATAGTTAATCCTGCCGTTTTCCAGTGGATACCCTCGATAAATACGAGGAAAGTTTCCCAGTGGATACGTTCGATAAATACGGGGAAGGTGACCCCATTGGTACTTAGACGATTACAAGAAACGGTCGTGACTGGTGCCGAAGACCTCAATAATTGCGGGTGTTTCCTCATATTCTTTTCCCTGTAATATATATACTTGGCTACCTAACGTGGTCATACTTACTCCCTCGGTCTTCCGTGGTTTCTTTACTTGCGTGTCTGATCGCAATATCTTTACTCGCGGTTTCCCCGCGATATCTCTTCTTGATTGTCTTACGGTCTTTCGATAAATATTCTACTTGGCTACCTAATGTGGTCATAGATACTACCCTATGGCAAAGTGACGAAGGGACTTGTTACAAATATTTCTGCTCTCCGGAACAGGGAGAACGTTTGATGCCCCTGTTGGCGATTGTTTAAGAGTCACGAGATGTAGAATGATACGACGAAGCTCGGGTCAGGTAGAGAGAAAGAGGAAAACCGTCTCTAAGCGGGCAAACAAGAAAGGGAAGACTCCGGTCGGTACAAGAGCGAACCCTGTTCTGAATAAAGGCCATCCTCAGGACGTTGCCCATCCGGCGACCGCGGAAGAGATAGAGTCTGATCCCGAGACAGAGTCATATACTGTTGCCTCTTTAAAGAAACGGTCAACACCGATTCTCCTGCGACAGTCACTGCTCGATAGGCAGAGATGGAGAACAGTCAGGCTATACTAAAAATCGACTTAGAAGTGACTCGAGTGGCTCCAGACACAGAAGAGGGCTGGAGCCGACACCGTTGCGCGACCTGGTAGCGTCCGAACGGTGTACGCCACATTAGTAGAAAGTAAATACACGCTTGGGTGAGTTTTAATATTATAAGCAACTCTGTAGTGCAGACCGATGTTCAAAGTTTAATTATTCCATTCGGAAAAGTCACCCTGCGAAGGTCAAGTAGGCCTATGACTATAGATCAACAGCGGATCTAAGCAGAAACTCAGCAAGATTCATTTTATGAACGGTCTCCTGCTCGTTAATCGTTATTTCTGTCAGTCTGTCTGTCTGTCTGTCTGCCTGTCTGCCTGTTTGTCTCTCTCGCAGATCTGGCTGCTATACAATGCATTCTGCATTCTGTCGTCGCCTAGGATTCCAAGAGGAGCCTGAGAAGGACACAGAAAGCCGGAAGGACAAAGGAAGACGCATTGATTGTTTCAATTCGTACTCTGGAGTTAGAGGCTCTTCTAACTTGGTTCTAAGTTAACAACGAACGAAGACACACTGGAAAGCTGCATGAAATTCATTGAGGCCTTTCATCAGTAGGACCCACATGTATGTTGCAAAGTATTCATTTAAGAAATCAATTGCACCTGCTTGAATACGTGAAGTCTTTCTCTGAGAAGCTAATTCTCCGCAGCAATGCTTAATTACCAATAATTACATTTACTTAGGCAAGAACTTTTCACAAGAAACCTATTTTGTAAGAATGATTCCATTCGACACAAAGTAGTAAAAAAACAGCCATGCTATTGCAGCCAATTATAGCGCAATTGGAATAACAAAAAGAAATCGCCTTCAGGTTCTTAGGGGGTAACACGTGTGTGACACGGTGGCTGATCAGTTAGAGCGGTCAACCCGTAACACTCAGTGCACGCTGAGTGAGCGGGTTCGACCCTCGTCCGGGGAGTAACTATGGAGGGATCTTAAGCAAATCCTTCGCGCACAATTGCTCTGCAGTACAACTGCAATTGCGTGTGCACTTCTGAGCAAAAAAAGTTGAAAGCAGAGCGATGTCAAATTTCAAAATTTCAAAAACCATTTTGTCGTCTCTGTGACTTGGCAGTCAGTCAGTAAGCAGGCGACGACGACGACAAACTGAATAGCTGTCAAGAACATAATTTGAGGACATGTCCTCCTTTTGACCAACGTCTATCGGTCCTATTGGATGGGCTGTGATATTTATAGATATAATTGGTGTAATCACGATTTTTACATGTCTAACAAACTGATAATGATGACATTCATTGTAAGGATTAAGTTTGTTCGTCGTGTTACCAGGGGCGGCGATCCCGGGGGTACGAGGGGGACAATTTACAAGTGCGTCCCCCCATTTCCCACTCCTCTCATTGGTTGTCTATCCAACTTGTCAAGCGAGATCTCTGCGTGTTACTATTGTTCTAAATCTTGTTGTTCCTTTTGTTTTTCGTTCATTTTGCCTCTTGTTCTTTCCCAGCGTTTTATTTTTGTTCTTCTTGCTCATTGTGTTCTTTTAATATTCTTGTTCGTGCACTTTTGCACGTAAATACAATACATTAAGGCTACACTTACATTTATCTATCTTGTTATTGGCTATGTCGCCTGTTGTTCTATATCTTTCTGTCTTCCTACCCATGTAGCAGCAGTAAACAGGACAGCAATACTTGGCGAAGCTCAATCCGGAACAGATAATTATTATGGCTTGTTTGATAATAACTAGAACCAGTAGAAATTCACGGAAAAAAGTTCGAATTTCGCGACAGGATTTTATAAAAATGGTCGAAAATCACGGCAAATCCACGGCACGCAAGCATCGTCTTTAACATCATTATAGTTTTATCATCATCGCCATCATCAAGTCGCATATAGGCCTAGATTTGAAAATTTTACAGAGGCTAATTGGCTTATGGAGTTTATAGAGCGTGTTGCACACAAAAACTCCGAAACTTGATAGGTCAACCATTAGGTTCTTTGTGTAATTTCACGTTCACGTCACGCTGCCACAAAGTAAGGATAACTAACTGTGTGGGAATACTGAATGCTTTAATTGGATAATGTCCAGCAAAAGACCACACACGCCTGGTAGGCAATTATCTATTCATTTACTCCTATATTTATGTTTCGGATTCCACGTGTTTCATCGTTAGTTTGGTCAAAGTAATCCACTACTTTGAAACAAACAGTAATTAAAACTCCAAAAGTCGCCCAACAGCTTGCTACCGAAGCGTTGAAGTTCCTCGGCTGACACATTCTGTAATTCCAAGTTTCCCAAAAAAGTTTTGAAACATCTCCCTTTGTGGTCATAGTCAGCCTAATTTCAATTGACATCCTAGTTCTTAATAGGTTAAATGATGGCAAATGAGTCGACAATTAGCGCGATATGGTCATTAGCAGTTTGAAAAATAACAATACGTCTGCACTATTCACCTAAAACAATAAGCGAACCCATGTTTCTACAGGCCATGTCAGGTTTAGGCTATAGGCCTAAAGCCCGCTATTCAGTTTTGGTTTATTCTCATTGAGACTTTGACCCTAATTTGATGGGTGACGATCAAAATGCACCGAGCAGAATAAGCACCCATAGCATACAATTCCAGCTACAAGCTACAGCCATGCATGATCATAATCCCAATTACAGTAGATAGGCTTCGTGACGTCGTGGGTTATCACGACTCCAACGCGGACAAATCGACAAATATAACGTGACTGACAATTACATATTTCGTGCCCAATTATCCGTCGAATGACATCACGAGGACGTCACCCGGCCGCGTGCATCGTCGTCAGCGGAATGGCGTTCTTCTCGCCAAACTCATTGCTGACGTCATCCTGGTACTTCCGGACGCCGTCAGGACTCGATCTGGCAAACTGGCCGCCGTAGGGTAATCGGGGGGCGGTGGCGTGTGGCTCCGTAGTTGTGTCCATTGTCGTGTACTGGGTGGTGGAGCAAGCGTCTGGCCGGCCCTCCTTCGAAAAGAGGCAGGGCAGCACCTGACGGAACTCCTTCTTGAAGTTGTCGTTCATCCAGGCGTACAGGAACGGATTGTAGATCGTCGAGCTCATCGCGATGACGTGGGTCACGAGAAAGAGCAGCATGTAACAATTGGCGTCGCGCACCGCCTCGAAGTACTCGGCCGTGACGTGGAGCACATTGAGTGGCAGCCAACAGCAGACAAAAATGGCGACCATGGCGATCAGCATCTTATTGGTGCGACGCTTGCGTCTGATTTCCATCTCCTCGCGGTCCCTCGTCTTGTTGCCAGATCCGATCTTGGCGATGGAGCGCATGCGCAGTGCGTGCGAGACCTTTGCGTAGCAGTAGGTGATGATACTGCAGGGGACGATGTACTGGAGGATGAGACTGGTGACGGTAAAGAACTGTCTGGCCGTCTCCTGCGGCCAGTACTCGTGGCAGACGATCTCCTCCGCCTTCTCGTCGAGGGAGACCTTCTGGTAGATGGCTAGCGGAAGCGAGATGAAGATCGACGTCACCCAGATGGCGCCAATCAGAGCGAGGCAGACGACGACGTTCATTCGGGGCTTGAACGGATGGACGATGACGAAGAAGCGGTCGATGGCGATCGCAGTGGACGTTAGGGTGGACACGTGGACGCTCACCCCGAGGGCCATGGGGACCAGGTGGCAGACGGTCTCCCCAAAGACCCAGCTGCGCAGCAGGGCTGAGATCGGGGTGAAGGGCACGGCCAACAGACACATCATAATGTCCGACGCAGCCAGATTCGTGATGAAGATGTTCGTTATTGTGTGCATCGATCGGTTACGCAGCACTACGTGCACGGCCAGAGAATTTCCCGAGATGCCGAGCGCGAAAATGGCGCTATAGAAAACGATGAAGACGATGCGCAGCCATCTTTGCGACGCCATGATGTCGACCATCCGCTCGTCGAGGTCGGCGTCGTACGCTTCCCCGTCGTCGGAGGGCGCTGCAGGGTACGACCCGTGTATAACCCTTGACATCGAGTCGTTTGCAGAAGCCTCCAGTCGGGGACCGTAGACGGTGGCAGCAACGACAGACTCCATCGAAGGGTCAAAGGTCAGAAGTGGCAGAACTAACGCTGAGGAAATAAACAAGTCAAAAATCACAATTAAATTACAAGGGTCGAAGTACATGTATTTTACTTGTTCGTTTGACAGCATGTGTTTAGTGTGTATGTATATGCATGAATATTCATGTCCTGCTGTTGGTTCGTCTGTTTGTGTGCATTTGCTTATCAATTCAGTTATATTAGGCCTATAGTTTTTTCAAAGTCACAAACTGTAAACTAAGTTTCGCCTGGAATTGAGCAGCTTCTGGTGGGAATTAATGAACCTGTTCTACTCTAAGAATCATCCTCAGACATTTACTTGTGGTTATACAGATGGTTAGTCAATCGGCTTGTTCAGCCAATAAAAACTGCGCTCTCGAATCGATTGTCCATGTAGCTTTTCAGAAGACCATGTTGCTGAACATAAATCAATTGCTTCGTATATATATATCGAATATGTACACATATTATATATATATATCTTTAACTTGCCAGTGTATGATTCATATAATAAGCAGATTAAGCAAGCGGGACTCCGAAATAGATGGACAGTTAAGCCAGTCGCCAAATAGTTTCTCACTATTAAGCTACAGAGGGTTGCAGCAGATGTCTAATGTATAATCATTCGGCAACTGAACCAATCTTCATTTTTATGCGCTATGCTAAGGTGTATGGCACGGTGGTCGATTGGTAAAAGCGGTCGGCCTGTAACGCTCAGTGTGCGCCGAGTGAGCTGGTTCGACCCCCGTTCGAAGAGTCACTGTGTAGGGTCCTCGAGCAAGTCTTTCGCGCACAATTGCTCTGCAGTACAACTGCAATTGCGCTGTCGAGGCGTGTGCACTTCTGAGCAAATAAATTGGAAGAAGAGCGATACGAAATTTCAGAATTAAAAAAACAAAATTCTGTTCGGGATTTGAGCACCGAACATAGAATTTGCAGGTTTATGGCTGGCTATTCATATTTCATAGCAACTTATTATAGGTCATCTGAAACTACTATTGTTCGAGATGAATCATTTGCAGAAAACAGTGCTGCTGATCACCGATTAAATCCATAGTCTCTAGCACATAGAATACAGTGCAGGTGGTGGGCATGGATTAAATGAAAACTGTAGGGTTGCTTCAACATTAACGGCAACTAAACAAGTGAAGTAGGCTTATAACTAGGAAGGAAGTCATGGACCTACTCCGAACCATATCACTCGATGGTGTTGCCATTTATGTCAACAATGCTTCAACAAACGGATGCTTCTCACATACTTCGTATACGAGAAGGAAGTGTGATCCAGTGTCTCAACTACCACAACCTGTATTCCTAATTATTGATCCAGCGCATCATGTGAAGATTTATGCGACAACTTTCAGTTGCGCAGAAAGCGTGACTGCCCAGAGGGAAGCTGTAGAGTTTTTCAAGGGAATAAACCGAAGCGAACTTCTGAGGCCCAATAACTTTGTATTTATGATTGCCATGCATTTAATCGAGCAATAGAAGAGCAACGTTGCAGTGCAGATATCGTGGCACAATTCCCAAACTCTTCAGCTCAACGATCCCTATTCCTCAAACTGCACGTTAATAAATAGGGCAATATACTTATTATACAATGAACCGGTCATCCATTTGTTGTTTGGAGCCGATTCATGCTCCAGTGGCCACAATTTGAAGGAACAAGTCGTTGGCAGATTTTACAATTGCATATCATAAAACTATGTAAATAGCTTACCATTGGAACAAATCCCGAACATGAACCGAAGCAAAGAGAAGAAGAAAATAGACAAGCTATCAATTGCACTACGTTGAAGTCTGTAGTACGTTGAAGCAGAGATGATATAGTGACATAATTATGTGTTGGCGTCGTCATAACCTAGATAGGTAATTTATGTGCCTTATTCTTGTCTTGCCTCTAACTTCTAATGCCTTCCCCTATTTTCACAACTGTGAGCTTACACATAAGCAGCAGTAGGTTTTGGCATACTCATTGATCCACGCCACACATGCATGCATATGCTGCAGTTTAAAAAGCCTCGTTTGAAAGGTTTGAAAGGTTTGAAACGTTAGCTCGTTTGAAAGGTAAATGCTTTGTACTGATGCATGCGCTTTCATTTTGCTTACTTATGCAGCATGTCAAAACTAGAGTAATAACATTATTGCTTTTGGACTGCCATACAGGCAGTGCGCTGCTGTGTCTTAATATCATCACTGCAGTCAGCCCCCGCATGGAGAGGGCTGGTTACAGTTAAACCTGCGTGTATGGCGATCTCCACGGAGTGATCAAGTACAATAGATATCATTCACTTGATGACCGCATCTATTTATTCCACTTCTGGCTCGTCGCTGCATTACACCTGTTGATTCAATGGACGCAATGCGGGTCAGTAAGCGGCCCAAAGAACGTGGATGTCTTTGGTGCATCAAACGGGCTTCGATCCTCCTCATATAAGCCTATCTATCATAAATATTAATTATATGGAATGAAAGCAGTTTATCTATATTATGTTAAAAGCAGGAGACAATCTCGAGAGACTAACTGCCTGACGCTTCTTGGAAAGTTACTTCATCTCATCTGTACACCTTGATTTCCAAAAGGTCTGCGAGGCCACACAGTGTCAGGATTAATGCTGAACATAGAACCCTGAAAACTGTATACAGCGCAGTAACAAAAAGCCCGCGAACTTGTGAGAAACTCTTAATCAGATCCTTTAAAACACCAACTGTATTTACGACCAACCAATATCAGCTTAAAATCTGTCATTTCTGCAATCGTGACGAATGACGAAGCGCCACTGAGCAATTATCCTAATAGGGCGATGTATAAATGTTCGAACATATTGCATTACATAACATTATATTACAGTACATTTACATTACACAACATTACATCACACTCTGTAGTCGCAGCCAGGTTCAGTGCACCGCAGATATCTTATTGACTGCGTCTGTGCGTCTGATTGTGATGCGAGCGTCGACACCCGGTCCAGAGGATGCACATTCTGATCAATCGTAGTCACGTGCACCGCCAGCCGCAGCTGCATAGCGTTTGTTGTCATGACAACCGTCTCCGTCGGTCAAGATACTAATTTGCAGGAAATGACAGACTCCCGACGCGGAGATAGGAACTGCAACAGCGGTTTAAACTTGGGTCAAGATCTTGCGATCGTTACTATAATCGAGTCTGATAATGTCTTTTTTAAAATACTGTCTTGATTCCTCCTCTCCGTCTTGCCTTTGTCGCTGCTTCAGTTCTAAATAGGCTACCATTCATTCTAAATAGGCTACCATTCATCGTTCTAAATAGGCTACCATTCATTCACTGCCTGCCTGCCTGCATGCATGCATGCATGCCTGCCTGCCTGCCTCAGTTGAACAGATTCTCACCTAACCTGCCTATTGATCGTTTTGATTTTTGGGGAGCGGTAGACAAGTGACTAGAAATCTCAGGAATACAATTCTTATGGCAGCGGAATGAGAAGGGAAAGACAAATCACGGGGCACAAAACTGGACAACAGGTTCAATTACATTCAGTAATAATAATTAAGCCCTGTTTCAGACCTCGCATTGAATGAAAGTTCTATGCACATTTGACCTCTTATAGCTTGATGATGGTAATAGAAGACCTAACATTCTTTTGTGCCTCGAGTCCTCAAATAACCCTTAATCCTGGGCCTGTTCAAATCATGTTATCGTATTAAAATTAATGCTAGTTCTTGTGCCCCGGTGTAAAGACTTCAAGTTACCCTCCAATTCAAGTTACTCCCCGGTAATCTGAAATCGATTTCAGATTAACCCTCTCTGAATGAGGCAAATTGTTAAATTGTTTTGCTTTCAACTAATGATAATCAGTCTGTTGAATAAAACACGTGACACATAATGATAGAAGGCTAGTTGTATCGTGTGAAAAATTTATAAAAGTCAAAGAAATGTAATTGTGTGAAATCAGGAATACACGAGATCAATGTGCATTACATTGTTAGCCTTAATACAAACATAAGATAATAAAGATTCGGCTTAACTGGTGAAGAAATTAGTGTAATTGCAACAATAATATACATATTCTGGTATCGCTTCCATGACATCCTGCAATTGTTCATAGAACTTATCTTTTCTTAGTCGGTGGCTGTATTTGTTGGTGCATACATTTGTATCAGGTCATCTTGATATGCCTTGTTTGTGGTCTGATTTTGATGGTAATTATTCTTTCACTTACTAGTTCCCATCCAATTACAGCTGATATCATTTTTCGCTGACCATTATGCCCACTTCTCTTTCATGCTTGGCTCCACCTTAGTAGCAGATGCTTATTCCTTCAGACATAATATTGCCACTGCAGGTCCATCGCATCTCACTCAGCTCCAATATTTCAAATTTGTATTCTTACATCTCTCTCACCACCTGCGCCAACTTTCCTGTATCAAAATGTTCTTACATTCCAGTATCCAATTTTTGCCTTGACTTTGGTCGTTAAGATTTGAGACTTGGCTTCCTTTCGGCTTTCACGACGACCCTTCACAGATGGGTCCATGAACCTCTCATCTCCCGATCTACCTGCTACGACAATGTGTCTGAGCTTTTCATGTGTCTTTTCTGTTGCAAGATGTGGTTTTACCTTGGAGGCCCGCAAGCTTGCCGCAGAACCCTCTCCTCCATTTCCCAGGTTTTGGCTGGCACTGCTGAACTGCAAGACAGTGGAGTAGTTAGTTGCCGGTGGTAACTTAAAATTAAATTCAAGTTACCGGGGGTAGCCTGAAGCTGATTTCATATTACCCCTGGTGTAATCTGAAATCGTAGGGGTAACTTGAAATCGCCTTCAAGTTACCCCCGGGGGTAACTAGAAATCAATTTCATGTTCACCCCCCTAGCGGTAACTCGAAATCGATTTGAAGTTGCCGGGGGGTAAGGTGGATGGGGGTCATTTGAAATCCTTACAATGGGACCCAGTTGACCTTTACACAGGGCCTATTCAAGCTGTGTTATCTTATCGTCAGTCGCACAGCCTGGATAATTTCATGCTACCTGATAAAGCTTATTCTCTAAATGTAGGCTTATATACTTAGAGAAATTACTTCTCAGACTGTAAGACCGAGCTTAATTTTTTACTCCAGATTTTTCCCCGTTCTCGCACGCGATGTGGATTAATTATCTTTTTTCGCTATTGGGCTATACGATACGTAAGCTTATCTGAGCAATGAATTGTCGGTCTATGTCCTGCTTTCTGCTTATGATCCTCTGTTGTTCGTCAACGCTTTCTAATCTTCTAATAATTAAGAAATAAGAAATTATATTTAATTTTTTGGTTAGTATGTTATGTGTTCTCATCCATCTGCGTGTCACCATTAGCAGCTTCCGACGGACGTATCCCACAAAAATTAGATTTACGGACGTTTTTGCTAATTATTGTTTTAATACTGCAGAGTCCATCATTATCACTCGCTCCTAGCTTCAAACACTGGATCTGACCTTTCAAGAACTGTCCCCGAAATTATGTTATCGACAATGTGGACTGCACCATGGCATGGAATAGTTAACTAGTTAAGCAATGGTCGTTACTAAATGTGTCTATGTATCGACCTCCTACCCCTTGAAAGGAGCGCCTGAGTGGCTGCCGGTCTAGTTTTTCGTCATCGAATGTTATTAGCGATTAATGCGAGAAAAAGTCTCAAGTTTTGGATGTAACCTAATACCGCCATATCTTGCGTGTGCTATCTATTGTTGCGTTATGACAATAAGTTATTTGAATAAACAAAAATACAATACAATTGAGACTTTGAGTGTCTATCTCTCTCAACGTGGTGGAACCGCTTGCAGGACCTCAGTCATTTTTGGCTTTCACTGTTTCTCCTATCAATTGTACCTTACATGTCACAATAATCTGTGTTTAATCTCAAATATTTCAGTTGTGGTCAATTAAAAGAAACATAAATTTTAGCGTGGTAAATAATATCCGTTGTTTGGAGCATGTATTTTAGCGTCATAAATTATAAATTGATGCTGGATTGATGAGAAGAATCACGCTTAAATGAAAGCCGGATTGATGAGAAAATTATGTTCAACTAAAAGCTGACCAGATGAAATGAATTATGTTTGACTAGAAGCTGGATGGAAGAAGATAATTTTTCAATATGGGAGGTGGATTGATGAAAAGTTTCATGCTGTAATGGAAGTGTGACTGGGGGAAAATCATGTTTAAATGGAAGCTGGATTGATGAGAGGAATTCTGTTCAACTATGAGCTGTGTTGATGAAAATATTTCTGCTTTAATTAAAAATTGGATTGATGAACAGATATTTCAATGAACAGAAACTGGAATTCGTAAGCAATAGGTGAAATAAAACTGACTGCACGCTTTTGTCCTGCGCGCTTTTTTTTACTGCGCCAATGGACATATAATCACTCCGCTAGTTCCTCACCGGCAGAGGGCCTTGTATACATAGGAATTAGACGGATGGAAAGGAGATTCGGTAAAGCGAACAGAAGGGGCAATCATGATAGATCAAGTGAAAGGATTGACAGACGAATAGACGCTACAGCGGCAGGGAAAGGACGAAGGAAGGAAGGAAAGAGATTAAATACGGGCGATGGAGCAGAAGGCGGCTTTCACTCAGGAACGGTCAAGCAACATCATCATCAGCAGCAACAACAACAACAGCTTAGCAGCAGCAGTATCAACAGCAGCAGCAGCGCGGAGAGCGAAGCGCATCTCTTAAAGGCGTTGGCTGCGAAAGTTATTGGCCAAGGGCGAATTACAAAGAGTCTCTTCTAAACATAATTATATCAGTTTATTATATCGGTGTTGTAAATACGATATGTAAATAAAACTAAATATAATAATCGAGAAACATCAAACAACGTCCCTTTGGCTCTGAAGGATAACCAGCGAAACCCACGTCCGTGATAAGCAGGGCAATTAAATCCCCAGAAGAATTCAAGCTGCAATACTTATCACCGCTAAGCCAACAAGTCTGTAGGAGAAGACGACCAATCATCTTCTCGTCCAGTACAAAGCCCAACATTAGTGAGAATGTGTAGAACGTTAGTTTGAGAAAGACTCATTAGCAGCCATAACGATCAAGCTCAACCAGAATAGACTTCAAGAACTTGCGGAACAAGCAAGGCGACAGGCTGAGTGGATAAGTCCTCGTTCCATGGGCATTGACTGCCCTTATTCCATGTGCAGTCACCTTGTTGACCTTTCTAAGTCAAGGGTTGTCCTCCGGGGATGTTCATCGAGGCGACGTGTCAGCAAATCAATATTGTGAAAAATTCCAGCAACAGTAGCCTCAGCAGCAGTAGCAGCGCGGAGAGCTGGTTACTGTTGGAAAAGCAATAAAGCTAATTTTCGAATATCTAGACAATCTGCGATTTCACAAGAGCGCCCCCTTGTGGATTTAATGTGTCTCATTATTGCTTGAAACATTCCGAGAAAAATAGGTTTTGACACCATTTTAAGAAATATTTACCGAAAAGCAACAAGAGTCATTTGCCAAATAGATAATCCTATTAAGTCTTCTATTATTGGAATGTGTTTCTTTCTTGAGTCCAGGTTTTCTTTCTTTTAGGCTTTATGCTTTCACTTGCGCAAGTTTTTCATCAAATTTTCCAAGACGAGAGTCATCTGAGCCTGAAGCAGTGTTCCAGCGGAAGATAATGATACAATTCCCAGACACGACATGATCGTCATTGAGGGAGATTTTAACGAACAGGTATAGGAAGAAACCCTAATAATTGGAGAGACACCAGTGCTAAATTTGGATGGGAAGACAAGAAAGACATCGGAGAAAAACTCCTCCAGTTCTGCGCCACGACTGATTTGAATATAACGAACACCTTCTTCGAACATGGAAAACCACAAAAGAAATGGACATGGACATTCCCCGATGCAAAGACAAATAACCTGATAGGCAATATGTTGCAATGAACAAAAGGTGACAAACTGCAAATCATCTGATGCCCAAATTTATTCCGATAAAAACAAGCTAGCAAACGCAAACTTGAAAATAAATGAGATCGAGGTGAGGAATTCGACCAACAGAGAACATCAAATATGATACCAAGAAACTTACGGGTATAATTACATCCGTCAAAGGTATGAAGATGAAATGAAGATGAGCATATCTATCTATAGATCAACGATCAGCTTAACATGGAAGTTATGTTGTCAACGATGCAAAAAAGAAATAAGATTTAAAAACAGATATAAGCAACCAACAACATCGTCGGAAGAGCTTGCAAGAAACCGAAAGAACCAACTGATAGCAGACGAAATATCAGAACACGTTGAAATGAGTACGCATAGCCAAGCAACAAGCTTACACTGCATACCGGAAAGATTTCAACTGCTCACTAGAGAAATCAGAAGGAAACTGCAACGAGACAAAATCAACCGAATGCAACAACAGAATGTACAGAGAAGTTGAAAAAGCTTCTCGTGAGATAAATAGAATGCAAGTGTAAATGATTGAACTGCTCATCGAAATGTGTAACTCAAATATGCATACTTGCATACTATATATATGCAAGCGGAAAGGTGCCTACACTAAGCGCTGGCGCGAAAATGTTCTAACTTTTTATAGAGTTGCTTATAAGCAACCATGACCATAACCACAGTTTTTTTATTGTTTCACCATCATCATACAAATGTAGGTAGCAAGTTCTCTGTGAACAAGGAAGAACAAGGTGTCAAAATTTCTCAAATAAGAGATGAACGATGCCTTATAAAAAATTAAAAAGAACAGAGCACTAGACATGAACGAAACCATTACCTCAAGGAAAATGAGAAATACAGTTTAAAATATATGCGATAGCTTTGCGCATGCCTTTCTTACAAAGACGCAACAAGAGGAAGAAATACCAGTATAGACTGAACAAGTTAATTTTGTCTAGTATTTCTTCCTCTTTTTCAGTTATTAACAATCGGGTCGACGGAAACGGTAAGGATATCGAAAAGACTGCAAAATCACAGAGGCATCAGCATACAGAGCATTCCAGGAAAAGTAGTTACCCAAATGATTCAAAATATTAAGAAACAGTATGTTGAGAGAGTATTCTGGAGAAAACTTGTCGGATTCAGTCCAGAAAGAAGTTCAACTTAATGAGACAAAAACTTGGCGAAAGCATGTAGCACAACCAGTAAGTCTTCAGCAATATCATAGGCTCCAAACAATCATTCGACAGCACACACCCACAGATCAATGAAGTTCAATACTTTAAATGAACCTAATGCTAAATTCGTTGCTATGATGACATGGGGCCATGTCATGGTACGAGCAATGGAAGAGTTCCCAAGAACCTCTTAGTCCTCACAGCTTATAATTAGAGCAGAAAGACAACACCCTCTTTTACCCTGTTACCGAGTAACCGGACAATTCGTGGCAGGACAATTTGTCGCGGACAATTCGTCGTGGTAAATGTCAATGTGTCTATAGTGTCAATGCAGGGTAGTTAGCTCTCGTCGATTTAATGGACAAAGCAATTTACCTATTGTAACGATTTACTAACAGTCAAACTATCTCGGAGAGGATTTTTTTTAAAATAATTAACAGTTAGTTGACAATGTGTTAGATTAGAGTAATTTCCGGATTTCATAGGCCCTAATTAGAGTGTAAATATTACATTAAAACTTTATAATAGGCCTAAAATTTTGGAAAAAACTCGACAGTCTAGTTTTATATTTTAGCTCTAATATTTCTGTTTATGCGTATGGTTGCTTAATGAAGTATTTAGGATTATTTTCATATTAGTATTGACCGCGCCGAATTGTCCGCGACGAATTGTCCTGCGACGAATTGCCATAGAACCGTTACCGGCCCATCCAGTGCAAGGACTCAGGTAGACCCATTACACCTGCACCAACCATAGTCCACATTTGCTACTAGCCATGGCACTAACAATTCCCGCAATTGCTCTGCAGTACAAGTGCAATTGCGCCGTCAATGTGTGTGCACTTCTGAAAAAAAATATTGGAAGAAGGGCGATATCAAATTTCAGAATAAATAAAAATAAACACAGCATACTTATGTCTCTCTCTCTCTCTCTCTCTCTCTATATATATATATATATATATATATATATATATAAATGAACAAGTGTAGGTCTGTAAGCCGATCATGCAGAAACATATAACTGCGTAGAAATATAAGCGTAACCACTTGCGGATGTGTCAAACATTTCTAGGATATAAAAAGACGGACAGACGTGTTAAATTATGCCTATCCTTAATAATAATCAGTAAAGCTAGACAGAAGCCAAGCGTCGACAGATGTTGTCTGCGATGAGACGACGCCTAGTGATGCGACGATAAACGACACCCAACGGACATAATCGATTTCTGCAAGGTTAGACAGAAGCCAAGCGTTGACAGATATGATATTGGACCGAAATGAGACTTCTGAAGTTTTCATGTCTGATGTATTAAAAATATTAGTGCAGCTTCTGCGGTTGTAGATTCAGCCACACACGCATGGAGAAAATACGTCTGTGGCAGATGGTTATTTTGGGGATTTTATCTAACAACTACACTTTTTGTTTTCCTGACATTAACCTAAACTCACGATCCTTATCCTGACCCTAACCGATCCTCACGAGGGGTAACGTGATCCAAACCGACCATCACGACGCGAATGTATAGAACAAGCGTACTTTTAAAGTTCGCATTCGCCGACCTGCAGGGCCTAGGTTGGCTACCACACACATTATTTTCTGGTAGCTTTTTTAAAGATTGCGCCAAAAAATATTCAATATTCAATTCAATGTCTTGTAAGCAATGCAATTAAACACAGGACAACAATTGATATTGCCCTACTTACAATTAGTTCAGAAGTGCACACGCGCACACACACACCTCGCCGGTGAAATTTCCGTTATATTGCACGAAACCAGGGGCAGCTGTGAAACCGAGGACAGAAGTAGTCGCGAAGAGTTTGAGTCGGACTCAAAAGTAATCGAAAGGTCGGCTAACTCAATAAGCATCGTGCACCTGACGACGTCGCATGTTTTGCATGACAAGAAGACTGTGTGAGAAGAGCAGTGCATGTTTCGGATCTGTTTGAAACGAGAGGAGGAGACAGTGATATATTGTTTTGAGATATCACGCAGTCATTATTTCTATGTACAGGCCTATCATCTCTATCACCTGCTCATTGACGTTGAGAAGATGGTGATCTCTGCGGCATTTCCATTTTAAGACATGCACTGGTTTTCTGATGAATATCTGTCGATGGGGATTTGCGAGAAGCTGTTGCGCCTTGATCCATTGCTTTTAAAAAAATGCCCTCTCAAATTGACCCCAGGGCAGGAGGATATCTTGGTGCTGTAGATAAGACGCTAGCCAGCCCAATGATAGTCCAATACCTACTAAAGAGAGCCCGGTAGTAGCCTACAATTGTAGTATTGTACAAGACAAAACTCATAATTATCTTATCTGGTGCGGTTTAATACGGAAGTATTAAGTATTTTCAGAGACTTGTTTATTCTAAGTATTCGCTTATATATAATCTACAAAGCCCTTTTTGCAGCACGGTGGCCGATTGATTAGAGACATCAGTCTGTAACGCGGGGAGTGCGTTTTCTATTCCCGCCCCCGCGAGTTACTGTGTAGCGAGCTTGAGCAAATAATAGCCTATATACAGCTTAACTGCCTTTGCGCCATCTGTGTGCCCTTGTGAACTAAATATAGGAAGTGCAATATAAAATTACAGTTATGTTGAATTGTTTTGTGCCAGACAGTTACTGGATCGTTCTGATGCAGGCACATCCTGCCAGACTTGTATGCAAGACTTGAAACTTCGAGACCAAGGCGAGACCGAGACAGTGAGGTACCAAGACCGAGACACTAGGTTTAAGACAGTAGGAGACCATAAAGTCAAGTGATCTTAAATAAAAGGTTGTAAAATAGTGATATACAAGTTTTCGGGAATAAGGTTCATTTATAATTTTAATTAGAAACTTATAATGTAGTACCGATTTTCGAAAACCATTTTTCTGTTGCTGCCTTATCTTTTTCTATATCTTTTTGTCAGCCTACCTTCTGAATAGTAAAAAGAAAGCCCTCTAGACGATTTAAACAACCAAATTCCATACCAAACACCAACTAAAATATAAATTTACAACATATCCTTACTCACCCTGAGAAACTCGAAGTTGTTCCGATCGGTTGGGTTATGGTGGTTTTACACCAACGACAAACGGCACGCCATTGGCATTGTTTGTCAATAGCTTCAAACTAAGCAAACTTCACAATTTCAGGTTCTCTTTCAGACATTTTTGGACTTTAGGATAATCGAAATGATTTCAGTATCGCGTGGCTTACGCGTTATCCAGTATGGCCGTTTTCACAGCTTCCGGTATGAGTCAAGAGCGCAAGATTTTAAGATAATTGACGCCAGACTTATCGAGACCGCTTGTTGCAGACAGAATAAGACTTTCACTTCAAGACAGTTTCTAAAAAGAAACCGAGACCGAGACCGAGACAACAGGTGACTGAGACCGAGTCACTAAAAGCTACCTCGAGACCATACAACTCTGTATCCTGCTATGGCGGTCGTCTTCGAACAAAATCTGCTCTAAAGTCGTGTTTATATGGGTGAAGATCATCCAGCTGCTATCAATTATAAGAGGCACATGGTCAGATGCCACGTTCTTTGTTCGTAGCCAATCGCAGCAGCGCTTATGAACACGTGACTTGTACTTTTATAATAAGTATCATCAATAACGGTTAGATAGGAATATAATTCATGGCACAGGAAAAGTCTATAATTTGAGAATTAGCTGATCGATCTGAATCTGTGGTGCTGACGAATGAAGAACTAAGCACATGCATGTATTAACAATTATAGGCCTAGTTAAAAATTTAAATTAATATAGCTTGGAAATTATTCACCATGGGAAGTAAGCAGTAAGTATAACTGAAGGGACCATCAGTGACTCAGTGAGTTTGAGCTGCATTACTGCAACGTAAAGCAAATGTTTGCATAATCACGTAGATCTGACCTATAGTTATAATATTAATACATATATGCAATAGCATATGGAGTCAATTAAGTCCAAAACGGCGAAAAAGGTCTATACCCTGCCATAATCATCTCAAAATTATTCTTACTCGGGTTGCATTATACGCCTAATTGAAATGCGCACATAATTATAGAAAGGGAAACAGTGTCATCCAAATAGTTTCAGATAATTACCGAAATGAAATGCAGCTGAAAAATCTGTGTAAAAAATTCTTCAACAACTCCTAAAAATTGTTTTCTCCGTTTCGGAAGCTGTGTAATCATACTATAGCACCGTGTAGGCCTAATTCAATAGCCGCGATCCGTCACACGGTCTAAGAAGACGTCCAGTATATGACCTGGAAATAACGTATTAAGTCTCAAGGTCGAATTCTGGTGCTACAGAAAGTGTTAATCACACTTGCTTAAGAAGCATGATTGGTCGAACAAATAATAGCTATCAACGTATAATGTCTTATACGGACAAGGAGGCCTATTCATCAAGCAGGGCGATTATGCTGTCCAACAACAGACTGTAGTTTTCGGTTGTAGTGATCTTCAGCCGATTCTGCCGTAGTTAAACGACTGTCGCGATGACGTCATCGATCCACTGATTGGCGGAAGTTGCAGACGTTTTTTCTGTCCATTTCACACTGTGTTCCAGCATCAACACGCCGTCAAGTTGTACACTTAATTAAGCTTATTTCATTACTTTGACTTCGCATGACAGCGAAGAATGATTCTGCCTAAGTAGCTACTTGATAGACTAGGCCTATATCGATCTAGGCTACAGTGGTGTAGCGAGGCAAAGCTCCGCCTGGGGCGGTACAAAATGCGGCCCCTGCCTATTTTTCCATCACTTCGTTCTTGTATTTTTAGGCCTACCCCGAGATATGCACAAGGAGATAGGTATGGAGCGCCTGTTTTGAGTGCTTTCATTAAGCTCTCATATGCGTAATGATTATTCTATTCAGTATATAAATAACTGTAGGGCCTACAGCATCAGCGTGCACTTTCAAAATTAAAGCTGTTCGTCCTTTGACTAATTAAAATGCATTATCATTAGATATAAAGATATGAAAATAGAACAAGATTGTATACTTTAAGAAATTAACCAGTTATAAAACAAACAAATAAAGCAAGCCTCACAATAAAGTTACTAAACGTCTTGCAGGCTAAATTTAAAATTATAAAAAGTCTACATAAAATTAAAATTAAACAATTCAAATCATGAGACCTATTCTTTCTCTACACGTATTGAAAAGAAAGTCCTAGGCCTAAACAATAATTTAATCATAGTGAGACCATAGTAAGTATGGTACTTAGAATGGATTAGTAACTGACCACTTTGACTAATCGGAGCGCTCATGAGTAGTAACCTTGAAGGGGCGCTATATAAATTTTCGCAATGAATGAACGAATGAACTTATCATACGGATTACGGATACGGTACGGTCTCATACTTTCATTATACCTGTCAACTGTTACAATTTAAAAATTTACTTTTCTAGCTTTCTCGGCCTGCAGCAAAATTACTAATAACCTTGTCAAAGTTAATTGTGCTTGTCAAAGAGCGTTCAATTGAAAGAATTGCTAAATTGGAATGTAGTGATTCTCTAATTGTGGGTCTTAAGTAGGTATTAATTACTTTATTTTTAATCAGTTTTAGTCTTGAAAGTCCAAATTCTGTTTAGGCAGTAACCCTTTCATCAACCCAGATTCTAATTAAGAAAGATTTTTTGATAAATCCAACTTCTATTGAAGTTAGATTTCGATTGCGAATCCAACTTTGCATTAATTTTTTCATCACTCAATGTAGGCAAAAACGTCTTTCATTACTCAAGTTTCTGTTTCATAAAACTTTATTTGCATCAATACATGATGCATTTTTCAAGTTTTTTCATAAATCAAATTTACATTTAAGCAAAGATTGTCCCTAATTAATTCAACATTTTACTTAGGAAAGAATAATTTCTCATCAATCTAAGAATTTACGCATTATTATAATTGCAATATTTATTTCATTTTATAGGTCCGAAAGTCATGGTAAGATAGACTGAGGCAGCATTGCCATTTTGCAGCGTATCTATTAACACTATAGGTGTCATTCGTTGGTCCTTCTGTATTTCGTATATGTTAGTTTTAAGTCGATAAGAAGCAAGAAAGCATATGGTGCCTGGTTTAGACAAGATCAGCAAGAATCTTGAAGAGTGCATTTTATACAACAAGAATTTTTTTTCCAAAAATGCTGCCTCTAGGACAAGTGCAGCCTGGGGCCATTTTGCGCATTATTATTATTGCAAAATTTATTTCATTTGATAGGTGCGAAAGTCATGGCAAGATAGACAGGGGCGGCATTGCCATTTTGCAGCGTGTCTAATGACACTAGGTGCCATTCGATGGTCCAAAGGTATGGTTGTATATGTTAGTTTCAAGTTGAGAAATAGCAAGAAAGCTTTAGGTTTAGACAAGAGCAGCAAGAATCTTAAAGATTGCAAGTTATAAAAAAATAAAAAAATAATTTATTTATTTATTTTTTCCCTAAAATGCCGCCCCTAGGACAAGTGCCGCCTGGGGCGGTTCACCCCCTCGACCCCCCCCCCCCCCGCTACGCCACTGGTAGGCTAACAATCACAAGCCAATGCGTGTTCTGTCGAAACGGAACATTCACAAAAGCTTCGGATAAATTGCACTTTACTTCGGACGGCCTCATTATTTGCTAACTATGCACAATGTGTAGATGTGTAGGACTATAGGACGCCTCATCTAGTTTCAGTGAAGATGCAAAATATGAACATCTCAGCTACACTGAACGGCGCAGTCTACACTAGGCCTATATGTATAGTGTTACTCCTCGATCAATTCGAGTTGCAGACTACGGGGTAGAAATCAGGCAGGAACGTAATTTGTCAATATCAGACAATTTCGGGCTCACAGCTAAACGAAAATCATTAGGTCTGTTTTTATCTTCATAATTTCATTACAGAATTATATCATCATCTGACCCACATCTGGGAAATCAGTTGCATTACCGAATGGCCCCACGCTCGTGGCAATCACAATTTCGTCTATCACGGCAGCATAGAAACATTGAAACATCAAATGGGGCGGGGATTGGGGCCTGATGCATCATCAGGCCCCAATCCCCGCCCCATTTGATGTTGCCCCGCCCTATTTGATGTTGTCTGTTGTTGTGAATTTTCTAACAACACCGATCCGTATTGAAGATGAGTTGGTTGGTATCGCTCGCCTCCTTCCTCCAGGCTTGGGACTGGCACTGTCAGATTACAAGCAGCGATGGAGTTATGCCCTGTTATGCATCAAGCTAATATATGTGCCGTATCGTATATCCGTTAATTGAGAGAAAATGGTTGACAGAACGCAGTCATTTACATATACAATATAGCAGCCTAAGAGTTATATCACTGAAAACAGTTCACCTAATGAGTGAGATATTAGGTCTAAATGTTATGGGTTATTAATCGAACCAATTCGGCCGACGGACTAAAACATGTTTTTGTGCATCATCCTTGATAACAAATTCTTGCTGTCCTTATTCGGGAGGGCAAATGGCTGGGCCGGATAATACATACTAAATTCGCATGCAGAGGATTGGTTAAAGACGATGGAGAATGGAGATGGTGGAAGAAGGAGAGAGAGGGTGAAGAGGAGAGTGAAGGGAAAGAAGGATGAGATTGATCACCAGCACTTCATGGGGATGGAGCAAAGTTGCCCCTCTGTCTGGAAAACAGGAAAAACATTGAACGTAGGTAGAGCGAGGCTTTACTGCTGTAAAGTCTGTTGTGAAATTCGTGAAACTCACAAACTGACACTGTCATAGAGACGTAAACAATGGAATTCTCTTTAACTATAACAGTAACGAAAATGATCGTTAACGAAACTACACTAGCTAATATAGTTAACGGCAGTGCTTTTTGCTGGTGGAACGCATCGGAACGGCGTTTTAGCACCTTTTTCAATTACTACTAAATAAAAGAAAAAGTTGTGCAAATACTCTGGAATTTGATGTGTGACTTTACACTATCAATTTTTACATTCTCAAATCAATAGGTAAGTGTATAGATTGTGTCATAAAATTTATGTTATTTTGGTAGCAAATTGCTTTTTAGCGTGATTTTTTCGGCGAAACAGATGCGTTTCGACACATTTTTTCCTAGAAAAAAACACTGGCTAAAGGTAACTATCCATAGTACCTAAGATTTTACTATCTGTGTCTAGGACAAAGAATAGCTCTAACGAAAATGACCCTATTCTTTACCACCTCTGCCCGTTTGAATGGGTGCTAGCCTGCTAGGCCGTCTAAGGTCCCCGTGTAAAGATAGCGCTAACCCGAAGTTTCAATCTCTTATGTCATCCACCGTAATTAGATTAAGCTTAAGCGCTTCCCAATCTTTTTCAACTACTTCACCAGTAGGTCTATACACCCTTCCTAAGAACATACATGCATGCACATAATACATGTATATATTTAATGTTGTATAGACCCCTATATATACACGTTTATTTAATGAAGGTCAACGCCCTATTTATTCACTCATGTACGTTTTTGTGACTGCATATAACATAGCATAACATAATCTTGATTGCATCCATCAAGTAATATATAGCTGAACATGAATTAATAGGAAATGCATCACTGTGTATTAAGGCTAAAATTAGTGATAGTCAGGAATGGTTAGCCGTTTTTAAAATCAGCGGGATCAATATTAGTAATATCCTAAACCAGATAGATAAACCATTGCTATTAGGAGGGTTCAGACTTAGCAAGGAATGTGAAATTGTCAAATAAACGATTGAAAGGCGGTTGACACTTGACATGCGCACTCTAGGTTGTTTTAAACTGACTGTAAACACCCCAGAGCCCAACGTCTCGTTTTTGGATCCATTAATTCAATAATATTATGAAGATTTATATAATTATATTGTGCAACATCAAGATCTCTACTCAGAAGCAATCCCTGCCTCAGCATGGCTGATAAGTACAACTTGAAGTGCACGAGCATAAAACGGGTTAGCTCTGGAAGGAACGAGCCTGATGCAATACGAATTGCGGATTTGTATGCATTTTAGGGTGGACAGAGACTGAAGACGCTAGCAGCAGAACAGTAGCGCAGAACAAATTATTGCGCAGTAGACTTGACCACAAAAATTATTGACGTAAACACACGAAAGACATTTTTACTTAGACTGATCTTAGGAGATGGACTAGGTCACAGCTGCATGGAGTGAGGTCATGTAAACAGAGAAGATTTGGTGTTGGGTAGGACACATTCATCTGACCAATCGCGTAGCATATATCACACGGCAGAGCTGACCATATTGACGAAAACGTGAGAAGATACGCGAAATTGGATTGACTAAGCCGGGATTTAGATTGAGCTGTTAAGTTGATCACGGCTAGAAGTAAACACGATTGGAAGACAGGAGAATTGGAAAGTGGCGTGACGTAATGGATATTAGCAAAAATGGATGGGAAACGGTAGGGAGAGAATAGAAGCGAAGGGAAGACGAAGAAAACGGACGTCCCGAACTCACGGAGAGAGGTAAATTATAGTCGGAGGGTTTATGAAAATACAGAATGCGCAATACGCAGTAAAACACTGACCATATTGCATCGTATCGTATATCGTATCGTATCTTTAGATTTTTAAAGCGATTCTCACAAAATAACTATTCAGAGGCGCTCTCGGCACAGAGACTCCGAAGGAAAAAAGAGATGTCTTTAAAGAGGGAGAAGCATCCTAATGAGAAGCCTAATGAAGTCGTAAAAGTAAACAATTATGTCGTATGCTGAAGCGGTTCTTCCATTTCCTTCGGTGGATGTTGAATCAACGTCAGATATAAAGTATAGGCCTATAAACGACGGCAATTGAGGAATATAACCTAAATCTGCCATTTGCACAGTCCCTCGATGTAGGAAAGCGCAATGTCACAACTTATCCTCGTTGCCTAATGTAATATCCTTATTATTTTGACACATAGGTCCCTAATATTATATTTATTGAAACAAACACATTACGTCTTCTGTATACTTTCAAGTTTCTAGTCCCACCTAATCGTGCTTCCTATTTTATGTTCTTTCTTCCTAAGTCCGTCATCTAGTTTCTCGTATCTATAGACTTTTCTCCGATATTTGACCGACTACAGAACAAATCAAAAGAACGCTCGAAGAGACAAGATGGACGCTCGATGGACAAATGAATGGACTGCTGACTGTGAAAGGAATCATTCTCCAAAAGCAAAATATGAAGAACGTTTTTTGAGAGTAAGTTGGCCTATATGCGTAGGCCTATTATTATTATTGATTTCGAAGATTTGCTGTGTAGAGTTGGATAGACCTACTCAGTGAAATACTGAGGGCAGTCATTGCAAGAAGATGCAATTTATTGCTTATATGAATAGGCCTACCTTGCAACAGCACGATAAAACGCCTCAATTGATTATATATATATATATATATATATAACGATAATTTACCGATAATTTTTTTTACAAGTCATTGAGTCAATTGTTTTGGTTTGGTTACAATAAAAAAATTATGGTTTTATATATATATATATATATGACTGGCGATGGTTGTTCGCTGGTGGAGTGGTTAACATGCTGGACATTATCGATCGAGAGGTTGAGGCTCAAATCCCTCCAATATGTTTTGAGATTTCTGCTCACCATCTGCACCTATTATTATTTATTTAGCATATGCACAACGTGCTGAGCCATTTAACAGCAAGCTCATCAGCAACCTCCCAGCTATAACGAAGTACACTAGCCATGCACTAATGATGTAAAGTTGAGCCGGTGAGGTACCGGGCACACGCGTTCGTATGCTGACGTTAAGAAAATAAAGCCTCGAGCACTTCATACACCTGGCTATGTCACAGATAGCTTAAGAGACTGCTCTTCTTTTCCTCCTCTCTATTATACATAATCCACCCACACACTCGTGTATACATACATACATACATACATATATACACGCATGCATACATACATAGATACATACATACATACATACATACATACATACATACATACATTCATACATACATACATACATAGTATACATACATAGGCCTACATACGACTAGAGTTACCAAAGGAGAACACAGACAACTGGAGTCTAGAGAGGACAAAATAGGACGCATAGAATGTTTAACTCCGGAGTCTGAAGGTCTCGTTAGTAGCCAAGAAACGAAGTCATCCTGGAAGCTGCATATAAAATGAATTGAAACTTTTTATCATTATGTTGCAAAGTATTTATAAGCAATCCATTTTAATTGCATCTTATGGATGCATCTTATTACGCATCTTATTATGGATCTTATTACGCTCATTATTTACCTAAGGAACCAACTCCACTCAGCAAATCCTCTTTATTCAATAACATAATTATACGTGTTCACAAGGAACATAGCCTACTTCATCTTTTACTTTGTAAGAATGATTCCCTTCACAGAGTCGACAGAGTCCTTTCTTTTGAACATTGAGCGTTAATCATCGAGGACTCTTTCACCGTTGCCGTTGTATTTCGTATATCCGTTTATTGAGAAAAAATGGTTGACAGAACGCAGCCATTTATATATACAATGTAGCAGCCTAAGAGTTTGTGCCCAGGAATAGGGCCTACATAAGATAAACTGACAAATTGAAAGCAAAGAATTTGCATTTTGGCAACTTAGGATAAATGAGTTCCAATGTTCATGCAGGAGTCTTTTACAAAACTGTTCTTCTTGACGTGAATGACTGATTTAAGATAACATCAGTGATCAAACCGCCGAGTTGCAATAAAACATTGGGTAAGCAGATTGCAATGTTGACCTGTTTAGCCCTTTAGCCCTAAGTTTAAGGAAATTTGCTGATAACATCAGAGTGCAACGTTGGTAAAAAAAAAATTAAAAAAATGCCACAAAATAACTGCCAACAGCTCTATTAGCCCCAATACAGAAACATACAAAAGTCGCACATTTTACATTTTTAGCTTTACATTCCGGACAGATGACATGAGGCTATGAGGGAACATGACCTTCTACATGTATAGGCCTACATGCAACTTATTACTTTTTCCCGGTAAGATTCACAAAACATAAATACATACATACATGCATTTGTATATTTTTATCTATGGCATAATTACTACATGCATGCTTCACCAGACTGCCGGGTGTTTACAGTAAATCCAATGCGTCATCGGCTACGCATGCATAATGGAGAACAAGCCACGACACGTACATGTATATATAGCAACAGTCGGCTGCGCCGTGCTACTGGTCGATACGAGAACAGCAGACTTACATTCACTTACCTTACAAGCACACGAATTCACGAATCCTATGTTACGATACTATTGGGACGGGAATTGAGCGCAGACCGCAATGAGTGTTCCCTGGATCGAAAGACCTTGCGCTGAAAACGAAACACGGACACAACTGCAGTGCGTGTCGTCTTCTGCGCCGCTGCCACTTACGGAAACGCAGCACAAGCAGCCGAGGACGCGGATGTTGTCGCCTGTGCGCTGCTCGCCTTGGAGCGGAGCCGACAGCGCTAAGGCTGCGTTACAACCGATGGTGCGTGGGAGGCAAAGGAAGGAATCAAGTCGATTAAGAAGTCAAGATTGTTTATGATAAATTACGATCAGATGTGCTTATGGCGCAAGATTTTCAGAGAAACCCAGTTGATTAAGAAGCCAAGATTGCGTATGCTAAAATATGATCAGATGCGTTGGTAGAGCAAGGTCTTTAGAAATAAGAGAAACATGGTTGATGAAGAAGCCATAATCGCTTATAGGTCTACTACGTTATGCTCAAAGGCATTTGTGGCGTAAGGTTTTTAGAAACGGGAGGAACTTTGATGGCTAACTGGCTATGAGAGGAAGTCACCCCTATATGTGGGCCTCAATGATAGAATAATTAAGCTGTTGTAGCCGCCTCAATTGATCAACAGACCAACGCGCGCACATCCACATCAACCGATCAAGAGACCCACGCAGGCAGAGCTTCATCAACCGATCAACAGACGCACTCGCGCTCTCCTCAATAAACCCATCAACAGACCCACCCGCGTAACGCCCCATCAACTGATCAACGCACCCACGCGCGCACAGCGACATCAACCGATCAACGCACTGACGCGCGCACAGCCACATCAACCGATCAATACACCCACGCGCGCACATCCTCACCAACCGATCAACAGACCCACTCGCGTACAGCCACATCAACTGATCAACGCACTCACGCGCGCACAGCCACATCAACCAATCAATACACCCACGCGCGCACATCCTCACCAACCGATCAACAGACCCACCCGCGTACAGCCGATCAACAGACCCACGCGCGCACATCCGCATCAACCGATCAACAAACCCACGCGCGCACAGTCGCATCAACCGATCAACACACCCACGCGCACACAGCTGCACCAACCGATCAACACAACCAATTATAGGCTAGACAGCGTGTAGGCTACTTTGACGTTCGTCGTCTCTCATTAATGTCCACGAGGTCTCATCTTTCTGAGATCTAGCGGAAGCACGTGTAAGCCTAATAAAGTAATCTGATAGGTCAAATGGTGAAGGTAAATTTAGGCCTACATCAGTAGTCATATTTAGTTCTTTTTACGGGAAGATGTTTATAAATATAAATATATATACATAAATATAAATATATATATATATATATATTGAAAATTCCAAAGATAATGGTGTTGGACCTGATGGTACCCTATCGAATACAGGATTTGATGCACACAACACATGTAGGTCTGATAGCACTCACAATAGACAATCGCTTTTCAGTATGCGTTCTGTAGCCTATGCCTATTCTGATGTAGGCCAGTTCAGATCGGTTTAAAATATAATTAAATTGTAAAGTTTATGTAACGCAAGAAAAATCGCTTACGTTTTCAGTGCTATGTCAATTAAACTGATGTAATGACTACTAATAAGATTTTATATTAGGACGTAAATAGGTCTTCCTGATGTAGGCCTGTGCTTTCGAACGCAGACAAACATGTAGGCTTATACTGTGGATACCAGATATAGGCCTAGGCTAAATAATATATGAAATTTTACCCAACAGTTTAAGTACGGTTTGACAGTTTTAGGGTGAACAGAACTGCAGATGACATTTCTGATTCATTTAGGCACTGAGCTATATTTTGAGAAGAAATGTAGACTACAGCTGTTATCTTTGACATTCGAGGAGAATTGCAAATGGAAATAAATAGCGAATTGAAATTAAAATATCATAATATTATTATTGCTTAAATATGTAAAATTAAATATAGACCACGTTGCGCATAGTCGCACAGGTCTATTGAATATAACTTGCAAATATAGGGCCTACTTTAAAATTTTGTTGTAGGTTTCATAAGAAATCGGTCTCGATACATTTACACGATATACCGGTAGCCCAGGAAACACACCGATCTTAAATTAGATCCCAGTGATATGTCGATAGGGGCCTTTATGTGGTAGTCGCTGGCATGAAGACGACTTCCTTTATTTCCTCTGTCCTCATCGTCACTTTGGCGCGCATAAACCTAATATTCTCATGTAGGCTATGGGTTCCATGAATAAGTCTTATTATAGGCTCATAGCCTTTAACCAACCCAGCGTCGCAGATCCTAGAGACGGTTCGATGGTCGCAGGATTGAATTGCTTACCTGTATAACGAGGCATGCCTCATCTTGAGAGTTAAGCGGAAGCACTTACCTCGTCTTCGATGAGACATCTCCCCGTTATCAGTGTCGTTGGGGGCCATCCACGTATCAGGCCTACGTACGCAGCGAGGGGAGGGGGATTTCGAGATCTGGTCAATTTTGCGTACTGGTGCGTATGGTGGGGGTGTGCGGGTCCCATAAATATGTAGGCCTACGTACGCAAAATTTATATAATTGTGTAATTATGACATTCACAATACGAAATATGAAAATCAGAACTGTAAACCCAATCACAGACTATATTCCTGCTTAATCAATTTTTTGCAGCACTAAATCTGTTTAAAATGCCTGTGTTATTAGTGTTTTATTTCTTCGTAGCAGTTTACAAATTTAAGCTCTTAAATATGATGCTTAACAAAAATAAATAGCCTGGGGTACAATTAATCAATGACTTATCTGTCTTTAGCTATTTAACCTTTGCAATGGGGTGGGGTGGGTAGAGCTCAAATGTACTTGCACATGAGGAGGAGTACACGAAATGTACGCGGTGCAACAGGGGGAGGGGTACGAAAATTCGATTCTTTGCGTACGTAATATATGGATGGGCCCTCAAGTTGCAACAACTAGGCCTACCACTGTCTCAAGGTGGTAATTGACCTTATGGTGGCCTTATAAATATCGGTTGCGTTGGAGAACACGACGAAACTCCGCCACTGTACGTGTTCTGACAGTGCCAGTTCCAAGCCTGGAGAAAGGAGGAGGGTGACACCAAATCATCTTCGTTATGGAACGGTGTCGTCAACAAAATCAACAACCTCCGAGGACACGACGGTCGACCATGTTGGGATGGTTGATTGCTGACGTTATACGCTCGATCGCCTCTGTTCTTACACGTATTAACCATCGCCGACAAACAGATCTTCATTTCTTGCATTCGCCTCTGATACCTGTCCGCTATTCTGGTGTTACTTTTGACTTCTATCTCTCTTTCACAGGCCACATATATCTCCAACCTCTCGCACTCCATGAACATTCGTGATTTGCCGCATCCGGTTCATGCTTGATCTAAAAACTGACTCCACCATTAACACCTCCATTGTCCGATCCAAACATGCTTGAATTGCCGAAGAATAATAGTCTATTATTATGATTCAGGAATTTCAGGTAATAGTTTTTGAGAGCCATTTAGAGCCTTTGCGGTTTCAACACTAGGCTTCAACCTGAGAGCTATCACACTGGACCTATAAATTATTCGCAATGTACAATAAGTAAATACTCCAGACTTCGTAGATATTTATTTATTTATTTTATTTAATATGAACATTTCTATAGCGCCCTTTCAAAATTTCTACTCAGAGGCGCTTCTAAGTTGAAGTCAAATCATCTGTTCGATCGCTCGCTCGTCTTAGGTGTCCCTCAAGGCTCTGTGCTCGGACTGTTGCCGCTCGTGCTCTTCACGACCGACGTTGGTGAACTGACCGCCAGTCTCGGCTTGTCAGCCCATTTCTACGCCGACGAAACGCAGCTCTACACATGGGGCCAGTGGCCACACGTCAACCCTTGGACGTCGGATGGGAGTGGATGCGATCCAAAAGACTGCTTCAAGCCTCCATCTTCTTCGACTTTCTTTGGCCTCCATAGTACTGCTCTGCTCTGGTTCCAATCCTACTTATTTCCAGATCCTTCTTTATTAAAGGATTCCAGCCACAGCTCGCAAACCCTCCCACTTTCTTCAGGTTTCCTCAAGGCTCTGTGCTGGGTCCACTGCTCTTCATCCTGTATAGCACGGTACCATTCAAACATCTAATCTAAAACTCCTTTATTGACCCACCATCTGTATGCTGATTACACACAACTCCTAATATCCTTCTCCACAAGCTCTTTCTCATATCCATCACACAATTGCTCCACGTGACGAACTGTTCACTAATATAATGTCATGTCATCTGCCTTAACCTTTTCAAAACTCATCATCACAGGCCATTCAGGCAAAATCAAGAAAACTCTAAACCCTTCCATACGCCTTCCTACTAACTCTTCATTTCCTACATTCACTTCTGAAACCTCGTCCGCAATTCCGGTGTTACTTTTGACTTCCATCTCTCTTTCACTAGCCATATCTCCATTCTCCACCCCATCGCACTTCTGCTTCATGTACATTCGCGATTTCCGCTGCATCCACCAGTCCATCATGCTCGACTTGAAAACTGCCTCTACCAATAACCATTGCTACCTAGCCTACCTCCATTGTTCACTCAAAGCTCGATTACTGCCATTCCCTTTTTATAAATATAAAAACGCCTAGATGTGATTTGAGGTTACAGATGCTCCACTAATGATGCCACAATTATAATAATATTAAGCAATGAAGTTGAAAGTGAAAAATCCCAAATTCTTCAGAAAAGTTTATTCAACAGATTTCCAAGTGAATTTGTAACAAATGCGAAAGAAATGTTCAGTTTATCATTGAAAGCTAATAATCAACAAAACACAGATCGTTCGTTACCTGTATAAAATCAGAAGCGGAGAAGCAATAACTATGCCGAGATTCACTTTTTAACAATTATAAACAAATTCCATGTTAATAGTCTCCAAATACGATTTAGAAATCTACTGGTACCCACTGTTGCTTGTCACAAACAACTAACCCAGTAACATGCACGAATGTTTGAACTTCAAGAATAACAAGCATGAAATCTTGAAGATGCCCGTTTTCAACTTTAGGTTCAACCGTTTTCCACAGTGAATTGATATGCCCATGCAAAATTCATTGAAAAATTCTTTGCAATAGTAGAGATACCTTAAAGTACCTGATTTCTTCATTACTTGTCTAAAACTTCAAATTTTTCACTGTATTCAAATGTAATTTGTGGCTGTAGTATGTAAGTGCCATTTTAAAGCATTGTTAAAGTTAACCCTTTAACGACCAGTGTTATTGATTATGCCTTATGTTTTACTATGTGCTGGTCATTAAAGAATAAAGGTCACAGGCAACAAAATTTCATCAACATATAAAACTGTTGAGATTGAGATAACTAAAGAAGTTCCCAACTGTGGTCACCTGAAGACACTTACATCCAAATGAATATGTTAACAACCAGAGTAGATAGATAGTTAGCAAGCACCAAGTTCACAGGTGTCAGTTATCAACTCTTGGAAGAGAATTCATCATTTTGTCAGACTTCCATTGGAAGCCCAAATGTTAGAACTAGGAAACAGGGTTAACTTCACTGTGTAGATTAGGTAACTATTGCAATTTCAGCTTGCGCGCGGCAGATTTGACTAACAGACGCATTTTGCCCATTCTCTATGACATTGGCATCATTTAGGCCAGCACAGTATATCTTGCAGGGGCGCAATATAAATGCTCGATTACATTACATTACCATTACAATTTAAGACTGTGAACTGCAAAGCTTTGACAGTGAATTGTCAGTCAAGGATTTCAAACCTGTATGCAGATGTTCAAGACCTGCACAATATCATAAAAGATTTGAGGATTGGATTTTGTTCAGTTCAAGCTCTCTTCAACTGGATTGGATCCAGAGCTTAACGACAGCTTATGACAACAGTGGCCGTTGTCGTCGACAGATATTTACTTGGCATATTACAGCACTTACAGCAATAAGGTTTGATTCGAATCATTCAAGTCAGTGGTCGACTGTGAAAACTCATGATTACTTCTCAGCATAATGATTAGGAAAATGGCAAAAAGATGCAGAAAACACGAATGAAAAAAATTGGCTTTCGGCCTATGATGAGATGAATGATGAGATGAATGATGAGATGAATGATGAGATGAATGATGAGATGAATGATGAGATGAATGATGAGATGAATGATGAGATGAATGATGAGATGAATGATGAGATGAATGATGAGATGAATGATGAGATGAATGATGAGATGAATGATGAGATGAATGATGAGATGAATGATGAGATGAATGATGAGATGAATGATGAGATGAATGATGAGATGAATGATGAGATGAATGATGAGATGAATGATGAGATGAATGATGAGATGAATGATGAGATGAATGATGAGATGAATGATGAGATGAATGATGAGATGAATGATGAAATGAATGATTAAATGAATGACTGCTTGGAAGGTTCAAGAATTCTTGTCTTGTTTTCTAGGCAAAACAATCCCATTCCCTTCACAGCAAACAACTGCAAAGCCCCAATTCTACCCATAATCCTATGGGTGATTAGAACTGGGGAAGTTACTTCAGTGATATTGTCACTAGCTTGCTAGTATCGTGCTTGAAGTATAATGAACGTAGATACCTTGCCTTAGAACCGAGACACATAGCACCTTGCAGATATCTAACCTTATGAGGCACAAGGCAGAATGCAAGCCGGAAAAGAAGAAAGATAATTGTCGAATTCCGTGGAGCTCTATGCTATCAACTTAACGATGGACTTTCTAGAGTCCGCATGAGAATGCAGTTTGTGAGCATTCAGTGTGTCTCAAGATACCAAAACCACTGAAACAAGACTCGCCCAACAAACAAAAACTTACTAATTTTCTGACTAGTTGCGGAGCAGAAATGCAAGCATTCTTTTGCAAGAAGGGCAGAAATTATCATGAGACATCTGTGGTACCATTTAAAGGACATCAGATGCAAGTGGGAGACATAAAGTCGATATCATCACAGTTCGACGGGTGATGGCCAACCAACATCGACGATGGCTCGTTACCATAGAAACCATTCGAATTCGACCTCCGATGATTCTGCGGCAGGCAGTCTGCGCCGTGCTTACTACCAATCACAGCGTGTGGAGGATAGGCGTGATTGCAGTGTTGCGAAGGAAATGATAATCTGGAGTCGGTTCTTCCCATTGCCTGAGCACTTGATCCAGCGTAGAGTGATGGCGATCTGCCCTGACAGTCATCGCGATTTTCTACCTGTTTTCGGCGATGATTACCTACCTGAGTGGGATCTCCTCTTCTGTAACCTATTGTATTTTGTTGACCAGGGGAGGGAAGGCAGACTGCAGATTTTGATGACAGCATGGCTCGCTTTCGATGAGTGCTTGCACCACGAGTTTGTAAACATTGCTCACCAGGTGGAGCTTGCGGCGAAGTGAGCTCATCGAGTACAGAATGTGTCATATCACCGTTAACATTTACATGATGGTTTTCGCTGCATTGATCACTGTAACAGAGCTGTCTGGGAGCAATCGATGCGAGAGTCTCAGGGTCGATTCCTGAGTGCCAGCTGCTGACTGGGCTGTAGACCCCTGCGTGACTGCGAATGGTCCCAGAGCGGTTCTGGAGTGCGGTCGTTCCGAGTCGTATCCGCGAAGCTCTTTGAGACGATAACGTGGGAGAGATTATGAAGCTCTGGTGGTGAAAAGCATCCGGTGGAAGGTTTACCATCAGCGGCGTTCCGCTTCTTATGCCACAACCAACGAGACCAGATGCGTCCTCATACATGTGCTCTCCACAACCTCTTCCTCCCCCTCCACCTCGCATATCATGATCAGGTTCACAACAAAGCATCGACGAACGCTGACGGCCATGTTGCTGATCCTCGGCTGACTGAAGGTGCGAGACCAGAGGCTGACGTGCCGGAGTTGGTGGTAGTGATCGGTAGCTCCTTCTGTTCCTAGAATGTCCTGCTGGCGGTTCCCCACACTGCGAGGATTCCGAGAAGCCTTGGGCAGGGCTCGAGAGTGGAATCTCCAGTTCGTCTGCGCTTGTACCTCTGGTTAGCATGCGTCTTCTGTCTCCCTGGTTGTCCTGAAGGACACTGTTGTACGATGGGGGCGCCTCCCCGAAGATCATCTGCAGCTCCGAAGGGTGGGCGCGGCCACCGACGTCTCGGTTCGACTCGTCTATGTAGCCCATGTTGTCTCGGTTGCGTTCCGGCGGCTGCTGTTCGGACTCTCCGTTGCGAGCGACGTAAGTGCTCAGTGCATCGATGTGGCAAGACACTCCACCTGGGTTGTTGACCGAGAAGACGGTGGATATGTGGGCAGGGGGTCGGGTCGGACGATGTGGCGGTCGGTGACGGACGGGGCAGTTCTTGCGACGGAGGCGGCGTCGACGACGGGCGATGAGAGCAAAGAGCAACAGCAGAAGCAGAGAGAAGCAACAGCCAAAGATAATACCAGCAACGGCACCAGGGCTCAGCTTTTCTGGAAGAAACAAGAAACATAGAAAACACAAGTTAAGCACATGACAGTTAGGACTGATTGAAAGACTAACTGTCAGATTTTCTGACAATCTGACAGATTTTCTGATTAACCAACAGACTGAACGAGTAAATAAATTACTCACAGACTGACTAAACGAGTAAATAAATTACTCACAGACTGACTAAACAAGTAAATAAATGACAGACTTACAAAATAAATGACCTAGACTGAGACTGACTAAATGAGTAAATAAATGACTGACTGACCAAATGACCGATTGAATGATTTTATCACTGACTGACTGACTTACCAGCTGATTAACTAAGGATTGACTAATGGAAAGACTGATTGAGCAACACAAAGATCATCATCTGAGAGGATACCTGAGCAGACCATAGCAGCTTCATCAGATTCATCTGGACAGTCAACCTTGCCATTGCAAATGCTATCAGATGGAAGACATCGGTTTTCATTCAGACAGAGCATAGCTGGCGCTTGACAAAACGTCAACAGAGGAACAACTGGCTCTAAAACAGAAATCAACACACATCTCGGTAGCTTTATTTCATAGGGAATTGTAATTGTAATAATTGTAATAGAACACTTATATAGCGCCACTCGATGTCAGAGGCGCTCACAACTCAGCACATAGCTAATCGGAGAACAGGAAAGTTTTCAGGCGCCTCTGAAAGGCAACAGAGGAGAGGGAGCAGCTCTTCCCAAAGAATGTTGCAACACACAATGACATTTATACTAGAACTGTACCGATACATCGGCAGCACTCATAATCGGCACCGATTATAGAGATATCGGCGGTATCTGATATCGGTAAGATAACCGGTGCTGATATTAAAAAAATTGTTTTTATAATATTATTTACAGTCTCTAAGAGCAAAATTATGACAGCAACATCATTGGGTTTGTGAAGGACAGCATTCCGTTCCGTTCCCATAGCATGTGATTTCAGACCACCCATGCAGTAGGCATTGTATTAGTAGGCCTATTAAACGTGGGAAAGCTGATGTGCAGAGTGAATCTGCTAAATTACCCTGGGCACAGAGATCTCATCTCATCCCAAAGTTGCACATCATAAAAGTAGCCATTATGGGGAGGGAATGATGCCATGTTTGTTAGAAGGCATCCAGTTACATAGATATCTCTTTTCTCAATGAAATTATGGACAAAATAATCAGTAAAATAATCGCCTAGATAATCGGTATTGGCAATGAAATAAACGGCAATAATCGGTATCAGAATGATCGGCAAAAAGTGATATCGGTACAGCTTTAATTTATGCAGGAGAATTTAGCAAGGTAAATTTGACAAACAAAAATCATGTAAAGTACAAGTAGTGAACAGGGGTCCCTAAAGGGATCTAATGATCCTGCTAGCTGGGGACTCCATATTTCAAAGCATTAATGTGGGGTGGGCAGAGGTAAGCAAGCAAGGCGGCAAGAAGTAATAAAGATTAATCTTAATGATTATAACTAAATTAACAACTAAAAAGTGTCTCAGCTAACAAACTGCAAATCGGGAACCCAATGAAGACTGGCTTAACCAAGTCCTTAATGTAAAAAGAAAACAGTAAAAGAACAAAAACAAGTTCTAAATTATTCCATAAGAAGCAGGAATAGGTATCAGGAAGAATACAAGCATATAGTAGGAGACCCGGCAGTAGGTGAATTAAATATAGTTAGCACAAAGCAGATATACACACAAACTGCCTGTGAAGATCGCCAGACTGAGTGATTTATATATATATATACATACAAAGAAGACAACAAATTCATTAAAACTTGAAATTTTATTTACCTGTACAGTTAGTTTCATCGCGGCCATTAGTGCAGTCCCTGATCCCATCACATTTCCTTGAGAGAGAAATGCAAACTCCATTGCCACAGGAAAATTCACAAAGCACAGAATTAAATGCATCAAGCACTGTAGCATAGGTACTGGCAGTCGATAATAAAGTACTTTCTCTTCCAAACGTTGGAGGAAATGTCGCAGGAACTTCAGGTGATCCTGATAACAATAAATCGACAACTCCTATCAAATGACAACACATATTACGTATTAAAGATTCTAAACAACCTTTCTTAAAACTCAGTACAGTTTTGGGTATACTAACTGCACTACATCATTATGTGCATTGTGCTATATTACCTCCTATTGGCTATTGCTTCTTAATAAAAGATGCTGTATCAATGTTTAATGCAATAACAGTTAAGTTCACATACACAGAAAGAAAAGCTCCATGAATTTGCCTCAACAGCACATCACAGGGCATACATTATTACAACTTGACCTCATTTACCCGCATTTAATCTACTGTAACCTAATTTGGTCTTCCAGTTACCAATCTAGGCTTAACAAACTTTTAGTTCTACAAAAAATGGCAGTACCATAGCAGGGGTTCATAGAAGTGAACACACTGACCCCATATTTAAAAAGATCTTCAATTACTAACATTGGATCAACTAAAAATATTTCAAACATTTTTTTACCGTTATGAACATGGTCTTCTTACATCCGTGTTCTCAAACCAGGAATTCCGGCGCTTACTGCCCTATTAGAACCCGGACAAACCTAAGAAAATTTAGTCTTAGATCTTTAGGCCCGTTGTTCTGGAACGCTCTTCTGCTGGAAATGCGTTCTTCTATTACCCCTCATTCATTTAAAAACTTAAAAACAAGTTGCGATCCTTTTTAATAAATGGTAGGTCCTATGGCTGGATGCCCATATCAGATCCCCACAGGGATCAGTAGGTCTATGACAGAGCAGATGGTATCAATCTGGCTTTTGGTCCAACATGCTCCAATAGCTATGTCAGTTAACTGGTTAAGAATTCTTTTTATTTCTGGGAATTGATTGATTTCTCTCAGTGCACCTATAAAAGAAACGATGTTAATACGGCGGTTATATTTTCTGTTTTTAGTTCTGCTACTCGAGCATCCCTTCTAGCGGGATTTCAAATCCCTTTCAGGGCTCCCTTCATAGCCTTTAGTTTAATAATTGATGTTCTTTATTTTTTGCCTTGAGCAAACTGCTTATTGTGACTATAAATAAACAAATTGATTGATTGATTGATTACTCTGGCTGCCAGCCTTTAATGACCAACGTTATTGATTATGTCTTAGACTTTAGTACCCGCTGGTAATTAAAGGGTCAAATCACCAGAATTTGACCTATCTGCTTTGGTCATGATCATCAGCCCATGAGCATTTATGAAAGAGAACCTAACTTAGTTACCTAGGCAACCAGCCAATTGATATTTTATTAAAGAGAAGTTCTTGACCCTTTACCTAGGCAACCAGCCAATTGGTATTTATTAAAGAGAAGTTCTTGACCTGTTACCTTGGCAGCCAGCCAATGGGCATTTATTAAAATAGCATTTCTTGACCTGGTTACCTGGGCAGCCAGCCAATGGGCCTTCATCAGACATGTCGCCACAGTCGTTGAATAGGTCACACAGCCATCCACGCGGAATACAGACAGATGAACTGTGACACAGAAAACTGGTTGATGGGGGGCAAACGACGTTCGATGTCTGAGGTGTAGAACCAGCGGAAGAGTCACCTTAAACAATGTATCAGTTAATCAATTACTTAGGGAAAACTTTGCTTAGGTAAGGTAAGGTTAGGTTCAGATAAAAGCTAAGGTAACTGTACATCCATCACCTTACTAAATAACCTCACACACAAAATCAGTTTGAAAGGAAACTTGTGGTTAAGTCAGACAAGGCAAGGAAAGGAAAGGAAAGGAAAGGAAAGGAAAGGAAAGTGTACATTGATCACTCCGTGGAATAATGTCACATGAACATATGAAAGGAAATTTAGGATAGGTTAAAAGACGGATAAATCATATCAGAGTGCTTGATATTGTTCAGTTTAAGCAGATGAACTATGTTGGAACATAAAAACTAAATTGGAACACTGGAACTAACTAAGTTGGAATACTGGAACTACTAAGATGGACTGCTGGAACACTGGAGATAAGTTAGAACACCAAAACTCTGTTGGAATACTGGCCTCATTGCAAAATATATCAGCCTTGTGTCACTGCACCTTCTGCATTTGGAGTTGCAGTGCATCATGTGTGACAGCAAAATCATGTAATATTAATGTGTTCCTGTTTCAACATCTGAACATTTATGTATTGCCATCCTACTAGTCATCGAAAGTGCTCAACATCATCTGAAATATTCACTGAAATACAGATTGAGTGACTTTCAAGCGGAGACAATATTTACCAACGGTTATGCAGCCTGCTCTCCAGTCTTCATCAGACCCGTCAGGACAATGAGCTGTCTTGTCACACAGTGACATTGTGTCGATACAATGACCACTTGAACAGAGATACTGGCCGGCATCGCACATGAAAGCTCCTAATGGCAACAGATACACATCATTATTATCATCAAGAATGTATCTACATCCTCCTTGCCATGCCATATCACAACCGAACACTCTTCTCGTTATAGCAGCACTTCTGAGTCGGTTTCTTGAGGGGTGCTATATAAATTCTATTAATGATTGAATGAATGAATAAATGAAGAGGATTAGCGGATAAAAATCACAAGCTTAGAATTCTATCATTGTCTGGTTTGATTGGCAGAGCTATTGTGTCAGTATAGCCTATAGAGAAGCATAGAATGTATATACATGTATATTTGCATTTTTATCATCTGGCACCATGCTATATAAAAACAAATAAACACAAATACATACCATGGCATACATACATACGTACATACGTTTATCAGCACATATATATTTATGCATAAATACATATGTAGATGCATCTTATTGTTTATTGGTGTGTATGTATGCATCATTGAGCATATAGCACCTTTTAGAGAGCAAAACGCAGAGATACATGCCTGGTGAGGAAAGCTTAGAGGATCTTCTATTAAGCCTCTATGATCTATGCATCCTGAAATTCAAAACGTCATGCAAAGCAGCTCTGATTTTAATTATTTCTCGGTTGCTTGTTTCAGACGCAGTTTTTAAAGCAATGACATTCACTCGTCGAAACAAATGAGAGACCGACCTTCGTCCGCACATCGACCGGCCTCGATCTGCAGTTGGTCAACGGCAACTTCACAGTTGACGTCATTGCTTTCGGACCGCAGCGAAGCCAACAGAACAATCTAGAATCGACAGCATTCATTCACTATAATGCAGAGAACAATGCACCTGAAAAGAGTACAGCCCATGATCCTTTAAGTACAAGCTCATCGTCTAATGGTTAATGGATCCGTCAGGACAGAAAGTAACCGCAATGAAACGAAATTGTTAAAATTCAAAGAAAATACAATACCGCAGAAGTTTTTGCAGCATTGGACGAAAAAATAAGAAATTCAATACTATGAAACTTTATGCACAAATGTCATATTAAAACATTAACATTGCATATAGATGTTGTATTAAAACAATGCAACAATAACAGTTGTCTTTGAGAAAATTTTAAAGTCTTTTAACAAATAGATTTACAAAGATAACAAATCATTCTCCCCAAAACACAAACACATGTAATGCTTAAATCAATGACCAATTATTAACGAATGCATTCCTTAAAATGTTCATCGACAAAACATGGGATGCTGAGGGAACAGATTGCGATTGTTAGGATATGCCGCCCTATGATACAGCCAAGTGCGTAAGGTTACACTGTTGTATCCGAGTTGTCGACGAGCTTTCTCAGCACATACAACACATACACTTCTACATCATGAAAGCTGCATGGAGAAACGTTACAAGTCTTTTGGAAGCAGGACATAATGACAGGTGGTTTCATGGAACATCTTTAAAACGACATTTCGTGCCTCCTAGTCATTGAAACTGAAGTAAGATAGTGAAATTTCCACTACAATTCAGTCTCTACACTACTTTTCAGAAAAAAACTGGATATACGACAAGATATTTCTCAGATGATCAGTTTGGTCAGTTTCTTTATTAGACTGGATCTGCAGTCAGAGGTCAGAAGAAGATCAGATTTAATAATTTGCGATATTCATCTAGATTCAAATATGAAACAGGCAATAAGGCAATTCGATTGTGAAAGGCGAGTCTAGTCTCAATACTCTGCAACTTTTAGCATGAACTGCAATTCAATGGCTAAAGCAAAGTTAATTAACAACGAATAACATAATAACTCCAAATGAAACATCACGGTGACCACAGGAAGAACTACTCCAAACACTACAGCTAAGTAAACAAACATAAATAATTTTTTATGTGCCGCCGTGGGATGTCACGAAATTAGTTCGGTCGATAACAGATGGCAGACTAATTGAGACAATCTCATTGTAAACTAATGGGTCTCTAATATCGCACAAATCAATAACTCATACCCCAAGAAAATATTCCTGATAACCAAAGTGCTGCCCCCTCATGTCACCTCAGCCCCCTTTCTTCCCCTAATTGCTCTACTGTGCCAAGTTGGGGAAACTTCTCATCATTGCACTTCTCTTGAAGAGAAATATAAATGTGCTACATAAATTGTACAAATATGACTACAATACATGGACGAGGCACAACATCACTCATTGTTTAGGCATGTATTAATATTAGATGACATCAACTTTTGGAAAACAGCATCCCACCTGGAGTGGTCCATCGGCTTCAAACTCGACACTTGCTTGTTTCCAGTTGCTGTCGCCCTGAGCAACCTGACTCCAGATATCCCCACTGAGCACGTCGTCATAGTGATGCAGCATGACGGACAGAAGACAAGCGCTGGGGGCTGGTCGCCCAATGTAGTACCAGAACTGGAGACAGAGCAGGTCGCCCGGTTGAGCAGACACAGCAGGACTAGCCAGCAGAGCCTGGCTGCCGGCAGAGATCGGACCCATGAAACTCACATACAAATAGTAGCCACCTATGGAAGAAGAAGAAGACGAAGAGAATAGCAGTCCCTTAAGTTGGCCACGATGGTGCCAGTGATTTGGAGTGCAAGCAATTTTGTTTTATTATTCTCAGTTGGGATTTTAACCCTCAACGTCTGACAGATAAGCAATTAAGCATGCTAACCCATTCTGTACCACCATGTATGGAAACCATAGCAATTAGAGGCCACATGGAAACCATAACACTACCATGAAAGCAGAAGGCACATTACTTTGAATAATTTTAATTATGCATATTTATTTCTATAATTATGTTACTAAAATGCACGTAATGTACAATTTTGTTATTGCATGATAAATTAAGAAAAATCAGTCACCTCCATTTGAGAGTGGGTCGTTTAAAGAAATTGAGAAGTAGATGCAAATTACAAAGAGCATAGATATTACATAGCGCAATCGTTCACCTACTTCCGTCAGTCGAGGAGTGGTCCCACTTTGGCCCAGACCCTCCCATCACCTGATTCTCCACCCTCCAGACCCTGTCAGCTGCCCAGGTACCGGCACTGTGGCTCAGTCTGGCCATGTTCCGCCAGCCACAAAGGCCCGATTCAAAGTTACAGGCAACGTCCACTAAACACAAGCACAAGGTCAGCTTAGGAAGCTAATCAAACTAAGATGAAGGACAGGTTGGCCGGTTAGTTGCAGTTTAACGACACTGTGTGATAACAAAGATCTTAAGCGTCGCCCTATTCCTTCATCCAGGCTTGGGACAGGCACTGCTGGACAGCAAGCAGTGGAAGAGTTAAGGACGGTAAAAGCTACAGAAAAGTAATTCAAGGTCAGAATAGGGCATATGGAAAGCAATGTCAAGACTAGTTGAAGCACTATTGAAGTACTATTGAAGTACCATTGAAGTACCATTGAAATACTATTAAAGTACTATTGAAGTAGTATTGAAGTACTATTGAAGTACAATTGAAATATCATTGAAGTACTATTGAAGTACTATTGAAGTATCATTGAAGTAACATTGCAGTACTATTGAGGTAAAATTACATACTATATTTTAAGTACAACCCTAACAACTCACAAAGCAGTCTGTATTCATTCACAGCAGAACAGAATGACAATAGCACGATAGGTAACACAAAAGAACAAGGTATATAGCTAGGTAACGCTTTCAGGTGCAATATCAATATAAATATGGATCAATATTAACAATAATTGATGAAGGCATTCATCTAAGTATATATGGTTAATTGTTCAGTAACAATCACTAATCACAAGTCAAGGAAAAATAGGATACGAATTGTGTTCATATTAGCAACATCATATTTGCCAAAAAACACACATGTCTAATAGCAATTAAAAAAGTGCCACAGCTGTATCCAACACAGACCTCTTCAGTAACACTTAAAACCGGCCAAAAAGATGTGCATGAGTAATAATCTGATAACAATCTGGTATTTCTACTAAATCTAATATTTACATTTCAGTGCACATTGCAAATCTGATAACTCGCTGTTAGTCGGTGCAATAATTCACAAATTATATACAGTCGGCGAACAGTCGCGCCTTTGCTTCGGCCGCAAGATCTAAGAAGAAAGACTGAATAATTGCGATGCAACAACATCTCTGATGATCAGCATATTTCCCGAAGGCACAATCACCTCTTACTGATCCACTCAACCATGTTCACCTGATTAAAGACATAGGCCCTCGAGTCAAAGGAAACTGAGCAAACAGCTCACAATGCTGTCGAGCACGACAAAATTAGTGCATAATGGGCAGTCGACGCCTAGCGACCTGGAGGACATGTTCAATGTGCCACCTAGCACCGAAGCACTCACGATTTGGACGAAAGAAGGGTGCAAGAGGATGGTCAGCTGCCAATGGAATTAGCGATGTCCAGTGCTTTAAAGAAAGAGCGGAGACCTGGAATAAGACGAGGAAGAGGAATTTAATTCAAAGGAAAGCAACAATTTCATTAATCTGCAATGCAAATGAGGAATTATCCTGCCCCCAGAAAACACAGACAAACAGTTGCCACTGGTGAATTCCATTTCTGAGGCATTAGCCGAGATGATTGCCTGACACGCTGAACGCCAGACAATGTAGTCTTCTGCAAAGGGCTAGACTTTGATAAATGCGTTCTTTAAGATTGTCTGCAGATTGTTGTGCTAATCAGCAAATGAATGAATGAGAACAATCCCTCGTTTCATTGGCCCTGTCTATCAAAATGAAGATTCCTTCGAAAACACCAAGCCTAGCAATACAGTATCCGCACACTAAGTCACACGATAAAAAAGTGGACATGAGAAGAAGACGGGGTAGGAGCCCTTACATGCTGTTCATGCATTCATACCATACTGTACTGAGTTCAAACTGGAAGAGCAGCCAATTGCACAATCGCCCTGTTCATAGATATCATATATATATATATATATATATTATATATAGATTAAATATGTATAACTTACCTAAGCAAATTCACATTAACGAAATTATTACATAGAATAAGACCAGCTTACTTCCGGAACACCTGCCCTCAGTGATGCTGATATCGTCTAGAGCTGTTCCACTGCCGTTGTTGGAGGACTGTGTGGAAAAGATGATCTGGAGTGGTGCTCTTATTTCAATGTCCACCTCTCCGATGTTCCATCGGTGGGTTCTGGAGACGCTGCTCACGTGGCGGGACCACTCCGGCCTGGAGTAGGCCTGCTCACGGCCGACGTAGACGGAGAGAGTCAGAGAAGGTGTTTTACCATAAATGAAATACCAGAATGAAAGACAGTAGGACATGTTGATGGAAAGGCTCAGCTGGGAACTAACAAGGTACGAGCTGCCCTCCGAGTATATGTAAAAGCCACCTGCAGAGACAACATCATCCATTACAATGATTCCCACAAGAAGAGACTTCTTCAGAGAGAAGCCATATAAAACAAACACATAAAATGATATACTATAACATGAAACACACCTAGAGAATATTCTGTGTGTCTGTCTGTCTGGCTATGCGTTTGCACAGTTTTAGAGCTATTGACTAGCCATTGGCTCGGGGAACACCTGGGACACCCAGTATAGGGGTTCGTGAACCCGGTGGCCGCCATCTTTCTGGTCTCCAGGGCCAAAGACCTCTCTCAAGAGTCCAACAACTACCCCAAGAAAAATAAAAGGAAAGTTTCCCTCTCAGTCGCCAGGAGTCACTACTGTACTCACAGGTTCCGAGGTACTACACTTGGCAAACCAACAAAACCTGGCAAAGACGAAAGACAGGCACACCTGTGGAAGAATATCCAGGGGTCAAGTCCATTCCCATTCTCCATATTTCTTAACCCAGGCACCTCTTACATAGATAGAAATTCAGGTAGGTGCATTAATGCTCAAGAAAATTTGTACATCGCAACATTTGTACACAGTAATAAACACTCAAAGAAGAATACTCATACATTTGCACACACACCCACCCACCCACACACACCCACACACACACACACACACACACACACACACACACACACACACACACAAACATACACACACACATATACAAGCTGGCACTTCAAATGTACACAAGCATAGGATATCTTCCCTCCGACTTGTCTTCCATGGTCATACCAAGTGCAACTCGGCAAAAGGCTGCTCCGATCTTCGATCAGTATCGTAAAGTAAAAGTATGTTGTTCCCAGTACACGTCTCGTCATTGTTGTCAACTGGCAGTCATTTTATGCTGCCATCTGGAACTCTCTACTCCTCAAGTTTGCAACTGTCTCAGCCATACTGTCCTTGGCTCTAAGCCGAAAATCTACCTCATCCAGTCTGTCTATGGTTCTTAATGGTTGCCTGGCTTCAATGTGCACTCCTGAACTTCGTAGGCTGGGCTTTATCAAATTACAATTGTATCATATCATATATATAGCTCAATATATTATTTGGTTCAAGTATTATGTTCATGCATATAATATGTATCAACAATATATATCTACATATATAATATGTATCTACAATATATATCTACATATATAATATGCATCAACAATATATATCTACATATATAATATGTATCTACAATATATATCTACATATATAATATGTATCTACAATATATATCTACATATATAATATGTATCAACAATATATATCCACATATATAATATGTATCAACAATATATATCTACATATATAATATGTATCTTAAATTATTATTTGAACCAAAGAATGTTTCACAGTGACAAATTTGTACAAAGGAATAGTTCATTACTTTGAATTTCTAAAAAAAACATTTGCATAAATCATAATCAGAAGTTTTGTTAAATACAACTATGGCAAGGGAACAATAACTAAGGCATGGGAACAATAACTAAGGCATGGGAACCCTAACCAAGGCATGGGAATAAAAACTAAGGTATGAGAACAATAACTAAGGTATGAGAACAATAACTAAGGCATGGGAACAATAACTAAGGCATGGGAACAACAGCTAAGGCATGGGAACCATAACTGAGGCATGGGAACAATAACTAAGGTATGAGAACAATAACTAAGGTATGAGAACAATAACTAAGGTATGAGACCAATAACTAAGGCATGGGAACCCTAACCAAGGCATGGGAACAATAACTAAGGCATCGGAACAATAACCTAAGGTATGAGAACAATAACTGAGGCATGGGAACAATAACTATGGTATGAGAACAATAACTAAGGCATGGGAACCCTAACCAAGGCATGGGAATAATAACTAAGGTATGAGAACAATAACTAAGGTATGAGAACAATAACTAAGGCATGGGAACAATAACTAAGGCATGGGAACAACAGCTAAGGCATGGGAACCCTAACCAAGGCATGGGAACAATAACTAAGGCATCGGAACAATAACTAAGGTATGAGAACAATAACTGAGGCATGGGAACAATAACTACGGTATGAGAACAATAACTAAGGCATGGGAACAACAGCTAAGGCATGGGAACCATAACTGAGGTATGGGAACAATAACTAAGGCATGGGAACAACAGCTTATGCATGGGAAACAAAGCTCAGACATGGGAACCATAACTGAGGCATGGGAACAATAACTAAGGCATGGGAACAATTACTAAAGTATGAGAACAATAACTAAGGTATGAGAACAATAACTAAGGCATGGGAACAATAACTAAGGCATGGGAACAACAGCTAAGGCATGGGAACCATTACTGAGGCATGAGAACAATAACTAAAGCATGGGAACAATTACTAAGGCATGGGAACAATTACTAAAGTATGAGAACAATAACTAAGGTATGAGAACAATAACTAAGGCATGGGAACAATAACCAAGGCATGGGAACCACAGCTAAGGCATGGGAAACAAAGCTAAGACATGGTAAGAATAATTGAGGCATGGGAACAACAACTAAGGTGTGAGAACAATAACTAAGACATGGGAACCCTAACTAAGGCATGGGAACAATAACTAAGGCATCGGAACAATAACCTAAGGTATGAGAACAATAACTGAGGCATGGGAACAATAACTATGGTATGAGAACAATAACTAAGGCATGGGAACCCTAACCAAGGCATGGGAATAATAACTAAGGTATGAGAACAATAACTAAGGTATGAGAACAATAACTAAGGCATGGGAACAATAACTAAGGCATGGGAACAACAGCTAAGGCATGGGAACCCTAACCAAGGCATGGGAACAATAACTAAGGCATCGGAACAATAACTAAGGTATGAGAACAATAACTGAGGCATGGGAACAATAACTACGGTATGAGAACAATAACTAAGGCATGGGAACAACAGCTAAGGCATGGGAACCATAACTGAGGTATGAGAACAATAACTAAGGCATGGGAACAACAGCTTAGGCATGGGAAACAAAGCTCAGACATGGGAACCATAACTGAGGCATGGGAACAATAACTAAGGCATGGGAACAATTACTAAAGTATGAGAACAATAACTAAGGTATGAGAACAATAACTAAGGCAAGGGAACAATAACTAAGGCATGGGAACAACAGCTAAGGCATGGGAACCATAACTGAGGCATGAGAACAATAACTAAAGCATGGGAACAATAACCAAGGCATGGGAACCACAGCTAAGGCATGGGAAACAAAGCTAAGACATGGGAAGAATAATTGAGGCATGGGAACAACAACTAAGGTGTGAGAACAATAACTAAGACATGGGAACCCTAACTAAGGCATGGGAACAATAACGAAGGCATCGGAACAATAACTAAGGTATGAGAACAATAACTGAGGCATGGGAACAATAACTACGGTATGAGAACAATAACTAAGGCATGGGAACAACAGCTAAGGCATGGGAACCATAACTGAGGTATGGGAACAATAACTAAGGCATGGGAACAACAGCTTATTCTTGGAAAACAAAGCTCAGACATGGGAACCATAACTGAGGCATGGGAACAATAACTAAGGCATGGGAACAATTACTAAAGTATGAGAACAATAACTAAGGTATGAGAACAATAACTAAGGCATGGGAACAATAACTAAGGCATGGGAACAACAGCTAAGGCATGGGAACCATTACTGAGGCATGAGAACAAAAACTAAAGCATGGGAACAATTACTAAGGCATGGGAACAATTACTAAAGTATGAGAACAATAACTAAGGTATGAGAACAATAACTAAGGCATGGGAACAATAACCAAGGCATGGGAACCACAGCTAAGGCATGGGAAACAAAGCTAAGACATGGGAAGAATAATTGAGGCATGGGAACAACAACTAAGGTGTGAGAACAATAACTAAGACATGGGAACCCTAACTAAGGCATGGGAACAATAACTAAGGCATCGGAACAATAACCTAAGGTATGAGAACAATAACTGAGGCATGGGAACAATAACTATGGTATGAGAACAATAACTAAGGCATGGGAACCCTAACCAAGGCATGGGAATAATAACTAAGGTATGAGAACAATAACTAAGGTATGAGAACAATAACTAAGGCATGGGAACAATAACTAAGGCATGGGAACAACAGCTAAGGCATGGGAACCCTAACCAAGGCATGGGAACAATAACTAAGGCATCGGAACAATAACTAAGGTATGAGAACAATAACTGAGGCATGGGAACAATAACTACGGTATGAGAACAATAACTAAGGCATGGGAACAACAGCTAAGGCATGGGAACCATAACTGAGGTATGGGAACAATAACTAAGGCATGGGAACAACAGCTTAGGCATGGGAAACAAAGCTCAGACATGGGAACCATAACTGAGGCATGGGAACAATAACTAAGGCATGGGAACAATTACTAAAGTATGAGAACAATAACTAAGGTATGAGAACAATAACTAAGGCAAGGGAACAATAACTAAGGCATGGGAACAACAGCTAAGGCATGGGAACCATAACTGAGGCATGAGAACAATAACTAAAGCATGGGAACCATTACTAAGGCATGGGAACAATTACTAAAGTATGAGAACAATAACTAAGGTATGAGAACAATAACTAAGGCATGGGAACAATAACCAAGGCATGGGAACCACAGCTAAGGCATGGGAAACAAAGCTAAGACATGGGAAGAATAATTGAGGCATGGGAACAACAACTAAGGTGTGAGAACAATAACTAAGACATGGGAACCCTAACTAAGGCATGGGAACAATAACTAAGGCATGGGAACAATAGCTAAGGCATGAGAACCATAACTAAGACATGGGAACAATAACTAAGGTATGAGAACAATAACTAAGGTATGAGAACAATAACTAAGGTGTGAGAACAATAACTAAGGCATGGGAACAATAACTAAGGCATGAGAGCCCTATCTAAGGCATGGGAACAATAGCTAAGGCATGAGAACCATAGCTAAGACATGGGAACAATAACTAAGGTATGAGAACAATAACTAAGGTATGAGAACAAAAACTAAGGTATGAGCACAATAACTAAGGTATGAGAACAATAAATAAGGTATGAGAAAAATAACTAAGACATGGGAACCATAACTAAGGCATGGGAACAATAACTAAGGCATGGGAACAATAACTAAGGCATGGGAACAATAACTAAGGCATGGAAAAAATAACTAAGGTATGAGAACAATAACTAAGGCATGGGAACAATAACTAAGGCATGGGAAAAATAACTAAGGTATGAGAACAATAACTGCTGCATGGGAACAATAAATAAGGTATGAGAACCATAACTAAGACATGGGAACCACAACTAACGCATGGGAACAATAACTAAGGCATGGGAACAATAACTAAGGTATAAGAACAATAAATAAGGTATGAGAAAAATAACTAAGACATGGGAACCATAACAAACGCATGGGAACAATAACTACAGCATGGAAACAGTAACTAACGCATGGGAACAATAACTAAGGCATGGGAACAATAACTAAGGCATGGGAACAATAACTAAGGCATGGGAACAATAACTAAGGCATGGGAACAAATCACCTTGTCAAGAACTCAATGAACGAGGCAGAAGGCTAGTAAAGTGGACTCTGTTGGTCCCTACCAATGGATTTGTATGCAGCACTAGAAGACCGGTGTTGGGAAAGGATTTGGGTCACTGGTCCAATAGAGTGACCTAGTCAACCGCTACGAACCACTCAGTCAGAGTAAACCAGTGAACTAAGTATACACGATGGGTAGGTATATTCTCCAAGCATTAAATTTAGTGATCGAATGACAGTGCCTAGTCATCCATTGAGGGTCTCGCTCGCCTCTCCTAGAAGTTCCGACTCCCTTTAAAGAAACATAAAGAATGATTTATCGAGACAACAGGGAGGGAACGGCACCACGGATCTGAAACCTTTCCCGGATAGGGTCATATTGAGCAGGATTTTGACAGTAATGGATGAGTAATCCCAAGCCAAGCAGTGAGCATCCTCCTTGTTCTGAAGAATGAAGAGCAGTCCTATGCCCTCAATAACCAGTGATGCAACGAACCGAAATTCTCTGATAAAATACGAGGACATCGTTTGAAAGTACAGTTAGTGTAGGATACTAGGAAAAACATTTATGGAAAGATCTCTAAAAAAGAACATCTCTCAAAAGGAAACATTTTATTAACACAGCATCTGAAGGAAAAACAATTTCTCAAAATCAAGAAAACCACCCGTATTTCCACAACGAACAAGTGAAAACTATAAAATTAACACAAATAACAGCAAACATAGTCATTTCAACAATGAGACAAAGCTGCTTAAAGGTTAAGTTACATTGTTAACGAACATTAAATAACACATAGCAACATGTGAAACATACCGTTTGAATATAATTTGCAATGATAATCATGATGCTTTGGCCTGTTGTTCAAGCTTTCAAATGGAAGGAGATCTATGTTCAGTCTAATCATAATCATATAATCATAGTCATGACAAAACTAATAGCTTTAACTTCTAATAGGAACCAGCTCAGCAATATGCTTTCATCCTATCTTAAATAACCCGTAGATCATTTAGACGACCATGTACCGGATGCTTATAAGACATTCAAGATCCATATAAACAAGTCCCCCTATAACGTATACAACTTCTTACAAGTCTCTTCCAATAGGCTGTAAACTGCTCTTCGTGATTCCTATATTTGGCAACAAGATAGTTGAAACAGAAACCGTGTCATATATTACATACAGTTTCTGCTGATATCGTGTTTAGCCAGGACTTCATTAACTGGTGCCTAAAGCATCATTTAATGAGCTGAATAATAATAATAATAATAGACCTAATAATAATCATAATGCAGTGAAGGACTGGAGTTCATCTCAGAGTTGGGTAGTCGAACGAGTGCTGCAACCCACGATCTAATGGAGACGTCATTTCTGTTCCAACGCATCTCAGTTGTTCTTCAGCGTGGAAACGCAGTCTGCCTCTTCGGGACATTGCCAACACTCACTTAGCTCATCATGGGCGATATATATATATAATAATCATAATAATAATAATAATAATAATAATAATAATAATAATAATAATAATAACAACGCCGATTTATAAGGCGGTGTAAACGCGGCCCTAACCACTACAAGGGCGCCATACAACCTACCTAGAACGAAAGTCAGCAGCCAGGCAAACAGAAACACTTTCAATTTAGTTTTAATTGAGTTTACTGAGTCGGCCAATCTGACAGTAGGTGGGAGACCGTTCTAACCCTAGCCCTAAATGGGTGATTTTACAAACTGCCTGAAATCTAAAAATCAGGCATTTTAAAAAATCCCTGTTTCACACATTGCCTGTAACATATACACCGTCGTATACGATTTCATGGATAAGGTAAGATAACTAACCCTTAGGAAAAAATTACATGCAATAATATATATTATGCTGCACCATTGACTTGCGTGTAAGCTGTGTTATTTATGATATTACAATACGCAAGATAATGGCATATAGATCTGAATCGCGTTAAATGCTTTACAAACGGCTGTATCTGATTGCAAAATACATGAGGCGGATGAATGCTAAATATTGTAACAGAGGAAGGAAGACAGTCATTACTCGTTCATTTCATTTCGTCCGGATAATAATTGGATCTCATCTGAACTCGTCGAACAGCAGAATATCTTGGAAGGAAGCGTCTACCGATCTCCAGCAAATACTGGAAGACGGAAAGATGAGTAGAGATAATAGGACAAAAAGACAGAGTCTGGACAAGACGGCCGAGGGACAAAAAGACAGGGGGCAATAAAGGATGGTGGGAGAACAAATGGCTGGACAACAGAGGGAACTGTAGGTGGTAAAGATTGAAAAATGTGGGAAACAGCCGATTAAAAAATCATAGGGTAGGAAGAAAGACCGCAAGGAACGGAGAATTAAAGAAGATGAAAGCTGGCTTAAATCAGAGGCACATAGGGACTGCGGGATTAAGGATATAGGAAAACCAATGAGAAGCGCAAAGCCAGTGGGACATGGTGGATGACTTCGGTAATTAAACTAGTGCATATTCATTCAGCTTTCATAACTTAAGGGTGATGTCACTTGTTGGGTATGGGGACAAAGGCTGGAGGTCAGCCTTTCCAGATGTTCACGGTGTAATCAAGAACTGTGAGAAGGAAGACTAAAGTATGAAGTGCCTTGTAATGTAATCCAACGTGACCCAAAGATTCTCAGAAACCAGTAAAATGATCTGCATTCACTTGAGGAGGAGGAAACCTTTTAGATTGACTGGAAAATGGGGAAAAGGCTGTAGCTGAACACGCGCGCGCGCCCACACACACACACACACACACACACACACACACACACACACACACACACACACACACACACACACACACACACACACACACACACACACACACACACACACACACACACACACACACACACACACACACACACACACACACACACACACACACACACACACACACACACACACACACACACACACACACACACACACACACACACACACACACACACACACACACACACACACACACACACACACACACACACACACACACACACACACCATCGTACTAAGCTTCTCCTTCTGCCAAACTCCCCAATCAATTTAATATTTTGAATTAAATCCTATGCCATTCTTACTCACACAATAATCCAATCTAATATATACTTGAATCCGCTCTCTCTAATCGAATAAAATCGAATGTTGTATTTGGGGAAAAACTGAAAAAGAATCTAAAAATAAAAGTAACCAATAAGTTGTGCTAGATATCGCACTCACTGGTGCCATTAGTGTGATCACCAGATGGTCCATTCAATCCTTTAGAGACTGATGATCGAGTCCAGCCTTCATGATTGAAATCACAATATCCACCTCCAACACTGCAACAAAACATATTGCATGTACTTACTTAGAGTCTTGGATGTTTACAAAACTTGACTCATTATAAGTTATGACAACAAAAGAATCTAACCCTAATAATAAGATGTTTAAAGATAATGGATGTAATTTTAAAGTTAGGGAAAATTAAGAGGCTATCTAAGAAAGTAATACAACAGATTTATTTATACAGTTGGAAGACAGAAATGAAACGACTGCTGGTAGCGCCGGCTCGGCTTCACATTTTTGTGTGACCTTGCGCGCGTTACAAATTTAATGAATAAATAATAAATAAATAATTTTGTTAAAATGTAACTATACAGTGGAAAGTGTTCTTTCTGTCCAAATAAAGGCCCATGAACAGAACACAATGCGAAAAGTTTTACAAAATGTTCTCATGTGAATTTACATGCCAAAGTGACAATTTTAAGCACACACTTTACGTTAGATTCCGGTATTTGGAGTTTTGGACATTTCTACTTTTGAATTGAATAATTTGCCGACATAACAACCGCCCTTTGCATCATCTGAAGTCTGTGCTAATTTTAATATGCAAGTCATATAAACCATGCGTGACATTAAGGATGATAGCGACTATGCCTTGACAACAACAGCAGCAGCAACAACTACTGTAACTGATCAAAATGACGATAACTATGAGGATGACAGTGAGGATGATGAAACTGAAGGCAAAGAATATGACGATAATATTGAAACACACAGAGAGAGAAATACGCTCCTTACCTGGCATCAGAAAAATCACAAGCCAGAATGTTCTGCCCTGAAATAAAAAAATCTATTATAAAAGGCAGAATATCTTTAGCAGCCAATCAGTAGAAAAAAGATACCCAAGTACGCATTAGGGATATTCCTAAATGAAGTTTCATCATGCACACACACCTACACACAAATACACACAAATTAAAATAATAGACATTTTCATCCATACCTATACACATACCTATGCACATACCTATGCACATACCTATACACATACCTATGCACATACCTATGCACATACCTACACACATACCTATACACATACCTATACACATACCTATACACATACCTACACACATACCTATACACATACCTATACACATACCTATACACATACCTACACACATACCTACACACATACCTATACACATACCTATACACATACCTATACACATACCTGCATGCATATACACATATGTATACATATATCAATAAATACATCAATAAATACATGCACAAAAATGTGTGCATACATAGTTATAGAATAGTATTACTCTACGAATTAACACAAATTCTAATATCTCACAAATTTAATAAATCTTAAAACTGACAGTGAATTTTATTATTTGGTTACTTTTTAACCTTGTAGGCAAATGAATTTATTTTAATGTCATAGCCACAGGCAAGCAATCAACCAGCAACATAGAGCATTTATAACCATGTGAGTGCTAATTTCGTGATGAGTACCGGGTACTGAATATCACGAATGAGTAGTACCGAGCAATGCCGAATACTGCGACACTCGGCCGAGTCGAGTATCCTTTCGGTTAAATCCTAGATTCTATCGTAGCTGGGGTGTCTGACTGTGAGAGTCAGTTAGCATAACGAGAAACCACCTGCGCCTCAGCTCCGTCCTAACCAGTAACTGGCTTGGAACAAACATTCGTCAAGCAGTCAACGTATAAAAGGCCCAACAATAATTATGGCCAAAGTATTTATTTTTAAACTTTTTAAAATTAGCCCAAATTCGTGAATGTTCCCAAGTTTTTACACAAAAATCATGAATTCTCTAACTATCTATAATGTATGCAAATCATATTTTTATATATATGAATGTGCATATATATATATACACATTAATTACAAACATAAATATGTATATGAACAGAGTGAAATATATATAATATATATTCATTTGCATATATACTAAAGATACACAATGTTACACAGGCACATATACAATACATATATAACACATACATGCATGCATATATACATATACACATGTACAATACATACATACATACTTAAATTAAAAAAGACGCACCTGTCTGTAGATACATCTTGATTTAGAAAATTCACACAGGTGCCAAAACCTGGTAGTCTAGCAGATCCTGATAGGTGTTACTTAAGAGGGCTATTAAAGCTGTTTCCTGAACTGCACTGGCAGAACAGTAGAAGCATGTATATTTAATGGAAGACTGTTAGAGAAGTATGGTTTAGATAATGATGCATGAGAAAGTGGGATGTGTTAGTATACTCCTATGGGAGAACAGGACACAGGAATATATACACCGTGTCTAAAAAAACATGCAAAATTGTTTTTGTCAGTTCTTCTTCAAATTTCTATCAATTTTAATACCTTTCGGTAGGTAGACGGCATAATAGCTGAAGTTTTATGCTGTATATAAATGTTCCACCTCACCTGACTCACATTACCGCACTACCTTGTTAAACACAGATGTGACAATTTTTGTGTAACGCTTAAATTTTATCACTTACAACAAACTGAATTAGCACATAGTAAACTAAAATATGGTTTACTTAGCAGAGTTTTTAATTGCTACGACAGATTTGCTTAAGAGTGTAAGAATCGGTGCTCGAAATGTGTCCTGCTTACACCGACAAAAGCGCTTTGGAGGCGACGCCACTGGCCGATAGCAGCATCAACGATCGACTGGTCAAGGCGCGCACACTCGTCAATCAGACGCGTTTTGAGCTTGTCGACGTTGGCTATTCTGGAGCGGTAAACCTTCTCCTGCAGCACACTCCATATGCTATATTCGACTGGGCTAAGATCCGGCGAATTCGGCGGCCACGCTGTTTGAGGGATAAGTCGGGCGTCTCATGATCCAGGAAAGATACGGTGTCGCGTGCTCGATGCGCAGGGGAGCCATCCTGTTGAAAGACAAAAAACTCGCCCTGGGATACCCGGCGTATGTCTTGCCGCAACTTCTGGGCAAGAAGTTTGTCGCGATAGTATGCCCATTCACATTGACACCCGGCTCGACGAATGGAGTGCAGTGAAGCCATTGCAAGTAATAAAATTTAAGCGTTATACAAGAAATTGGTACATCTGTGTTTAACAAGGTAGTGTGGTAATGTGAGTCAGATGAGGTGGAAAATTTACATATGGCATAAAATTTCAGCCATTTTGCCAACTACTTACAAAAATTTATTAAAATTGGTGGAAATTTGACAAAGTTCTTACAAAAACAATTTTGCTTGGTTTATTTTGAGACACAGTGTATTTCATGAAACATATACACACAACATGAACATTTCACATACCTGCACAATGCACATACACACGTCTGTATACTCGTATGGCACTACAGGACCTATGAATATGCAGTATGTACATAACACACTTATGCAAATACATATTATTTACTAAACTAACTTAACACACAAATACACACACACATACACACACACACACACACATACACACACACCAACACCTACAAACAGACTGACAGTCAGTTCATTGTCATCATCATCCACCTTCTAGAAACAGTTGCCATGCAGCACGGATGGATAAAATGACAGCAGCCACATGAGAGCAAAACTCAAAGACACCCAGAAGAGCCATCTGCTCTCAGGAAGTATTCACTCCAGTTCTTATTGAGAGTGAAAGATGAACGGATTCCAGCCTCAGAAGACTCGTATTATGACCAGAGTAAACAAACATACATTAAATAGTAACGTCCAGTGAACAGACTGGATACTACGATCTTCCTCCGCTTGGTCTGGGTAGGGGGGTGTGTCTCTGAGTAGGAAACTGGAAGGGGCACTAAGTAAATTCGGATTGATAGATTGATTGTTGATTGAAAATAAAACTCAAACAAATATAAACTTCAGCATGTTAGCATCTGCGAATCATGTTTCCATACAAACACACACACACACACATATATATTGTATATATAAATACACACACGTATATTTATAATATGGCTACATTTGTAAAGCTTTATTGGGGTGCAAAGCGCCTCTAGGTTAAGAGAATGTAGTGCACAGTAATTTTCTAGTCAGCGCGTTTTCTAAAGCATGTGATCAACCCCGAATAAGTTCCGATAATGTTTTGAGAGCATTCCTTTGAAGACCATTGTCCATCTTTTAAAGAAGCCTTTGTCAGTCACCATTAACTGAAGACTTCCCCTCTTCCTCTTTGCCCACCGTTCAGTTGCTTGGCTGACGTGTGTGCTTCACAGCATCAACTTCAACTGTATTTCATTGCAATGTATTGTGTACCCATACCTTTGACAGACTCTTACAGCGTCCATACAATGTCCTGTCACAATATTATTACAATTGAAATTATTCACAGAATTTGATATCTACAAAGCGTTTCTTCCACTGAATTAGTTCTTTCTTAATTTTCCCGGTAGTTTCCGTCTCTCCGAGATATATTATCCAGCACCACTGGATCTACTCCTAGATCTGGAGCATGGTGGGGTATGTGGGGAGGCAGGCGCTGGTTCTCCGCTGGCTGCTATTGCTACGGCTGGTGCTTCTTCTTTTAATTGAGAGCTGCTTATTCGATGCCAATCGGATGAACCCGACGTATCTTCATCCGAGGTATCTTCATCCGACGTATCTTCATTCGACGTATCTTCATCCGACGACGTATATCTTCATTCCAAGTATCGACGCACCCAACCACCAACACATAATTCACCGGTTCATAATTGGAGTTTTTCTGCCGTTAAGGATCTTCTTTCTACTTCTCTCCCTCCCTCTCTGTCTTGCTCCGTGTCTCCATCTCTCCCTCCTTCTCTCTCTCTCTCTGTGACTATGTGTCTCTGTATGTCTGTCAGCCTGTACCTATGTCTGTTGCTATTTCTCTCGTTTTGTCTTTTGTTTGATTTAATTATACGCAACGTTGGTCGACGTGTAGCGTCGTCACTGGAATTGCCTACAGGAAAAGGGGTAGAGGGCCCTGGAGGAAGTAGCCTGGAAGGAATGAAGGCCGACGAAGGGAGGGCACTGTGAGGTCATTTCACAGAGTAGGGAATTAGAGAGAACAAAATGGAAAGACACTGAACGAATATGAAACAGGGAAATTGTAATTGTAATCTGACATATATAAAGCATCCCTTCTAGAATAAAACCATCACTTTACCAAACATTTTTACATTGACAATTATTGAGTTAGTAGGGTTAGGTCGTGTGTCCATTATCCTGTTGGCACTGATCCATGGCACCTTATGGACCATTAGAATTACCTCATATCAAACAATGAACTGGCTGGGTGAGATCTAGCATATTACAAGAAGAAAAGTAGGACACTCCCTTGAGCAAGCCTGAAGAGCAGCCACGGTATGAAGTGTTAGCGACTTCATTTTCTTACCCTCCGCATATATGAGGGAGGGCGGCCAATACTCTGGTTCGCCTTCTCATCTTCACATCCTCAGTGTACGCCAGTGTACTATCATACCTGTGTTGGGTAGTTGGACCATCTGAAGAAGAAAGCTCGACACATTATTTGTAATGCCCTGACTGTCCTGCAGGATCTGCACGCTAACCACAACCCTAGCCACGGTCGAGCATATTACAATATGGTTAGAAATATAATCTATGAACGCGCATAATCTTCCAGACCACACAACTAATTAATAATTATTGATACAATTTTACTTTGATTAACTCTACTATTGCAGGCGATCGCCATATCAATTGAAGCTTTGTGCAACTCATGACGCCATTTACCTTGGGGAGGTGTTGCCGTTAAGCTAAAGCTGGGATTTGGCCTGTGCGTGCACCATCCAGGTTATTATAGACCTATCTATGACTGAGCATTGGCTTCTATTCCATGGAGGTGACATTAAGCCAGTGATTAAAATTGCTCATCCAGCGGTGCGTGATCCATAAATCCTCACAATTGTATTATATAAGCCTATCTGGCGAATCTATAATAATCGATAGAGTGCAATGTGTCTAAGCGTAAAATGTGTAAAGCAAAGTGTGTAATGTTATGGTTGATAATCATAACAGAAACTTCTTCAGGTGAGAGATATCCAGGGTCCGATTTGTCAAAAAAGAAGCAGGGGGTCGGAAATCTGAAAATGTTCTAAATTAGTGATTTTTTTTATTCACCATATATGTAGGCATAAGAGATCTTAATCTGAAGCTAGTTCGGTCCTTGCACTCTAAATGGAGTGGTGTCAATTCAAACGGGCGACTGCATCACATTAGAATTTTCGAAGCCATATAAATAAGTGCGCGCTCTGTCTCTGTCCCTGTATCTCTCTGTCTCTGTCCCTGTATCTGTCTGTCTGTCTCTCTCTCTCTCTCTGATGCACCCTATAAGGGTCGCTTGTTGTTCCCGTGAACAGACAAAGCTTAGACATGCCTTTTCTGACCAGAATTTGTAACTCCAAACTCAGTTACCAAGTCAAATTAAAGTCCAGGTTCATAATTAATCTGTCCTAGATCAAGGAATACAGCGCGGGCAGCAAATGCAATCCTGCACTACACCGTCGGTAAAGAACTTCAGAGGTCAAGCCGACCCCTGGGAGTCGGCCAGAGGCTGAAGCTTGGGGGTCAAAGAGAGAAGCATGGGGTTCAACTCCCTTGACACTGCGGATATCATAATACAGGTTGAGCATCTCAAATCCAGCGTTATTGGACTGAATTTAACCACTTGTCTCAGTCATGCGCTAACCATGCTCACTTTGCTCAGCATGGCTTAACTTCAGTGTGCTTGCCAGAGTAATATTCATGACACCTTGTAGCCACAATGGAAAACCCTCAAGTGCCCCACAAGTTCAGCACCCTTTCCCTGTTTCATATTAATTCAACTTCCTTCCATTCTATTCCTTCCCATATCCAACTTTATGTAATGACCTCATAGTGTCCTTCCTTAATTTGAATATTATTATTCTACAAATTAAAAAAATTCTAATATCTCACAAATTTAATCAATCTTAAAACTGTCTGAAAACTGAGAGGCCCCTCTTTCAAAATAGAAGAGTGATGTTGGGAGATATCATTTTTATCAGCGAGTGCTAATAATAATAATAATAATAATAACAACAATAATAATAATAATAATCACTTTAATGCAACAGCGTTCAAAGGCTCTTTCACCATTTGTGAGATCGACGAGTAGGGTCATTCCAGACTACATTTTCTTATTCCTATTAATTTTCTAGTCCCTGAGGAATCATGTATACCTCGGGGCATAATAATAATAATAATAATAATAATAATAACAATAATAATGAAGGAAGTGCATTGAAAGAGAGACCCAATGGTCAATTAACAATGATTCTGTGTGGTTCCTAAAATTCCTGGACTGGTGAAGCTGGTCAAGGGAATTGGAAAAGTTTACAATCACAGACACTTGTCAACAGCGCTTAGAAATGGTGTGTAGGGCGAAGTGCAACATTTGTGGGCAAAGAAAAGCAATGAGCATCATCAGTCATGCATCCCAAAGGATCTCAGTCATGCATCAGTTCAGTAGTCTACTCGTCTCTTCACTCATAAATATTCACGACCTCTTCACACTAAGACTTCTTCGCTTCTTTTAATTCTCTCTCTCTCTCTCTCTTTCTTGGTCTGGCTGAACTTCTGCTTACTCTGACCTTACTCTGTCTGTCTCTCTTCTGTCTCTCTCTCTCATTCACAGTACATGTACTTTCTTCATTTGCATATTTATATCATCAAAGATCTCCTAGGTTATCTCTGCTCATAACATTTTTGTCACTGTCACTGTATGCCCCAGAGAATTGGATCATACATGGGAGAGAGACTTTCAGCTTTTCTAAATCCACAAGATTGAAATGCATATAATATATCAGTCTGTCTATTCCTGGTTAATACTCTTTCTTCCGATGACAATCCAAGCAACGCATGTAGCGCAGGAGGCCAAAACAGAATAGTCATCAGTCTTTTCTGGACGAAGATGCATAAACCAGTCCTAGGATATAATTTTAAGAATTTCTGCATTTTTATGGACAGATGAAGAATGAACATAATTTATTTTCTTAAAACAAGGAGGTCCAGAATGATTTATTTGTCAAACGCGTGTCACAACTGACACGCTTATAGATGCTGTTCACGCCATCTGAATTACTGTGAAAGGGACGTTAACCAACAGAATTCAATATTCAGTGGAACTACGAAAAAAGCTAACTTATCCATGATAAATCGATGAGGATATAAGCAGGGTCCAACCCATGACTGTCAAGTCTTCTTCTACCATTTGTTCCTCTAAGACACAGTGTTGTGGCTTGCTGCCTGTTTCTACAAAGAACTCACATACTGATAACAAATGCATCAGTTTTTTGTTGAAATTTATTTTCTAGGTACACTACATAACTTTGGCGAATAAATGACAGTAGCCTATACCCTAGCGAAATGAATTCTCAGTTCAGCTGACCGATGATTCGTAAGCAACATGGGTCCCGTTAACCTTAATTGAAATTTCATCTATGTGCTCGACTGATGACTTAAGCGACGTTGGTCGACTCAAACTGTAAACAATCATTTCACTATATATGTGGATAGTTGGCGTTTGCTCCAGAATTTATCATCCATCCCTAGAGAAAGCAGATCGATGCATCGTTGATCATCAAAAAAAACTACATCATCAGAATGTGGAAACACATTTGCCTTGCGATTCAATGTATCATGGGTTTAACTGCCAGAGGCCGACTTCGCGGGTTGGTTGTACACCACAATGTCCTGTATTCTACTCCCAAGTACACCGGTACTATTAGTTCATCATGGATCTAGTATGTTCCGTAATGCAAAAATTCATGGAAGTTCCACCAGTCGTAGTGGCCCTAGTGGTGCACCAATATTGGTATTGAATTTCCACCATTACCTCATAATCATAATCTAAAAATTTAAAGCTAAGATTCATAACTTCTTCACACCAGAAATCAACTGAAAGAGAACACATATCTAAAGAACGACTGTTCGTAGAGGAAGAAGGTACGACGCACAAGAAGGACAGATGAGCTCGCTCATCAAAGTGCGGAAGTCAAGAGAATGTAAATCACTGGAGACAGCAGAGCATAGTGATCCTTGACTAGGCTGACATAAATGGAACACAAAAGCCTTTGATGTATGCCAGCTCAGCGCCAACCATAACGCATCATCCACCTAGCAGGATCTTGAATCAATCTCTTTTGTCAATAGGAAGCCAGTGCAGCAATCCTCTTGATATATATATATATATATAATAATATATATATATATATATAATTATATATATATATATAATTATATATATATATATGAGCATTGGCTGATTGGCAACTGTCGGTGATACCAAACATCTCCAGTTTTATGAGCTCACTGATGCTACAAAGAAACTTGGCGCCTGGATTTATGACGTCATCTTATGAAGTCCGTCAATGCACTTCCAACTTAATCCTGAGCTCATCTGGTTCGACCATTTTCTCTGAGCACCTACACTCATTCTCTACTTCCTCCTCTGTACTCTCCCCAACTTCAACTGTTTGGCATCTGGAAATCATCCCTCAATCAACAGTCTACCTCAAGCTTCAGGTAGCTGCAATTACTAAGGTATTCTTTTTCTCCTTAGAAGGACTAGGCAACCTGCCTCTACTTTGGTTTCAGCATCACTGAAAACATCCACTTCAAGCTGCATGTAACTTGCCATCCTATTTATCCTCCATGGTTAAACAACCCCTCCATTCTGTTAAAGGCCGATACTCTATTTGAAATAGTGCTGATCCTGTAACATGCATTGCCTTTCGTTAGTGTTCACTCACAATTGCGAGTCCTTCCATCTGGACCTCTCTGCCTCTTCATGTTTGCAGTTCGTCTACCAAGACCATCTTTCACTCTAAACTAAAAACGTGCCTCTTTCAGTCTCTAATTGCTTACACTGCTTCAATGTGTATTTCTGAATTCTGTAAGTAGGGCATCATCAAATGACAGTTATTATTTTATCATTGCATTGTGCTCTGTAGCACAGATTAGGATCGACGGGACCTCACATATTCTCACAGTCCTGGGAGTCCAGTCAAGATGAAGTTACAGTAGTCACTTCATGTCAGAATGAATCAATGACTTACGGTTGAGGCAGCATTGAATGAAAGGTTATGCTGCAAGGCCCATTGAAATTGTCACAATCATAATCTCCAAACTTCTAAAGCACAACTTGAAAGCCAAGCACTGAGCACCAGCTTATTCAAGAGCGCTACATCGAATCAGAGGGCCCATCCAAAGGGTAGTTCAGGTTCGGTCTCCAAATGGGTCAGACGGGCACAGTAGTTGCCACTATGAATGCATAGCAAACAATCGTAAAATAAAAATACGATGCTTGCATATCTACTTTTATGGAACATTTTACAGCTTCACATTTCTTCCTGAGGAATAAGTGTATGCTTCATGATGTCCATCTAAGCCCTGTTAATTGATACACAGCACTGTTTTTATTTCTCGAATTTGCAAGGTCTCAAATAAAGGCTCGCCCATAAAAAAGTATGGCTATGTTACATCCTTTCATATAACTATAGATGCGCATCTAAACCCTGTTAATTGCCATATAACGCTTTATTTATACATCGCAATTGAAACGTCTCAATTAATAGCAGTCCCATAAAATAATATAGTTCTGTTACACCCCTACGTATAAGACCTTGAGTTAAAAACCGTGGAAGGTTTAATCAAATACTCTCATTACTATAAACCCCTAAATCAGCGGAAATAGACAGGAAATAGACGCAGCAGCTGAACGTCTTATACATCGTCTTATCCCCACTGTGATCCTTTATGAATCCTGGTTCTCTTGTGTAAAATCGACATAGATAGTATTTGCACTTCAGGCGGTGCGTGACCTTAGAGGTCATCCTCTAACCTCAGCGGTCATCAAGTACCTGCTTGAATTCCTAAGCAAGTAATTTCCATATGTGGAACTCAGATGTACACTCTAGAAGAATGTAGAAGCCTCATGAAAGTAATTGCAAGGTGCTAATATTTAGATTTTAAGACAAATGAGCCTCATATCATTTATTATCTTATAAGGCAAAATGTGGAATTAGAATCTTTGACTTTACCAAGTCCTATAATTAATAATTATTAACCATAATATATTCTGTAATAGCACTGGAAATAATTCATGTGCTGAATAATTCTGTTTGGTGAAATATTCTATCTTTTACTACCCTTAATAAGGATGGGACACTCTGTTCTATACATAGGTGGATATCTTTGACCCCAACCACAAATGTGTGGCATTAGCCATCGCAAGACTACCTCATACTGTTTCAGTGATATGCTACTTCAAATGCATGACTGGAAAATGATTCAAGTGCTCACAAACATCGACAAAATTGAACAATTTCTGTGTTTTTTAAATTGCAAACAATCGGCCAGAAAAATGCAAAACATCAGTTGAACCTTGGATGCACTGACCTTATCCCTGACCTATATTGCTCATACAATTTAATACTTAAACCCCGAGAGTGTACTAAAAGTGCCTTGGAACCAATGTAGTTCGTCGTTAAATTGTCGAAGGATCGCGAAAACAATAGGTGGCGCTTCGGCGTGTCAAAACCAAACTCAGTGCCAGATAGTTTATGTATTCAATTTACCGTAGTCTATAATGTCTATTGGGCAAAGTTTTGCCTGACTTTTGGATATTTCACTAGATTATTATCATAGATAGGATCTTATGCGGCCGGTTTCGTGCCCTTAAGTATGCAAAACCATGCATTCCATGTGGTAAATCCTAGGGTTTGGAATGGCCTCCCTTGCCAGGGTCTGTTAGGTAAACTAGACACCGCCTAGGGCCGCTGATCTTTATGGGCCAACAATTTTTCAAAATCATTATAAATTTTTGAAACAATGTTGGAGCATTTTTAATTCTTTTTAATCTAACAACTCTATAAATAAATCGTCAAACCATTAATTTTGTCTTTGTTGACTGACAGTGGTAGTTAATTCATATATTATATTAATACTTAGGCCTATATATAATCTTAATACTTAAGTGAAAACGCAAAACTGTCTACAGCTTGGCCTGTCCCTTGAGAGCCATGCCAATGCCAGTTCCCTAGATCATGCACTGATACGTTATATGGACATTTTAAAACTGATCCCTTTGTCAGATCTGGAGTTGTGAATGCTTCTGAGTAATTGCCTGGAGGGGCGCTATATAAATGTCCGAATGAATAAAAGAACAGTTGATTGTCACGAAGGCCATAATAAATAGTTGTTCCTGATCCACCGATCATTGATCAATGATCCCTGGCATAAGCATAGGATTTAAGCTTATGAATTGTTACGCAAAGGATATCGCGTGATCTCTACTTATTACACCTAATATCGACATAGCATTTAAACATCGATATTATGGGTGTGAAGTATTCACTGAGTATGGTCATATGATTTCAACATAATTTCCATATTGGAAAACAGGTCTTCACCCTATGAGAACTACCTACACCTAACATGCTGGTCAAAGAGTTGAAATAAAAGGTTGACGATATAGCGCAACAGGTATCCTATTCACCTGAAGGCTGACCTTTGCATCTGGCGTGGGCATATGATTCATCAGATGCATCGCCACAGTCGTTCTGTCCATTGCAGATCAGCTTCTGTGAGATGCATTTGCGATTGAAGCATGTCCACTCTGTCAACCTACAAGGCCCTGAAACCAAACTGCTCCAAATATCACCTAGACACGGCAGTCGACTAAACGAAAGCTCACTAGGATTATAACCCTAGTGCTCACACTATAAAACGATGCGCACGGGTTCTGGCCTGAGTAAGACAGTTACATAGTCTATGGAATAATGGTTCTACAAGGTAGTAATACGTAGTGCAGTGTTGTACATGTATGCAAGTCTTGAAACTTCAAGACCAAGACGAAAACGAGACAGTGAGGTGCCGAGACCGAGACGTACCAAAATCGAGACCGAGACACTAGGCTCAAGACAGTACGAGACAGTAAAAGACAAGTGATCCTATATAAAATGCTGTAAAATACCAATGTATCTGTTTTCGGGAATAAGGTTCATTTGTAATTTCAATTTGAAACTTGTAATGTATATAGTACCAATTCCTGAGAATAGTTTTTATGTTGCAAAAGATTCTAAGACAGTTAACACGAAACTTATCAAGATCTCTTGTTCAAGACAGAACAAGACTTTCACTACAAAACAGTTTCTAAAAATTTGAGACACTACCTCGAGACCGAGACCACAGGCTTCTGAGACTGAGACACTAAAAAACTGTCTTGAGACCATACAACTCTTGTAATACGTAAATAACATATATATAGATACATTGAAAAGGTAAATAACGCTAAACTGCTTACGATCATTCCTCACCATCGCCTTTAGAGAGATATTTATGATATATCCTACATATTACAAAAATCTATTTAAAAAATAAATATCAATTAACATAATAATAAGATAATAAATACACATGTGATAGAAGAACAAATTAATAAAATAATTAATTAGTTGACTGAGTTCTTGTAATTTACTGAAAAAAACAGATGCAGATTTCTCATTGGAGCAAGCCACATAAGTGAGTGTTTATGTAGAGCCTTTACTTAATCAACACTTTGACCGTGACTGTTAATTTTCTGACCTTGATCTAAGGAAGCATCGAAGAGAAAGCTTTGTGTTAAGGTCGTGCTGTACACCTGGAAAGTGGCATGGAAGCCAGTGCTGTTGATGCTGTTGTCACTAGAAAAGAGCAGGTCGAAGCTTTCCAAGTTCCGCACAGACCCTGTGAATAAAACATTGTATTGTAATCATAAGGATACAATGACAAAGATCTATGTTAGTATGTGCAATTGCGCATGTTGGACCACTTAAAAAACACCTACAAAAACTACACTTATTGACTCATTTTCTGTGCTGCTATTAAAACTGGTATCATTATTATTGATTATTATTATTATTCTTATTTTATAATTAAAATGTTGTCATGATAATTTAATATTAATATTTTTACTCGTTAATGTATCTTATTTTATTTATTTATTTGGAGGATTTATATAGCACTCCTTCAAGACATCTACTCAGAAGCGATCAATAATTCTTAGTTATTATCATCTATTATTATTTACTATAATTTATAGTCATCACCATTGTCATCATCATCGTAATCGTCATCATAATCATCAACATCATGACTATTGTTAGTAGCAGTAGTATGAGTAGTAGCAGCATTGTAGTACTTCAACCACAGCCATCATCTCCATCATCCTCATGATGACAACAAACCAACCAGCAAATGAGCTGGTGAAGACAAATGACTAAAGCAAAAAACAAATAACGACAAATAGCTTCAGTGAGGGATGAAATGACCAAAGTGGGGCGAATTCTGCGACAGTGTCCGATGATTGATGGCAGAAGCAACGACATCCCAAAGGAAGTCTCCCTTTTCCTGATCTGCACTGGAGTGGGTTCCTACTGTGGCAGCGCAAGGAAACAATCTCATAATGGACTCGCTGTGTCAGACAAACAGACAAACAAACTGACAAGGAGACTGGTCAATCAAGACACAACAACACAGCATTATGTCTTCTCACAAGAACAAAAGGATGCCACGATTTATGATCGACGACAACTATTTAACGACCCAGAACCATGGAAAAAGGTAACCAAGGAAACGAGTAAGTGTTGGAAAAGGTTAACCACAGAAATTGCACCTACACTTGAGACTTTGAGCGTGCCACCATCTCAGACGTCACTATGACATACTTATAAATGAGGTCTAGAAATTACCAATTTGTTGATATCTATGCTAGGATTAATGCAGTTTTGAACTTTAAAATGTTGATGAAGATTTACTAGTTATTTTTCATATTAACTTAATGGGTGTTTTATCCCAGACACACGGTAGACTTTTAAAACTGTTTACATTACAGCATCAGTTTTTTACTATTGACTTTGTGCTACTTTTGCCACCACTGCACGCATTGTTGCTGCAAACTTGTGGGCATTTGTATCAGGCTAAGAGAATTTATTTACTAACTTACTTACCATGATTACAAGGCAAAGTAAAACTCCCTGGTGCCCAGACTCTGGTAGTGCCAGTTCAAAGTTTGGGTGAGATAGGATGGTGAAGCAAAGTTATGACTCTGTGCTCACTGTTACTTAAACAGCCACCAAACAGCCAACCTTCAGCTGCAAGTGTGCCAAGCGCAGTATTATCATATTTTTACTAGGAAAAGTCTTTCTTGTACAAGGGAAAATGTCAGAATATAGCACCCTGTAATCGATGAATTAAAGCATGTCATGTTTGCACTTTTATTATCATTCCTCGGTAACGAGTTCCATTCCGATTTTGCTTGAAGTCATTTTATGATAAGTTGATTATTTACAACTGACATTATGGTCTGGAAAAAAAAGAAATAAGACAATGGAAAGCAAGGGATGGATCTACCATTGGAACTCTGCTTCATAATCCTCGAGATTTTTCCACTGGGTAAGTCAGTTGCAATGCGTTAAACGAAGATGTAGAGTCTGGTAAATGTGGACGAATGGGTCCTGCTTCCTCATCAACGAATTGGAATTCGGTAAAAGCAGGAAACAAGGAAGACGAAACAGACACAGATGATACTAATAGATTAGAATTCCACTGGAGAAAGACTGCTAGAAGACCTTGTTTTGGAAAAGAGAGGAGGATGCACAGAAGGAAGGAAGCAAAGATAATGCTTTGGGAAGGAAGGAGAGAGAGAAAATGCCATTTATGAAGAAAAAATTGAAAGAGAAAAGAATGCTGCAGAAAGGAAGAATGAAAGATAAAAGAATGCTGTAGGAAGGGAGAAAGGAAAGAGAATGCAGTAGTAAGAAAGAAGGGAAAGAGAATGCTGCAGTACTGAAGAACAGAAAGAAGAGAGAATGCCATAGAAAGGAAGGAAGAAAGAAATATATACAGATGAGTCACGTTTATTATATTGTTTATGCAGATAGTATGTGCCGAAGATTTCCCAACTGGGTGAGATGCTAACTGGGACAGGAGGTCGGTGGCAGCGCCGCCAGAGAGTGCAGACGCATCATCGCCCCTAGCATAAGATCAATGTGCCTGACATGAAAATAAATCAACAGCATAAACTTAGATTTTGAACAATTTTCCTTCATTGTGATTCCGTGCTAATTCTCCAGGCTCATCATTATTCCACCGGATCACAGATTCTTCCACACCTTTTATCATGAACCCTTATGGCCACATTAATTAATTCATACATTCATTACGAGAATTTGCATAGCGCCTCTGCAAGGGGGCTACTCAGAGGTGCTCCCAACCCTTGCGAGGCCAAATAAACTATCTTAAGATGAAAGAGATGAAAGAGGTATGTCTGAGAAGGGGTTCTAGGAATTGAGTAAACCGCCAAGAGGGCATTTCAAAAGCTACGTCAGGGAGACCAGTTTATTCACCGGTCAAATCAATGCTAGAATAGCCAAGCTGCTCTGTTCGTTCCGGTGCAAGGTCAAAATCCGGGGAGGTCAACTTGAGGATAGCCCCGGAAACATTGGACAGGAAGCGATGTCTCGGTGGAACAAGCTTTCGAGAGCTAGACTATCAGACGAAACGAGTTGTTAGCCTCAAGGTCGATGTGAGCTGGGATGAAGTTCATTGGCAGTGACAATCCTATGACAAACTTCTCTCAATTGTCCATCTGGTCATTGATGTTTAAACAAACAGATAGCAGTCTCTAGGTATACAATTACTCTTTCTCAAATTAATTACAAGATGTGACAAAATCTGCAAAACTGAACTGGACAATATCATAATACATAATTTTTAATTAATATTCTACTTATTCTGAAATTTGATATCGCCCTTCTTCCAACATTTTTTTTCAGAAGTGCACACGCATCGACGGTGCAATTGCAGTTGTACTGCAGAGCAATTGTGCGCAAAGGACTTGTTCTGCGCACATTGAGCGTTACGGGCCAACCACTCTAACCAATCGGCCACCGTGTCACACGTATATATATACATATGTAATATTATGTGTATATATAAAATACAAAATATTTTGATATCATACACATAACTATATTGAGCTCTTCAAGTATCTATGCCCGGCCTAAATGACAACATTCCTGAAGTAAAAAGAAGTTAATCAGTAAATGTAAAATTTTAATATAGAGACCTTATAGTCTATAATCTAATCAGTTTCGCCACACCATTTAAGGACCCTCCCTCCCCGTAGGCAGTAAGCAACAGTACTCATATAACTAGAAATGTCAACAATGGTGAGCACCCACATACACAACTCCGTCATTGCTCGTACTCTGGTACTGCCGGCCCCAAGCCTGGAGACAGGAGGAGGGCAACGGTAAAATCTTTGTTATGACACAGTGTCGTTAAACAGCAACTAACCATGCAACCCACACACACACTCGCAGGCAAAGCCCCAGCAACGAATTTCAATAGAGAGCCCATCGCTTGCATTCATTTCATTGAACATTTTAACAAGAACGTAAATATAGTAAGGCTTTGAACCTGGGTCAAAGGCTTTAATGGCCGATACCTCTTCACTGGACAAACCCATTGTATCGTTGACAATCATTAACAATTGCTGACAACAGTGATGACGGTCTGTAGACATTATTTATAATCAATTGTTGCCAACGACGACGTTTTGTGGCTGACATTCATTCAGTACTCATCAGTCGAGTACCAACATCGAATGAAAAACTTTCATCTCCATCAAATTCAAGTAATGAATCTGTCCACTCGATCCGTGCTATATCAGCGACAGATGAGGCGAAATGAAACCCTTTCACCATATATGTATATCTAGTGGGAATCTATTCCAGGTAAACAGTATCTATGGCAATTGAAAACACAGTGTTCCTTATAGATCTATACATCGTCTCTAGCATCCTGTTAGGTTGTGAGCTTACTAAAGGATGCACAATAAATAGAGAGATTATTACTTATATGCATAGAATACATCGACTGTATTGTATTTCTGCTGAATGAAACTGTATGGCTGACAAAACACTTACATATACAATATTACAAACACTTACATATACAATATTACAAACACTTACATATACAATATTACAAACACTTACATATACAATATTTCAAACATTTACATTTACAATATTACAAACACTTAAATATACAATATTACAAACACTTACATATTCAATATTTCAAACATTTACATATACAATATTACAAACACTTAAATATACAATATTACAAACACTTAAATATACAATATTTCAAACACTTACATATGCAATATTACAAACACTTACATATTCAATATTTCAAACATTTACATATACAATATTAAAAACACTTAAATATACAATATTGCAAACACTTACATATACAATATTACAAACACTTACATATACAATATTGCAAACACTTACATATACAATATTACAAACACTTACATATACAATATTACAAACACTTACATATACAATATTGCAAACACTTACATATACAATATTACAAACACTTACATATACAATATTACAAACACTTACATATACAATATTACAAACACTTACATATACAATATTACAGCTTCAGAGTTAGATACATAACTAAATATATACAAGCATGCATACCAACATACTTATGCACCTACATACATTACGCACATTCAAACATGCCTACATACCCACATATTACATCCATGCACTCTTCCGTCTTTTACTACCAACCCCATGACTCTGATTAAAATGAACTGCCAACGACAACGTTTTCTGCCAACGATGACGTCTTGCGCACGTGCACGCACATACATACATACATACATACATCCATACATACATACATACATACATACATACATCCATACATCCATACATCCATACATACATACATACATACATACATACATACATACATCCATACATCCATACATACATACATACATACATACATACATACATACATACATACATACATACATACATACATACATACATACATACATACATGTACACACACATATACACACACACATACACATCTGCAAGTATAGAACAGTGGCCAAGTTTGAGACATTCTTGACTTATTTCTTCTGTTGTAGGTGTTGTCTGTGCTTTGGACTGTGGTCTTGGTCAGCCGTGGCAATCATAGATCATGCTGTGTTTTCACAGTTGTTTATCGACAGCATAAAGACTTCCTGCTGTGTATAGGTGGTGTGTGAGATAACAGAGGAATGACAGATTGCCCTTTGTCGCCCCCTCTCATTACCATAAGATCAAACGAAGTCCTGTGTGTAATTTATGTCATGCAGAGGGGGGTGTTTCTAAGTCATACTAACGCCAGAACGGCTCTATATAGATTTCCTAATTTATTACATGGGTCCAGGTAGACACCTCTGTATGTCTGTCTGTCTCTCTTGCTCTGTCTCTCTCTTGCTCTGTCTCTCTCTTGCTTTGTCTCTCTCTTGCTCTCTCTCTCTTGTTCTCTCTCTCTCTTGCTCTCTGTCTCTCTCTTTTTCTTTCTCTGTATCCGTTTCTCTCTTTCTCTGTCTCTCATCCTAGGTTTCTATTCTGTAAAGCATATGTTACTTTTTTTTATTGTTCCGGGTGATCGTCGAGTGGTTAGTGTGGTAGACTGTCAACCAAGAGGTTGTGGATTCAAAGCTACACCAGGGTGAAAATTATCTAGCAGAAGGCAGTGCCAGTGCTGCTTTTACCAAGATTGCGCGGCGACGAAGAGAGATGAAGAGAGAGACAGAGACAGAGAGAGAAATGGAGAAAGAAAGAGTTCGACAGACAGACACAGACAGAGAGACAGACAAACAGAGACAGAGAGACAGACAGAGAGACAGAGACAGAGACAAAGACAGACAGACAGAGAGAAGTTGTCAATGGCTTCAAGGCAATGCCAGCATCTCATGCCAATGGCCGACTCTCTATTCTCACCTAAGAGACCGATCCTAGTCTCCCTCCTCTCCCTCCTCTCCCTTTCTATGTCCACCTCCCTCGTCTTATTCTACTTCTTCCATATTTCTCCCTTCTCTCCTAAGCTGAAGGCAGAGGTGTTGGCTGCAGGTGAAGTGATGCTCAGTAAGACGAGCGTCCACATCATCTGTGCAGTTGAGAGATTTAGCAGCAGTGATAAATGATGCGATGTCTGTGTGTATGTATTATTATATATGCATGTGTATACATGTATGTAAGTATGTGCATGTTATATAAGTGTATACGTATGCAGATGTACATTGTATATCTATATTGTATGTAGGTGTATATTGTATAATTATTTGTATTGTTTATTTGGTCATGCTGGGGTTGGTGGAGCCTCTGAGTAGTCACCATGAAGAGGCGCTATACATAAATAATCGAAATAATAATAATAACAATAATAATGATAATAAAAATGATAATGATAATAATAATAATATTAATAGTCATAATAGTATAGATAATAATAATATGTGCATTTCTTATGCGAGTATCTGTATTTGTGATAATAATAAATTATATTATGTTGTAGATAATAGTTAAGCCGTCCTTATGCTGGAGTAGTATGGAGAGGTGCTCTTATTCTCCTTCAACACTGACGTACCTAAAGAACCTAAATTACTGGTTCCGCCTGTCCATAATTGTCTCTTTAGTATAGGAGTGAGCACCAGCACATTAGTGTCTCCCAAACGCAGCCATCACTCGCTCTGTATATCTGAGACGAGATAGGAAGAGACATGCTGCTGTCAGAGCAGAAGCTAAGCTCAAGATTCTAACTAACGTCTTCCATCCACACTCAGCTCCTCCTCATCCTCCTGGGAGGGGCCTCCTCCCTCCCTCTCTCCCTGTGGCTGTGGTCGACACCCGGCAGCGGCGGTGGCCTTAGCCGCATAGTCCTCGAAGCGGTTGCCGTCGCCATACTCGGCTCGACCTCGGCCGTGGCCTGGTCGCGCCGAATTCAATAGCAGCGTCGTTGTCTGCTGCGGTGATGAATGCAGAGCCTGAGGGCGCATCCCTTCAAAGAATTGCAACATGCCACTATGATCCATCGCCCGAAACCGTACGAGTGCCGATCCGTTTGAGACTGGCACACCACTTCCCACCGCCCCCCTCCCTTCACCCGCTACCATCGAACGTCTTGGCACTCGCCACAACGACTGAATCCGCCCAAGTCGTTTGTCTTGTCGGCTGATAAACACCTAATCAACAGGGCAAACAGCCTTAGCACCCGGGCCCCACCCGCCAGACCATCCGTCACCAATCTGATTTATTTACTGGCAGCTATCGGCCGCCGTCTCCTAGAGTCCAGTCGGGTAAAACAAATCCCCCGCCTCGATTGGGTCTGGCGTGCCACGCCACCCTCCCCCGCTCCAATCTTCAACCAGGAGACAGCGCGAAATCAGTTTTACAGCGAGATTGTTGATAAACTCGGGAGACTGATGGCCTCGAGTTAGGAAGGCAGAGAACCAGCGGATTGAAAGAGGGAAGGTCGGGACTTCCGGTTTAACTTTTAGAGATACTAGGCTAATAATTATATATATATATATATATAACACATAGTAGCCTCTTGGTATAAGCTCGCCTTGCAATACAGTCTATAATTGTCTTAAGTGACAGTTAGACATATCCATAAGATTGTCACAGTGTGTGTGTGTGTGTGGACCATGAGTTATCTATTTAGTCTAATGACTTAAACAATGTCGCAATCAGAGCTCGTTAATAAGCTGGTGCCCTACACGTGGCTTCTGAGAGGTGCTTTAGAGATTGGTAAGTCATGGAGATCAGAGGTCAATATTCGGAGCAATTACTTCACGCACTATGACCGAGGAGCATTTTCTTCATAAACAATTGCTGTGGACAAAGACCATCACAGAAATAACTTTTAACAATAACTTAGAAAAGTCTTTAACACTTCATACCCACAGGTTGCCTCATGGCTACCATAGGAAACGGCAATTCTTCTTCTTTTCCATATCCCTATAAATATCGCACAGTGAATGGAGACTATGGAGGCTTGTCAAACCTCCATAGTCATTTCTAAAAATCAAAATCTGTCACCAGTCATAATCAACCATCTGCAACATTAATTTCCTAAATCATATCCAACCGTGCTGTCACCCACGTAGCTATCGACTCGACATGACCTATTCACGGAAAACACCTTGCCATTATTTGGGTGAGCCAGAGCATACAGAGAAGCGACGAAAAGAGGAAATGGAAAAGCGGAAGAAGAGATCAATCGACAAACACGTCATATACTTACAGCACAGATTGGGAGACCAGATGTTGGAGAAGAGATTTCCCTTTTCTTCTACGCCGTACTGCCAAAGACCCGCACCGCAGTACTTGACCGGTGGACTTAGTCCTAACTCGACGTAATCGAAGGAACAAAACGGCGACGAATTCTCCAGCGAAAAACGACGAAACGTCAGGCAGACTGTTTGCGAGACGTTCGCTCTGTTGTCTAAGTATATTCGGTAGACACACGTCAGATTGTCACGGTAGTCGAATGGGTAATTGTAGCTCGAGATGACTCCATTTCCCAGACGACCGAGGTATGTACGACTGCACTGGTGCTGAGGAACTGTACAAAAGGAAAACAACACTAATGGTTAACACTAAATTTTGGATTACAATTACGCTATTTGTAGAGTAAAATGGATTCAGACAACTTATATTTATATACAGCACCGCGATTGAAAATTATATACAATTTTACGATGCCGTTTTTATGCAGTCATAGGTTTAAAGATAAGAAAATCATGTGCTGCATTGAATAATGTGAATTTATGTAAAAGGATTGAGTGGGTAAGTAAATGATGCCTTAACTATCAACAGCAGAGCCACTGTCCACAGGCAGCAGAAAGAGAATCCCACTTATAGAGCACACAGCAACATCAATAGTAGCCAATACACACCCAACATCAATACTAGTCAACAGTCAACCCACACCAACATCAATAGTAGTCAATACACATCAACAGAAGTCAACAGTCAACACACATCAACATCAATAGTAGTCAACATGCCCGTGCACACTTAACAGGGCCATCACTCGCTCTCTATATCTGAGACAAGATAGGAAGAGACATGCTGCTCTCAGAGCAGAAGCTAAGCTCAAGATTCTAACTAACGTCTCCCATCTACACTCTGCTGTGCTGCTCCTCCTCCTCCTCCTGGTAGGGACCTCCTTGTGCCATTCAGCTGGAGATTATACACCAATTGCCGATTCGGATGTATCCATTAAGAATATTATCCTGTGCACCATAGCACTGCTTCTGAGTGCTCTCAGAACTATTTACCCAAAAGGTTACGAGGTGTGAAATAGGTGAAGCATGGCCTCGACCGTGGCCATTTGAATAGGATCCCCCATCTTTAAGGCTCCCCTTGTGCTAGCCAGATATCTAAACTCTTAAATAAACCACATTCTGGAGGTGCTCGCTCTCTACGACAGAGGTGAATGACCCTCAGCCTATACGTACGCTCTCAGGGCTTGCAGCCAGTCGCCTCTATTAGCCATTTGGGCACATTGCAATGCATATAAATTGAATTACAATTTCATTGATGCATGTAACCATGTTTCAGAAGCTTGTGCCATTTTGATTACCGGAAAGGCATTAAATTTGTACTTCTTAAGTTTCCTTATGTGTAAGAAATGGGTTCGAAGCTGAAAGTGAATAATCATCGGGTATCGATGAATCCTTGAAGGCAATTACATCGGTTCATCGACATAATTGATCGGTTTATCATGTCGTCATCTGACGTTATCTTCCCCTATATATAGACACACTGGTGCATTTGATGTTAAGGCAATTGGTACTATGGGGTTATTGACAGAATCATCTGGGATTTAGAAAGACTTGCTGGTCATTCAGTGTTTTAACCAGTGTGCTATTATAGTTAATCTCCTTAAATATACCTCTTTGAGCATATGCTATGAATATGCTAATTTTCTGTGTTTTCGGTTCTTGTGCAGGAGCTCCAATACAAATCTTCTATGAACTTGTGACTTGGTGCAAAACTATCTTTGGAGCATTCTCACTTTTTGGCAAACGCAGACATCCACCTGACCCGCATTAGTGTCACTCACTGCACCTAAACCCCATTGGCCAGGCCTATAGATGAGCCGCCATTTTGGATGGTTTAAGTATCATGTCAGAACCGTCAGTAACAATGTCATGGATTGAAGTTTCATTATTAGATGCTGGCATAAACTAGAGCAAAACATAATGGCATTAATTAACAATTAACCAATAACTCTTCACTTATTGAATTTTCATCTGTAGACTTGGCAACAGTGCATCATTGAATTGTAAACTCAAAACGTCTGAAGAGCAACCGATTAAAACTTATCCACAGGGCACCAGCTTATTCACGAGCACGTGTAAGAGAGGTTGGCAACTTATAACATATCAGGAAAACTGTATTATGAGATGACAGAGGGAAAGAGCAGAATTAGTATAGAGAAAGTAAACGACAATATAACATGGATATATCACTGGTGTCTAGTTGGCCTTTCTATTCCTCCATTCTCTAACATGAAACAGTACAAATGCATTTGATATGCCCTCGTCTTCAGAAGTCCACATAGAATCATAAGACACTATGGAGCCTAGTGCTGACCAATTGTGGGTGACGAACTTAGTTCAAGGTCCAACACAGTGACTGTCTGAATCAATGGATGAGGCTTAAGCCAGAAACCTCTGCTGTCTGCTCTATAGGCCAGGCACTCTATCCACATGGCTGCCCTGCCTGACTATGCCCTCGAAACAAGTATGTTCAATTCAACTACTCTCAGTTTAACCACACTGGGTGATAAAATAGATCATTAGCGTCGCCTACTCCTTTATCCAGGCTTGGGACTGGCACTGTCAGAGTGCAACTGAGGCGGAGTAACCATCTGTTCAATTGTAGGTTATCTTGTAATATATATATACAGCATATCTGACTAAGAGTGTCTATATTCACTTGGCGCAGTATAAATCTCTGCTTGCCAGTGCAATTCCCATGTGAATATTAGTCTGATTGGTCGATGATCACAGAGAGGAGTCGATCGCTGCCAGGATACAGCATTCTGACCTATTCGTCCTGCTGCTGCTACTGCTCTTCTTCAATAAGCTCGTCGTCGTCTCACATAAGAGTATATATATAATCCGGGCGAATGGCAGTCATCCACAGATTCATCAATGTGACGATGACCTTACCCAAAAACGACCGACGATTTCACTGACCTTATTAGCTAACTGGTTGTATTAACGGATTGCCTGTTCTGATTGATTGACTGATTGATTTATGGAACATGACTGATTGATTGATCGAGTAGCAGGTATTGGCTGTCATTAACAGTATTAAAAAGGAGTTTTGTTTCTAGATTATTTAATACATAAAATTGATTTTCTTCACCGATATATAGGCCTAGTGACAACAGCGTCTGGCAGTAATCAATAAGCTGTGAATGAGTCCACGCAATTACTTGCCTTAAGTAAAAAATAGACCAAACCAATATAGAAGCTCCCATAAATTCAACAATCATCTTCAGGATAATTTCCTCGTCCTTTCGGAATCATGAACTGGATAACTATAAAAACGTTTAATCCGGAAACAATTCAAGACTGGAGCGACAGACACACAGAGAAGCAGAGAAGGAGAGCAGGTAAGCAGGCAGAGGGAGTGCTATATGGCGTGGGAGGCAAGCAGGCAGGCAGGCAAATGGACGGAGTTGCAGAGCCAGAGAGAGAAATAGATAGATTGCACAGCTGCATTGTTAAAAAATACAGGACTGAAAATGTCAATAAATGTTTTGCCCCTGAGTTGTTTCCTTTTGCTGTATCTTTCGCAAGCCAGGTGAGAAACGAAGAGATCATAAACAGGAAGAGAGAAAAATAAACAGCCGTCGGAAGATTCGATCAAGGAAGCAGAGTGGATTTCAGTAAGGAAACACAATCCATATCTTCATGACGACTTCCGCTCAATAAAGATCACAAGCAGTACACCGTTATTAGTTCATAATGAGATCATCCAGTAGGACAAATAGACTCAAATCAGGTCTGCCATGGTCTAAATGAACTGACTATAACATACATAAGACAGAGCGTTCTTGTCAAGTAATTAAAATGCTCTATATTAAGTGTATAGATGACTAACTCTATACACCCCTGAGCCCAATCAAATGCTACCACTAAGTGTTTAATCTAGGCACTTGGGAGGAAATTCCACCCCAGTATTATATGTTTCCCCCAGTTAAATATAAAAAAATAATAATATGTTGCAATTGTTGTTGACATTGCAATATTAAAAGAATGATTATAATAAACTCATGTTTGCCCGTCCTAAGACAATTAAAACTCAAAACAACTTCGAAGTGCGTTTTCCACTTTAAATACGCCTGTGGGCCGCGTGCCCTTCATTAAGGTTGACCTTGGTGTCCCACTGCAGGGCTCGGTCCTATAGGACCTATCTTATACATTTCTTTCACTGCCCTCTGTCCTGTATAAACACAATAGGTCATGGGACATCTCTATGCTGATGATGTCCAAGCCCTCGTTCTTGGTACACCTTCTGAGCAGCTACACCTAGTGGAAACGATTATATTACTATCACAAAACCTCCATCTTTGAATGACGGCAAACATACTTAGCCAACATCCATCAAAGACTCAACTGAATTGGTTTTGAAGTAAGCAACAGCTGATAAAGCTCATCATTTTATGGCCTCGCTATTCCCACTTGATAAAACAGGTCTTGATCCAGTGATTCGAATGTCTCTAGCAATAGCGTCTTTCTCAAATGTAATGGTCAGGAAGACACTGTAAACAGAGGATGTTAAGCAATTACCGAAGGAACAGTCGCTAAACCTCGTAAAGGAAAACCAGACCTATTCAACCATTATGTGCATGTGTTTAAAGAAGCACAGGCAATTGTGGTACGACCCATAATATACGAGGTTGTTCGGATCAGAACGATACCTATGTTGAGGCACAGAGCTTCAGCGAAAAGCAACGACGAAGAGCAACGACGAAGAGCAACGACAACAGCAACGACAAGAGCAACGGTGCCACTCCAATTAGACGAGTTTCATGCTCAGATGTGTCCGAGCCGTTTCGGTCGACCCTTCCACGGATTGGGGAGGGGTGTGGGACACAATATGACCCCCTTGCTTACTCCGTCCCTCCGCCAAGGCTCCGTAAGCCGAGAAGTCATCGGCGCACAAGAAAGGAACGTCTTTCTGAGCAGAAGAGCAGTCTTTATCGCTGCATGCTTCATTAGACCTGGCATTGAATTGAGGACAAGTAGCAACGACAAGAGACCACAGCACAAGATCAAGTCCCTCGACCGACCGGAAAATTATCCTCAAAGACCGACGAGAAGGAGGAGGAGGGAAATGGAGGAGCAGAAGGAGGAGGAAGAGCATGAGGAAAGGAACAGGAGGAAGAGGTATGGAGGAGGGAACCAGAAGGGCAAGGAATAAGATGGACCATGGAGCAGAATTGGGAGGAAAGATGAGAAGCAGGAGGAGGAGGAGGAGAAGGAGAAGACGTTGGGTTCGAGGAAGAAAGAGCAAGAGGATGAATAAGAATTGGATGAGAGGTTGAATAGGAAGCGATGCAAGAGAAGGAAAATGGCACGAAGACAATGGGGGAGGGATAATAGGAGGAGAGGAAGAAGCGGAGGTGGAAGCTTAAGTGGTCCTGGTACTTTCTCCTCTCTTGCGAATGCTACTCATCTGCTCATTAACCTCTTCTTTTTCCTCCTCTTATTTGCATGGTTGTCATTTTATTCCTCTTCCTTTTTTTATTCCTCTTCCTTTTTTATTCCTCTTCCTTCGTCCTCTTCTTCTACCTCTACATCTTCCCTATCAACTCCTTCCGGTTCTTCCTCTGCATCTTCTTCCCATTCCTCTTCACCTTGCTCATGACCTTCTATCCTATTACTCTTCTTCTTTCTCTCCCCCTACTCTATCTCATCTTCACAGTCCTCCCTCCTCCTCCTCCTATTCTTCCCATTCCTCTTCACCTTCCTCCTCTTCCTCCTCCTCCTCTTCTTCTTTACCTCATCCCTCTGTTCTTACTAACCCGCCTCCTCTTCCTCATCTACTTCCTCCTCCCATCCCATCATCCTCGTTTCCGAAAACTTCGAAATGTCCGTTATTACGTCTGTCACAAATGTTCAAAACTTCCAAGTTTCGGGCTAAGCATAAGGAAAACTCCAATGGTGGGTTGCCAACCAATGTCCATTTGTTTATCGTTGGACGATATATATATATATATATATATTATATATATATATGTATATATAATATGTATATATTATATATATGTATATATATAATATATATATATATATATTTGCGCCGAGCACTAAGATAATGAGATATTATGTCGTCGTTGTGTCGATTGATCGGAGACCAAGTGCGTTGTACCGGCCAAAAAAGCTGAAGTAAAAGTGATTTAATGACTGACATTATTACATTATTCTGTTTCTTTATGCATCACCACTGTTGTTTCTTGTCGTATACAAACTTTCATCTTTACTTGAGAATGCTTTCTCAAATATTGTTAACAAAGTTTGTTATTCTGGTATACGTCATATACGCTTGGAGTGATCGCTTTTCGAAATGGCCACGTCCAAAATTCTAGGTCAGGACGCAAGTACGTTTAATTTTTGGACTCTAGAAGAAACATTGTAATCCTAGTGTCCTCTTCTTTTTACGCTTTCTCCTCCTCACCTTCCTCCTTCCATCCATCTCCTCCTCTAAATCATCCTCTTCTGCCTCCTCTTACAACTCATCTTCCTCCGTTCTCCTCCTCTCTTCCTCATCCTTTCCTCTTGCTCCTATACCTCCTCCTCAGCTTCTTACTCATCCCTTTAGCATTTCCCTAATCTCCTCCTCTTCGTTCTCTTTCTCCTCCCCTATCCTCCTCCCCCATCCTCCTCCTCTTCGTTCTCTTTCTCCTCCCCTATCCTCCTCTTCGTTCTCTTTCTCCTCCCCATCCTCCTCCTCTTCGTTCTCTTTCTCCTCCCCTATCCTCCTCCTCGTTCTCTTTCTCCTCTCCATCCTCCTCCTCTTCGTTCTCTTTCTCCTCTCCATCCTCCTCCTCCTCGTTCTCTTTCTCCTCTCCATCCTCCTCCTCTTCGTTCTCTTTCTCCTCCCCTATCCTCCTCTTCGTTCTCTTTCTCCTCCCCTATCCTCCTCCTCTTCGTTCTCTTTCTCCTCTTCTATCCTCCTCTTCTTCGTTCTCTTTCTCCTCCCCTATCCTCCTCCTCTTCGTTCTCTTTCTCCTCCCCATCCTCCTCCTCTTCGTTCTCTTTCTCCTCCCCCATCCTCCTCCTCGTTCTCTTTCTCCTCTCCATCCTCCTCCTCTTCGTTCTCTTTCTCCTCCCCCATCCTCCTCCTCTTCGTTCTCTTTCTCCTCTTCTATCCTACTCTTCTTCGTTCTCTTTCTCCTCCCCTATCCTCCTAATCTTCGTTCTCTTTCTCCTCCCCCATCCTCCTCCTCTTCGTTCTCTTTCTCCTCCCCCATCCTCCTCCTCTTCGTTCTCTTTCTCCTCCCCTATCCTCCTCCTCTTCGTTCTCTTTCTCCTCTCCATCCTCCTCCTCTTCGTTCTCTTTCTCCTCCTCTATCCTCCTCTTCGTTCTCTTTCTCCTCCCCATCCTCCTCCTCTTCGTTCTCTTTCTCCTCCCCATCCTCCTCCTCTTCGTTCTCTTTCTCCTCCCCATCCTCCTCCTCTTCGTTCTCTTTCTCCTCCCCATCCTCCTCCTCTTAGTTCTCTTTCTCCTCCTCTATCCTCCTCTTCGTTCTCTTTCTCCTCCCCATCCTCCTCCTCTTCGTTCTCTTTCTCCTCCCCATCCTCCTCCTCTTCGTTCTCTTTCTCCTCCCCATCCTCCTCCTCTTCGTTCTCTTTCTCCTCTTCTATCCTCCTCCTCTTCGTTCTCTTTCTCCTCCCCTATCCTCCTCTTCGTTCTCTTTCTCCTCCCCATCCTCCTCCTCTTCGTTCTCTTTCTCCTCCCCTATCCTCCTCCTCGTTCTCTTTCTCCTCTCCATCCTCCTCCTCCTCGTTCTCTTTCTCCTCTCCATCCTCCTCCTCTTCGTTCTCTTTCTCCTCCCCATCCTCCTCCTCTTCGTTCTCTTTCTCCTCCCCTATCCTCCTCTTCGTTCTCTTTCTCCTCCCCATCCTCCTCCTCTTCGTTCTCTTTCTCCTCCCCTATCCTCCTCCTCGTTCTCTTTCTCCTCCCCATCCTCCTCCTCCTCGTTCTCTTTCTCCTCTCCATCCTCCTCCTCTTCGTTCTCTTTCTCCTCCCCATCCTCCTCCTCCTCGTTCTCTTTCTCCTCCCCATCCTCCTCCTCCTCGTTCTCTTTCTCCTCCCCTATCCTCCTCCTCTTCGTTCTCTTTCTCCTCCCCTATCCTCCTCCTCGTTCTCTTTCTCCTCCCCATCCTCCTCCTCCTCGTTCTCTTTCTCCTCCCCATCCTCCTCCTCCTCGTTCTCTTTCTCCTCTCCATCCTCCTCCTCCCCGTTCTCTTTCTCCTCCCCATCCTCCTCCTCTTCGTTCTCTTTCTCCTCTTCTATCCTCCTCTTCTTCGTTCTCTTTCTCCTCCCCTATCCTCCTCCTCTTCGTTCTCTTTCTCCTCCCCCATCCTCCTCCTCTTCGTTCTCTTTCTCCTCCCCATCCTCCTCCTCTTCGTTCTCTTTCTCCTCCCCATCCTCCTCCTCTTCGTTCTCTTTCTCCTCCCCATCCTCCTCCTCTTCGTTCTCTTTCTCCTCCCCATCCTCCTCCTCTTCGTTCTCTTTCTCCTCTTCTATCCTCCTCTTCTTCGTTCTCTTTCTCCTCCCCTATCCTCCTCCTCTTCGTTCTCTTTCTCCTCCCCCATCCTCCTCCCCATCCTCCTCCTCTTCGTTCTCTTTCTCCTCTCCATCCTCCTCCTCTTCGTTCTCTTTCTCCTCCTCTATCCTCCTCTTCGTTCTCTTTCTCCTCCCCATCCTCCTCCTGTTCGTTCTCTTTCTCCTCCCCATCCTCCTCCTCTTCGTTCTCTTTCTCCTCCCCATCCTCCTCCTCTTCGTTCTCTTTCTCCTCCCCATCCTCCTCCTCTTCGTTCTCTTTCTCCTCCCCATCCTCCTCCTCTTCGTTCTCTTTCTCCTCCCCATCCTCCTCCTCTTCGTTCTCTTTCTCCTCCCCCATCCTCCTCCCCCATCCTCCTCCTCTTCGTTCTCTGCCTTTTCTCTCTCCTGATAATAATTCGTCATCGTCCTAAGCGTCGACACTTATGACAGATGAACGAAAGTCGCCCTCTGCTGCTAGAGGAAATCTAAAAATGGCGATCAATAGCGGATCTCTCTCTCATGCTATCTCTACCTGTATGCCTGCCAGACAGTGTATACGTCTCCCTTCGTATGTCTCTGTGCCCGTCCGTTCGTCCTTCCTGCAGTCCATCAGTCGATCTGCATCTGTATCTGTCTGTGCGTCTGTGAGCGTGTGTCTGTCTATCTGTCTGTCTGTCTATCTGTCTGTCTGTCTGTCAGCGCTTGAACAGTTGAAAGAGAAATATTTCTAATCAGCCACGCAACACCAGAGCGACTGGCGACGGAAGTACCAAGAATCACTCTTTCCAGGTTAGAAGTGGCAAGGTGGATAGGCTGGAAGGAACGACGGATGGACGGACGGAGGAACGATTGGACACCAGGCAGTTGGACAAGAATGTGATCCGGTGGAATATCGTCGGCACATGCTACGAAATAGATAAAGACCGGAAAGATGGATGACGGACAGACCCAGAGGAACAGAGGAATAAATCCAGGCGGACAGACACAGACAGACAGACAAGACCATAAAGAGCCCGGTCTTCATGGGCGTGACTAATGCCACGGGCGAAATGAGATAATATCATTAGGCTGGTCAGCGAGCTTTGTCTCATAAAGTCTGGGCATTAGGACCCGAAATACGCCTCGTTAAATTCATCTCCAGATTCTTTCACTACTTATTACGATGCCTCTCTGCCTCCTCTTCCTACTCCTTCTCTTTCTCCGCTTCTATCTCCTACTGTGTATCCCATTTCAACCATGTTCACTCCGCCTCTTCTCCTACATTTATGTATATGTATGCAAGTATGACATTGTGCGCCTGCATGTGTTAGTATGTATAGGTAAGTACGCTACTGCACGACGTCTTGTATATGTATATATATATATACGTACATATGCATGTCTGAATAATCTGATATATGGGAACAGCAATTAACGAGCGTCTGAAGGCGCTGCTTAGTGTTTTTGACTTGCAGATCAAAAGAAATGCGCGCCTTTGATCGGCTGAAAACATAAAAAAGAGTTGCATCGCATGGAACAATGCGAACGCTTTCGTGCATTCTGTTCCAGAATATTCTTGAGGAACGATCGAATGTAGTTCCACGTCGTATAAAGTGATTTACGAGTTGCCAGAATCTATATACGTACGTGAAGGGGTCGAGGGTCAGTAAAGCTCCCTCGAACTGAGGGAAAATGAATTGTCAGTCCAGTTGACCAGCTAGGCCTACGTGTACGTACAATTCTGAAGTTGCTGCCCAGAGTTTCACAAAGAGTCGGTCATTTGTAAACCATCCAATGATAATCTCAGGTTGAGCTGCAAACAGCCATGTTTTGAACTGCACACGGTGGCTCAATAAAAAAACGTACTACCAAACTAATGCAATTTCTCCACAACCAATCGAGATTTTCTACCAAAATTTCAGAATTCACCAAGGAAACATTTAGGAACAATCCCTGAAAATATATCTGAAAATTATTGCTTTGAAAATCAATCCATCAATCAAACAACGTGGGTTCATCGCCCATAGGTACGGTAGGTGTCTGATGCCTTTCTGACCACATCTCTCTCTCTCTGTTCATTGCAGCATTACTCAACCCTTGGAGACTTGTTCCACCCCATTCATCAATGTCAGTTGTCCATTCCCTTAGCAGTCTTCCTCTTATTGTTTGCTCCTGATCTTCCCTCAATTATGCCAAAAAAAACAGTGTTCAAAGTTTCTATCATCTTTCATTCTGCTGATCATATGTTTGAAATGCTTCAAAATTACACAGATTTGAATATTCTATTCCAGACATTCAAAATTACGGTCTGCAGAATCTGCATAAGGATGGACAGTGACTTGTACGTTTCAATGTCAACTAATCTCACCATTCATTACAGACGAAATCGGTTAAACATGCAGTCAATCTCAAGGCACGTTCTAAGTGTCCATCTGAACTTTCACACACGCTCGTTTTGTGAAACTGAGTATATAGCCTTCTGATGGAATTGCTGAAGAACTCAACACTCATCGATCATCTGTTCATCGATCATCTGTTCATCGATCATCTGTTAATTGATCACCTGTTCATCTGAGTTATATCTTCAACGAAATGTGTAACGTGATCTTCACCTGTCTGCATTTCATGACATACTTATTCAGATCATCCCTGAATCTGTCAAAAAACTTTTAACCGAATCCGCCGGTGAACTATCAGAACGACCATGTGCGTTCGGTATGCCTACAAAAAGAACCCTGTCGACCAAAGTCGCCTGGCGGTCGAGAGAGTAGAATTTTCTAAGCACATCATGCCCTGTGCTGGTCTGTGTTAGGGCGGTAATAAGGGTAGCCCGTACTTCATCCAACAGAAGCCCATAGTAAGCGCTAAGCATTAGGTTGAAAGTTCTCTGTTACTCAAACTCATTGACTTCCCTTTACTCACTACTTCCCTTTCCAGTTGGACGGCGCACGGTGCACCTGCATGCTCACAAGTATAGACAGTTAGGCACAAGACCCTCTTGCTACCAACTGCAAAGATGTTATGGCCACCTAACCCTCCAGACCCTTAACCTTCTTCATCTTCACACGTGCATACAGGGGAGCTATGTATGCTTGAGCGCTACATGAGATTTCATCCCAAGCAGAACAACCCTGACGACCTGAAGAAAGTCTTGCGGTAAATATGGGATCCTATCAACAAGGCCATACTGAGCTTCACAAAAATTGTGGAAACAATTATTTGAAGAAGTAGGCCTATAACCCCAGTGCAAATAGGTATACACAACAGAATATTTAATTAAGCAACACTAATATCTGCATCTAGCTTTGGGGCATTTGTATTGAGCCATCACTTATATATTCACTACTGTACATGTAGATTCATTTTAGCATTCACATCTTGCTCATTCATCCATCCAGAAGTTTATATAGCGCCTGTTGAAGAAACCTACTGAGAGGTCAGTTCTAGCTTCCTATTATGTAGGCCACATATCTGTGGTGGCCCATTGGTTAGAGTGGTCAACCCGTAATGCTGAGAGTGCGGGTTCGACCCTCGTCCGAGGAGTCACGGTGTAAGGAGCCTCGAGCAAGTTCCTCGTGCACTGTTGCTCTGCAGTATAACTGCAATTGCACCATCGATTAATGTGCACTTCTGAGCAAAAGAAAAAATTGTATGAAGGGTGATATCAAATTACAGTTGTATTGTAGGCCTGTGTCTGAAGAAGAAGAGGAGGAGGAGGAGGAGGAGGAGGAAACTCAGGCAGACATTAACTGCTTGAAATTCTTCGCCTTTTAGAGTGGATGGCCAGCCCTCTCACTTGGCGTCTGATCCTCCCATGTGTGACAGCGTGCGGTCAGTGTACCCAAGCTGTAAACTGACAGCCGGTAAATTGCCTCCTGAATCATTTATCTTGTCCCTGCTCCGCCCTGTGCAACAGCCAACAGGTACACCCATCCGTCCGGTGCATAATAAGTAACTGCTTAACTAGTCTTCCCATATCAGTTGATTCTAGCTTTCAAGGTGTTTTCCATCCTTTAAGCTGCACGCCCTTCTTAATCACCCCCGCCTAATCTGCTTATATGAGAGGCAGAGAATATAAAGCCGGACAGTCAGGGGTAGGAGTGGCAAATAGCACGGCATCGTAACCCACCCGCCTATGGTCCGTCGGCCAAGCACTAAAAAAGGTACTCAGACCCGTTCAGTCCTTCCGATAGAATTGCCCTGAAAGCGATAAGGTAGGGGGCGCCACGACAGGTCAGAGTATATGCCAGCGATAACGCCGGCGTCACAGGCGCAAATACACCTATTTATGTACCTGTGACTGCACGTGACAGGAGGCATATACTCCATAAAGGCAGGCGCTTATGTGGGCTGAGGCTATTTGGATACTGATGACATTGATTACGTTTGCATCTGTATCCATATGCATGAATACAATACTAGACACAACAATACAATAGAACAAGTACAGCACACTTTAAAATGACAGGTCTTGCATGCATGAATACAATACTAGACACAACAATACAATAGAACAAGTACAGCACACTTTAAAATGACAGGTCTTGCATGCACATAATTATATTTATGCATATATATACACATTTGCATTAAGATATCATATATCAGAGATGTACCTATATATATATATAATTTATACATATATAACTTATGCAAGCATACATGTATGCATATATGTATGTTCATCAGTGTTGGGCACGAAACCGAAACCTCGAGACCAAGACCAAGACCGAGAGTTTCAAGACCGAGACCGATGGTCCGAGACCAAGACCAAGACTCTTTTTTTAACAAACAATTCAATTTATTAAGACGCTAAAACGGAATCACACGCTTGAAACATTAATTTTATTGCTGAAGAATATTAATCTTAATAATGGTCCAGAAAACAGCTTTACCGGCCAGTCTGAACTTTCGCGGGTTCAGCCCTTGGCTTCGACCGGAGAATATCACACTATAAATTACTGACAGTATACGATAGGTAAATACTTTAGGACATCTGAACAAGTAGATTAACGTTCGGTTTGAATGGTGTATTTGTACCACGGACCTCTGAATTGTAGGTTAACAGTGTCTACACGTGACCAACCACATAATTATTAGATTGTTACAAAACCTTGAAATTTGTGAGAGCAAATTTTGAAATGGCTGGCTCCATTGCAGATGCATTTTTTGCCCACACTTACATGTATATATATAGATGGTCAGCACGTCATAAATCGATAACAATCACATAGGGCCTAAACATTCGGTGTCTCTAATAATCGAAAATAGCCGACAAATATCAAAGAATTGCTCCGATACGGCAAATTACCAACAACGCCCATCTAGACTGAGATCAACCCCAAGACCGTTCCTTTAAGATCTAGACAAAGACCGACGCATTCGAGACCAAGACCGATGGCCCAAGACCAAGACCAAGACCGATACATTTGAGTCCAAGGCCGCAGTTTTCCGGTCTCGAGACCAAGTTCGCGGACTCGAGACCACATTCCTGATGTACATACTGATCATGATACGCAAGGAAACTTCACGGCCCTGCTGTTGAGAACACAATACTTCAGACACATGATGTACTTGTGCTGGATGAGTCCTGTATGAGTCCAACTGCCTCCACGGCTGACTACGGCAGAAAAGCAGTTCATCTGGCTGGAAGCTGTGGGAGATTGAATGTAGACTGCGCCTCTATCTCCTCCGAATCATATTCACACAATGCATTATTGCTCAGAGACGCCTCGAGCTGCTTCGACTATTATGGATGCTTCAATTTGCTTTACGGTTGACTAAACCATCTGCCATGTAAGTAGTATTAGTCTCTGCAGCTCGGCTAATCCAAGGTACACCTAGAGATGGGTATGACATACCCATGTTCATACACAGGAGGAAATGTTCTGGGTGTCTACGCGAATGATTTTAAGAGATCTGAATACCTTAACCAACAAACCAATAACCATAACCAACAATTTTTATTGATTAGCTCCAACCCAATATAACGTACAAGCAAATTGATTACAATGTTATAGGAATTACAATGAAAATATAAGTGGAGGATCAATGGGGAGAGAAGAAGGAAGCCCCTAAGGGATATATAAATATCCCGCTAGTGTAGCCCACTCTTGCTCATTTATCAACCAAACAGCAGTTGGGTGTAATTGACAAGTGAAATCATCAAAGTGGAAAACAAAAACAACCGAAAACTTAATTAGTTAACTATGTCTCGTGCACCTCACATGTGAGGAGTAACTTGTTCACTTAGGAAGCATTTATATTTGATTTTAAAAGTATTAAGCGACCTAGACATCCGAATTTCTAATGGGGTAGAGTTCCATATCAACGGACCATGATATTTCACAGCAAATTGCCTAGATGTAGTGCGACATAAGATTGATCTGAAGCTATGAACTGAACGCATTTGGTTAAGGATTAATCGATGCAGTATGAGTGAAGTAATTATCAAAGCACGGAGGGAGTTGGTTGTTGAAGTACTTATACATGAGAACATTCGTCTGGAGTGCATTTAATTGAGTCATGTTTAGAATTTTAGTCCTATTAAACATATCACTAGACGTAGATGTTTCGTAAGCAAAACAACCCAAGATTACTCTGATAATTCCTTTTTGAAGGGAAGCCAATCTCTTCAATCTAGAATTGTAGTTTGAAGCCCATATGATATTGCCATAGGAGAGGTAAGGGTGGATCATTGCATAGTAAAGGTTAAGGAGGATTTTACTTGGCAAGAGATAAGCAATTCTTGAGACTATTCCTATGCCGTATTGTCCAGCAGGCTCTACTCCACCTCCTCTTACGGAGGAGGAAAGAGCTACTAAGAAGCATCTCCATCTCTTCCATCCCTGTCCCCAGTATGCTTCGTTTTGCTGCGCATTGTGACCTGGATGATCCGCCAACCCAACTTCCGTGATCAAGCGTAGAAATATTGCCGTTTCCAGTCCATCTTTCTCTAATAAGCTGCAACCTCTCTGACTTATGCCATATTGTCCCAACTGCCGACTATCACCAGGCAAGCTCTGACTTGAGCTTCTTCGGTCTTCGCCTCGTTTCCCTTAGCACTTGAAACCATTTGTTCGATCATGGTTTCTGCTGTCAAGGACAATCGCCAGGGTTGTTTATCCTCAAGTGGTGCTGTATAAATTAGCAATTGCAATGTGTATATATATATATATATATATATACAACTAGACTTCATGCATACATACAAGATATACTCAGAGAAAGAGAAAAAGGGAAGAGTTAGAGAACGGGGAGAGAGAGATAGAGACATAGAAGACTAAGAAGAAAGGCATCAAGACATAAGGACAGAGAGAAAGACAGGCAGTCTTCCGGGAAGACGGAGGGGAAGAGATGAAGATAGATGATTATGGGAAGTCAAGTGAGAATGATTATGACGGAAGGGACTGACCAAAGACGTCTCCTCGATTTATTGCAGACGTTCACAACAGGTTTCCACATCAATAAAACCGAAACATAAATCAATGGCAGCAGCCAGACGCCATTCCACCCTCCACCCTACCCCTCCACCCGTTCTCCTTCTCTTCCAATGACCAACTAAATCCACGGTGAATACAAAATTACAGTGTAAGATATAACCCACTACACAATAGACTCTGCTTGGGTTACATCAGACATTCTACTTATTTGGAGACTAATGTTTCCGGTGTTTGTCCCCAAGGATTAAAGCAATCAGGTAAGTTGTAGCACCATAACCTTCCCCCCTCCCCAATGCATAGTTCAACTGCAGCGCTCATATGGCGAATCTGGTATATAGTCAACGAAAAAGGTTTCAATTCCCACAGACTTAACCACACGAACCTTTATTCTTACTTCGTAAATTTTTAAGGATCTGCAGATAAGTAATGGAGTCTGGGTGGAGAGAAGATGTTTGGTATCAACGGATCCCACCGAGAGATGAATTAAAAAGGAGATAAATTATCGCCTTGAAACAGAACTCAGAACATAAAACTGCATTTGCTTTTTCTGTGTCTGATTTGTAGACAGCAAAATTCAGAACTGCTCTGGAGAAATGAAACCATGCTGGTTTTCATAGACCTTTGGGGGCTGTCTGTGATGATTATCCCCAGACATGAAATACAAGAGATATAGGATGGTAGAAAGTCAGTTGGACGTTTTCTTAAGAAGGTCCAGAACCAAGCAGACATAAAACAAAAATATTCGGCAAATCTATAGCGAAGCTTCTATGCGTTTGCATCGCAGATTCAAAACTAATATATATCTTAAACTTAAATGTATAGCATAAACTATTTCTGAGTCTGAACTACTATAAACAGTAGAATTAATAAAATGGAGTCCAAAGAATCTAAATAACAGCCTAAATAATGATGAGAATGTATTTAGGCCTCTGTCAATAGAGTTCAGAAGAGCTGAAGGGACTATAGGACCCTCAGATTTATTTTGTCCCTTGTGATATAATTATTAAATAATGAATGTATGGCCAGTCCTGGCATAGGTGCAGATGGCAGATGAAGGCTGAGCACATAGCAGTTACATTACTAAGGGTGCAGCAAGAGTGTCAAAACAGCCCACAATCACCAGGCAGTCCCAACTGCCCGCCATCCCAAGCAATCCCAACTGCTCACTATCGCCAGACAGTCCCAACTGCCCACTACCATGAGGCAGTCTTAATAGCCCAAGTGCAATAACTCTGTAGGTGTGAACTCTTATATAGGCCTACATTTAGCCAAATACAGACATACATACATAGATATTTGAAGGTCGTTAATATCCACCCTGAATAGGTATAGGTAACTGCTCAGTGACCATGTAGGCATAGGCAGCTTGTTCACGAAATGCCCGCAGATGGTACAGGAAGTCCTAACTGCACGCGCGACCAATATAGCAGTCTTAATCACTCACTAATTCTGTACATTTAGGCATCTCTCAGTAAGTAAGTAAGTCAACAGCATGGGCAGCTGCTCACTAACTGGCCACCACAGGCGGCACAGGAAGTCCGAACTGCTCAGACAATCGATGCACTTGTGCTTAATGGGCATTTCCGAGCGAACGCATGCGTCGTCGTTGCAGGTGAGAGAGGAGGCAGCGGTCGGTGAGCGTCGGCTGCGGCCGCATAGTCCGTCGTCGTCGGCCACTGAGAAACCCATTTTGCACCTTGAAGCAGACAGGCATGCAGGCAGTCGTCGACCAATTGGCACGCAAGCATAACGAACAGCCGACGGACGGACGGACCCGGGTTGCCTTCCTGGTGGCTATTCACGACCCGCAGACTATAATCTACCGTCGACAGACGGATTGAGACGGAGGAACGGACGGAAAAAACTTCTCCCCATCAAACGAAGGCTGAAGAGCGCCGACGACGACATTGCCGAACGCCGACGACGACCAAAGGAAGAAGCAAATGGATCGCTTAGAACGATCCGATGAAGGCAGATACATAATTTAGTGGATGCAACAGATACGCAAAAGAATTCCTAACCATAAGCTAACACGCGAACAACGCTTCCGATGAGTTGCTCCTCGAGTGGGGCTATATAAATCTCCCATCACCAGACAGTTATTCTTTCTCTTTCCGGAACAAAGTGTTCTGTAATCCGAAGCATGGGCTCCTCTTCGCAATCACTTGAAAATCATTCAACTCATTCAGGATTTTCTGTTCTCAGATTGGGCACAGTATAGTTTATGGGGAAATTGCATTATATGAAAATGCGATAACGACTAGGTCCCCAGAGGTTCTCGGATAACAAATATACATTATTGAGCTCTAAGATTGTGTCTAAGTCGTAAATGATTAGGTGGGTCAGATATAGAAAGGCCTATAAATTGTTCAGCACATGAATAAAAATAGCCTGGTACTTAATAGACATACGTAACGCATATTCAAAATTTTACAGGGTTGCAGACTTGCAGCGCTTTACAAGGCAACATCATCGTTAAAACTTAAGTCAAAGTACATAACTGAAAACCAAATTATAAGCCGAAACAGGATTAAATATTTGGTTGCTATGCTCAAGACATTATATTCTCAAGACAATATACTCAAGACAATTTTATAACTATATTCAAGACAATATATACTTAATACAATATAATTAATTACACTCAAGACAATCTATGCCTAAGACAATCTATGATTCCATGCTCAAGACAATATATGTTCATTGTTCAAGACAATATTATGCTCAATACAATATATGCTCAAGACAATCAATTTTCAAGACAATCAATGCTCAAGACAATATATTTGGGATACGGTTTAAAATCTAAGCAGTGCCATCATCTCTGAAATCGAGACAAAGCACTCACCTTCGAACCAAAAGCAACAATGTCCATTTCCATAATGGAAGGACAGCATCATCCGCCCAACTACACAGAATATCTAGTCATATGCCCAACCACACAGAATATGTAGTCATATGCCCAACTACACAGAATATGTAGTCATACGCCCAACTACACAGAATATGTAGTCATATGCCCAACTATACAGAATATGTAGTCATACACCCAACTACACAGAATATGTATTCATACGCCCAACTACACAGAATATGTAGTCATACGCCCAACTACACAGAATATGTAGTCATACGCCCAACTACACAGAATATGTAGTCATACGCCCAACTACACAGAATATGTAGTCATACGCCCAACTACACAGAATATGTAGTCATACGCTCAACTACACAGAATATGTAGTCATACGCCCAACTACACAGAATATGTAGTCATACGCCCAACTACACAGAATATGTAGTCATATGCCCAACTATACAGAATATGTAGTCATACGCCCAACTACACAGAATATGTAGTCATACGCCCAACTACACAGAATATGTAGTCATACGCCCAACTACACAGAATATGTAGTCATACGCCCAACTACACAGAATATGTAGTCATACGCCCAACTACACAGAATATGTAGTCATACGCCCAACTACACAGAATATGTAGTCATACGCCCAACTACACAGAATATGTAGTCATACGCCCAACTACACAGAATATGTAGTCATACGCCCAACTACACAGAATATGTAGTCATACGCACAACTACACAGAATATGTAGTCATATGCCCAACTATACAGAATATGTAGTCATACGCCCAACTACACAGAATATGTAGTCATACGCCCAACTACACAGAATATGTAGTCATACGCCCAACTACACAGAATATGTAGTCATACGCCCAACTACACAGAATATGTAGTCATACGCCCAACTACACAGAATATGTAGTCATACGCCCAACTACACAGAATATGTAGTCATACGCCCAACTACACAGAATATGTAGTCATATGCCCAACTATACAGAATATGTAGTCATACGCCCAACTACACAGAATATGTAGTCATATGCCCAACTACACAGAATATGTAGTCATATGCCCAACTACGCAGAATATGTAGTCATATGCCCAACTACACAAAATATGTAGTCATATGCCCAACTACACAGAATATGTAGTCATACGCCCAACTACACAGAATATGTAGTCATACGCCCAACTACACAGAATATGTAGTCATATGCCCAACTATACAGAATATGTAGTCATACGCCCAACTACACAGAATATGTAGTCATACGCCCAACTACACAGAATATGTAGTCATACGCCCAACTACACAGAATATGTAGTCATACGCCCAACTACACAGAATATGTAGTCATACGCCCAACTACACAGAATATGTAGTCATACGCCCAACTACACAGAATATGTAGTCATACGCCCAACTACACAGAATATGTAGTCATACGCCCAACTACACAGAATATGTAGTCATATGCCCAACTATACAGAATATGTAGTCATACGCCCAACTACACAGAATACGTAGTAGTATGCCCAACTACACAGAATATGTAGTCATACGCCCAACTACACAGAATATGTAGTCATACGCCCAACTACACAGAATATGTAGTCATACGCCCAACTACACAGAATATGTAGTCATATGCCCAACTATACAGAATAGGTAGTCATACGCCCAACTACACAGAATATGTTGTCATATGCCCAACTATACAGAATATGTAGTCATATGCCCAACTACACAGAATATGTAGTCATATGCCCAACTATACAGAATATGTAGTCATATGCCCAACTACACAGAATATGTAGTCATATGCCCAACTACACAGAATATGTAGTCATATGCCCAACTACACAGAATATGTAGTCATATGCCAAGGTGCAACATTTTGAAATTATAAGAGACATTCTGTGGATATGGTAATAAATATGAGGCTATTACACTCGTTGGACCTTGGAAAAGTGCCAGATTCAACAGCCGAAAGCCATCACTTAATGCTTAGTTATCAAGTAATGCACTTTACAGTTTACACAGATAACTAAAAAAGTGTTAGCGTTCAGTAAAATCGAAGTCAGATGTGCCAACTTGAAGGCATTGGCTGATACCTTATTTGACATTTTTTTCTGTGGTACAAGAACCATTTTTTTATCATGTGAACAGCAAAGTATTATGATGATTGTGGCCGATTGGTTATAGTGGTCGGCTCGTAACGCTCAGCGTGCGCTGAGTAAGCGGGCTTGACCTCGTCCAAGGCATCACTGTGTAGGGACCTTTTAAAAGCAAGTCCTTCGCGCACAATTGCTCTGCAGTACGACTGCAATTGCGCCGTCGAGGTGTGTGCACTTCTGAGCAAAAAATGTTGGAAGAAGGATGGTATCAAATTTCAGAATAAATAAATAAATAATAATCATCTCAGATGTATTTTGGCCATGAAACACATGCAAAATGTAATATGATGAGGTACTTTCATCATGTTCACCGGGCATCCATCGCACGCAGAAAGTGCTTAGGAAAGAGAGTCATCCTGGAAACAGCGTAAGAGCTCAGGAAAGACTTTTTCAACTGCAGAACAGACTCTTTTAGGGTCAGACTGTTTCAGATGCATCTCGCTGCAGCATTCGCAATGGCTGACAAAACAGTTCCAACTAGCTAAGAACCAAAGACAGTAGCAGGAGGACTTGGCGGCAGCAGGACTTGCTTGGTGGCTGCAAGACTTGAAGGCACATGTTGTGTCACTACAGCCGGAATCAAATCATAACTACTGGCTTTTGATAAAACTAATCAGATACAAAGCATTGTAACATGTTGCTCAAAATATTGCATCTTGTGTTGAAAGCTTCTTAAATATTCCAGCTTCACTGACAACTTATACACAGAACTTCGAATCAGAATAATTTATTTAGGAAGCTACTCTTACTTCTAGGGTACTATATAGTGTCAACTGATAGCACCTGCTAAGAATAACATAGTATAAAACTAAAAGACATCATTAAAACAAGCAACAGACAGTGCTGGGTCTCATGTGTATATAACACATGAAATGACGTTGAAATGTTTATCAGTTAAAGACGTCTTCATGAGGGTGATATGCAGACTGCAGAGGTCATGGTCTTTCCTATTTCTTATTACGTTATACCACAGTGGTAAGTCATTTATAAGTCCATTGTGACTTTTACATTTTTGGTAAGTCATTTGTAAGTCCACTGTGACTTTTACATTTTTGGTAAGTCATTTTAAGTCCTTTGTGACTTATACATTTTTGGTAGGTCATTTTAAGTCCATTATTGTGACTATTAGAGACAATCAATTGGACAACTATTTCTGCTAAATAGCTAAATGCCTCTGTTGTAAAGACTGCATAGCTATTGTGGTTCCTTTAAAAAGCATTATGCCAAAACAACCAGGCAGTCTGAAGCCATAAGTTCTCTTTACAATGGGCATAAATTTAAAACATCCATTCAGAAGAACATTGCAACTAAGCAACTCACAATGTACAATTTCAAAATGCCTATTTCTGGATCAACAAGCATGAAAACTGGTTGCACACAACATAAGGACAACCCATTATGTATTATTATTTTCATTTGCCTATTAAGCGCTATACCACCTTATGACAAACTATCAATCAATGAGCAATGAAGATAAATGATACTGCTCATATTCACAGGAACTGTGTAGTAACAATTTTATTAACAATTTAGTACATTGTTCGGAGCAAACTATACATAATCTGTAAGATTAATAAACCAGCCATATTCTTTATGGGTCATTGTTACTCTTTTCTCTTGACTTATTGACTATGAAGATGTTAGGCCTCATTGCTAATTACTTTGATGATGATGGAATGCCAATAAACATTGAGAGTAATACTTGGCCTCAACGACCTCCTTCACCATCTTCATGGCAGGGTCCATATGTTTCCACGTTCAGTGTGTGTGTGTGTGTGTGTTCTTGTGTTTGTGTGTGTATGCACGTCTGTAGGTGTGTGTATAGGTGTGTGTGTGTGCGTGCGTGTGTGTGCAATTCACAGGGACAGGTATAAGGGTCAACCAATTCTCTTTCTCATGCTCCTCAGCACTTTTCCTTCCGTTCGGCTTGCAATGCCTTTGCAATCACTGCCTTTGCAATGCTAAAGCAATACACACACGCACATCTCGTAATTAACATGGAAGCCGAGGACTATAAATTACCTGAAACGTAATTAGTCTCTATTTCGGTCTCCAAACCTCAACTGCCCCTGGGACGCTCTAGCAACACTGGACCGCTTACGTTCTGTATCCCTATTCCATAGCCCTCTAGGAATTTAAGACCTCACTCACGCCATTCTATCTTCACTGACTTGGACAACCTCCGGATAACCTCTGCCGGTGTCAAGGACACAGCATGGACTGCAGGGCGTTATATAAATTACTACTTACAATTACAATAAATCCAATATGCAAACTCCTTTTACGCAATTCCCTTGTAAAAATACCTAAAAAGTGTTTCATTTTGTAAGCTTATTCATCATATGCAGCATATCTCCAAGGCACATACTCACAGGATACTAACCATAGTACATGCTCAAAGAATTCTTAAAAAGGTACATACTCAAAGGATCAGTACTTACAATAATCCAGACTCAACAGATACTAATAAAGATGCATACTCAAAGGACACTTCAAAAGGCATATATTCAAATGATACTTACAAAGATGTTTACTCAAAGGAAACCATAAAGATGCATATTCAAAGGACACTTACAAAGGTACATAATCAAAGGATACTTATAAAGATGTAAACTCAAAGGAAACAATAAAGATGCATGCTCAAATGATACTTACAAATGAACATACCCAAGGAATACCTACAAGGGTACACACTCAAAGGATACTTATAAAGATGCATACTTATAAGTAGGGCATAACTGAGTAGACAATTTCCACCGAGTACCGAATCCGAGTATTTGGATGAACTATTTGCCGGATCCGGGTACGAACCGAATAGTAGCGGCAAATTTTGCAGCAAGTACCATTCGTATGCAAAGCATAGTTAACCTGCTACTTGCACAGTTACGGAGAACTATTAATCGTCAATGCAGAGTCTATAGCAATATCCTTCATGTAGCGTATTGTCGCACTCTAGGCTATAGCCATATATTTATTATTTAATAACTTTATTTGCAAAAAAAATGTAAAACTTTGTTATAAAATTTGAGTTATGAAGTTATCAATGACGTCTTTACTCTCCAATGTTTACCGGAAAGTGGGTGGAGCCAATTAAAGCGTGAAAATTACTGATTTGGTAGCCACCTAGGGAATACAACCAAAAGACATTAAAATATATAAATTAACATGATCATTATTTTAAAGAAAATTCAATGACGTGTTAAGTTCTTGTTTAATTAATCATTAGCTTATAAAGTTGGTTAGTCCTCACTGTATTTGATGAAAAAATATTATTTATCAAAAAAAGGTTATTTTTAGCTATTTGCGGGTGTAATATTTGCCGAGGCGAATACTTCCAAATAGTCCAATATTCGGCCGAGACGAATGTCCGAGGCGATTTCCGGTTATGCCCTACTTATATGCATACTCAAAGTATACCATAAAAATCGTATTCAAAGAATATTTACAAAGGTACATACTCAAAGGATACTTACAAAGGCATACTTAAAGGATGTTAACCACAAAGATATTTACCTGGATACCAACTCATATTGACCACAAGTAAAAATCCAAATGGTAGACAAATAATTCTACAGCAATCCCCTAAACACGTCTGTTTATAACCCACACAATTCGCCCAACGGATGAACTATTAACCAAACGTCGTACGATGATGACATTTTCAATTTTTTAATATAACACCTTTCTTTCGAAATAAACTTGTATGTCTGTTTCAAAACTGTTCATTATGTTTCCCTATATAAAAACCATTTCCTACTTATCACAGTTTGTACAATTGATGCATAACGTCATAATCCGCAATAAATACGGGATCAAGAGCCTATTAAATGTTATCAAAGTACAAAGCCAGTCCTAAGTTGATCCCTTCATTAGGGATTTCTGTCTATGTATGTGTGTGTGTATGCATCATGCATAGGTCTGTATTTATCTAGACTCTTCGTATCGCATGCTTTTCCTAAGTGAAGTGCCACAGCAAAAACACTGCATCCTGAAGTCTCCTATAACACGAGTGAGGCACTGCACAATTGGTTGCCTTGTAACTTATATCGCCAGAGTCGAAGCCATTGTCAGATAAATCCTCAAAACAGATATTCGTAGCTCAATTGACTGACGCTTTGTCATCGGAAAGTGGCGCTACATAAAAAGCACAGAAGCAGACTACAGTGACACTGTGCTTAATTAAGGAGCACTTGATAATAATCTATGTCCATAGAAGTAAAGACCACACTAATCAGAACAGGGTAATTTACGAAATACTCCCAAATGTAATGTAATGGAGCACTTATATAGCGCCACTCGATATCAGAGGCACTCATCCAAACACAAATACACACACACAAACAGACACACAGACGAAGAAAAACACAGGCACACAAAGACACAGGCACACAAAGACACAGGCAAACACAGGCAGGTATAGACACACAAAGACACACAAGGACACAGGCAAACACAGGCAGGTATAGACACACAAAGACACACAAGGACACAGGCAAACACAGGCAGGTATAGACACACAAAGACACACAAGGACACAGGCAAACACAGGCAAGCATAGACACACAATGACACACAAGGACACAGGCAGGTATAGACACACAAAGACACACAAGGACACAGGCAAACACAGGCAAGCATAGACACACAAAGACACACAAGGACACAGGCAGGTATAGACACACAAAGACACAGTGCCCAAACTCAGATGTTAGGAGTAACGGTTATTGATCAAACCAGCATTGAGAATGAGAAATAATAATATGCTCCCCAATGGGGAGTCCCTCCCCATTGCCCAAGGACACCTTCTAAGGGAGCATCATATTGAAAAACCAAATTATTCAAATTTTTTACTTCACCATTAATTGAGAACATTCAAGATCAATCGTTTATTGAGTGGCAGTTTCAGCACTTACTTACGCAGCAAATATAACAATGGATCGTTAAAGCAATATATAGTTATTTGGATTTCTTTCTCATTTATCGATTGAGTAACAATATGGACCAACAACAATTATTCATCAAGTAAACACTTACTGAACAGACTAATATTAAACTCTATGACAGGACATCTATCTATATGAGTGCATTAAAAAAATATTTTTTGAATTTCATTATAACAAGCACGGGCATTTCTTCCTCAGCTTAAAGGCATCCAAAAGAAGCCAATCTATGTTCAAAGGCCGGTCCCAATGTACCCAAAGAGGACAACATCAACACCGATGATCCTTGCACAGGCCAAAACTACTAAAGAGTAACACAAATCGCCATAATAAATTTCGTTTCTGCCTAATATCTCAGTGGAGATTGGTTCTTTAAAAGCCGTGATTGCCACCCTGCTTGTCCGGCGGCTAATGGGCAAGAAGCGAGGCAAGACCGACCGACCGGGAGGAGGCAATCCTGTTCCGGTGAGCTGCAACTCCAAAGGAGGAGCCTCGACCGATAGATAACCTGTCAAACGGAAGAGGAACATCAAAAGCAATGACGACGTCCAGGAATATATGACAAATTATTCATCCCACAATCCCCATATCCTTCGTCAATCTGTTTCCATCTCCTTCCCTCAGTCAGGTCTCTCTATGTGTCAGTGCCTCTCTGTCGGTCTCAATTTCTCTCTCTGTGTCTCTCTCTCTGTCAGTCTCTGCCTGTCTCTCTCTCTCTCTGTCAGTCTCTGTCTGTCTCTGTCTGTCTCTGTCTCTGTCTCTCTCTCTCAATGAATCTGTCTCTGCATCTTTCACACATCCTTGTCCGCGGAAGTTAACATCTTTCGTCCTCATGCCCATCCAGCCACCTATACATATACTTTTTATACCCCACAAAGGCTTTTCTTCTCCCTAGCCTTGCTGATCTTAGAGCTCTGAAATAATGACTGTTTGTGCATACGTCCTTATAAATCTTTCTGTTCTGTTCTGTGAGGCAGTCAGTCAATCAGTCAGCCAATGAGTCAGCAAGTAATTCAGTCTATCCGTATGTTTGTCTGTCTTTCTCTATGAATGTGTGCATATTTGTTGCTCCCGTGGGTCATGTTCCCTCTTCCACCGCTGTATTTCAATCTACATTCTAGTTTCTTTCTTCCATAGGGGCTTCATGTCTTTCAAATTCCTCACCCTTCACCCCAACCAGAAGTTCCCACATTTCACAGTTCCACCTTGAACTGCAGAAAACTTGATACCTCACCGCCTCCCACTGGAAAAAGGAGGGGTCGAGTGAGGGAAAGCCGGCTAAAAGGAAAGGAGGCAGGGAGCAGGATGCGATTCGTTCAAAGACAGCTAGAGGGCGCAGCAATTCCAAGAGACTTTGGTTATTGACACAACATAAGATGGATGGAACATAAGACACTGCTCGAGCAGAAGCACCAGGAGGAAGAGGAGGATGGATGAGGAACATGGAAATAAAGGAAGAGGTGAGTAGTAGGAGGAGGAGGAGGAGAAGAAAGGAGAGAAGAAAGACAGGGAAGCAGAAAAAAAGTGGGAGAGGTGGATGACAGAGTACGAAGATGGAATGAAAGGCTGATAAACAAAAGGATAAAGTAGAGCAAGGAAGCAGAGAGGTACAAGGAGAATATTAGAAGGGATAGGAGGAATGGGAAGAGAAAGACCAGAAAGTGGAAGTGGAAGGAAGGAGAATGTGGTGAAGCAAGGGAAGCTGAAGGAGGAACAAGGTGAGTCAGTGGTTGGAGGTAGAATAAGAAAAATATAAGGAATTGGAGGAAGAGAAATATTGGGATTAGCTAGGGTTGCCAGACATCCAGATGACATGTCTTATGAGGACAAGTCCTTCTCGTTGGCCTCATGTCCTCTGTCCTGCAGAAAATGCCAGGAACCTGGAAAATGTCCCGCTTTTTGTATGTTGCTGCATTGGGGTTAATTGGGCAATTGGGCATTATTTATGGCGAATTTAACCCACTGAACACGTGCATGTTGACCATAAGTTACGCCAAAGGTCAAAGGGCCAAACACGCATACAGTCCAATCTACTTATTATTTAAATTGTAATACATCTCTATTTTGTCAAAAATTTCTAGTCCATGATCTGAGTAATGTTACAACATATCTATGGTCTATTTACAGTTAGTGCATCCTTTGTTTTACTCTGTGGCTTCCTGTGTCCTCCTATTTTGACTAATCATGTATCTAGCAACCCAGGATTATTAATATCAATAATCTGCAACCCAGGATAATTAATATTAACAACCATCTTCTAAAGCGCCGGTCGTTTGAACCCTCCTGTTAAAAGGCACAGAATATACCTGCTACACCACTGCGTCCCACCGTCGGCGCTTTAGAAGCTGGTTATTAATAATAATAAAAGTTCTCCTTCCCCTCGTTCCCTTATCCTGCCTTCAATCCTCACTTCGTGCACAAACATGTGTACAGCTAATCCTGGGTTGATGATGAGCCTACCTCACAGACAATTATGGGTGAGCAGCGTGTCCAAGGGTTTTACAGTGGCTTGGAGGTAGATTCGAACCTGCAACCCTCAGTGTAGCACCCTTAGACACGCTGCTCAACCATAATTGTCTGTGAGGTATACGCAACTGGTAACCACCTCACTCATCTCACCCTCGGGTGGCATAAAAGCCAATGGACCTGTCTTCGGGCAGAGAACTCATCATCATAGCACTGAGCTATAAAATACCCCAAACATTAACGATGGTGCACCAGAATAGAGAGACACCTTCAGGTAAACAAAGAGAGGAGAAGATCAATCAGACAGAGTCAAGTAAAAGGTAGAGAACAAAATGAGAGCAAGAGATGATCAAACAGATACATTTCAGTTGTAGATAAGACCTCAGAGTTAGACTCTATAAAGATCATGTAAGGTAGACTTTGACTAACACCAGAGGATCATTGAACTAGACAAATGACTTAGGACAATGGAGATATTTCATTCGTACCCATCGCCGCCAAATGCTTGGCGCCAGGAACTGCTTCTGCTGACGATGAGCCGACAAAGAGGAGGGTATGGTACGAGTGTGTAGGACAATTGCCCCCTCCCTATTTAGGCTAGGACATCTGCCTCTGACAATCGCACCATATGTATATATGCATGTATGTACATGCGCATGTATACATGCATACATGTACGTATGTATGGGTATATATGTATATATGCACGTGTGCATGAATATATGCATGCACGTATACATGCATGCATACATGCATGTATGTATGTATGGAACTATGCATGCATGTGTGTATGTATATGTATGTATGTATGTATATATGCACACATATACATACATACATACAAACATACAATGTCATACTTACATACATACATACATACATACACACATACATACATGCATGCATGGGGCGGATAAGATGGAGAACGACGCACGCAAGAGCATGTCTATGGAGAGGCAAGTGGAGAGAAGGATATGGATGGAATGAGACATTGAGGTGACAATCTTTAAATCCATCTTATTCTCTGTCTATGTACACATTCGGAGTTAAAATCGGAGTTTTGATAGCGGATTGGGGTGACTTATTTGTACTCAGTACTTGTAGGTATTATATCTAAACACTCCTGCCTTTGGTTATAAATGAGCCAATTCAAGCAATATAGTACATGTATATATCCACGAGTAAGACTGTTCCCAAAGGATGGTTTGAAAGAGGAAGAGACATCAAGACGGATGTCAATTTGATCCCTGAAAATAGAAAACGATATAAAAAGCTTGATGGGTGTAAACACGCTCGTGACGCAACCGTGTGTCATGGCGTGTCTGCCTGATGCCAACTCATCACTGCTGACGTTGGCAACTGATGATTACGATAACGATGTCAAAACCACATTACACAACGACTTGCAACTGGCATCGACATGACAAGGATGGTCCAAAAGTAGTAGTGGTAAACCAGCTCAAAGCCTGGCACAGCTGATGCACTTATGTTAGGTAACAATCACAAATGCGTAACATGGTTACACCACATGGTAAAACTCCCAAAATTCATCAAAGTTTTAAAATATGGTCAATATCTTCGGTTTTAATCACATGCTTGTAGCATGGCAAATGTGCTGGTATATTGCTGATTTGGTTTAGATATGAATGAACACTGTGCTACAAACTAGGATAAAACATTCTAGAAATGGTCCGATAAACGAGGTCTTTAGTACGGATGGTTCAGGCGATCCCACACATCAAAATAACACCATTTATTATCATCATCATTATTGTCGGTTCCATCAATTGTTCACGATGGGTAAGAATAATTGATCTCTGTCATTCTCAGTCATATGTCAAGTCGGTGTCCGCTCGATAATCCGAAGGTTCGATAGTCCGAAGGTTCAATAGTCCGAAGGTTCGATAGTCCGAAGATAAGTGTAAGCTCGAGAGTACCTAGGGTTCGATAGTCCGAAGGTTCGATAGTCCGAAGATTAGTTTAAGCTCGAGAGTACCTAGGGTTCGATAGTCCGAAGGTTCGATAGTCCGAAGATTAGTTTAAGCTCGAGAGTACCTAGGGTTCGATAGTCCAAAGTTTCGATAATCAGAAGAAAACTCAGACTAGAAAATTATTTTCGGACTATTGAACCTTCGGACTATCGATACAGAACCGTCAAGTCAATTGTTCCACTTAGTTGTAATCCTATTGATGACTGTTACGTCTTTATGTATATTATCTGTTGATCATCGTCTTCGTCTGCCTTTGTCTCTTTCCTTTATTATTTTATGTAATCTCTGCTTTGATGCAATTATTTTCACTAGTAAATCGAACATCTGGCAACAACAGAGTTATATTGTGGAAATAAACGGCTGTGAACGGTTCATCCTACTAGAGGCACTTTACAACTGCTTAAATAGAATACACCACAATAGATACAAGTGCATCAACATTGTCTCCCAGCCTCTTCTGAGTGTTTGTGTTTCTGGTTGGCTCTCTCTGTTCATTATCAATTATATGCTTTCCTATGCCTATGTTCCTGTCTCTGTTCACCTGTATTTCTGTAACTTCCAGTGTGAGTGTGTGTGTGTGTGTGTGTGTGTGTGTTGTGTGTGTGTGTTTAGGCGTGTGCTTGTGTGTGTCTGTATTCTGGTGCCCTTGACAGCAGATTAATTTTGTTGATTGTGTTTGGGCAAGAGACGCCACACGATATAACATTGTACCCAGAGTGAAAGGGAACCAGAGAGCCCCGTCCCTTCTTCGGTGCAATTATTTAAATTTATTAAACGAAAACGACTTCCTTTGCTGTGGACGCCGGACCACACAAGTGGCCACCTGAAGCTCTTTCTTCAGCTAAAACCTAAGACGGTGAAGTCAAAGAATTGGATAAAAACAATAAATCAACCATTCACTCAAAGACTCACGTTACAAGTTATTCAGGAAGGTTTGTAAATCAGGTTTTCACTGGGTGTACTTTCCCCATTTCGTCGGCGAGGGTAACACTATCCCTGGCAGCATTTCCGGGTGGCATTAGTTGCGACCCATATGGGCTCTACATGGATGACGTGTAAGGTATTTGAAAATAGGTCCTATATGGACTCTTTAAAGTCCACCACAAAAATGCTGGCAGGTATAGTTGCTCGTTACTAAGCTTATTAGCTAATATTATAACATACAGGCAGAATAGCAATCAGGATCCGATTTGTCAAAAAAGGAGCAGGGCTGCTGAGAATTTCTGACACTCTGAAGAATTTCCCACTATTTCAACGCCCTTGTAGCTGAAGCTGTGGGGGTCCAACCCCCTGGCCCCGCCGGGTGTAACACGATTCCGGGTGGCATTAGATGGAACCCACACTGGCTTTACATGGGTCCCGTATGTGAATATGACTCCTATAAGATCTCCGGATAGAAATGCTGGCCGGGATATATTTGAATATCTGTATGCTAAAATTTACTATTTCTGATCCAATATGTTACCATTATGCCATCTCCCTGCCCACATGAGTCATATCACCTGACATGCTATCAGATTACACAAACGAACTCAATTGATACCTCCTCCCGTGTTGTACACACTTCTTAGGGACCCTCTTACTTTTTAACCATTATTATGTTTATGTGTGAGGCAGAATTAACCCAGTTTATAAATGATACACCTGATGAGAGCTTCACAACTGACCCAATGAGGGAGAGACCTATGAGTAATAATTATACGGAAATACAAGAAAATTCACCCAGAGGGCATTTGCTTCAATCATCCGCTGATCTCTCAATATAACACCACTTCTTCAGCCCAGGAACTCTCCTCTTCACTAGGCTTAATGGACAATTGACATCACTTATGCATATCAATTGTTCAATTATCCTCTTATAGACTTCATCAATTACTTATCACCTGCATAATTTCTCAATAAATATTCTTGCAATCACTGGTTTGAGGAATCTACCATTATTACTGGATATAATTTTTTATAGTCATGATTTTTTTAAACTTGGCAGATTATGAGAACTTTGGCCAATACCAAGGATAGGAATAGAATGAATGACTGGTAATTTATGTATGAATGGCAATGTCACTATAACAGATGTAGATACGTCTGAGAAATGTAACAATTATTTTGTGAATGTTGTTCAAGATCTTGTAGAAAAAACAGTCTTCCAACAGTGCCATTAATACATAACTAAATGTACCATACCAACTTCTTTTACCATTTAGACGACTTCTGCCAAGCAAATCTCTATAAATCATACTATAAGAATTTCCTATAGTGGGAGAGTCGATGATATTAACCAAACTGCTGCTATTTCTGCACTGAATATATGGTTGCTCCACTATCAGACATGTTATTAATTGTTCTTCATCTTCAGGCAAAGTACCTTACTCTCTGAAACAGAAACTTCGTAACCACTAACTAGCTATTGATCCCCTCGGCGTTCTCTCTTACGTACCCCCATGTTCTCCCATGTACCCCCTTACTGCACCTATGCCGTGTGCATATAGTGTGTCTGCAGCTATTGCATGTGTTTCAATTTCAATGTGTTTCAATTTGGATCTTTAATATATTTTGATATTTTTACTATTTATCCAGTTGCTATTAATTCTATGTGTATGGGTATCCCTACCAGCAGGACTTTGGCCCCCTTAAGAGTCTCTTTCCCGTTACTTCCTGTAAGTGCATAAATATCTCAACTTTGACTGAGCTCTGAAACAAGAAGCATTAAAATTAATGGTTATGGCTATAAATTTATGTAAGCACGGACATTTTTAAAGCACTCTAAGTAACTCCTGGAATTCAGTTTCCGTTTGCATAAATATATGAGTTCATGTTGACTTTCAAAAAAATATCTAAAGTATAGATGAAGTGGAGCCGCACACTTCCTTCTCACAGAAATGGATCATGAACAGATATAAAATTATTCTTAACAGTATAATCATCTCAATCTCTCACATTAGGTGCCAGTGCCAGCGCCAGGGGTCCTATTATCTGGCTGGGACTTCAAAAGCTGACCATAATTTTATAGACCTTAGCATATGGAGTCCCAGAATACAATTTCACGTAAACTGTTCTACAAAAAGAGTGGGAAAAGGAAATAACATGCAACCGTTATAATATAACTATTATAATAAATGTAAGGAAATTCAAATGGAGTTAGAAGCAAAAGCTTTTAAAATAATATCTAGTAGCTGGTCACAGGATAGGGAATAGTAACTAATTGTCTAGAAGTAATTTCAAAAGAGTAACTAGCAATGGCTTATGGTCACTGTGAAAAGTATCTAAGTATTTTTAGTTATGCTCTAACTTTCAGCTTCTTCTATGATGATATTAGACTGAAATTTGGCAAATAAAGGAAACAGTTCAGAGACGTAAGCATAAATGAAAATGTTTGGATCATTTCAACACATGTGACCGGCAGAATTTGCAGGTTGAAGGCTGAGTACACAATAAAAGTTAATTAAAAATTCTCTGATTTTATTTTCCATAGTGTTTTTCTTGTGTACCCCTTGACAACAGTTGGCATACCCCTAGGGGTATGCTTACCACCGGTTGAAAACCGTTGATACAAAGTAACCAAATTTGTGCATTATCATTACTTCATAAAAGTAATCAGTTACTTTTGTGCATTACTTAGGTAAAAAGAAACCAGCAACCCAAAAGTTACCAAAAAGAGTAAGTTACAAGTTAGCTGCTAGATCTACCCTTAATAAACAGTGAATGGTCATTGGTCAGCGGTGGGTGAGTGGTCAGTGTACATATCATGCAGTTGACTTCAGTGGTGGACTCAAGTGCTCAAGTGAAGCAGTAATCTAGAGAATTCATCAAGAGCCTTTTTCTGTCTGGCAGGGATTTGAACCGACGACCTCTCAACTGACAACAAGGAATTGACTGACGTCAGGTCGAGATATAGGGGATTCAAACCTAGAACACAGCTGTGAATCGCTCTTCATCCCTACCACTCAGCCATGCTGAAAGTCCGAGGGCAACGTGTTTTGACATGATATAGAGACTGAATGGCTGTCAGGAGGAGGAGCAGGAGGAGGAGGAGAGGGTGAGGAGGAGGAAGAGGAGACGAGGAGAGGGTGACGGAGTCAAAGTAGGCAGAGAAGACAGAAAGAGGAACTAAGCCATGCCTTCGATCACCAACTAATTGGCCAACACATGAAAGCTCAGAGGATACCAAGCCAAATAAACATCCAGTCATTCATCCATCTATCCATTCATCCATCCATCCAATCCCACCAACCATCCACCTATCTATCCACACCAACCCATACATAAATTTCATCCACTCATCCATTCAATGACTCATTCAGTGCATCCCATCCATCCATGATCCATCCATTAAACTAACCACCCACGATTACACCACTGACCAGTGTTTCTCAAGCTATGAGTTGCGACCAAAAAGTAGGTCTCAGCGTCTTGTCATGAGGGTCGCCATACTTACAAAATGAAACTATTCTCTTGACCTTCTTTGTTGTATTGTCACTATAGCATATATACTCCAATCAGTAGAGTCTCGTCCAGTCTCTTCATTATATCGAGTACATTCAATGCATGCATTGCAAATTGCTGTTGAAATGCTAATTAAATTTGAACTTAACATTGTTTGCTTTGTGAGGTGGGTCGCGGGCATTCAAAAATTTTCCCAAGTGGGTCCCACGACCAAAAAGTTTGGGAAACACTGCATTAAACCAACCACTCATTCACCCTGCCTCCCATCCAGACAGCACCCATCCAATCCTTCGTCCGTTGGCCCATTCATCCATCTGACATATCATCACTAAACTTTACCCATCCACATCTTTCCTGTCCTCCCTCCCACTCAATTTACACCCTGCTCTTCAAACTCCTGAAGCCTCTCCCCCATTCCTCCCTCACAAGGTACCATCACCACAACATGTGCTGGGAGCTGCAAACCCCCTTACCCACTGTTATATACAAACAAAATAACTAGGTGAGGCGTTACACAAGGACCTATGTATAAAACCTTGGACAGAGTGGTCAGCCTCAGGCAGAAAGTTTCCCTTGCCCAAACATCCCCAGCAATTTTGCACTCATTCAGCACTGTAGCACACGTGCCTGTCTCACACATTCCTCAGACAGTTTGTCTAACTCTGAACGCATTAGTGCACATTTGCATATGTTAAGTATAATCTGTCAGAATTAAGTGTTACTCATTCTTTTGGATTGCTTATGGAAGGAGGTTATTGCGTAGAGATAATGCTTTACGTCTTGTGTAGTCTATTTTGTATAACCATAGATGTGACTTAGCAGTGTGAGTACGAAGCAAATGTGCGCCTTATGAAGTGCACATTTATAAAACTGAATCATCTGTAAAACCGTCAGAAGTTACAAGCCATGCCATCTATCTCTTCCAATGCTCCAACGTATCTGCCAACATGTAACGTTTTCAGATCAGCCACTTTGAAGGCCACTATATAAAGCTGATTTCACCTGGAGGAGAAGATGATAGTTATAGATTAAGTTGTGCCCGTGGCTAATTGCTGAGTGGTGATTGTCATAGCCAAGTGAGGATAACGAAAGTAATCAGCACCCCATGCAATGCACAGAAGAAAAATAGACAAACTTTCTAGTGCTTCACACCAGCAAACTGAGATAATTTAGATTATCTTCCGGGACAAATATCTCTCCAGAAACATTCGCATAGATAACAGTATATTTATATCAGCCTCCGCTTTACTTCTACTGAAAACTACCACAGACTACTTTAAATTACAGTGTTTCCTGTATCGACATAAGCAATTTATTTCAACGTATTTGTTAATGAACTCAATTTATAGCATCATTATGAGGCAGCTAATACTGCTGAACTGCTGCCAAAATATTTAAATGCTGTTTACGGCCTTACAGTCCCTGCTCATTATAAAGGAGTCCATGCACCAACCCAGTAACGACCGCACTTTATCAGCGGATCCGTATCCGCCAAATTTCTCAAGAGGAAGTGGAGAAGGATGCCGAACTGTCCGCTCTCCAGTCCACCATGTCCTACACAGCCGGTCATTGTCGTTTATTTTTCCAATAATATCGGTACTAGCTGAAGAAACGGTTGTACTGGTCATCTTTACGACGGGTCAGTATATTTCGAGGGCGGCGTATAGCTGGCCATCCGGACGGACCTGGGTATTTATCGGGCATCATCATCATCGTAAGGCTACAATCCATCATCCCTAATGATCACTGTGTCTGGCTGCAGTTGATCTTCGTTCTGTTTCAAGTCCTCTCTACAAAAAAGACCCGAAGCCATCTATCGCGCTCTCCCGCGAGATCAATTTCGGCCCGTGCTGTTCTGGTAATTGCGCACTTTGTAGATTCAGCACTTCATAGCACGCCGCACTCTGACCTTCCGGTTTGGCCCGACAGGAAACATTATCAGTCGTTATGCACCGAATGTACCGTTTGGCCAATTCCATACAACACGCCCCTTCAGAAATTTATGATTTCTGACACTCAATCTGCCTGCGTTGCAGTTGGTAAGGTATAGAGCATGTTAACCAACTGACCCTATCTCTGGTCCATGTTCACCTCTCACACAATGGGATACTGACGGAGGGAGTTGGAGGGAGATGGAAGGAGTAGGAGGGAGTAGCCAGTCGATCGATGGATTGTGTGACTGTTCGTCTGCTGGACGGCACACACACAGCGCTCGGCTCTCGGGTCTTCTCGGTCTTTTTTGGTGAACGGTCCGCAGCCTTGGAATTAGCCGACCAAATCAGTTCATTCTGTCAATTCTTTGATATCATTCAGGTCTAAACATAAGAGACTTATCTCTTTCATTTGCACGTAATTATAGCCATGCTTCTGGTTTTTTCCATTTATCGGATTTTGACCGGCTTTTTCACATTGAGTCATCGACTTCTGATCTATAGCTTTCACTCTACTGGATATTGTGATATATCGGTGCTAAAGATGTCATTAGATTAAATTAGACTCTTGATTCACACAGGAAAGTATCATTCACTTACAGGCGCTACAGTATGAAGCAATTAAACCAAACAAACTCAAGCTAACTGGGTTAAAATGTAATTTAATAATTTGCCTACATATATCTGCCTGGATCAAAATGTTAGAATTCATTCTCACTTTCTCAGTCAATCTTCTTCAGAGATACACCTGTAAGAATAAATTTTGATGCATGTATGTTTGTATGAATGTATGGGTGTATGTATGTAGGCAAGTGTATGCATATGTGTATGTATGTGCATAAGCATGTATGTTAACACACATGCTTAGGTGTATGCTTGTTTGTACAGGTGTAAGGTACACATATTATATATCTGTGCTATAGTTTGTGAGTTGATAAGTACAATAAATCTCTTTTCTAGAGCCTTGCACAACAACAACAACAACAACAATGGCAGCAGCATCAATTTGAGCAACAAAAAAGGTAATACAAAAGTATAGCAATACTTATCGCTACTACGACCACCACTTGGGCTACCACTTGGGCTATCTCCACAGCGGATGACACTAGAAAACTAGCCTTCAATTGAACAGCATACTAATAAGGACTTGAAATGCTGGGACAGAGGTACAGCTGGACAGATCCAGGGTCGCCTCTTCTCTCTGGCGTGGCCTCACGCCAATGCACCAAGACACAAGAGGAAATTTGGCCCTATGACTCTGACCCTTGACTTGTTAACATCTTTTAAATTGACTCTAAAATTCAATGTATTCCAGGCTACCCTAATGGTGCCACATACGACAAAGACATATGTATTCGGTAGAGCGTCCTAATGCGCCTGCGAATGCTTTCGTCAATGCATTATCTGTGTTTATGAATCAGAGAAGAGACGTCTCCAGTTAAATATTAATGGAAGCAAATGGCAAAAAAATCACTGTGTTGACGTTTCCAGCCAATCTGAAAGAGAGTACCAGCCATTGAAAGGAAAACATGGAGAGCGGGGCATTTCCTAGAGGAGACATTCAGCAGGAATGATATCTGTTTCTTAGGGAGCAGAGACGACCGTCCTATCCTTTCGGAATCTCAGCTAAAAACTTCTGATGTTTCCCTTTTGGCTGTGGCACTATGCCAGTAATTATCAGCTGTAACTTCTATTCAACACTGATTAACTGCCAAAATCTGGGTCAGCTGAATTGAGTTCCAGAGACTAAAGAGTCCCAGGTCTTGATCAATCATCTAGGGATGCATCAGCAATACATGGTTATGGAGCTATAAAAGTATCAGGTTACCTATCCTCATCTGAAAGTGAGTCACGGACATCGGATTCTCATCTGTTCCACAGGAATATTGTCCATTTGCCAATAATTCTGTTAGGGCATTCGCCTGGGCCGAATATCCTGTTTTTCGAGCCTATTCGAAAGTATTCGTCTCGTTAAATATTACACACACAAAATAGTTAAAAATAAAAAATTTTTAATTTAATAATTTTTTTAAAACACTCAAAAATCTAGAAACAAAATTTTTTAATTTAAACCCGTATTAGTAGTTATTACAGGTACAAACATTTATTTTGCCGATTTATCATTACGCAAAATTGCCAAAGTTGAAAATTTTAAGCTTCGTCTTTGGATGGTACTCGCCGGGCCAGAGTTGCCACTCCTATTCGGTTCGTTGACGGATCCGGCAAATAGTGCATCCAAATACTCGGATTCGGTGCTCGGTGGAAACTGTCTACTCGGTTATGCCCTAATTTCTGTTCCGCATATTTGCCTCCCATAATTCCTGGATTCTGCTTCTGAGAATCTTTTCGTCTTTGGATGGTACTCGCCGGGCCAGAGTTGCCACTCCTATTCGGTTCGTTGACGGATCCGGCAAATAGTGCATCCAAATACTCGGATTCGGTGCTCGTTGGAAACTGTCTACTCGGTTATGCCCTAATTTCTGTTCCGCATCTTTGCCTCCCATAATTCCTGGATTCTGCTTCTGAGAATCTTTTGACACACACTGGCATATTAAAAACCAATTACCTCACCTCATCTTAACTCACCTCTACAGCCAAATGAAAAGCGTATTTACACCTGGAAAGCACGTGCAGTGGCGTGCACATGTGCTTAGCTATCCAGTGGTGGACGAAGAAGCACTGCTCATCTCATTGATCTCAAGTTAATTACAGAGTGAAGACAAATTGCACAAATCTATAGCAGAAATGACAAATGAAATATAGTCGGAGATTGACTTCATGATAACGTTGATTCTAAACAGCAACGAGTTAAGAAAAAGTACGAGAGTAGATCATCCATAGAGAACTTGCATATATATATATATATATATATACATATATATATATATATATATATACAATCTCCATCAGATACGGTTGTATGCTGCTCGCTCTCGCAGTTCTTGGCCAACTAAGGCAATCAGAAGCGACCGATCTACAGGAATGACGATAAGTGTGCAAGGGTGGCGTGGAATGAATGTAAATGGGACGATGACTATCAGAGAGCCCTTCTTCTCCACAGACAACCATTAGTTGTCGTCCTTCGCTTGCCAATAAGGAACGGCAATCATGGTTGGATCGGAAGGAAGCCAGCGCAATGATATACTAACCTCATGATCGGATCTGAGCTTAATCTCCTATTTTCATATAGTATCCACGGCAACCAATCCCCTTAAGAGCTACGTCTAGTTAGGTCACCCGTGTTAGTTAGTGTACCCATGCTATAAATAGTTAGGGCACAAGTGCCAGTTATGGCACCCATGCTATATATAGTAAGAGCACCCATGCTATGTACAGTAAGGGCGCCCATGCTAGTTAGGGTACCTATTAGGGCATAACTGGAAATCGCATCGGACATTCGCCTCGGCCGAATATTGGACTATTTGGAAGTATTCGGCAAATATTAGACCTGCAAATAGCTAAAAATAACCTTTTTGATCAAAATAATTTTTTTTGATAAAATAATATTTTTTTATCAAATACAGCGAGGACTAACCGACTTTATAAGCTAATGATTAATTAAACAAGAACTTAACATGCCATTGAATTTTCTGTAAAATAATGATCATGTTAATTTATATATTTTAATGTCTTTTGGTTGTATTCCCTAGGTGCATTCGCCTCGGCCGAATATTGGACTATTTGGAAGTATTCGGCAAATATTAGACCTGCAAATAGCTAAAAATAACCTTTTTGATCAAAATAATTTTTTTTGATAAAATAATATTTTTTTATCAAATACAGTGAGGACTAAACGACCTTATTAGCCAATGATTAATTAAACAAGAACTTAACATGTCATTGAATTTTCTTTAAAATAATGATCATGTTAATTTATATATTTTAATGTCTTTTGGTTGTATTCCCTAGGTGGCTACCAAATCAGTAATTTTCACGCTTTAATTGGCTCCACCCACTTTCCGGTAAACATTGGAGATAACTTCATATCTCAAATTTTATAACAAAGTTTTACATTTTTTTCACAAATAAAGTTATTAAATAATAAATATATGGCTATAGCCTAGAGTGCGACAATACGCTACATGAAGGATATTGCTATAGACTCTGCATTGACGATTGATAGTTCTCCGTAACTGTGCAAGTAGCAGGTTAACTATGCTTTGCATACGAATGGTACTTGCTGCAAAATTTGCCGCTACTATTCGGTTCGTACCCGGATCCGGCAAATAGTTCATCCAAATACTCCGATTCGGTACTCGGTGGAAATTGTCTACTCGGTTATGCCTTAGTAGCTATGCTGGTTAGGGGCCTAGGGCATCCGTGCTAGATAGGGAACCCATACTGGTTAAGGCACCCAAGCTAGATAGGGAACCCATGCTGGTTGGGACACCCATTCTAGTTAGGGCGCCCATGCTGGTTGGGGCACCCATGCCCTCAGTTGGCCTATGTTGAGAACTATAAATATCTCAGGTTCCAACAAAAGAACAGTCATCACTTAAGCTTGTCCCGAGAGGCATGATGTGTCAGCGACTTTATTTTCTAGGCTTCCGTATATGATGGCGGGTTGCCAGTCCTCCCCTCTCCATCTCCGTCTGGTCTTCCCGCCAGCATTGTATGGTCCGTCTATTGTGAGTGTATGGTGAGTGTATGGTGAGTGTATGGAAGTGTATACTCATTATACCTGTGTAGGGTAGGGGGAATAGATGAAGCAGAAATCACCAACTGAATTTCTGCCCTGGTGGGGAATTTGTAGTGAAGGGTCTTATCTGACAGTTCAACTGGTACTGATTGGCAAGTGCGCTGGCAAGAAAAGGTGCTTGATTGATATAAGTTTATTTAACAACGCATCCATAACAACGATGATATGCGTAAAAGAAAGGGTGCCGTGAACCTCCTCAATATATAAGGGAGCCGCTGCCAAAAGATACAATGGGTCAAAAAGGTGAGAACTACTGAATATAACTGCTGATATACACGCAGCCTAAGCATAATACTATCTTAAAGTAGGGCATAACCGGAAATCGCCTTGGACATTCATCTCGGCCGAATATTGGACCATTCAGAAGTATTCGCCTCGGAAAATATTAGACCTGCAAATAGCTAAAAATAACTTTTTTGAAAAAATAATGTTTTTTGATAAAATAATATTTTTTCATCAAATAAGTTTAGGACTAACGGACTTACTTATAAGCTATTGATTAATTAAACAAGACATTAATTAAACTTAACATTCCATTGAATTTTCTTTAAAATAATGATGTTAATTTATATATTTTAATTTCTTTTGGTTGCATTCCCGGGGCAACCAAATCAGTAATTTTCCCACTTGAATTGGCTCCACTCGCTTTCCGGTAAACATTAGAGAGTAAAGGCGTCGTTGATGACTTCATATTTCAAATTTTATAACAAGGTTGTACATTTTTTTCACAAATAAAGTTATTAAACAATAAATATATTTTATAGCCTAGAGTGTGATGATACGCTATATGAAGGATATTGCTATAGACTCTGCATTGACTATAGATAGTTACTATACATGTGCATGTGGCAGGTTAACTATGCTTTGCCTACAGATGGTACTCGCTTGCCAGATTTGCGGCTACTATTCGGTTAGTACCCGGATCCGGCAAATAGTTCATCCAAATACTCGGATTCGGTACTCGGTGGCAATTGTCTACCCGGTTATGCCTTATCTTAAAGACACCGGACCATAGTTTAGAAAAGTTCCAACACTGTGATTGCGTACAAAGAACGATATTCGTAATTTAGATAAAGGACAAATTGGGTGTAAAATAAATTAAATAAAAGCCAACTGTCATTGACCGAATAATTTGCTCTGATAAAACGTTTGGAACCATGGATCACTCATTCTGGAATGGAATGCTGAACAGAGCACCGCCTGCCGTGCACCTCGGACTTTGTCATTAATGAGTTTTATTACTAATATAAACACTTCTGTCACTTTCTTTCCTGTATATATATATATATAATATATATATATATTATATATACATATATTATATATATACATTCACACTAACATTTCACAGCCATCGGAGTGATCGTACAGTACAGTAGGCGTTAAAATGCATCTAGATTACATTATCAGGTTAGAGTTAGGGTTAAACAGGCATACCAGATTACCTAAGAAGTCGATAGCAAGTCAGTCCATAGTCAGTTATAAGGATGTGACGTAGTTGACAAAATTGACAAAGTCACTGACTCATCAAGTCAGTGTTAATTCCTTATCCATTGACTGTGGAGACCCACAGGTCGTCCCACGGCGTGCCACCTATGGTCCCAATGTAAGACGTGATGATGATACGCCTCTACCACATACAAAGAATGCAGTCTGTAATTGAAATCCTTGGGCGCTCAAGCAATGTTCACCAGGGTATATAGTTTTAGGAAAGAGATAAGGTCTTAGAATAGACCAGTATCCAATGTAATCAGACTCTGCGCAGTAGTACTAACAGGCCGGCACACGATAAACAGCATCACAAAAACATGCCCCCAGGTTTCAGACATTACATTTCAGAACGAATGTTACATTCTGGCTGGCGTTTGATCTTGCGTCCGTTACTCTAAAACTAATGCTCCTATTCCCAACACATCAATTGGCAAAGCAATCCCCGCAATAAACGTTATTCACTACTTTTGGTATTTGCATCATTCAATAAATAAGAAATAATGTCAGTTTGACGCAAATGCAAACAGAGCATAAAATCATTGCATGTTAGCTAACTATCTGTTCTAGCAGATCTACTCTTGCCTATACAAACAGCATCTTACTATTTTAGTAATTATTATGCTATGCACAAAAAATTACTATGCAAAGCTTTGACAGGACAAGTTGCAACATAAAAAAATGCCTGACATATGATAGGACGCCATGTGTTTCCAGTGTTAGTTGACAGACAGACAGACACACACACAGACACAGACACAGACAGAGAGACAGACTGAATTCAAGCAACACCTGCAGTCTCACCTGCAACAATGATATCTTGTTCATGTTATTTTTCTACATGGCATTTAAACTGATTCCGTTACTCAAGGTATACCGTGCTGCAAGAACTAGAAGCCGCATATCATGACAGATCTGTGACAAGTAATGTTATTAGCGCAGTTTATAAATGTGATTAGACACACGAGAGAACAAAAGCCACAGAGATGTATACAAGCAAGTGCAACATATCTCTGTTATGAGATTTCAGGTGAAGGCTTGCTTGAATGCCTATTGCGGTCACCTATGATCTCACCCACCTAAGATCGAAACCTCCATTCTACATCACCAAATGGATCTAGCTCTAGCTGTGGACCTACCCAAAACAGTACGGGTGCCTAGCTCCGAATAAGGCTGAGAACCATTTGTTTAATGACACATTAAGGCTGATGTTGCCCTCCTCGTTCACGCATAATGGTACTGGCACAACTTTCCGGTGCCTCCCGGCTTCATGGATTACAATGAAAGTTCCTCGAAACTGCGGAATGCTGAACCATCAACAGAAACCTTGCAATGGTCTCCTCCTGTAATCGCATAACAGATACTCCCTCGTCCCCAGGTGGCGCTTGGTGCCTAGGACAAAATAATTTAATATCTACACCCATAATTAGATTCCAAGCGACAGGCCGCTCTACATACATACACACATATTATATATGTATATATATATATATAAAAGAAAATATAATGATAATGGCACACACTACTACAAAATTACACATACATACATACATTCATACATACATACATGTGTACCTGCTCATGTGTATCTACATGTATAATTTGTATGTTAATTGTAATCAACAACAATTTGTGTAGCTCATTGTCAGTTCCAAGCTGCTCCTGGGGTGCCGTACGGTGCCAATGTTCAGTCAGGGCATGACCTTGATCATTACCATGTTTTACTGGTCCCAGAAAGTGAATCGTAAAAAGATAACTGGAAACAATAGGAAAGAAAATTCCTAGAAAGACCAAAGGGAACAATGACAGCGTTATCGTTCCACAATGTAATGTGCAGCAGCTGGTTAATTTCATTTCCAATTACGTTTAGATTTCAATAATATTAAATCAAATGCAAAGAGCTACAGATATATAACGCCAAAGCACATATACTATTATGCATGCAGTCATAGATATAAAATGATATGCGTATATACTATTACGCAAGTAGGCACAGCAATAATGATATGCACATATACTATTAAGCAAGTAGGCACAGCAATAGTGATATGCGCATATACTATTACGCAAGTAGGCACAGCATTAATGATATGCGCATATACTATTACGCAAGTAGGCACATCAATAATGATATGCGCATATACTATTACGCAAGTAGGCACAGCATTAATGATATGCGCATATACTATTACGCAAGTAGGCACATCAATAATGATATGCGCATATACTATTACGCAAGTAGGCACAGATATATACACGCATATCATCCTTGTCATGGATGCGTCGTTAAATAAACTTATTACACACACAGTCACAGATATATAATGAAATGCGCATATACTATTATGCATGCAGGTCATAATAATGCTTTAATTATCACAATAATGAGCCGTAGCCACTGAAACGGCAGGCAAAGAACTGATCACAAAGACATGGAACCAGCCCGTGAAGATATATTCCACTACCCGTCCTTGAGGCGACATTGCTAAACACATCCTACTCCTTTACCAAGGTAAATTAATTACCAATCTACGGCAGCAGAGTAAGTAACCATGGCAACGCAATTAAAGTGACGAAGTAACAAAGCTTACCGTATTCTATGGAAAATGTATTAAATCTAAGAGTCAACGCTGTCTTTTGAATAGCAGTGTCTGACAAATTTGCTCCCAAGCTTTTTCAGAGCAACCCACCCTTAGGAAAAGTCGTTCAGTCAATAGTACACAGGTTGGAAAACACATGTAGAGAATTGAATCTAGGAATGCCCACCTCCTCCCAATATTCACTGCAGCGTTATTAGAAATTCTCTAATTCCATGCTGCATGGGATTTGACGTGGGAGAAATTTTGAACCCATCACTGCTCATCCACAGCAACTGGAATCCATTTTTCTGGTTACTTCCCAACTTGTGTCCATTACCAAATTTGACTGCATCCAGATGGAGAGACATACCTTCACAAACACTTTGGGGCGAGGAGATGGTTGAATGCAATGCGCTAAGACAGATCAGAAGGTCATGGGTTCAATACAAAATGGTCCCATAAGGTTGACCCAGCATTCCACTCCTTAGGGGACACAAGATAAATTTCTACTAATTGATTGAATGCCTGGGCTGGCAACAAAATCTTTGTTTTGCCACATGTGCTGGGAACTATAGTACCCAGGGTCCCAGGCCCAAGTCATCCATGACTGCCACCCAAGGCATGATTTGGACAGCCACTTGTGCTGCCCTGTGTACTTGATATCTCTAATCTAGCACACAGACAACTATAAGAACTATAAGTACACTTGGAGTACTTACACAGCTAGGAAACCACATATTATTGGCAAATGATACACGTACTCCAGGATAAAAGGCTGGAACACAGCAGGACATCAAGTAAGAATGCAGAGCAACAGACGAAAGAGATGCAAGGGACCAATACGACGCCTTAAGACCTCCACCCACCAACACGGACACATACATAGTCACAGCTACATACATGTATAACCACATTCCATGCATGAAATACACCCTATAAATAGGGTGTATTTTATGCACCCATATGAATACATATATCTAAATATTCTTTTATAGGGCATTTCAGAATCCTGAAACCACATACATGGTCATTATATATATATATATATATATATATATAATTTATCTGAGCATTATATATCCTATATATATATATATATATATATATATATATATATATATCAGATCTACTATAGACTATTGTCAAAACATACACAAATAAATATATATACACACAATGTATACATACATACATCACATTATATCTTATAATGTGTGTTCAGACATAAGAGAGACAGTTGGAGGGACATCCAGAGTAAGAGCAGAGGAACATAGGAGCCAATATTCACGACAGGAGGTTAATGAAAGCGTGGCGGTTGGTACATGTACATTCCACCCAATACACACATCAGGAGGCCAGGACCATCCATCGGTCCCTCACTCCCTCCCTCCCTCTGTGCTTCCCTCTCTTCCATCCGGCTGCTGCCAAGTAAGAGCTTGCACTCTAGGACCCAGAGTCCCCTTTCCTCTCCAGCAAGCCATCATTAGAAGAAGCTTGTGAATAGAGGGTACAAAGTCAGGAGGGTTCTGCAGAGGTTTGCACCACATGGTTCCTTCCGACACCCAACACCGATTCAGACGGCCACCTCTGCCCTCTATTAGACCAGTTCAGATCTGCTTCCCCTTCTCAACACTTCCCAACCCTTCCTCTCGAAACTTGAACGTGGTTGAACTAGTTTCCTAAAAATGACACCATTATGGGCCATCTTCAATCATATAGAAAATACACATGTATCACAAGACATGTTTACCACTGAGAAACAATTTTAAAACAATCATAGAGGATTTAAAAACATTAACAAAAACTAGAGAAAAACACCAGCACCAATATAGATTACACAGATAACATTATCATCGTCATCACAATCATCATCAGCAACAACAAGGCACCTCATTATAACCATAATCATGGTAACCGCAATATAAACCAAATTATTTCTACTTATTCCTTCATTCTTTCTTTTGTTCATTCTCTGTTCTTCCTCCCTGCTTACAAAGTTCTTTCCTCTCTATCCTATCCTATCTAACCCTGATCTATTTTAGTACCCTCACCACACTAGGTCCAAAAAATTCTCTCACATTGCAAAGCACAAGCAAGAGAACTGAGAAATATGTTTTTATTTAATGCCTCGAGGTATTAAATTCATGGTATCTAGTTCTATATAGCTTCTGTCAAAATGTTTCAACTTACAACAACTTACGACCCTAATGCAGTCACAGTACACAGTCTCGAAAGTCACAAGACCAACCTATCATAACATTGAAGCATCTGATCTGACGACTTCATAAAAACTGTTTTGAACTAGCACTATACCTTTGCTTTCTTGTAAAATAGAGGCTTTGGTCTCCAGGAACCGGTTCCTTCCTTCCTTCACCCACTCTCTTTTCTCCATTCCTCCTTCATCTCCTCGGAACTCCAGTTATTTGTATTTCCATCCTATGAACCCTCCCCATTTGGCTGGTGGGTCTGTCCACTTATCCGTCATGCCTCATCCATCTGGTGGGTCAGCCGATGTCCAGACCCAGATGCCAACACGTGCCACTAGGTAGCACCACCTCCAGCCACCCATAGATCATAAATTAATCCATCATAGACATCCAATTCATCTCTGTCAACTAACGAATACTGACAGCATGCAACATATCCAGCACCGGACATGCCCTCCCCACACACAGCAACCCCCCCCCACTCCTAAAACACCCCAATCCATTGACCTGTCCTACCCTCAACTTCATTCCTTCACAACCACAAATATCTCCCTATGGACACCGCTGACTGTATATTCTTAGAAAAGCGTCTTCACATAAATCATTGACCAACAAATATATTCCGTTCCATTACTGTTATGAGCGATCGGACGCCACAATAGCAGTGTAATATATGAGGCAGCGTGCATTCAACTGACATCATCTACTCTGAAACTAATGTAATGGTTGCTCTAATCTTCTGATTATCCTATATAATGGAAAAATGACTTCTGTGATAATAATCGAAGGCAAAATAATTCGAAGAACAATCCTTTGATCTATAGTCTTCAGGCTGCCATCGGTATAATGTTGTAACTCCATTACTCCAAAACTCGACATAGACATACATGTATGCGAGTGGGTGGCGAGTCCTCTCCCTCGCAGGTTGGGTCAAGTGTGTCAGCCGACAAGAAAACATCTGAGTTTGCTAGACAGCGTAAATGAAGTGGAAACAATAAACAAATTTCTGCCTGAAGGAATTTGAATTCCGATCTCTGAACTGACGATGAGCATTCTAACAATCGGCAACAAACAACTCTATAATCATATTCACATATCAAATCATTTCTAAGAGAATTGAGACAGTCTAGAGCTATCTTAGCACTGTTTGCTAACTGGTGATCCTTGTTGTTAATTAAGTTAACATCATTTAGGCTAGCACAGAGATAATTAGGGATCAGAATTCCTTGATGTGACACTATTACACTCACATTATGATAACAGAGATCAGAGGAACCTGTTGAGAGTTCAGTTACAAAGAGCAAAGCAGAAACAAGACCAGAAGCTCAGTCGAACTCTTAAGAAACGATCATGACAAAAGAAAAACTACAATTGAGGAACCAGATGCTATTCTATTGTCTCCATTGGTAGACAGTGACAATGAATGCCTCACGCACGATCTGTGCTCCAAAATCTCAACACCTTCCCCAAATTAAAAACCAAATTAAAAACCAAAAGAAGACACACAACTCAATGAAACAGTGGAACCTCTTCATGTGGGAAGTTTTTAACACATGAACCCATCAAAGTGTTGCTCTTGTTGTCAACCGGCTCATGGTGGTTCTGTACCGATAGTATGAAGGTTCGATAGTCCGAAGATTGCATGGTGACCGGTCGATAGACGATAAGATTGTGATTTTAATGGTAGCTAGACTGCATGACGAGAAGAATTATGTTTGTCAGAAGCTGGATTGTATAATTCTTTTAATTCATCCAGCTTCCATTTAGGCATGATTCTTTTCATATCAATCCAGCTCCCAGTTTTACACATTTCTTTTCATCCAGACTTTAGCTAAATTAATGTCGGAGTATAGAATCTTTGGACTATCGAACCTTCGAAGCTTCGGACAGTCGAACCTTTGGACTATCGAGCAGACACCCTCAAGGTTGGTGTCTGCCAATTTCACCACTGCCAAAAAAGTTATTTTCAAAAGACAAAACCCTCTCTTTACACGTGATACAGCTGTAAATGACTATCTGAAACCGTTCCAGAAATAACAAAACTCCAATTAGTCCATTAACATTTCATCAACCACCACCTGCCTCCAGCCAATCTCCTCATCCTCATCACCATCATTCTTCCTCTCCCTGCTCCTCCCCTCCTCCTCCTCCTTCTGCTCCTCCTCCCCTTCACATATAAAATGCTCTTAAACGTTTCATGCCAACTGCATCAGCCAAGTGTTAACATGACCATCCGCGTCGCACTTGCCCCGCTTAAAAAAACTGCTTACGACAGCCTAATCAGCGGCCTTGGCAAACCCTCTCATCCGACGTAATCCATTCGTCCATGCTGCTCTCCCTTCCGTGATAACAACTTGTACACGGATATCTGTTTCAACTTGCGACCAGGAACATAGCCGGGTTAAATGCACTCGGAAACGTCCTGTGGTCAGTCAGCTGTGGCTGATCAGCGCCCAGCAGATGACCAGTGATGATGCCAGCCGGACATCGGTCGACAGGCGACAGAACTAGAGTCGTCCATATCAACAGAATGGATGGATGGATGGATGGATGGATGGATGGATATGGGGATTCAGTTTTGGACATTTGTCAATGCGACGGTCTTGTCCTCCCTCCAGGATGGACAGTGTCTAGCTGGTAGCAGAACAAAGGCAAAGATCAGGCAATAAATAACGGGGTTCACAATGAGGTACTGTAATCTCGCTGCTGAGGGTTGCGGAACTTTCTAGTAGCCATCGAAGGGCTTGACAACCATTTCTGAAGATCAACCGACCCTTTGTTCATTTTACAGACACCATCTGGAGTCGCACCTAATTGGTGAAAGGTGGCTGAACCAGCAATCGATCAGTGTCATTGTAAAACCCAATGGTGTACCTGACCCCTGGTCATGGTATTTTGACCCATATGGCCAAGACAATGATCCTTGACATTTGTGTTACGCCTCTGATGAATACGAATGTCATACAATTAAGAGTTTTTGTCAGGATGATTTTACGTGCTCTATTTCTGGCTTATTTTACCACGGCAACATAATCTGCTTTTGTGGTTCTGCCCAGGATACCAGATATTAATGATGCTTCTCGATCTCGTCAGGGTTTTTCCCATTCAGCATCCACTGTGGCAGCCTCCAAGTTGACCCATGGACAAAGGATTCCTTTTAATTTCAAACCACGCTTTGCCAGTTCAGATTTGGCCGCCTATGCGATGGTCTGTAAAATCACTGGGGATTCTTTCAAACGGGCAAGTTAAGAACTGTTTAGTCTGCCACGTGGCCATTATTTAGCGATTAGGAATTTAGGATGTCAAGTGGATGAATATCTAGACCTTTTGTTTCTCCGGACTCATTTATGAAGATATAGAATTACAGAATGAATGAATAATAATGGGCAAGTATATATGTTTGCATGTGGACAATTACTCTGCCGCCTTTATATACCTATTATACCTAACAAAAGTTTTGCTGAAAATCTGAAAATACAAAGACACTGCAGCGGTCATGTCTACGTGCTCTGGTCTTCTAACCATAACAAATAACTCAAATACAGAATGAATTTCAGCATCAAAGTGATCAAACTTGCTAAATTTAAGGCGATCATGAGGGATTTATGAACAAGAGGGCACTCTGGATGAGAATATTGGCTAGAATGATAAGAGAATAAAGAGAAGAAATAAGCCAAACGATCAGGACTGGAAGGACTGGATTTGGTTCCTGCTTCCTCAGGAATTTATAACAATCCAAAAGAAAACTGGGTTGGGGTGAGACACGAGCAGAAAATATGTTCCTACATCTGCTATACAAACATTTAAACCTGCCTTCTGGCTCGGCTGGTGCTGCCCTCTATCATTGGGAAATGATCGCAGAGTATTACCGCTTTATAATGTGTTACAACACACATGTAAAATCCCATACTGCTCAGCATCGTGTAAATGCTGCATTCGAACTAGCAGCAGCTCATCCGCAACCACTACATGAAATCAAATCCACAATTTCAGTGCCAGGTCAGAGGATCAGAGGGATCAAGCTGGGGCAGAAAAAAGACAGAGTAGGTGAGTTATAGAGCAAGTGCGGAAAGTACTGAATGAAAGCGTGGCTGATGATAGGTCGTTCTACACATGGCAATATAGTCGCCGTCGTTGCCGTCACGAGATTGGATAGATTCTGCAGCTGCCCAGGTCTCTTCATCTCCTCCGCTTCTGCATGTATATCGCCCATGATCACGTCGTGCGCGCATGACAGCCAAACAGAAGGGCATATAGACAGACCGAAGAAGACATAGACACACGCATAGACAGACAGAAGGACAATAAGACAGACACATACAGACACACAAGAATCTCACTCCTCCATAGAGACGGGGCAACTCATGACAGCTGTTCTTACACATGGCAAAATAATTTTTTATTAAATAAAGTCTGAGCTAGAGATTATTTACCAAGGAGGCCAAAAATTAAACAGCGATTGTGCCAGGATACTAGAAGCGATTCCCCAAGTGTCTTCATATTCACAAGTAATCTAGACATAGATACCAATATTATTTGCAATTAATCCTGTCTTAATAAGCCCAGCCCTCTAAATAAAAGCATTAACTGAGCAATTGACCCTGATCTACATTCATATATACAGCTGATGTCACTGGGGAGGCTCAAACCAGTACGCTGCTCATGCCTTTTATCAGCAATCAACTATAATTTGCATTATATTTTTGTAATATGTTACTAGACGTTGGTGATAATTAGTTTTTAATTACTCCACATTATGTAATTAATTGACATAAACATTACTTTCATGGATCAACATCAGTAATAACCAGTGATTAACCACTATCATCAGCTACTGTAATCTTTTCCAGGTTCATTCCACCAGGCTCACACCAACTTTAATATAAAAAAAACAGCGCTGAGGAGGTCCAAGATGGTGAAGTGTTTACAACTGTTTATAACAAGTGCTTTGTTTGAGATTGCTTTGTTACGTCTTCACTTCAGCCAAAGATCTGCCGTCAACCAAACACAATAAGGGAAAAAAACTGCTACATGTCACCTGCATAATGCACAACAGAAAAACAGTCATACTGTTTTGACCTCTGTATTTCAGGAATATGTGACAACGCATGATGGAGCATTGTTGCTCGATTGTTTAATAAAAACAGTTTCTCAAAAATCCAAATGGAAAGAATGACTTATTTCTCATTTAAAATGCTATTTACAAGTAATTATATAAGTCCTCAAATCTTTTACACTTACCCTTTTTATCACACCAAAACCCAGAGCTTCTGGTGCCCAGGTAAGGCCTAATACACTAAGGTCCTTTGGTCCCGAGGTAAAGCCTCACTAATTTAAAGGTCATTTCTTGACTTGCATGGTTAATGATACTCGTGGATGACAGTTCAGTAAGATCTCCGTTGATTAGCTTCATGCAATCTGAGAAAATGGTCACAGATGGAAGAAGGCAATCATACAACCTCTCATACTCCTGTGTGATTCATTACCAAATTAGCTACCTGTGTGTATGTAGAAAACTATATGTTGGCTAGATTCTCAAAATAGATTCAAATTCATCCTCCGTGATCTTGGTCCTTCGATGTCAACTACAATCATTTTCCTTAATGGCAAAATGTTCATACGGTCATGCATAATGGTATAACATACAGAGAGAAAAAAACTCACTCCTACATAAAAGGATGGAACATTTCATAACAGTCATTACTCCATCTGGGACATACTTCAATTGAAAAGTCTGTAACTCGGTCAGGTCAGAGACATAGGCCTTACATATTACAATGAAAGACCCAAGATTAGACTGCGATTGTGAAAGGTTAGAAGAAGCTATTTCCCAAGTGCCTCTGTATTCACTGAGAATCCAGACATAGATACCAATATTATATGCAATCACTTAGTCTTAGTAAACACCACTCTCTAAATATGAAGCATTGCAATTGTATCTGAAGGACCTGATCCACCACTCAACGCAGTTGACCTCTCAAGGAGGCTTAAACCAGCACAGGCCTCATTAAATTTTTTCACACTTCTTGTCAGCTATCATGCTGCACTACTTCTAATAAATTTCATTCAAATATTAAGTTACTTGGCTTTGGTAACATGATACTTTGCAGTGCAGAGTTGAATTGCCGCTGTCTGCATTGTTGGTTAACCACAAATTAACTATTACACTATTAAGCCAGCCAGATCCCTTCAGCACAATGTAAACTCACTTGCCTTCATATACTCAGTCCTGTTTAAAACAAAATGACGGACTTACAAGTGTCAAGTTTTCTGACATCAATGCACTTGAATCCACTTAAGGTCTCGTGTATTGCAGTGAAGTGGAGAAATTCGCAGCACTTTTATGGAAACCGATATCTTATTGTCAGACTGCTGTTCTCAGGCAGTCACCATTTCCCTAACACCAGAACATGACCTTCCTGGACAAACAAAATGTGTCATTGGACACCCTACAACACATTGCTACCTCTGCAAAAAAGATGTTTGCCATTGTGTTTGTTGTGCCGTGTTTAAGCTGAGCCAAACAATTCTTTGACTTCAGGACCACACTTCTGACAAGTGCAGTACCATGACCCTCAACTTTCAACCCATACTCATATTAGGTTCTAATGACTACACAACTACCTTTCGCTGAGACCAGACGACACACGAACAAGGCACGTTTTTTGATCTGGTGTTCAAACGCGTACCCTGCGGCCATCTGGCGGCCGACGTGATCGCCGCCTTCGACGCCTGCGCTAAATCCAAAGATTATCAGACCAGTTCTCTGCTTAATCCTCCGAATCAAATAATGTGTGGAGCGTTCCGACGAACACACGACTACGCTGAGGCAGTGAAGCGTACGCCGGAGAAAATGGCGAAGGCAGCCACGACTCTATGGAGTGCTAAAACTGCGCCACGGATGGCGATGATGATGATGATCAGTCTGTTTGGCAGTTCTAATTAAATAACGGACATTTTATGCGCATGTCTATCGTCAGTGAAGAAAATTAGTTTCACGGTGTATAACATACTATGGTGTGTGTAACTGGACACTTATTCAGTAGCACGTTCTAAGATAGCTTACACCCAAAAGGCTATTTTATGTGGTCCTTGGCAGCTTTTATTTTCCACTGACACAATTAATGCTGCTGTGGATATTTTCACTTTCAGTGATCTGAACATAATGAAGAGAGAGTATTCTTGTCCTTCGTTTTTCAATATAAGTTCAGCTTGCTTAGATAAGACAGTCAGCTATACATGTGCGTTTGCAGCAAGTGAGAGTTTGTTCAAAGTTTCTGTATGGGTAAGTGTATTTGCAGATGTGTAGGCCTATAGTGTACACCCTTAGATGTGTTGAGGACAAGCTTGAGCAAACTATTCAAATACTCTAATATGCTTTATGAATAAAATTATCGGCGAAGGATCTGTCAGCCCAGGTATTTCTTCGGATATCAATGAAATAGGTTCCAATACAGAAGACAATAAGCGTCAGTGTCGTATCCAGTCTCGATAGTGACAAGAGGCTGAGAAGGGAAGTGATAAAACAAGGAGTAACGCTAAGTATGGTATGTTTCGAGTAACAAGACTGTCTCATCATGATCTTGCAAGTCAAAGAGATCGTGTGAAGCATGGAAAAGACAAGTTAAACAGGTCTATCTGTCTGTGGATAAACAAGGGAGTAACACAATAGAAGCTTACAAATTCAGGAAATATATCAGTTCCCCTCAAAGCGAATAACAGTCAGTGGAATATCCATTTCTGCTTCATTGACAGCTCATTGGATAGAACTTCAGGATATCTGATGCAAGGCTGACCAGAGATCAAGACAGAAAATAATTATCCATACATCAATGTCCAGACTGAGTAATCCAGGTGGATTAGAAGGAGTCTGTGTGGTGGTTGGTCTGGTCCACTGGCCGCCTATGTCACCCACTCCATATATGCCTGTCACAACTCACAGCTCAGTGAACTGAACGACGTATCGGGTCGTGACCTCTGTGCGAAAATAGTAAATTCACTGTCAGAGTTCCGTGGAGACCAATCCAGGGCATGGCACCCCTTCTTTCTGTGGCAGAATTTATAATTATGTGGGATAATAACTGCCAATACGCAGTCCACAGCCAAATTTATTGAGTTTGTTGGCCAAGAGATGTCAGACACACAACTTAGACTAAGAGACCTGACTTCAGAACTTCATCTGTTGTACTGCATGATCAGAGTGTTGTGTGCGGCCTGAATCCTAAAAAATGTAGCTAGATATGTTTAACCGTGGGAAGAAACACTGTCCAATGTACAAGTGCCTAAGGCATAAAGAGACAGGGAATGATAGAGACTTGACATAAGCTTTTAACTGTCCCAGGAATTCCGAGAATGACTGGGAGAAAACCACAGACAATCTATCACAATAGGCGGCAGGTAATCCCTGAGTGAAGGGAGTGTACAATGTCGGTGCACCAGAAACATTCCGCCTCCAGTAAAAAGGTTTACAGAAAGGCAGAATGTTTCTGGAAAACAATCGGACCCTGTGCTGAGAGAATACCATCCATAGGAAGCTGCCCACCCAGCAAGGAAGTGACAGAGCAGGATATGGAAACATACATACATATACGTCTACTCTCGCGAGGAAGCCGGTGGATACATACAATCCGGAATTTTCCTTCAATGGAATGATCACTATGCGCATAGATGGTATGGAAGGGTCATTTTTACATCAGAATAAGAAAAGCTGTGTCCCTGCTGTGCTGTGATGTGGGAGGTCCCAAGTATAGAGCAGGGTTGCAGTCACTCATAACATATACTCAGGACTGTAATATTTAAGTTCATGAGCGGTGATGGGGAAATGCCTTTTAAAAGTATTTTTAGTACAAGTATAAACACTAATCACAACATTTAATGCACAAATAGAAATGCACCTTCATATAAGCATCTACAATAAAAGTACAAAATATTTGTTTGGGAAAAAAAGTATTTTAAATACTAAGCACAAATACTTTGAGTCACAGTTTATCACAAAATAGGTGCCCTTGAGAAGGCATAGCTGTTATACGGCGCCATATGAATTGTCAATGTTAATAACCAAATTGTAAGAATGGAGACTTAAACTCTCAATATATAATTTTGAACACAAGCGAGAACCAGTCCCATTGTCCAGATCAATACATATACACAAACATACATACATACATGCAGTCATGCATAAATACATGTATGCATACAAGCATACATTCAGCCTTTCAAACATGCACACAAGCATATCAACTGTGTTTTTTAGCTTAGCAACTGGCTCTAGATTTTCTTGCTGATGATATTATACTTGACTAGAAACCCTCTTTCTAGACTCTTAACCACATTATATCAACTCATTATTGCCAGAGGCTGTAAAGGTGATGTTCGTGTGGTCAGGGCCATAATCTGAAGTAATAGTCAGGATGTATATGGCACAATATCATCAATGATTCATCATGTGTGATTCCCCTTCAAGCTTCAACATGACAAAGCAACCAATTGTCTCATGAGGTCATCTGTGATTCGATGAGCCCTCACTCCAATGTAGCCCTTTCAGACAACTCCAAATATCTGCCTACGTCCACATTGCTGACTTCCGGTAAAGCAGTTGATGAATGTTAAGAGTGCGGCACATTTGTTAACAAGTTTCTTGCTCTCTGACTTGCGGCACATAACAGTAGATGATGGAGACAAAACTATATTATACCAAAGCTCTATTTAAAGTCTAGCTTAGAACTTAGCAGTGCACAGTGGTCTAACTTCTTCAACAACATTTAGTTCATGATAATATCATCTACTCTGTATTCACTGATGAACTTGATTGATTTCACAATTTAGGAAAAGCCATTTGCCGATGACCACTCGTACCAACTTGGGACTCTTGGCACAGCTGGTTGTTCTGTTAGCTGCACTTCATCTACAGTTGTAGAGGCCAGCCCCTTGAACGATCCAGCGCAGTATACCCCACTCGCAAAATTATGTCAAGACCAAGAACATCACACTTGACGGCTCAACCTTTGTCAATTATTTCTAATATCACAGGAGGCAGTCAGATTTTATTTCAGACAATGTGCACAGAATCCAGACTGTCCGCACTTCTGAAACGCATAGGAAGGGAGCTACATAAATGTCCAGATACAAACAAATGCACTTAAAGCGCACTGTATAGACTGGTAGGATGATCATTAATGCTGCACTTTGTGTGTGTTTAAAATGAGCTACATTACCTGTATTATCTAGATACACTGTGACATAGACATATATATACCAGAGTCCAGAGCATGCCTATACGCTGGAGTGTAAATACATAAAATAAACATACACAAACATACCAGAACATATTCACCTACTAGAACATACACATACATAGTGGAATACAAATACATACTGGAACATATATATCAGAACATATACACCTACTAGAACATACACATACATAGTGGAATACAAATACATACTGGAACATATATATCAGAACATATACACCTACTAGAACATACACATGCATAGTGGAACACAAATACATACTGGAACATATATATCAGAACATACTCACCTACTGGAACATAAATACATAGTGGAACACAAATACATACTGGAACATATATATCAGAACATACTCACCTACTGGAACATAAATACATACTGGAACACATATACATAAGTGGAACATAAAGATATGTTGGAACATCCATACATCCTGGAAGATAAATACATATGGGAACATACGTGTACATGCCAGAACATACACATACAGATATGCACCAAAGGCTGAAGCATACACACATGTACCAAAACCTAAATACAAACATGAACGTTACTTAGACTTAGTTCCTCCTGCTCCTCTTGGAACATTGGTCAATAAGAGCTCTCCATCACCTACGATCCCTAGCAGGCACATACCATAACCAATCGTATGGTTAACATACCATAACCATCACCATAACCAATCGTTTTTATTGATTAACTGGCAATGGACAAAATTAAACTAGTATGACAGTTTAATGGGGATTGACAGCAAAACAATAGGGAAGAATAGACCCTAAAAGGGACCAAAGTCCCGCTAACAGGGACACCCTTACACCAAGTTAGCTGAAAATAGGTGACTTATGAAAGTATGATAGTAGATCGTATATGTAGCTACACACTGTAACATAAGGCACTCTCACTCAGAATAATTAATGAGACAAACAAACATCTGATAGACCATTGAATGATTTTGAAAGGATACTTTCACGAAAAGATCGATAACAGAGGGCCAATAATTGAGATAAATGCAGTACATCATTTACACACAGTAAGTATATCTTCAGGCTGAAATTATACTGAAAGGCTGTCTGAGGAGCTGATGGCAGCCAGGCTGACTGTATCAAACAGAAATCCAGCCGCTCGGGAGACGCTGGGCAAGATGACGTGAGATGATAATGCAGTAACAGGGAACCCTATGCATATAGGACGTGTCTGAACAGCAGTGCACCAGACAGATAACGTGACTTAGCCCCCATAGGCAACAAGGACAGGAGAAAGACCTACGGGTGATTGTTACTTGCAATCGGACACCGTGGGTTGGGTGGTTTCTGTAAGGGAATTTAATTGCAATGCTTTGTACTAGGTATCAGGACAGAGGGATGAGGAAAGGGAGAAGGAAGAGCAGGTGAAAGAGGAGGAGGGGAAGGAAGGAGAACAGAAATGAGAGGAGTACAACTCAAAAGTAAACAAGGAGAGGAAACAGAAAAACTAGGAGAAACAGCTGGATGTGAAAAACGGAAGGATAAGTGATTTCATAACAAAGAGCTGGAGTCAAATAAGAAGAAGTGAGTGCAAAAGAGGAGACCTACCCTAGGACAAAGACATCTTGGAACAAAGGAGGTATTCGGAAATAGGAGAGAAGAAAGAAGAGAGCAAGTGACAGGGCACTGGGCATCTGATAGCAGGAGAAGAAAGGATGAAACACAAAGTCAACTGTAATTGTGTATACGTCTTCTATGGCCTCAGTTAGTTTCCAATTAATTAATTGCAACAGAAAATCGTAAGACATCACAAGAGCACAAGGCCAAGGAATTTCCTTTATGTAACAGTAGCATAAAACCAATCAATTTGAATCATTGGAAGAGTGACATGGGAACTTTGTAGTTTTGCATTTTTATTGTAATGTAGGCCTACCATAATTGATTATTTGTAAAGTGCAATGTCAAGGAAAAACTCATTACTAGCACTCCCAACCCAATAAATAGAAAGCCCTCATTAAAAAAAACAGACTTTGAGCTCTTCTGGAACAGCGGAGATCTAGGTCAGCTGACCGACTAGCTCGGCTCCAGTTTTATGTGGAAGGTTGTCTCCAGCTCAGGATCAACCAACAAAGCATCAGTGCTGGATTGTAGAGGAACCACCCAAGAGGACAAGAAGTACACCATGATCTACTGAAAGAAGGGGGCTTTGGCCAGGAAGGGACAGACAGAGAGAGACACACAAGATGAGATGGGGCGATTCCCACCAAGCAGCTGCCCATGAAATTTAAAATCTCATATTCGATGTGTTGAAGTCTGGACAATAAGCACAAGGTATCTCGCATGCACAGAGATAATTATATGACCAAATTACGGGATGCCACAAATCACGCGAACTGAAGCGTCAAGAACAGACTGTAATTTCAAGGCAAGAGAGGATCGCAGACCAGAATGGTGAAGCGTTTCCAAAATCGATTTTAAATCTGTTAACTCTGTATTTCATCATTTCAATTCATTTTACCCAAGCCTTTCTACTTGTCTGATTTGCTCTTTGAACTGCAAAGACTAGATGCCGACAACAATTTCCTTGCTATTTTTTATGAACAACCACTAGAATAGACATGTGTATACAAATGCTGTTTACACATATCTACGCCGTCTTCCAAAAATTCCTCTTGCAAGTCTGAGATAAATGAAGCTCATGTAGCTGGGTAAAGTCTCCATCAAAGTCGTGCCATCTAAGTAATTGTAATCAAGTATTTATATGGCGCCACTTTAAGTTAGAGTAATTACCCAACTTACATGTAACACAGATACATATACAGGAGAAATGAAGAGCCGTTCTTAACATCACCCAACAGACAGCCAACGTAAATAACGGTTAGAGCAGGTGGTGGCCAGCCGCTTACCCAATACCCACCCTCTGATCCTCCCATCCAGAGTGTACTTTCAGTCTCCTTTCTCAACGTTCTTCCCTAGCGGTGCAAGTAAGCGGCAAACATTTTCAAAATAGCTCTGTCTTAGGCAGAAATTGAACTGCAACAGCTAGGCATATTAAATCAACCATGGTAACCATTAGCAACCTCCTTAAAACATATACTATATATATATATATATATCAAACATATTTGTGACAATGCGCACATAACTAAAGTGTGACTAAACTGCCATTGCACAGAACATTGGAAATCATAAAAAATATTAAAGAAAATGCAAAAAAATTTTGCTTTAGCACAAAATATTTTCTTGGCACAATTGGCATTTAATCAAAGCAAGCATAAGATTCTGATAAAACTACCCTAAGGTTAGGTTTGTGTGCAGTTAATATAGGACTTGAATTTCACAGTTTTATTAATGTTATCAGAATATCACCCAAAGTCATACTAAAATGCCCTTAGTGCCAAGGGCTGGCATCTCTGCCATGTTACAGATGAGGCCAGTGATATGCTTTTGAGGACCCTGTGTCTGGAAGAGAAAAATTACACCATAAAAACTCACAGTATGAAAACGTGCCGCATAAAACCGCCATTTAAATCCTTTGGGGTGTTAAACTTCAGTCTCTGTGCTATAGAGTCGTTAATATCCAGTAATTTATATCCATACTGTTTATGGTTTACACGATACAGCTCCGAAAATGCCTCTAAATAAATTAGGCAATGTTCAGAAAAAGCCTCTAAATAAATGACAAGCAAGGTTTCAAAGGCAATACATCAGAGGCCCTGATACAAACACGGTATGCATATGCACCATTTACATACAGCAGAGATAATTAATTTTCAAACTGGATTTGAGTCACGAATGTAGACAAGACTGCAAGACGGACTAAGCCAGCAAAGCAAGATTACTGCAAAGATAAAGAACTGTGGCGTTGACAGGAAGAGCGATAACGCTTAGTTTGAAGCTGAAGACATGTTACAACTGGTCATAAACATCTAGATGGTCTTGAACTGGCCACCTATTCACAACCTCAATAAACCACTCTCACCAGTAGGTCTTATGAAGTTAAAGACATCCGCAAACCTCCTCCTTCTTTCTCCCAGACTCCCTCTTCGCATTCCCCCACTCCAAACGGACCATGTGCATTGTTATTGCGGCTCATTATTTCTTCATTTGCCCCCCCCACCACCACCCCGCCCCATTCGCTTGTCTTTTCTTACTTCTAATGTATTCTGGAACTGGCCTTTCCACCCATTCCATCTCTTCCTCTGCTACTCCTTCCTATCCATATCTGAAATTAAGAGATCTACCAGGAGCTTGTTCCAATAAAATTCCACAGATTTATGAACCCATTGACGAAAAGATGAACAACACACAGATGGACACAGAATACATACACTGTAAATCACGACACAGGCAAACAGATTGGCACCCATTAAGGATATATTTCACTTTAGGAAACAACCTTTGACCCCAAAGCAGACAAGGCCCTCGTACAAGCAACGATTGACAAGTAACATAAAAAGAGAAGCATAGAAATAATAACAGAAGCAAATAAAGTAAGTAAGTAAGTAAGTATATTCTTTATTGAACCAACTGCATATCCGCACTCTGGTGTACAATACATTTTAAGGTACAGCATTCTAATTAAATAATTGAAAAATAATGTCCACTCTAGATTGTCTGCAGCATAATGCAGTTGTTGCAGAGATATGCAATGTATCTATTGATGGAAAAGTCAATCAATCAATCAGAAATACAAGAATCAACCAAGAAACGCGGAGCATTTATAAAGCAATCGATCAGTCAATCATTTCTTGAAAACCCCAATTGGACAATTAATAATTTCAAACGATTCGTTTCATCCATTCATTCATCTCTATTTTACCAGTCTCAGTTTACCAATCGCAGATGCAACTATAGCAAAAATAAGGAAATGAAAACCAGTCAACCACAAAAACCAATCATTCCGACTGACTTGTTAATAATTTCGCCTCATCCGTTTAATCACTTCATTCCTCTACACTGACCAATCACATGCGTCCAACCATTGACCAATCACATGCGTCCAACCATTGACCAATCACATGCGTCCAACCATTGACCAATCACATGCGTCCAACCATTGACCAATCTACCCCATCCCTTCATCCGCCCATTGGATCAACAACAACCTTCCCAACACAAGGCTCCAAATTCCCCGTTCCCGAATGTCCAACTCAGAACGAACAAACCGAAGCTGACAGTATCTTAACGGAATTACCTTTGTGTTGTCTAACTCATTGGACCAACTAATCGACTCCTCCTCTTTTCCATCTTCCCTTCTCCCTTTCCTTCTCCTTCCTCTTCACTCCCCACGATCAATCCAGACGAGAAGTGTCCAACCGCAATAAAACCACAAATTTCACCAGAGACCCAATCGTCTGCACAACTGCCTCCCAGAAGGCGCTCTGGACATCCGGCACAAAACCTCTATTATCACTCACAGCAGCACATTCGATACTAACAAAGAAATCCTTATGACAACATGCTGTCCAGTCAGGCCACCAATTGTCCTATTCATCAACAAGACACCACCACCACCACCTCTGGAACAGTTGATGCCCCAATTCACCCACTACTGTCCACTGATACCAAAGTGCTAAGCATTAACTGGGCCACATTGTCAATCCCTGTGATAAATGGTGATAAATGTGGGCAGTGATATATGTGTCCACTGGAAATCCTTTCTGTATGTGACCCTCTTGCCGTCTCTCGCTTGAAAACGAGAACGTATAGCTTACCTCTTGTGTTTCCTACTAAACTGAAAACTCACCTCATCTAATCAACACAATTGCATGGTCTTCTAACAGCAAGTATGCTATTTATAAGAGTGGTTCTAAGGCTATACACCAAATTCAGTCACATAGCTAACTAGGTATGCAGTTACTTTTAGCTATATTTCTTAAGTAACAAAGAGTAACTTAAGACATATTTTATTTCAGAATATCAGTTCAGAAAATGGCAATTTCTCCCCCCAAAAAGCATTTCTTTATAATACCCAGTTTGCTCTTGAATTAATTATGATAAGTAAGGCAAGTTCGTTTACATTGCATTACATGGTTTCTTACACGTAATGTGATCCAGTGTCATGCAATGCATTCCCTCAAAGTCTCCAATCACTGCCAAGCCTTACATCGTCTATCATAATAATGACTCAACATGAGCTTTCGATCATAGATGATTGATTAAATATTATTATATTAGACTGTCCAATACAGGAAATGTGATACATAAAATTTGTTTACGTTGGTTTTGTAATGGCAATTACAACAAGTTGTATAACATTGTCAGCAGTTAGCTAAATTCAGTTAATTTCAGCTATACTTGTCAAGTAACAAAGGATAACTTAAGACATTTATAGGCTTGGATGTTTAATAAGAAATGGAGGAAAAAGAAAGGGAAAGATAGGAACCGCGATTGAATGAATGAATTTAATCAGCAAGGTTTGTTCATAGTTAATTAATCGGAAAGATATCGATTCCTGTAGAACAAGCAAATAAACCCCAATAACTCACCACTCACCAGCAAAACAAATTCCTGAATTCCCAAACTGTACGACTGTTTATCAATTTTCATCTCAAGTGATTCATAAATCATGTATTAATGTCTAGTCACCCAACGGAATGAGTGTAAACAGCATCACATGAAAGAACAAAATGTACACTTCAGAACCCTTCAGTCATAAATTAAGACATGCTTCATAGACATAAACATCATTGTTATTGTAATTGTTGCAAATGCTGCTACAATTGTTGTTAACAACAGCAATAACTGTAACAATGCTGATAATAACACCAATAACAGTTAGTCACAACAATGACAATAAAACAATTGTTGTTGTCATTGTCAGCCCGACAATAATAACTAAATGCAACAACACTGAAATGCCTCATGGTCAGCAGTATCATTGTATCAATCAATTGCTGATGTCACTATCGATTATTGTGATGATCATTCCAAAGAATGATTACCTCGGAGGGACAGCAGGACTACTTCAAAAGAACACCAACAGCAATAACAACTTCACATCTGTCAGTCACAGCCAATAGATAACATTGATCTCCCAAGTTCTGCCTCAGCTAATGAGGACGACCAACTGGAGCCAAACACTCCACAGCGTCCGTCAAACCATAGATCAACCCCTTCCGTTCTTTGCACATCCCTGCCTCCCTTAACCCATCCATCGAGTCCGCCCCTCTTAAGTTTCTTCCAAGTGTGGCCTTTCAAATAGTGGGAGAAAGAGAAGAAGGTTGAGTGTGGGGCAGCAGACCACTTTTCCAGGGTCAAAGGTCCCACTTCCCTTTCTTCTGGATCCAATTGGTGACAGCCAATTAGAGGTCTTTGTAGTGGCCTATTAGGCATAATTAGATGAGTAATCTGTATACACTGTGCACATGTAATAAGCACATAAATAACTATGCACACAAACACATACATAATTACACACACCAACAATGTGTATATAGATATATAATATATATATGCATACACATATATATATATATATGTATATATATAATTGTATGGATATTGTCAGAGGGGTAAGACCGTTGGTACCAATTTCACACATCTGGTAGTTATAAATTTTGCAGTAGAGGCCACCTCATCAACTCCATTAAGCCCTAGATGGTAGGCAGTTAGGCAATTATTGAATGGGTCTACTGCAGAGAAAAAAATAAACAAAGCCTGTCATCTAAACTGAATATAGGTCTAGTTATCCAGCGACAGATAAACAAACAGCAAATTGATTTGTGGTGGGTGGGACGGTGTAGTTCAATCAGGGCTTCCTCTTGCCTAAGCTTCTTTCTCAACCATTTCTATTAATGCATCTATGTACAGTTGAAAGGAACTGTCAATATTGGGAATACCTAAGGAAGCACATCTGCTGGGCACCTTAGCCCACAGAATGAAGAAGACCTCATATACTTTCACTGGGTGACAGAGGTCAAACACATGCCATGCTAATTAGCTTCAAACATTTTTTTGCATATTATCCTTGCACATAGAGAGAGAGAGAGAGAGAGAGAGAGAGAGAGAGAGAGACAGACAGACAGACAGACAGACAGACAGAGACAGACAGACAGACAGAGACAGACAGACAGACAGACAGAGACAGACAGACAGACAGACAAAGAGATCATGGGCAGCTGCATCACCACCATCATCATTATGATCATTAATATCACCAACTATAGCTCAAATTTAAATTCGAAACCAGTAAGTTACATATCCCCCAAAATATCTGCAAACATGTTCGTGTGAAACTGCCATTTTGAATACCTTTGGGTGTTTGTATTCAAACCCAAACACTATTATCATCATCATTATAATTACATAACATCTTCTGACTCTTGCCATACTTTATCTCCATTGTCCTCAGTCCTTTGTCAAGTCCTGAGCGCCTCATAATGTCACTCCAAGTTTTCTTATGGCACTCTCATTTATATTGTCAACCATGGCAGTCTTGGTCTGCATGTGGTTATCTTTCCATACATTTACATAAGTATATTTAACTCTGTTCAAGACAACTCTTCCACTGTTCTCTTTCTGACAGTGCCAGTCCCAAGCCTGAATAAAGGAGGAGGGCAATGCTAATGATCTTTGTAATCATACAGTGTAACTAAATTGCAACTACTACAGTACTGTTGTTCTAGAAAGTTGCTTAGTGTGTCCTATCTACAGTAACAAGACGAAACTTGCTAGTAGACTACAATTAACACGGTCAACACAAAAAATTTGGAGGGTACGGTTAAATATCAAAATCCTTCCTCACTATGTTGTGCTAGACATTAACACACAAAATGATCACATATTTCACACTGTATCAGAAGGGCATCACCATGGTGACAGTGCTTCGAAGTAAACACAATAATTAGCGGTCATATGGTTGGATCCACGTGCAGTCATCATAATGATGATGATGATGACAACAATGATGTCCATATTTGAGTAGGTTAGCTTTTAGTAGCACTGTGCTACTTAAAATGCTCACCCAAATGTGCAATATCAAATAAAGTTTCAAAGCTTGCAGCAGAATCAAAGTGAATCTTTTAAAGTCGATTCACGGGTCCCTCGTGTTTTAGTCCCCAGCGGTCTACATGGTCAACAACTGTTTGATGCTGTATGAGTTACACCCTTGCACAACTACAAGCATTCCCCGTTTGGTAAGGATTCCTCAATGTAGGGAATGCAACCACCTCAACAGCCTCTTGAGAAAATTAACCCGTTGAGGCTTCCTTCCTGTTGACTTTACTTCTTTCGAAGAACATTGCTATAGAGCGAACCTTGCTATTTCCGCACAGTCCTATCACACACATGTCCCATCCATCACGGCCTTCTCCCTCCCTCCAAAGTCACCATTACAACGTGTGATCCAGATCAAATAACAATACCCCACCTATAGAGTTGATGCATTTCCCGTGAGAACTTTATTGTACAAATGCTATACAACTTTGCTCAACTGTTGGTATAATTTATAACTTTTGTAAGCAACTGTGCGTTTTCTGGTAGTCTAATAAAGAATACTCTAACTTACTTTACGTACTATTTAACTAGCCCTCGAGTCTTCAGCTGATGCTTGTAAGTCTCAGTGGGGTTACTTCCTATTTTAAAACCATCTAAATAACCAGGTGTGGTAAAGAACATGCAATACTAGGCCGAAAGTGCGTTTCATTACTATGTCGAATTATAAAGCATTTTTACCTGGAAGGTTTAAAAAGGGACTTCGGTAAATGGAAAATATTATGAAATAATTGTATGACGACTTTAGTTATTCGTTTAAACTTACCCAATTCTGCGGCAGATAATTCCCACGCAAAGACGAAGACGATAATTAGCCGGAGCCAAAGATCACGCCCCATAACTGCGCGAAGCATTGTATAACTGCAACCATGTAATTCTCCGTTTCGATCGCCAACATTGCCGCTTCTGATGCTCGCCGGCAGAAACCGCGCACCACTTTCACAGCTATATCTAGGTCAACTACGCCCAATGCTAGATCAACCAATCAAAAGCAGTCAGTCAATAACATATCTAGGTCGACTACGTCATTAAAAAATAGAACAGTAGCGTTGCAGTGGTCAAAAATTAAAGCAAACAAGTAAAACCACCCAAGCCAACTATCCAACTTGCTAAAAATGAAATTAGAGAATTGGAACGACTGTTTAAAAACATTTCGGTCAAATACGTGTAGGCCTATATTTTAATGGCAGACACCTCCGCTGTGTTCTGTATTCGGATAGGTCTAGGCCTACATTGGTAACGTTGTGCCAATCCAAGAGACCAAGACCCAGATCGAAGTTAAGCTAATCCTCTTCGGTTTTCCAAACAGTTGTGGTCTACAGGCTAGGCCAGAGGCGCAACTAGAGGGATGAAAAAGTTGACCTACACAATTGATCCAATTCCGTAGTTTTTCTTTTTGAATACGGGTAGGGGTGTTATTAGTACGCTGCATCACGCCTTCTACGTTTGCAGTATGAGCACCCCAGGAAAAGTTTCTGGCTGCGCCCCTGGGCTAACTAAGCTACATAAGGTTTCATGGCCTATATCGTTCCAGCCAACCGTTTAGTTCTGTCTGAAACAGGTCAGGCTTGTTGCAGTTATTATATCTTTATCCTGATATCGATTATTTTGAGCGCCTGTGAATTAGCCTACCTGGTTTCCGCGATTTCACTATTGAGGGTGCTGTAGAGATGTCGAGTTTATTGGGCCTACGATTCCTGTGGCAGCCGGTTCCAAGGCACAGCGATCGTTATACAGAAACATTACCAGCGTGACTGCGTGAGTAGTGACTGCTAGCTCAATGAATATCAGGCAGTCGGTTGAGCGGGACTACAATTTGACTTTTTGTGTAGCGCCCCTTTATTAAGGCAGAACATTTTGCTGATGAGGGCAAATCGATAGAATCATTGTTCTGTTGCTCACACGTTCAATATTTGTTTGGAAGAAACGGCAAAGCAATAGCATCGGGGAGCAGTAGACCTAGGCTACGTTTCTTGTATTAAAGTAGGGCCTATCATTGAGCATGCTAAACAGGCCATGGTGAGCCTTGATTGGCCAATGACTTGAAAGGGGCAAGGAACATTGAGCATAGGCCTAAGTTACAAGTTGACCCCCACTGATCGTGCTCGGGTAGTGCAATTTGGAACGAGATTAAGTAGAAAGTAACGACTTCCGTCGTTGATTTCTCAGGGCATTGCCTAACTGGGCTTGGAACACCGGAAGGAAGATCTTGCAGTTGATGTTCGCAGTGCCAAGAAGCCAGTGCAAAACCTTAAGTATATGAATTATGCAGAGATAAGCGCAAAACGACAGCGTCGTGCTAATTGCCTAGCTCAAGCATTTAAGATCTATTGAAGAGAAAGGGATCAACCCGAATCATCGAAACCCGAATCTCCGAAAACGCTGAAAAGGCCAAAAAGCTCGATTCCCCGAAAACAGCAATGTAGGCCTACTATTGAAACCGCCGAACTGTCTGAAAACAGCGCAAATCATTCATCAATCCAGCTTCTGCGTGAATTCTTTTCATCGATCCAGCTTCCATCTAAGCAGAATCCTTTTCAAGTTTTCATCAACCCAGCTTCGTTTTCGGGGATACGGCGGAAATCAGTTTCGAGGATTCGGGTCTCGGCGATTCGCTATGCACCTAAGGGAAAGACGCTGTTTCTAGAGGCCTATCAGAAGTGAGATATTTATCATACAATGCATGCACTAAATTAAAATTCATTAAAATTTACCATTTCTTCAGAATCTTGGATTCTAATCTGACCCAAGGGCCCATGCATATATTATTACGTAATTTACGTACGCAAAAACATCGGATTTTTAGACCCCCTCCCACTGTTGCACTGTACATTTCGTGGACCCCTTCCCCATACCTACGTACATTTGAGCTCTACCCTCCCCCATTGCAAAGGTTAAATAGCTGAAGACATCTATAAGACATTGATTTTACCACAGGCTATTTATTTTCATTAAGCATCATATTTAACAGCTGAAATTTGTTAACTGTTCTGAAGAAATAAAGCACTAACAATACTTGCATTTCAAAGTTTTAATGCTACATAAAATTGATTAAGCAAGATATAGTCTGTGATTGGGTTTACAGTTCTGATTTTAATATTCCGTATTGTGTACGTCATAATTAGAAAATTATATTTGCATACGTACATACATATTTTCGGGATCCCTCCCCCACCACACGCAAAATCGCCGAAATTTTAAACACCCTCACTGCATACGTAATATGTGGACGGTCCACAACTTAGCCACAAAAAAATTTTTCTTATGGATCGAGAGTGGTGGAGCAAATTCTCTTTCCTTAAATTCTCCTTCATTATATTTAATGCTCCTTTACTTGAATGGTTCTGAGTGGCTGCTTCTAAGGGTCTTAACAAATAGACAGCACAGCACAGATGAAGTAGTAAATAGGAGAGTGCCTCTTCGATGCCTCTGTCGAAGGACAGAGGCATCGAAGATGAGCTCTCATAAATAACTATACGTCATGTATTTACAGATTGAAGAACATTCACCTATACAGAATCGAATAAAATGAATGCCAAAATATATGATTTCTTTATGAAAATAGGTGCTTAACCAACAAAAGATGTTTGTTAAAATGTCAAATTATCAAGTCTTCCTTAAGATGCCAAACTCCTGTAAATAAAATTACATTTTTTCTTCATGTAAGCATAAACAGGCTCAATAAATCGAGCATGCACAACATTACATTACATTCCATTTCTCAATGGAAAGCAATGTCAAGTGCGCTTGACAAAGACGCACATCTACAATGCAAACTGAAACACAAAATAAAGTCTAATTTGTTTTGAATATGATTAGCATCAGGCAGACTTGGTTCAAAGGCTAAAGTGGAGTTGCATTTTTTAGTGATTAGTCACACATAAGCATCACATATTACTAACATACAACATGTGTTAACATTAAATGTGAATCACAAGAGTCTAGTTGCTAAATATATCACATTTTGAATGCCAATTATATGACTTGATTCAAGCTATTTGACAAAAAAGCTAGACACTCATCACTAAGTTTTATTCACCAACTCCCAACCAATAATATCCTGTTTTTCTGCAGCAAAGAAGTTAGCTAAATGATTGCATTTTGATGTAAAATTGTAGCATTTCTCTGCATCATTATTATTCAAAGTACGTGCATTATCGTGATTGCTAATTTTTTGGTGATTAATCTTAAACTGACTTATCAGAAACATAGAATATTTGAATCAATGAGTCACTCAAATTGACTCAATGGATTTCTATTATGCTGCTGTAATATTACACACAGAGCTTGCTTGGTTCACTGCCCACAGAGGCAAATGGGAGCATTGGTTTGCTTAGCACACCATGAAGCCATAGCAGTGAAACAAGTCATGCAAAAGAATACAAAGCACAAAATATTGATGTATGTATGCAAGTTGCTGGATTAGAGAATGTATCACAATAAGTAAATGCAAGGTAAAGAGGACGGAGAGGGAAGAGCGCCCCTCTTCCAGGTCATTGTACCTGTTCTTAATGGTCTTCTACCAGACCTGATCTTCCACAAATTGCAAGAGATAGTGATGATATTGATCCCAGACCGTATTCAATAAAATAACTAACGTCTTCTACAGGCCCATAAACAAGCAGAAATTGGACAACAGAGTAGAATGTACTAAGCCAACAGGCATCTTAGGCAGCAACCATTTACTGTTAATTGAGTAAATTATTAATTGCAAGGAAGAACGCTTGGACCTAAGTTTGCAACAGGGGTCAAGCCCCTGAACCCAACACGATTGCTGATTTGACAATAAGAAGCTTTCGGTCTCCTTATTAGCACTGTTGTTTACATAACAGGGTTTTCTGTATTGTGAACTTTGGAAAAATGCCAAATTTTTGTCACGTCATACCAACATTATAAACCTAGTAAGGATGTTGCTTCTGAAAATTACCATTCACTTCTGAAGTACAGTTGAAACTGCATAGGAGACACTGAAAGAGAGATATTAAAGAAGCATGACGTTTTGGTTGAAGGAACTACATCAACAGAATCTGATGTTAGTGAACATTGAAGACTGGAAAATAAATAAAATAAATAAATAAATAAACACTTGGCCGTTATTGCAAGAATTTGGTTCAGGCAATATTGCAGATGCCTAAAGTGAGTTTGTCAGTTTAGTCAATGATGCGAACAGGGGAAATGGGGAACTTAACTTTACTGAAGATGCATAGGAAAGAGCAATGAACAATAAACAGCAGCTGTCAAATTAGAATGAGTCTCACACAAATCACAGCTGAGAACCTGAAAGCGTTGTTGCTGTCAAACATTAGCCTCCAGACATTGGTCAGACTTGAACTTGCCTTCAATTGATCTCAGACTGACATCAGTCAGACCAGACAGTCATGCCAAATTACCTGATAGACATCAGCAAAATTTCTGTCACGTCATACCAACATTATCAACCTAGTAAGGATGTTGCTTCTGAATATTACCATTCACTTCTGAAGTGCAGTTGAAACTGCATAGGAGGCACTTCTTCCATCAGGCACAAAAGTAATGAAGCCGACCATTTTGTGTGGCAACATGTACAATGAATACCATTTTCGTTAACACTAAGATGAATGGCGCAGCAATGATCGAGAACAAAGAGATTATCTATTCTTGATATGATTGAGAAGTAGTGCTGTGCAACAGGTTACCCGCTGTTAATACACTGCAGCACAGAACGTTACAAACAACTTATCGTTACTAGCATCGTGTTAAGAAGCTATGTAAACCTAACACATTCACAGTCAGTGAAACTAGCATTGGAAGGCAGTTCAGTGGAATTCTCTCTCCTTTCGTCTTTTGCATTATAGTTCTTTACCAGTTGGCAACAATTGTGTCACACTTCTGTACCACTTTGCAACATCTACTGGTAGCGATGAATATCGAAGAACAAAGTTGTGCTCCTGCAAAATGAAATAAATTACCTCCATCAGCAGTTCAGCATATAAAGAGGCTGATAAATCAGTGATGTTCAACATTACCTGTGTAAAGTAATTCACTGAATTTAATTTACAGTAAATATCACAGCCATAGCTACCTATCACTGTAAATGCAGCAGCCAGTATTGATGCTTATGGGGGTTCGCAATCCCAAAACCTTACCCATTCCCCAAAAATGTCACCCCAAAAGTGTTGAGTCAAGCTAAATTAAACCCAGTGTTGGTAGATTAATTAGTAGGCATGATATAGCAGCATTATAAAATAGCGGATATCTAACTAGCTTAAGTAAGGTCAAGTAATACAACTGACGTAGTACGTGGACTGCTATTCATTGAAACAAGGTCAGGCAAGAATAACGATCAATGGTGGATGGGGCTGCCACCGAAGTCCAAATGGGTAGGCGGTGAGTAAAAGCCACCTTCGCTATGAGTAACAGCCACTTTTGCTAAAAAATGTGGTTCAACCAGCATGGGAAACAATGTTCAACACATTTCAAAATTGTAAGAACTACCTTTGTCAAGTACATTATTTCGACCCTGGCAAAGCTGGGTAATTCAGTTAGTTCTGTATGAAATAAAGCACAGAGCATCTAAATCTGGTTACTACTTTGAAAATAATGGCAGGTAGGTGGAAAAAATCTAGGTTGTTCATCTATGAAAACACGCATATTTAGCAATTCAAATCATGACACCACATGCATTAAAAATCATTTTTCTCCTACTAAATATTTAAGTTCAACATTTTTAATTTCAGATATTGAAAGAAGACATATTATTTATTTTCAACAGTATACCATCAAATGATTTTCTGCGTTTTTGCTCCCTCTCACCCATTTCAGCCTTTATCTCAACAACTAGGAGCCAACAAGAGGCGGGTTTTGAACTCCCGATGTCACAAATGAGCCTGATTGTGGATACCCTTTAAAATGGTTCATTCATTTTGTTTTAACCCCAGCCAGTCATTGTTTACTGGTGCGTGAATTAAGCCAGCCTTATCAAACATGGCAGAATTGCCATGGGACATTAGTCCGATTATCCTAAGACCTACAAGCATGGCAAGGAATCTGCACAGAATCAGAAAATTATAAAAGAATGAAAATTATTTACAAGAAGTTTCTTGTACTTGGGCCTGCGATGATAGTCTTTAGTCAAGCTGAAACAAAATAAAATGACCTTCATGTAAATGCTACACTTTGTCTCAGATATAGTCAAATGTGGATTGGTTAATTATGATTCTAGTGCATACATAGGTTGGTTTGCTCACTGACTGGCTGCTTGATTAAAGGCACCTAAACATCAATACCATATCAAATGGCTAATGGTTTGTTCAATGGGTTTTGACGGCTGTAAAGCTATCTCTCCTACACAAATGAATGAAGTCTTATACACTCTTAGATTACAGCTGTACATCATATGAAGCTGGCTTGTGAACAGATCTTTGTAATGGACTTTGACAGCCAGAGAGGATTTAACTTTGAAATACACAAGATTCATGTAATGACAGTGTCATAGAAGTTTCTAGATCATGTTAGCCAAAGTATAGTAATAGATATTTTCTAAGATCAAACTTATCAAAAGTAGCTGTGTTATGTGCACCAATGGATTCAACTGCAACTCTCAATTAGTAGCCTAAATTCACTTCCTTTCTTCAAAAAGCAGCTCAAAACTCACTGTATATATTATCTATCCTTAGCTTTCAAGGATTTGCAAATCTAAATGCATCTTCACCTGGCAGCCAAACTATCTGCACCTCAGATTCATGCTTTGCTGTGACCTTGTGCACAAAACAAATTTAATTACTACATAACCAAAACCATGTGACCTATTTTAACTCTTTACAGACAAACATTTACTAAGATGTATGGGAAAACTTATGCAGCTCGACATTAAAGTTATTAAGCAAGCTAGTGCTAGTGTAAAAAAAAACTTCGGCAAGTAATGAGTTTAAAAGTTAGTGGCTACTGACCGACCACCTCATTTCTCAATTAAATCTTTATCATACCATTGGGTTACGAAATCCCGGAAGTCCATGGAAAAGTTCTTTCCTGGTGGAAGAGCTGGCTGATCATCCTCCAGGACTTTTGTGAGCATTTCAAAGTCAGTCTTGCAGTTTTTATATGGAAATTCACCAGTTGCCAGCTCCACCTGTCAAAACAGAAGAATGAATCTGATTGGTCATGTAAAACAGGTCAGGTCATAGAGAACAGGTCAAATCACAATACAAAATTCTGCAAGTCAGCACACAAAACAGCGAGGTCACATACATTGTGGCATGTTGATGAAATATTTGGAGAAATAATTCAAGAAGTAAGACTTTTCACATTAAATGGCCTCAATGGAATTCCTCCTTGCTGGAAATGGAAATAAAAAATAATTATAGGTCAGGAACCTCCAGCCAACATTTAAAAAAGTCAAGATTCACACAACATCCGGGCTACACATCCTAACATACTGACACCATGTAGGTAATTGTATATTTAGTCACATCAATATGATTGACAATGAATTATTGAATCACATATTAGAAACTAGATAAGATATGACCAATAATTCATGATTTCTGTTAAAAGCAACCACAACACTCAACTTCTATAACCTCTATGCTTCGCCGGTGTTGCTCCACTTGTGAGATCTGACAACCACCCAGGGACCTGAATTGGAATCCCAAAAAACCACGACAGACCACGCATAAGACCAGATCCGCAAGAATGACAAGCTTATCATTTTCTAAAGTTCGGGTTGCAAGCTTAAAAGACGGGACCACACCAGAAGTCTAGAGGCTGCAATGAACAAAACTCTAAAGACTGAGAGTGAAAAATATATGGCCTGAAATGACAGGAAGGTCCCTTGTAAAACGATTTGCTAAGTCTGGCACATCAACCGATCAAAGCACAGACAGACAAACAAACAAGAAGACAGACAACAGAGTGAGAGACAGAGTGGCAAAGGGGAGATTATCTCCATTAACTTTATCATGGCTTTGGAGCTGAATCGGAATTTGCCGATTCCAAAATCATAATAGACAGAAGTTAATCACATTATCTAACTAGATTAATGGAAAGCTTAGACCAAAAACAATCCACAGACCAGGGATAAACCGAGACTCCAAACGTCAGCACGGATGTCGTAATCAGGCTTTGATGGATCCGGTGGAACTATTCTCTCCGGCTAATGGCCAACAGAAATAAGAACACGCAACATTATGACACGAACAGTGAACACTCAAATACGACAGCATGCTTAAAGCAGCAGTTTAGAGAGGCTCTTGAAATGCACAATATAAGTAAATGTGGATATGTGCACAAAATATTTGCACTATTGTGATGCATGTTCATTGTTCAGGAGATCATAGGCGGAGACTTGGTCACGGGTTTGGGGGGGACAGATGAAGAAATTAGGTTTGGGAGACAGGTTGGAAGAAATTTTAATTCCCAATCATGGATGCAGCAAAAATAGGCCGTGTCTCGTGCGTCTCCTCTTTTCCATTTAAGCCCAAGCATGCTTTCCAACTCCTACCTCATACCTCCACTCCGTACCCACGCCAATCACCAATCAAGAGTACACAACCATGTTCTCCCACCCCAAAGACGACTCTAAATTTATCCTCAGATCATTATACAAAAGCATTTACTAGTTTTTTTAAATTTATTTTAGCCACTGGCCTACTATTGTTTATTGTCACTCGTGCAGGTCTAAGCATTTCTGCGTTATTGTCAGATAATGTTATTTCTAAATTAACAAATATCTTATTATTACTGCGGTTCGCTTATCGATTCTGGATTATTTCAGAGATTTAAATCTTGGTTTAGTACGGTAGTTGCACAGGAACCCTATGTAATTATTATTATCAATTTAATAAAAACCTTACTACAGGAGTCGAATTTAACCATCAGCAGTCACGCAGGGCGTCCATTACGTTACACATCTCATTTTGAACAAGGCAAGTGTATAATGATGGCGTGGTATCCATTCAAAGGGACGAGCGGTGATGAAGGATCTCACCGGACCAGACTCTTATTGAAAAATGAGATGGGTCGAGGTTATATTATAGGCATATACTCGGTAGCTATATAAAAGCGTTTTCATTTACATTTGTTTGCTGCTCTGCCGAGTCTATTTAACAATGAATAGCTCAAGGGAGATGATAATTTAAGTTTGATCTCGATTAATGAAATAAAAATAAATCGAAAAGTGAGGGTCAATGCTAATCTCCCATGGCTTGTGTATGCTGTAGGCCCCTACGTCTCTCCCACTCCAGCCAATTGACCACTATTATAGTATACGTACTAAATGACGGTTTAGATGGCCAGAACAGCCAGTGTTTGAATTGTCAAATTTGAACTGGGGGGTTGAAAATTATCCACATGTCAAGATCTCCCAACCATAACTTTTAGGGGCCTTAAACCAGTATACAGAGGCTAAATTGTACAAAGCGACAGTGGGTGGGTGTGGGGACAAGAATTTGAACTCAGCTGAATAGCTGTGTTTTGCTCAATCATCAGTTTACTGACAATTATCAGGGTAACATTGGCTGCTGACATCATATATAAGCACCATAGGGGCTTACGTTGGCAATTTTACAAACAACATGTCACTGCTAGACTAAGCTGTTCAGGTAGTTATCATATTTGAGTCCCCCAGTTTCATTTACTACCAAAGTATACAAGAATCAGTAGTGCTGGCGATTTTAACCTAGACTGATCCACAGTAGGTAGCCTATACTAATATACAGCAAACATTATTATGACTTTACCAATGATGAAGTGATACAAATGAAACAGGACACCGTAATAGTTTTAGTTAATCTTGAACTCTAGCAATTTCAACTGTTGACAAACTTATAGTTTGTCCAGGGCTCCAGGTTTTCCTGGCTTCCACCAATTTATAACACACTTTTCGACGTTCCAATGCGTGAGAGGGAGGGCCATTAATACAAACTATAAAGAAGTCATCAATAGAATGTTAATAAGTCTGCTTTTTTCCCTGATATGATAAAGATTCATTTGACTAAATCATCTCTCTCAATCAGTACTCAAAGTTGTTAACTTAACTTGTTAGGCTACCTAACATTGCATCATCACTGTACGTTGTTGAACATGCCATACTCTTATACAATATATTATGCTGCTTGTATTTCATTAACAGGATACTCTTAACTTACTTTTTCAACTTGTTTTTTCGCCAAAATTGCTCTATTGAAAGAATTTTGGGGCCATGAAGATCGAAGAGTGAAAAGACATACGTTATAAAGGAGTGAAAATTGAGAAAGTTGAGATATTCAAACCGTAACTGCCTAGAGGCCAGTTTTGCAGTCCTTTGGCCATTGTAATTTCTGCCTTAACAAGATTTCTCATACACACTTACCAGCTTTTGATTCATCAACCTTTTCAGCTGGACTGTCACATCATCTTAATTTAGTTATCGCTGGTTCAGTTTCTCCATCAGGACCATCACATTCTTCAGTATCTGGAAATCGCTTTGACGGGAAAATCCACACTTCCGTAAGCTCATTTATCCAGTGCCGAAAGTGGTTTGATGGTACACACCAACTACAAATCTAGGTCAGTGGCAGATTCCATATCACTGCTGTATGGGCTTCATCCCAATATCATCCCAGTATGTGCACACAGCTGCAGCGCCCAGTGGGCACACAGCGTAGAAAGTGGTCAGAGGTCATGCCCTCTCTCTGACACTGCCCGAGCCTTATATGTCGACCCCATCGACGTGCTGACTGATGAGACTTAAAGAAATACTCAGTATAATATTATCATACTCACTGGGCCACTTCATTATTATAGGCAACTCTGTATATTCAGTTAATGCATGCACACACAATTGCCTACTAGATATTGTTGTTATGTTACTGAAAATATAGAATGACGATTTTTTAAATAAAAAATATCATAACTAAAGGCTTGAGCACTAGGGACCTGGTTAAAATACACAAAGCCACTGAAAGTTTATTTGGGGGGTTTGCCCTGACCCCCTAAGGTAGCTTTTGAGAATTAACTAGGGTTGAAAAACGAACTGGGGGGGGGAGGTTGAACCCTCCCAACCCCCAACAATTCAATCACTGAGAACAGCAACACTTGGGAGCACAGTTGAGCGAAGATTTAAAGAACTGAAATGTGATGAGCATTTTTTTTATTGATACTAAAAGTAGAACTAAATAAGTAGGCCCATATTCTTCAGATGAGATGCACTAGCCACGCAATGCACAGTGCCGTAACTAGCCATCCTAACACATTAAAATAATAATGATAAAAAACCTTGGCAATTCTAAACTTAGCCAACCATGATGGGTGGGTCTGATTTTGAGGGGCCATTGCATGCAACCTGGAGAGACGCAGGTAAGTTGGCCCGAGCCTATGGCTAAAGTAGTCACTGCCACAATACCGTATATGCGCTATATTCACGGTTATTCCGTCGCACATGGGGATACAAGTCCAAATGGTTTTACATTTACATTATGCTATAGATAACGCTTACCTCCTCTAGTATGAGATCGTTTCTTGACTATAATAATCTCACTTCATTTTTCACAAAAAACCAACGCTGCCGCTAGACTAAATCACTCAAATATTCAAAGATGCTCAATGCAATAAATGAGTAAACTTATGGATGAGGATTTAACCACATAAACTCTTAGGAACAAAACGAAAAGAGTTGATAGCAGATGAAGCAACTGTGGCCGTGAAGGGCCGCCTTATTTCATTGTTCGAAGGATAGCCCTACTCCTTAAAAGTATAATTATAACAATTTCAACCTTCATCATGCAGATTAGGCATAATCAGTTCTGAAAGTTATTTTAAAAGATAGTTCGGTCTGTGTGAATGTAAGCATGTATATAAATATTTTGCCAAGATTTCAATTTAATATCATTATAATTTATTATACCCTCTCTTGCAGCATGTATATGATTGCACCGTCGGTTGCTTAGTGCACCATACCTCAAGCAGGCATCACCGCTGTGTAACCGATACTAGAGAGCCAACGCACAGCTAGGCACACGTGTCCAGACACAGCATCGAAACCCAGGCAAGGTCACGACCTCTGAACCTTAAATTGACTTGCAGGTCGGCCTCTTATCTCTCGGCCTGGTGTCTTGCACCTCACGATGATGAGACACTCACTGACCAGAGACAACCCACAAACTAGAACAGGCAGGCACACCACGAACCAGCCTCATACATGAGAAAGACAATAGCAAACACGCATTCAATCGCCTGAAATTTGGGGGGGGGGGATATAGGCTACTCCATCCCCTCACCTCAACTTTTGGGGAGGGACCATCCCCCACTGTCCCCCCCTAAGTCTCCGCCCGTGCAGGAGATTATATTGAAACAATGACAGGGTATCATTGGTTAATTGCATTAATAACAAAGATGAACAGTGTCCTCCTTCTCTATCCAAGCTTGGGATTGGCTCTGTCAAAGAGGTAGAATCACAGTGTATGGAGTCAGATATTTATGAAGATTGAAGACCTATTACAAGCAAATTAATGAGCAACAGTCATCATCTGACAATAACACTGGAGAGGGCAACATCCTCAGTCTTGGTTAGTACTCCAATGAGTGGATTCATGGACCCTCAGGTCATTTAGGCCAACTGAGTTGTCCATCTTTTATAGTCCAAACCCATACTGCTTAACTCTTTAACTACCAAAGCATAGTAAAACGTAAGACATAATCAATAACGTTGGTCGTTAAAAAAGAGTCTGTGCAGATCTCCGAGTGTTAGCTTCACCTTTATAGAGACAGGAGATTTGGGTTAGGTTGCTGATAGAATGAGGAGTTGAAGACAGAGGAAGGCCAAGAAGTAAATAGCTAATGATACATACAGCCATGTATGCAGCACAGCCAGCATTTCGAGTCTTGGCTTTGGAGTCGACAAGGTGTCCACTGATTCCAAAGTCACAGAGTTTAATCATTCCCTTCTCATCCAGCAGAATGTTTGATGGCTTCACATCTTTACAGAAGAACACAACAACACAAATTAAAACTGAATTAAGACAACAGGTAGTCATGAGTTGACAAAGGAAAGCATGTGAATTGGGTATCCTCATTAGAGAGAGACAATGGCACGTAGGGAATGTTTATCTTTCACCGCTGTGTCTTGTGTTTAAATCTCGGTCTGTCACATGAACAAAATCATCAACTCGTTGTCACACAAAGTATTATTCCTCAGGAAATATATAACTGATGCTTTTAAGTTCTTGCAGACTTGCACTGGCATGTCAGTCAGAATTTGCTTCTACTAGAACTAATGTTTGCAGGCATCACATCACATATTCGTTGTACATATACATAATCATTGTCCCAGGGCCAAGGATCCAATTGCGCATCAAACCTAACAGCCGACCATCGTCCTAGGGCCCAGGGCTCTCCTATTAGACACATCAGATGAATTGGATATACCTGAGGTGTTTACAATATGAAGGGGCAAAACAAATGTCAGTGGTTGGTTATTGGCTCTACGGAGCTCTGCGGCCAGAGATGTTTGGGCGAGCATTGCAAGATTCATCTAATGCGACTATGCAAGGGGGTGGGTACAAAACCATGTACTGGGGGCGGCAAGGGCGTTAAAAACAGCCTCGCTCTATGCGAGGGGTGTGGATACTACCCCGCATATATGCAAAAAGCCAGAGCCTCAGCAAAAGACGCTGCTATAACATTCCAGGAAGAAGCCAGCCGAATATCGAGAATTTCCATCTAGTGAAATGCGTTAGCTTGGATATACGCACAGCAATATGGTTACTGTAAATGATTTACGTGCCCAGGCTAAGGCTTTAGGTTTGAGAGGATATTCCCGGTTCAGAAAGGCCGAACTCGAACAGCTAATCGCTAACAGAGGTCCAAGGCTTCCCCTCCACCGGCTCCAATTCCCCCTCCACCAGTCCAGTCCCCAACCAACCAAGACGAAATATTGCGATAGAGAATATCTTAGCCAGACAGCCCCCTCCACCGGCTCCAGTCCCCAACCAACCAAGACGAAATATCGCGGTAGAGAGTATCTTAGCCAGACAGCCCCTAGTTCTCACCAGGCCAGCTCCACCACCACCTGTTCCCAAGTTAGCAGCTAAAAATACACTACTGCCCACCCTACCACCTCCTAGATGGGCGCCAGGTCCATTACCACCACCCGTTCCAGCTCCGCATGCGCCCTAAGAGGGGTTGGAACCGGTGGCTGACGTGGAGCGGTCGACGCGGAGAACCCCGTATCAAACTACACTGTAACCCTAAAAGTCACTCTTCAAGAAGACGAGACTCGCAAGAATCGTAAGTGGGAGCAAGAAATCAGACAGATGGGTCAGTTTACACAGAAGGAAGCCGAACGTTTCAGGCAGGCCTTATCAACCCCAAAGGGGTCAGACGACCCGGTGGTGAAGGAGCTTGTAGAGAAGCTGGAAATGGTTGAATGGGTCGAAGTGCGGGATTCACTTGCGGTGGATTTTGAGCTCATGTCGATGGAAGAAGCAGAAGCCCGATAAGCCGCAGCTTTAAACTGGGGCCAGCACCCCTTAAGGGAAGGTGGGGCAGAACAGCCGAAAGTGTTTTCTAAGTGGGTCAATCCACATTAACGCCTGTGGAACAACCCCGAGTTCAAACCGCAGAGCTGCTTGATGTCAGCCTTCCTTGGACGGTTTAAAGAGAGGCTGGAGTCCAAAAGAATAACTTCTGACCCACTTCTATCTTACGAAGGTTTGTGGGAGCTCACCAAAAAGAAAACCCCCATTCCGAAGGCTGACGAGCCATGGGAAACTTGTTGGGACGATGCTGAGGTCTGGCTTCGCTACTGGCGCTTGCCGGGTGTGGCAATCGATATCCACGGTAACGTTATCGCTCGGTTCCAACCCCAAATGCCAAATACCCACTGTAAACACGTCTTTGCCATCCTCATTCACAACAACCACGTCTGGTTTGTGAACAAGGACAGAAAAGAATTCTGGCAGGTCTACGGAAGCAAGCCAGTGCTCGTAGAGGCGCACCGCCCCAGAGACTCCACAGAGATATCTGATAAGTGGCCGCGTCCAGGCAAAGCGGATGAGGTCTTTTTTGTCGACACAGCGGACGAGATAATGGCCTTAACTGCGAATAAGGGTGAAGAAGCACGGTTCCTGTGTATTACTGGGGAAGATCCAGAGGACATCATTCGCGATCTCGTCAAGCAGCACAGCGTCAAACCTGGGGCCATAATTTGCCGCAACGGGATGGTAGATGGATTCAACGTTGATAGCATCCGCGTGAGGCGCGCCCTACCTGGCGACATCTTAGGGGATCAACCGGAGAACCGAGCTTCTTGGACCCAATCTCGTTACAACTCAGTGATGGAGTGGGTCGAAAAGCTTTCTAACGAAATAACACCCCGGGAAGCGCTTAGCCATTATAGTCCAGATGCCATCTCTCTGTTTGACCTTCACCGACGAGGGCCGCGTAGTGGTTTGTTGCAGGGCAGGAAGATTCAAGAGGGGGTAGCATCATCGGGATCGACGTCGCACGAGCTTACACAAGCATCATGAGCAGCCTGCCGCCACTACCTGTCTTCTTGAGATTCGACGGTCTTCGAAAGCCTTCCCAGGGCCCCATTAATCCAGTGGGGTTTTACCTTGTGTATGCGAAACAGAGGGATCCAATTCTGTTTCCGAACGATGTCGATTTTGTACCCGGAACTGTCTTGAAATATGCTGAGAAGCAGGGCATTCCGTTTGAAATCCACGGCGAGCTCCTATCCCACCGACAAGTCCGACACCAAATCACAAAAGTCTTAGCCCAGCTGTATGACAAAAGTGAGCTCGATGACGCCGACAAAAAGTGGGTGGCTAACCTCGGTTACGGCTTGAGCAACCAACGCTACAACAAAGCTGCCTGGGGGCAACTCTACCAGGACAAGATTGAGGCGTGTAAATACAGCAACGGCCGGATTCGAGCTGAACTAGCCCCAGATCTCCACATTGTGGCCGACCAGGTCAAGCACGAGTTGTCCGAAGGATATAAACCCGTAGGTTCGTTAATCCTAAATGGGATGCGCATCTTGCTCCACCAGATCGCCATCGTCCTGGGAGACTCGGCCGTGGGGGTCCGCACGAACTGTGTATATGTTGATACAACAATCTTGTCCGAAGGCGAGGCTGAGAAAATCCGGCTTCGAATTTGCCGGCCCGAAGCCATATCGCTGGTGAGACGTGGGTCGGCTTACAATCGACCAAAAACCCCATCTACCCAAAAACGAGATTAGTGATCCCTATGTGGGCTTTCCAGACTTGAACCCGCATGTGCCGCAGCAACAGCTAATTAGCATGGCCAACGAGTGGGACGACGCAGAGGCAGCACAAATCATTGAAGGAGACGCCCCGAGAGAGACGGAAATGTTTGAGTATCACAAGCAATACATACAGGTGGTGGGTCAGTATCAATACATGTGGGTGATGGGACGGCATATACCACATGAAGAATACTTTCAGGGTATGGACTATATATAAAAGCCACTCAGGGCCTCCTTCTCGTGACCAGAGAGTACCCCAGTACAGGAAAGAGCAGCCTCGCGATGCGGTGGGCTCAAACTGCCGGAAAAAAGATGCTCATCGTGTGTCCAAACAATGCTCTTGTCGATGAAGTTAAAACCAGTTGAGCCTTTGATGCGGTGACCCAACACATTCTCCTCGGCCGTCGTCCCGAGGGTGCAGAGGCCGATGCCCGGTTCACACCAACAGATGTAACCCCTTACGACACAATCCTGTTTGAGGAGACCTACTTATATACAGTCTTGCAGCTGGAGTTGCTCGCCGAGTTTGTGAGAAAGCACATGCAGACTCACATGATACTCGCTAATGGCGACCCGGCCCAAAATGAACCCGTTGAGCAGGAACTGGCTGTCGAGTTTGACCGGTACTACAACAATGAGTTCTTTGCATCGATCTTCCCGAGACGACTCCATCTGCGCATGCCAAAGCGCTATAGCGAAGCAGACCGCCTCCGTATGGTTCCACTTTACGACGAACTCAAGAACGACAATTTAACTTCAAAAGAGGTCTTTGATGTATGTGTCCGACATGGCCTTAAGACAGCCGAATGGTTGGGACTCGAGCAGGTATCAGCACATAAATCTCATGTGGCTTTGACAAATGACAGCGTAGACCGAGTCAACGCGTGGGCACACCAGGCCCGGGGCCTCCCTGAAGAATGGATGGTTGGTGACCACGTTGTAGGCAAACAATTCGCACGTGTAGTCGGCAAGCGGAAGATAAACTCCAACACTCGGTATGAGGTCGTGAACACAACAGACACGCATCTGACGGTCTGGGGTCGCAACGGTGTGGATCGGACATTAACGCAAAAGAGCAGTCAAAAATTGATTCGTCGTCCCTGGTGCCGCACTGGTCACGCAATCCAGGGGCAGACCTTGGGCGACAGCCTCTACATCCACAATGGTACCACGCGCCTAATTACAGCGCGGTGGATGCAGACAGCGATAACTCGGTGCCGGACTCTCGACATAACCCTGGTGCGACACGACGACCCTATGCGCCTATCCAAGTTCCGGGTCGCGCACAAGCGGGCCGATAACGTGGCAGGTCGGATATACGAAGAGAAAGACTTTGTAACGGTGGAGTGGGCCTTTCAGCAGATTGTGAAACAAGGATACCACTGCCCTTGTGGTACACCACTAGATGGCGACTGGTCGATCGATCGAAAGGACAATATGAGGGCTCACACTAAAGACAACTGCCTCGTTGTCTGTCGCAGGTGTCAGAACGCTAGCTTGCACAGGCCAACCGCGAACTACAGCTACATACATGGGCCGACGGGTAGGCACATATATTTATGCGTACTTACATCGGTTGAGTTGGATTGCCAGCTGGGCGACGTCCCCCTCCCAATCCAGCCACAGGTTGCAAATATCCTGGTTCAGCCGGAGATTGCCCCGGTCCAAACGCAAATTGCGACCAAGACACTGATCTAAGAGCAGACTGTGGCCCAGGCCTTGACCCTGACCCAAGAACAAATCGATGCGAAGGCGAGGGAGTATATTGCGGAGGTTGCGGAGCGTATTGCGGTGCTTGGGGAGGCTGAGGCAGCAGTTCTCGATGGTTTAAACGGTTTACCACTTTGGTTCGTATATCAGATAGCGTCCCAGGCGTTTCACTGTCGTTGTGAAATGTTGCTTGAGCGGCGGGTGATAGATTGTGCCTTGATCGACTGCAAGTGGGACGACGAAGTTCTCTGCGACGGGTGTCTCTATACAGAAACGGACGGCAATCCACAATAAAGCAATTGAAGTGATTGATGACATATATAAATGATGGAAGCACTCCTATTTGCAACGAAGGATAAAACTATCGCGGCACAGCAGTGGACGAAGAGGGTGGTGAAGCCGAAAGAATACGCTCCCACCGGTGGTCCACCAGGTACCTACCAAGTCGATATCATTTTCTTTGAGGAGTTGGCGAGAGCGAACCATAGCTACAAAAGTATTCTCACGGCTATTAGCGCCAATAGTCGTTTCGCGTATGCACAGCCGCTGAAAAAGAAAGGTGGTGCTACTGAGGCCATGGCTACAATTATCACCGAGGCTAAACGGAGAGAACCCTTTCGTCTTCTTTGGACAGACAGAGGCACAGAATTCACGGCCCACAAGTTCGGCGATTTAATGCTCACTGAAGGCATTCAACACCACCTCACGCAGCCTAGGAACCACGCGCCTCTTGCACGCGTCGATCGTTTTCACCTGACACTACGAACCATACTAGAGAGATGGTTCTTGTCGACCGGACAGAACAACTGGGTGGATTCGTTGCCGTTCATCATCGAAACTTACAATGGCCGTGTTACACGAGCTACTGGACTAGCACTGACAAAAACAACGCTTAAGGATATTGAGCACATACGCCTCGAAGTTAAGGCAAGGGCAACGCGAGTCGCGGCGCGAGTTGACCATGCGCAACTACTTCCGGGTGTTGCGGTGCGACACATTACTAATAAGGTGGGCTTCACGGTTGCAGCTATCGGTGCGGGACTGGCTTATTACTTCCTATATCGATAGGGCTACTACAGATACTTGAAAGCGAGCCACCCGCTTAGGCCAATGCCACCAGCAAGGAAGATGAGCTCGTATTTTTTTGTTCTTCGCTAGGTTGATAGATCTCATCGAGCGTTGGCTCGTTTCCAACATCTGGAATACTTTTCTGCTTCTGTTCGTCACCGCCGGTCACCTCATAGTATAGTCGCATCACCTCGTTTGCATCCTTGAAGGCCTTATAGGCTTGTAATTCTAGTCGCAACTGATCGTTAAGGTAATCGAGCTGTGTTTGGCGTTTTTGAGACCATTCCACTTGAGCGTGCTGGAGGTCCTCCATAGCTTTATTGTGGCAAGCCGTTTCCTCCTTGGACCCTGATTTATCAAAGAGCTCTCGTATTGCACTCCCGCCGATGAATGTCACCGCATTCGCGACCGCCGAGCCTACCACCATAGCAATAGCAGCTGCCATAGTTATAGTTTATCTATAGTATTTGTACAATTGCACGATCACTATCTCTTGATGATGTCGTCGGGCATGCCCTGCTTCACGAGCATGTCTTTTGTCCACAGCGCCAGAGCGACGGTTCCAACGATCTTAACTGAATCTTCAAAATTAAACCGGCCGACCAAGTCGGCCGGTTTAATTCTCGAAGGTTCTGGATCACATGAGGGTATATAATAATGTGGTGGGACCGGAGATTTTCATGTCACGCTTTAAATTTTCTGTCACGCGGTCACGTTTGTTGTCACACACAGCGAAGATGGCAGCTAATGGTGTAGATGAGACATTCGATGTCTTCATGAAGAATCTGGCTACCGAAAAACCGAACAACATAAAAAATATCCTGATGAGCCCTGTTAGGGTGAAACGGTCGTTGTTTGAAGTAAGACATTAATTTCAAAATCATGCTCTGGCTGCGACAGCGCCTGATGTGTCTAATAGAGAGCTCGTGGATTTAAACAAGGCGTTCTGTAAACACCAGCTGGTTAAGTTATCGTGCCAGATTTCCAACGAACGATAACCACAAGCACTGCACTTTTGGCATTGAATTGCCCGTTCAGCGCACTCTAGTAGTTCTTCCAACACCAGCTCAAAGTCTAACCTTGCGAGCTGAATCTTGCAATGCTCGCCCAAGCAGCTCTTACCGCAGAGTTTCGTGGAGCCAATAACCAACCACTGACATTTATCATTAGCCTTCGGCATGTTGTTCACTTCAGGTATATCCAATAGATCTGATGTGTCTAATAGGAGAGCCCTGGGACGATGGTCGGCTGTTAGGTTTGATGCGCAATTGGATCCTTGGCCCTGGGACGATGCATAATCATTTACCACGGCTAGCACGATCTTAGGCAAGCAACCGCATTTGTGAATCTAATCACCTAGTGCTGTCATTTCTCTGAAATCTAGCGACCGCCATGACCAATCCTCTCCATTTTTTTCTTTCCGAAGTTGCATCCCTTAATTCCTCCAGGCTCATTTCAGTTTTTTCATGTATCACATCTATCCATTTTTTTCTTGGGCGCCCTCTTTTCTTCCTTCCTCCTCCACATGCCAGCATCATTGCCTTTTCCATTCCATTTGATCGCATAACATGTCCGAAAACCCCCAGCTTCCTTCTCAACGCTGTTTGTTGTAACGTCTCATCATTCTCAACTCCAATCTTTCTGCGCACCTCTTCGTTTGTCTTCTTCTCCGTCCATGATATTCTCTGCATCTTCCTCCATATCCACATTTCGCATGCGTTGATCTTCTTCTCCATGTTCTTTGTCATTGTCCATGTCTCACAGCCATATAGTACTGTAGGGAAGATCATTGCTCTCACTATTCTTTTTTTTGTGTGTAAGTTCGCATGTTTGTCTTTCCGTATCTTTTCCAGTCCGTTCATTGCAGTTTTCCCTATCGCCACCCTTCTCTTTATTACCGAGTCACATTTTCCCTCTTTTCTATTAATGATCCCAGGAACGTTAAGCTTGTTACCACTTCTATTTCCTCTCCATCTATCACGAAACTGTCCCAATCAGCTGTTGTCATTATCTTTGTCTTCTTTATGTTGAAGTATAGGCCTGTCTTTCTATCTCACTTTCTGTCTTCAGTCTTCTTAGCAGTTTTTCCCGATCTGCTTTCTTCCCTGCCACTAGTGTTGTGTCATCTGCATATCTTAGATTATTCAATGTCCTTCCTGGTATCTTTACTCCTTCAGTTGCCTCTTCCATTTCTGCCATCCTCATTATCCTTTCTGCATACAGGTTGAAAAGAAATGGGGACAGGATGCATCCTTGAATCTAGAGCTCGATTAATCAGTTGGTCAAATGAATCCACTGCTTTCACACTAACTAAGGCAAACTGAGACTACGAGTACAGAAATTTATATAGCACCTCCTCAAGGTTACTACTCAGTTCTTTGGACATGAATGCATCTGAACACTGTTTCTGTGGAACCAATTGCCAGCACCAAGTCATTCATGATGTCTAAACAACAAGAAAGGATCGTGTACCTTAATTGAGCTCCTCAACTTTTCTCCTCTCCATTCTGGTAATGCCTAGACATATTTTATGCGCTAGTGATAGCAACTACTTCGGTAAGAAGTGCCTCTGAATATCTGAGTGAAACATCATGCAATATTTGATTACAATTCACTGATTAATCCGACATAGTCGTCCCCTCTACATGGAACTGGCTACCATTGGTTGCACCCAGGGTCCATTCGGATGCATTTTACCTAAGCCATGAAAACTTCTTTTTAGCTGCACTGGGGTTGTGAGCACCTCTGAGAAATAGCCTTGAAGAGGTGCTGTATAAATTTGTGAGGTTTCTGTAATGAATTTTCATGACAGCTTTAAAGAACCTGATCACATAAATAAATTCCAAGACAGCAAAGTTCCACTAATGTTTTAATAGTCTTAGCAACAGATTAATGTTACTAGATAGTTATTACTATTCAGTTCAGGGCAGTATATTTCACACTAGGTAACAATAGACCTTAATCTGTGATACAGAAATTGTAAGCATCATTATGTAATGTCTGATTACTTTATCACAATTTGGCATCATTATGTAATGTCTGATTACTTTATCACAATTTGGCTAGTAAAACGTCTGAGCAAAACTGACCTCTGTGAATAACCCCACGATGTTCCTTTAGATAATGCAAGGCGTTGACAGTCTGTACAACAAAGAACATAAATATTAAGCGGCAAGAATTAAACCCTTATCCTGAACCCATTTCACAGTGATCTACAAAATGATGATCATGTCTAAAAGTTGAGATGAATTCAGTCTTCATATGCTCATCAGAAATTGCAGATTACCAAGCATAAATGTTACATACAGGGCTTATTTACTGGTACAGCAAGTAATAATTATGGTATATACTCGCATACAAACACTAAATTTTGGACAGCTTTTAAAACGTCAAGTTGGGGTATGACTTGTACTCAAACCATAGTAAAATTTAATGTGTCCACAAACATATTAACAAAATGAAAAAAGTACAAAGTGCACAGTATATCAAAATAAACAGTTAAAATTGACATAATTGTGCAGAAGCCAATACTTAAGCCATTAAACAATACTTCAAAGGGGACTTTCATTAAGTGACTCAAAAATGTATTCAAGCGTTATGCGTTAGTTAGAAGTTCAAACACGGTTCAGATTAAGCACTATATATGGCTACGACTTATGTATGGGTCAGTACATTTTTTGACTTTAACGGTCCAAAATTTAAGGGACGACTTATATGAGTAGATGACTTGTACAAGAGTATATACAGCACTATTCAAGAAATGAATCCCTATGAAAGAACTATTTTCTTCTTTGGTTTGAAGTATATGCTTATTATCAAAATTATTCAGTGACACGACCATCTAACAGAATTTTATAATAAATGAGCAATTACTGTACTTGGCATTAAGGCAGCTGTGTGTGAGATGCAAAATTTTTATAATGCCATTACTAGTCACTTAAATGCATGACAAATTTTCAAGACATGTGCATATCTTATACATTGGAAATTCTCAAAATAACCATTCCAGGATCTGGATTTATTTGCAAATATAACATTGACACATTTTGCAGTGATCTTTGAAATCATCAAGAGGATTAGCCAACTTACAGCGACAGTTATTTTGCCTAGAATGTTCTCTGGAATTGGATCAATGAGAGATTTCGACAGCTTGTCAAGACAGGTTGCCATCAATTCCATACATATCCAGACCTCTGTCTGTTCCAAGGACAGAAAACATATAAAATATTAGTTAAAAATATAAAAGAGTTACTGAGATAAACTACTTGCAAAGACGCAAACAAATTATTCAACATTAATCTCCCCATACACAACCTTTGGCACTTAGCACATGTACCTCAAAACTAAGCAACATCACAGTTAACCTTCATTTTGCATATCCTCCAATTTTTCACAAGACAAGTTGAGTTACTCAGATTCAATTACACCAATCAATCAAACCAGCTTCCACTTGCTTCTTTTTTTGATTACAAGGCAAAATAAATACATTCCTGCTAATTTCTTTCCAACAAGCTTTCGTAAGTCCTCATAGGTGTCAAGTCAGCTTGACATTAGAGAATCTTAAATGATTGTTGAAAATGCCACTTGTTTCTTGGATTTCCAATGTCATATATGCCACTATGTAAAAACAGCACTTCAAGGCCTGTGGAACATTTCTTTAGATATTACATCGTTGCACATCACTGTCACAATATGTGCAGGATTTGAACCCCAGAAGCAGTGAGGAGAGGCAAACACAATCAGCAATCACACGCACAATCATCCCGTAACACTATCACTGTCCTATTACCTTCATGACATAATGACAAGGCAAGAATTTTCTATGATAACTGACCCCAGTGATGAAAGTGCCAATGCACTGAACGATGTAAGGGCAGCTGTGTGACTTCAATACAACATCTAAATCCATGATGATCCTTTTGTTATCTTCACAGTTGCCAGACCGTCGCATTTGCTGAAAACAATAACCCCATTGTCCACTTGAGGGCAACACAACTAATTCATCGTTAACAATTTACTTATTGTTGATATTTGTGCCATATGCAAATGCACATGAATCCTTCAGACTAGCATGCTCAGTGAAGATTAATACACAGCTTACCATACCTTAAACAAAGAACTTATTATGATCACTTCCTTTTACACTGCTACTAAATAAATCCAACTCAATTCATAAATATCAGCACAACATGCCTACATCCATCATCATTAGAGCTGTACCGATCCATTGGCAGCACTCATAATTGGCGCCGAATATAGAGATATCAGCGGTATCGGATATCAGAGTACAATAATCTGCGCCGATATTTTAAAAAAAAAATTTATATATTATTTTTTCAGTCTCTAAGAGCAAATTATGACAGCAACATCATTGGGTCTGTGAAGGACAGCGTTCCATTCCGTTAACATAGCGTGTGGCTTCAGACCACCCATGCAGTAGGCATTATGCTAGTAGGCCTATTAAACGTGGGAAAGCTGTAGTGCAGAGTGAGTCTGCTTATTTACCCTGGGCACAGAGACCCATCTCTGCTGGCCGGTATTTTAGGCCAAAGTGGCACGTCATAAAAGTGGCCTGTATGGGGAGGGAATGGCATCATTGCCATGTTTGTCAGAAGGCGTCCAGTTACATAGGTATCTCTTTTCTCTAATCCATCATGCAAGGTCGGCATGGGGAAGCAATGTTCAACTCATTTAAGAATTGCAAAGCCGAGTACTTCAGGTAGTAAATTATATTTGAAAGCAAGATCCAAGCATTGTAGAATATTGTTTGCAACACCCAGAGGATGTTGGAAATTCAACACACTACTTTCATTGCCCACTGTAAGGATCAATGAAGATTCATCCGTTAGAGATCCTTACCAAGTTCTAATTCCAGCGGTATCAGAACTTAAGTTGAGATAAAGCTAATGACATCGCAAATGACATCGTTACCTTTACAGCCATGACTTGATTTGTCTTTTGATGAACCATTTTGACAACGTGGCCACACGTTCCTTGTCCTAATTCTCCGATTGGCCTTAATTCAGATATGTCACTTGGAATCTTCTAGAAATTACACCAGCAAATGAGCAACTGTAGCAAAGTGAATACAGAAATCATCTGAAACACATTCTTAATATTCTCATGAAAGGCACGAGAGAATGGTTTTGAGAAGTCTATCCAATTTACATATTCCCAACATCAACTGAACAGGAAGAAATTATGTGCTTCCTTTAACTTAAAGACCATAACTATTGTCAACAGCCTGTCACTACAGATTTCTGAGCGAGCGACCAACCTTTCAGATGTTCAAGCAATATGGGTTAGGGGCCCAAATACTATCTCAGCAAAAAACACAACAAAAACAAGAACAGAAATTCCTCAAGTTAGTATGAGAGGCAATCATGGGTCTGAAGTGCCAGCAACTTCATTTTCTGAGCCTTGGTTCAGAAATTATAGATGACCAGTACTCTTCCTAATCATTGCGTCTTCCCATATATATTCAGTGTACTCATCATAACGCAGTTGGTTGAAACAAATCACGGCATAAATTTTTCCCGCATTGGGGATTACAACACCTGACCTCTCGGATGACAGTCCAGAATGCCAGCCACTGGACTATCACACACTTAACAGAAAGAGATAAATATCTGAAAACTACAAAATGAATTAAACCAAACTGTTGGCACGTACCTTCCCATTAATTGTGAGTACACCAGCTTGCTTCATGATTTCTGCATATCGCTGTTCTATTTCAGCACTAAAAGATCATAAAAAATCTTGATAAGCAAAAGCACAAATATTAACAAAAACATGACAATATAAGCAGTAAAATTAACCAAAAACAAACTGAAGTTTTGCCATAATTTGTATTAAACCTTGTTGCAAAAAGGAATTTGGGCAAATGCATGTCTGGATTGGTTCACTGATTATACAAAATTGGGAGTCCAACTTACAGGCTTCAACGTTTAAAAATCAACTATGTCAATACGTATGTATGCATAATATCTGACTATCAATATGATACCTCTATTTGCATAAAAAAAAATCAAATGTGACGAAGCACGCATGCCCACACACAAAGTCTCATACACACACACACGTGCACACACACACAAACAGTGTCACACACAGACAGACAGACAAATAATTAAACCTGTTACTGCACCCTAAAACCCCAAATAAAATTGATGGTTTTTAATCAATTGATCAAACTGAAGAAAAAGTTAGTTTGTCTAAATTAATAGCAACAAGTTGTTCCTATTTATTTTCAATCTGCTATCTTAGTAAACAAATACACTTGAAAATGCTCCAAAAGTGCACTCACCTACTTGATGAATTCTGTGAAGATATACCGTAATCGAAGGGAAGCACACACTGACGTCTTCTTGGCCCAGCCATACCCCCCTCAAAGTTTCCGGCTGACCCAGGACGTCCCAGAGCAAAGCTTGCACTAACCGGCGTGCTGGGACTGTTGGCGGCAGAATTCGAAGACCCATCTCCAGGACTCGGAGTCGAAATTGTCGAGTATGGTGAACCAGAGCAAGGAATCTTGGAAATGTTATAACTGGACGAAGAGTTAGTCATTTGTGAACCAGAAGAGGGAGTCTGCGGTGTTATCTGCAAATCTAAAGACCTTGAAGATCCTGACGAACGAAGAGGTGGATGAAACGATGTAATTGGACTACTATTTGATGAACCGCCAGAGGTATCACCTACCAACATAAAAACAGAGCAACATAAAGTAATCATTCATTCACCATGGACAACCTTCGGTAGTCTTTCCTTACATCTTCTCCCAGAGCTTGTGATTTTAAGGTCCTGTGGCTACACCTTGATGTAGAACTGTTTCTGGCTGTTGTGCAATCAATGCTGTGGTCCATAAGAACTGTTACTAACTATAAATGGTAGTAAACAAATACACTTGAAAATGTGTATTTTCAATACACATTTCAAGTGCTGTTTCTCCAGCACTTGAAATTTCAATAAACACTATTTTGTCCTGACTTTCAACCATTTGAATTCAAGCTGTTCCTCCTCTGGCAACAAACTCTTGCACAAAATTTGCATAATTCTGTGTGACTTGCATGTGCTAAAACATGTTGTCATGTTACATCAAGGCAATGTGATTAATTACTAAACCAAATGTTGAGGAAACCAGATTATTCAGCTTACTACTTCCTGAATTTTACAAATTCTCCCTCCCCTGTTGTAATCACTTTCCTCCCTTGCTACAAATATCATGCTGTCCATATACAATCAGAGCTCCACCCTTCAAGAATTCTTCCTTCGATCCCTTCAATCCACCACCTTCCCATTTGGCTCAAAGTACTAAGCGAAACTTACAGCAATAGCCACTATGATTTGCTTTTGGTCTCCTTGCACGTAATTATTGCTTTCATACTGCAGTGCTTGGCATAGTGAATAAGCTGGCGCCCTATGCTCAGCGTCTCAGTGTGCGTTAAAATTGGTGCATAGCAAATTGCCAAAACCCGAATCCCCAAAACTGATTTCCGCCGTAGCCCTGAAAACAAAGCTGGATCGATAAAAAGGATACTGCTTAAATGGAAGCTCGATCGATGCAAGTAATTCATGCAGCAGCTAGATTGATGACTGAATTGTACTGTTTTGAGACAGTTTAGCGTTTTTTAATAGTTCAATGCAGGGCTTACTTATAGCAGTTAGAACTCAAACTTACACATAATAGTTTTGATCTTTTGTTCCACTGCCATTGGTGAAAACGAAATACTTCTGGTGCATGATCGACAAAAAGGAGTCAGTAAAATGAATCTTCGGATATGTCTAAAACTACACCAACCCTAACTAACACTAACCCAAACTGACCCTCACAATGCTTAACCTGACCCTAAACGACCCACATGATGCTTAAGCTGACCCTAACCGACCCTCACGATGCATAATAATAAAAAATAATAGGTTTTACTGTGCGCGTGTTATCATTGTATTACAATCGCTCGCGTTCTCATTATTATATGTAATCTGTGTCCACATACAAGCCACGCCCAAAATATTATGCGTTAAGTTTGAGTCCTAACTACTATAAGTAAACCCAATGCTGTTTTCGGGGAATCGGGCTTTTTGGTCTTTTCAACTTCTTTGGATTCGAGTTTCGATGATTTGGGTTGATCCCGTTAAAATTGTCTAGTTAACGATTACACAAACAGCCCAATGTCATTTTCTGTTTCAGACCGCTGGGTCTCTTATAAACTTGTGCTAAATAACGGTCTACATAAATATTAATCTAAAACCGAGCCAGTAGACATGTACACAGCTATGTTTTGTCTCAATTCAGTATTACTTCTCGTCGCACCAGGAATTTGGGCAAATGGGACACCTCTGAAAGTATGCTGATGCACACACAAAGCATTGCAAGTCATACTTACTGGCTTCAACGTTTAGAGTGTTCGGTATTCGAGCTTTTACTTTAGCCTCCGTGTCGGCTTTAATCCGCTTTTGCATTTCGTCAAGTCTATTCTGAAACGAAGAAGTCATCACGACCGCCATTAAAAGTTGACTAATCAAACAAAAATAATAGCACCCGCCATATTACACCTATAAATAGCAACATAGATGTTATGTTCGCGAGCAGCATAATTTTTCGTGAAGACATAAAAATCAAGGATTTTGTGCATAAAAATAAATCCGGAATAAACCAATCAAACCATGCAGTCGATCGAGCCAAGAATAGGCCTACTGCAAAGTTACTATTGAATGTGCTCAGCAAAAATTGAGAGCGCTACCGTAGCCAACATTTAGATGTCAGATTAAAGCTTTTGGGGACGAAACTCCTCCGATCATCCGAATCCAGGCGATATAGCAAAGATGTTTTCTTTGGATAGAGGGCCTAGAGAAGGAGTGCAATGCCTCAAACTAGCATAGAAGGACGTAGAAAGCTGTGCGTGTGGTGATAGCGTCTTCAGTTTTCGTAGCCTCGGCGCATGTAGGGTAGTGGTCAGTCCTTTTCCAAGGATGGTAGAGTACCATCTTTGCCTTTTCTTTACCCCTTCGATCTACCCTAACTGAAAGTTTGCACAGTGAAGGGTGCACTCTTACATGTTGCAATAATCCAGTTTCTGGCCCTTTCTGCGCGTGTGACGTCTATCGGGCTGGGCAGCATGAAATTAATTATACCTCAATACACAAATATTCAAAATGTGTCAGATCCCAAAGTATTGAATTAAACTATAGGCTCAGTCAGTTAGATTTTGTTTCTATTCCAATAATATGGCTAATTAGAACTTTCCACTAATTTATGGGTCATGGTTTTGCCCGGTCGGGACTCGGGGCCCTTTGTATGAGAGGAAACTGAGTGATACCAATCCTAAGCGGCATTCAGTTCGAGACAGTTAATTAGGCTACATGTGCACAGACTGCCACAGAATGCGTAGTCAGGACGCGAGTTAAACCGTTACCTTGGGTAGAAATTATTAAAGATTGGAGATATATCCTAGAGCCCTAGACAGGCTAATTAAAAAGGTTTT